>CM076569.1:603378379-603978379 GCA_034641835.2 Pinus albicaulis
GCCCTTAGTTTGTGGATTCTACCATTTTCCCAAAACAAACTTTGAATCTATAACTAGCCTAAACCTTCCGTAACAAAGATAAATCATGTTATAGCCCTCTCTGATGCGCACCGTGGCCAGATTTTCCGCATTCAAGATTGTCGTTGTTACCCTCTAAAAAGATGCTTTCCTCCTTCACACAACTTAGGAAACCCTCGAGATAATACGCTTTACACCAAACCACGAATGTCCAACATTTTTCCAATCTGGTCTCTCGTAGCACAAGCTTATAACTACTAGTGCGAAGAGTCCGAAACCACTACTGGCTGCCCAATGCTCTTTGGCCTGGTTGACATAAACCGCCACACTTAATGTGATGATGTTTAGTACTGCCTATGCATCTATTGCATATACATTAGGTTTTGATATGTAAGGAACACAGAAATAATATCCTCTCTTCTTGAATTCCTCTGGGACACCGTTTGCGTATAGCTTTACACCCACAGAATAGGAACATTCACTGGTTTACTATCCTGCATATTGAACCTCTGCAATATAGTCTCGACATACTTCCTCTGGTTTAACCAGAGCTTCCTCTTTTCCCGATCTCTCTTAATTTCCATGCCCAAAATATAGTTTGCAGCACCAAGATCCTTCATGTCGAATTTGGAGAACAACTTGGTCTTCAAATCTTGGATAATTTCTTTGTCATTTCCAATCAACAACATATCATCCACATACAAGACCAAATAAATAACACGGTCACCAATTAATTTAAAATAAACACAGTGATCCTCCTTGCTTCTGGTGAAGCCAAGTTCCCATATATAGGTATCAAATTTCTGATACCACATCCTTGGTGACTGTTTTAACCCATACAAAGACTTCTTCAACCTGCATACCAGTTCTTTCTTACCCTTCACCATAAAGCCTTCGGGTTGCTTCATGTAGATCTCCTCTTCTAGATCCCCGTGAAGAAATGTTGTCTTCACATCCATCTGTTCTATCTCAAAATCAAATGCAGCAGCAACAGATAAAAGTAATCTAATAGAAGTAACCTTGGCAACAAGAGAAAAAATATCACCAAAATCAATTCCCGGCACCTGGGAATAACCTTTCGCTACCAACCGAGCTTTGTATTTCTCCACCTTGCCTTCTACATTCATCTTCTTCTTAAACACCCATTTTCTCCCAATGGGCTTCCTTCCAGCCGGCAACTCCACCAGATCCCATGCCTCATTTTTGTGTAAGGATGCCATTTCATCAACCATGGCCTCCTTCCAGAGTTTTCCATCCTCTGAATCTACTGCCTCCCTGACAGTTCTGGGTTCATCATCAGTTATAGTTAAGGCAAAACCTGAACAAAAAGAAGATGGACTATACCTTTCTGGTTGCCTTCTTTCCCGAACTGATCTTCTCAAAGCTGGAGTTTGTGGCTCTTCATCTTCTGAGTCTTCTTCTGTTGTAGAGTCTGATTCATCCTCCTTTAGCTCAAACTCTATCTTCTCAGGTTCCTTTGGTAGGACTTCATGTTTAACAACATCTTTCACTTCTCTAAACACCACATCTCGGCTGTACACAACCTTCATTGTTTCTGGTTTCCAAAGCTTGTAACCCTTTAAACCATCCTTATACCCAATAAAGATGCACCTTTCAAATTTATTATCCAACTTGGTCCTTTTCTCCTTTGGAATATGTACATATGCATCACATCCAAATACCCTTAGATGTGAAAGAGAGGGTTTCTTACCAGTCCATACCTCATGTGGGGTATTATCCTCCAACGTTGATGAAGGTGATCTGTTAACTAAGTAACATGCAGTCTCCATTGCCTCTGCCCAGAATTTTTGTCCTAACTCGGTACCACTGAGCATGCTTCTTGCCTTTTCCATCAGTGTTCTATTCATTCTTTCTGCAACTCCATTTTGCTGAGGTATGTATGGAGTAGTCTTCTGCCGTGCTATACCACACTTCTTACAGAACTCTTCAAATTCCTTCTTGCAGAACTCCCCACCATTATCTCCCCCTCTCAACGCTTCTATTTCTGCCTGTTTTCTTCCACTGCAGCCTTAAATTATTTAAACCCGTCAAAGACTTCATATTTCTTCCTGAGGAAATATATCCATGTATTCCATGAGAAGTCATATATAAATGAGACATAGTACACAGAATTTCCCAGTGATGGAATCGACAGAGGTCCAAACACATCACCGTGCACAAGCTCTAATATCTCTTTTCCCCTCTTAGCACCAGAGGGGAAACTCACCTGATTCTGCTTCCCATATACACAATGTTCACAAAAATCGAAATCCAGTGATAAGTTAGACATACCTTCTACCATACCATTACCATGCAGGATCCGGCCCTCTCTCCAATATGTCCAAGCCTTTGATGCCATAGCATGGTCTTTTCTGAGACAAACCCTAGGTTTTCGCTTCCTCTTTCAAGAACTACTTAACTGGCATACCCATCAATAAATGTGTTTGGCCTTAGCTTCTGTGAGTAGAGTTCCACCTCCCGAACTCCCATTACTAATAATGCTCCCCGAACCATCTTGCAAGCATCTTTCTCGAACACTGTTTTTACACTTGCATTATCCATCTTGCTTACAGAAATTAGATTTCTGGCCAATGCAGGAATATGCAGAACACCAGGAAGTGTTCTAATCCTGCCACCTTGCAGCTTCAACTTCACCTTTCCACGTCCGATTATTTTGGCCTTCCTATCATCCCCTAGGAAGACATCACCATCATATTTCTCATACTCGCAGAACCACTCCCTATGGGGAGTGAAGTGAAAGGATGCACCCGAGTCAATCAACCATGACTCATGATCTACATGTGTATTTGAAGAAGAAGCCAAATACACATCCCCCACCTTCATCCGAGGTGGTTTTTGCCTCTACGTAAGGAGCTTCATCAAATCCCTTCCCTTCAGAGCTTTAGATCTACGAGAACTTCCTTTATGCTGTCCTTCCATTCCGCATTTCCACACATACCTTTACAAAATTTCCAGAGATTTTTGACTTCTAGATTCTGGATCTCCACTAAACCTACAAATATTCTTGTTTTTGTTTTGGGACCTTTCTCGTACAGATAAGGCATCTCCATTCTGACCCTCCATATTTCTCTGTCTCATTTCCTCCGATAGCAAGGCTGAGACAATGTCATCAAAATTCATGGTAGTTGTATTGCTACCCATTGCAATAACCAAACTATCCCACGAGTTTGGTAGAGAACACAACAAACTAATGCACTTATCTTCATCTTAGATTTTAATATCAACAGATGATAGCTGACTTACAACAAGATTACATGCTCTCGTATGCTCTCACATAATTCTGTCTCCATCCTTCATCCTTAGGTTATACAGCTTTTTCCGTAGGAACAACTTATTCACCAGAGACTTAGATAGGTACAAAGTCCCAAGTTTTTCCCACAAATTCTTCGCCGTAGCTTCCCCAGATACATTCAACAATACTGAATCTGAGACACACAATCGTATTGTGCTCTTAGCCTTCCGATCTAGTTTCTTCCAGTATTCATCTGACATTGCCGTTGGTTTAGTACCTGAATCTACCGCGATCCACTGATCTTTATCCACCAGCAGATCCTCCATCTTGAGCTTCCATAACTCAAAGCTCTGACCATTAAACTTCTCGATCTCTATCTTCCCACCGCTCGCCATCCTCTTTCACCGCAAGAATTGATCCTGTAGATCTCCCACTGAACAGGGTCTACCTCAGGCCCGAGCAAAAAAACCCTCAGCAGCAAAGGCATCCCCTTGAAGTCAAAACAGCTCTGATTCCAAATGTAGGTTTTAACCCTGAACAGAAATTATCTACACACAAATCTTATAACAGAAAATAAACAATAGCGAGAGCATAAAACATAAAACAGATAAACACAGAGATTTTCCCCTGGATCCAAAATTGGGATGACCAGCTTGATTTTACATTATATTCCTTTTAGTGTTACAACACATAAATATACATGCCGAAGCATACATAAACCCCAATCCATTAACCCTGGATTAGAACATAACCATAGTTCCCTTGACCGGATCTACAAAATACCAGGGGTCGAAAACCATCGTACCCCAAAACCATGTGCGAACTCATGCACAAAACATGGGTGGGTCCGCATATGAATGGGACTGCATACCAAAAAATTTTTCACCAGGGCGCTGCCCCAGACCCCGACAGGGGGGGCTGCCATCCCCCCTATGACCCCCCTGCTGCGCCCGGCGCAACGTACATCGCGTGGGACTAGTCGTGGAAAGAATATAACACATACCCAACACATAATGGAGATCATGGTGGGATATATTGAGTATATAGTTGCTTGAATACCTATTAAAACTCTTTAGGCCCTTAAATTGACAAAGAATACCCTAGGAATTTGTTATCCCACCTCATCACCAACATAATGGCGATCACGGTGGGACCACTGAGTTCATAGTTTCCTAGCAAGCTCTTATAGACTCATTAGTCTTTCAAACAACCATAGAAACTCAGAAAAAACCCAAAAATATTTCAGATTGGCTTCATAATAAACATGGTGGTGGAACCATAAAACAACTTTACCTGCACAAAAAGCTAAAAATTTTCCACCTGGCGACTCCACTGTCCTCTAGTAGGCCTATTACTTCACTAGTATTTGTAAAATCCCCTGGGAATGCATTGAGCAAGCCCAATCATGCTGTTGGTGGACAACAAAGTTCGAATTCTTCCACCTGGCAACTCTACAATCCCAAAAATACCTAATGAATCCACTGGAAGAAGACTCTAAACTGGTTGAAAAGATACTGTGACCTCTTTTCTAATTTACAAGCATGATTCCAAGGATACAACAAAGATATGCCCCAATGAGTAGGGATCATATCCCTGGATTCCCACACAAAATGCCTGAAATAAATTGGTTGAAAGACCTACCTATCTTTCAGGATAAAAATGTTGATGACCCCTTGGTACATCTCATCAAGTTTCATATACATGTGTGGAGGTTAAAGGTTGAATGGCATGAGGAATGTCTTATGAAAATGTTCATGGCAACATTAGAAGGTAATGCAAGGAATTGGTATGAATGGTTAAAACCTAAGAGATTGTTTTCTTTAAAGGACATGCACCGAGTATTTTACGAGAATTATAAAGAAAAATCTCCATCTTTATCATGGGATTGTTGTGATAAATCTCAAAACATCATACAATACTTGTGAGATATTAATGAGGATTTGGTCAATATGCATCCTGAGGATCTCTCAACAGCCATTGAAGAATTTCACATGCATCTTGACTATCACAAGAACCTAGATGAATCAGTTGAGGAAGAAATTAACCAAGAAATCAAAGACATTCCTCAAGATATTCCTAAAAACCAAAATAATGATTCATCACCCAAGAAGACATCCAGCCTCAAACTCAGTCTTCACAAGAAACAGAGAGCTGTTGCACTTCCACTAAAAGAAACACAAGAACATCTTCCCCTTTGACAGAAGAAGAAATAGATTAGATCATCAATAGATAGCCAGCCTCTGAAAATTTTTGTAGAACAGACACTCTTGCCCATTCATATACTGAGCTTTGTTGTACAGATTTAGAAAGCTCCCCTGTAAATCAGAATGAAGAAAGATATGCTGACAATCGAGTATGTCTGATTGGTAGCATTACTTACTTTAATGATCTTCCTAATTTTGATCTATCTGATGATGATGTTCTCCAAACAGATGTTGATCTTGCAGAGCCATCATTAGTAGATTTGTGGAAGGAAGATCAGTTCCATCAACTTCAAGAAAGTAATGAGCCCATGCAGGCTATTTATGACACTGATGAGGAAAGTTACGAAAGTCTAGTAGCAGGTGAAGATTCATTGAATCTTCACTCTGCTTTATCTCAGATCATCAGTAATGATTTCCATGCGTTTGGAAATTGGTAGCCTTTCATCTCAAAGGGTGAAGAGGAAAAAAATGAAGAAATTTTTGAGCAGGTTGAAACCAAGGAGCCTTCTTGTGAAAAAGAGGAAGCAATGGAACAGACCCCTGCTCAAGAATACATTGATCTTTTCACAGAGCTCAGCCGACCAAATCAGAATATCTCAGAGCTACAAGAGGACAACACTGCAGTATATGATGAGTCCTCCAGTTCAAAAAACAATGAAGATGAGGAAGAAGTTCTTTCTCAAAAGAATCTTAAGCTTGATCCAGTGGAGGAAAAGGTAACCCTGGTTGAAACCTATCTTACAAATACTCATAACCAGGCATTGTTTCAAGATCCCTATGCTCACTTCTTGAAGGAATTTGAAGAAGAGATAAAGGTTATTGGGAGCAGTGTATTACCAAAATAAAGAAGATTTTTTAGCACTGCTACTAAGAAACAAAAGGAATGGGAGCGGCCCTATTTGTCTAGCCTGCCCAAAGAGATGAAGAAGGACCAATCATGGAATCATTTATTGGATTGGTTGTACTGGAAAAGAGAGTTCATCAGCTAACATGTAAATATTCCAAGTTAGATTAGGGTAGGTAGGAATGTCAATAAAGCTCAGCTCTTGAGCATCTAGTTAGTCTTTTTGTTTATTCCCTTGTAGAAGAAAAATGAGAAAACTACAAAAACAAGAGAAAAAGAAAAGAGGGCAGATAAAAAAAAGAAAGGTACAGCTCCATACCAAAAAGAGAGACAAAGTCTGAAAGTGTGCAAGCTCAAATGCCACTACTTCAAGAAGCACTATTGTCCAATCATACAGCCTAATCATGATTGGGCAAATTTTAATTTACTGCTGATAGGATAGTGAAGAAAATATGCCAAACTGTTTAATCTTGGCTGTCCAGTAGAACAGATTAGGATAGAAGAAAGAAAGGTTCAAACATGCTGAAAATCTGAACCTGGAATCATTAGAAAATATGGCTCTAATTCTCTCAAAACTTGAGCCAAAGAAGAAGAAAAGGAAGCAACTCTAACAAGATCAAAACCAGAGCTGAAATGAAGAAAAAGGTGACTCTAAAAAGCTCAAAATATGAGTCACAACAAGAAGGAAGAATGTTTTTGAATTTCAGATCTTTAGCCTTCAAAATTTTGGTTTTTGAATCTCTGCAAGTTTCAGTTCATGTGCAGCTTGTCTTTATGCCATGAACCCACAGCAAATCAGACAGTCTAATCCTGGTTTCGCTGTGTTTCAATTTAGGTTTTAGAATATAGAGAATGGAAATATATTAGACAGTTTAATCCTGACAGATAGTAGTTAGGTAGAGAAACTTATGAGTTCAACTTCTTAATTTGAACTCATGGAGAAATAAGGGTAGCATTAGATAGGTTTATTTTTCTGTTTGCAAAATAAAATGTTGGAAAAAGAGTTTGCCAGTCCAAGTGCACTCAAGGAAGAAAAAAATTCTAGGACAAATAGTTTGGGTAGGTAGAAGTGTTGATCAAATGGATTTCTTGCTACAAGACAGTGAAAAGTGTCAAATGAAGAATTTTTCCCAATGGAATGGCACTGGTCTGTTAAATCCAGAGATACCTGAGGTTCTGGACACCTAAAGGGCAAGCTGTCCTCCTGTTAGGGTCTTGTGATTTGGCTGATTGGCAAGCCAAATGACAGTGTAACATTAAACCAATCTTTGGAGCCCAAGGACCTAGCCTTCCTGGACTCAGAGAGGGCTCTCTCTATTTGTGTAAGGGATATCTGTGTGTTTGCTTATTGTGTTATGAATTTAGGCTAGTTATGAAGTAGGTTTTTGGTTTTTGTTTTTAGGCTGTGAGCGATGAAACTGATCAAAGATATAAGATAGGTAAAAAGATGTCAGATCAACTGGGATATGGGGTCGACAAGGTCAAGAAAGCTATCAGATGGTGATACAAGGTTGTTGAAGGGCCGATTTGATTCGAAGTAGAAAGGATCTTTGGGAAAAATGGAATAAAATGGACATCAAGTTTGGGAACAAAAAAGGATTTTAAGCATAACTAGTTTAATAGCTGACATAAACATGGTAGGGAAAACCATTAATCATGAGAAATGTAACTATAAGCTAATCAATACATAGAAATAAACATTCAAGCCATGCATAGAGATATATCACCCTCTAACTTTGGGAAATGGATATCAGACTTTGGGGAAAACACTTAAGACAGACAAACAAATCAAATCACTATGCCAGAATGCCTAAACACAGTACTTCAAGTTATTGGGCACTTTGAAAACAAGATTGCATAGTATTAGGCAAAGGGCAAGATCAGAACAAGACCTCCTTGGTTCAACAAATGACAATCTAATCAGTCAAAGAGAGATTTCATGGATGGAACTATGGCTAGCCATGAGTAAGTAGGGCGTACCGTAAATCATACTTAGCTTGCATAAAACCATGAATGAAATAAGCAACAATATCCTTAAGTTATTAAAGAGCAATCAAGAATTCTTTAATGTGACTAAGGATGAAGAAAACATGGAAGCTATGAAGAAACATGAAATTTGAGGTGCCTCCATGGGCATGTCTCAAATTTGTTCTCTACTGATCTATAGAAAGAAAGAAACATGGATTTATGAATGAAAACTAGAAAACAAAACAAAGAAAGAGACACTATACCATTCTACCAAGTCATGGAATCCAACAACAATCCTCTTTCATCATCCAAGAACATCCAAGAGACTATCCAAAAGCATGAGACAAGTATTTCTTCCAAAGCTTATATAACCATATATTGCTTCTATCATCAAGTTCAGCCTTGTTTACAATGAAAGCCTTTGGAATATATAGGCTCAAGTGAGCAAAACCTCTTAGTTCAATTTGCACTCTCATTGGCCTATTCAAAATATCTAAACTTGTCCTTGAGGCTTTGCAAAGCCCAAGGCACAAAATATCTCATAAAATATCTAAAAAATGCTAAAAGAGGGAAATAAATTGAATTTTTATAACTTCTAATGTGCAAACATAGCTAAATGCACATGAGGAAAAAGCAGTTTTTAAAGGTTCAAATTTTACAAAAATACTCAAAAATTACATCAGCAAAAGGTCCCCTGACTTGCCGACAACTTTTGGCAGCCTTCCTGATGTCAAAACGAGGCTCATGATAGCTCGTTGGAAAGCTATGAGTGTCTAATTTCTGGAAAAATTGGAATTTTCTCAATCGGATGCCTAGAAGTCTTCCAAAAACAGGCCTATGTGTAAAAAACCAAAAAAATAAGGTTTGCTGATAGACCGGGCAGAGTGTAGAAAAAGTGGGCATTTTTCGCCATTTCGGGGGAGAAAATGATCTTCAAATGTCCTGAAAATCACTGAGTGTGTGATACTAAAATTATGGCATCCAATGATACCATCCTCGTCCTTTGATGATCCCCCAACCTGAAATGGCGAAGCCCATGAGTTTTGACCAAAAAACCCAAAAATGCCAAAAAACCAAAATATGTCGAAAATCACCCAAAATTGGTGAGCATGACCATCAAGGGTTCTCAGCAATATGTTGTGAAGCAGAGGCCAAAATCTGAAGTTCTGATGTGTCTTTCCTCACTTTTCGTGCTAGGCGCTTCCCTTTAGCTTCCTTAAGCTTGTCTTGAGCAGCCTTCAACTTGCGCCGGGCAAACTGATTTAACTTTTTATAATGCCTCGTCATTCTCCTTTGAAGGTCTAAATCCCTGTTTTCCCTCTCCAACTTCTTCTCCAAATGGTCATTGACTCTCTCAAGTCACGCCTCCTTATTGTTCTCTATCTCCTGTTCAAACAATGCAGTGAGAGGGGTCGATTAGAGAAGGGCATTTTCCTCTTCTTTTTGCTTCTCAAGGGCCCTTTTAAGCCCCATGGTTCTAGGCCTCTTTCGCTTAGGCTGATATTCGCCTTCACTTTCATCAAACTCGTCCATGAGTTCTTCCAACCTTGCTTGGGCTTTGGAGACTTCCTTCTTGTACTTAGTCGCCCGTGTCTCATAAACAGCCATATGGACACTCATTTGCCTATTTTGGATTTGCAGAAATTGATTTAAATTCCTTGCCCTTTGAAGATCATCCTTCAATGCATCAATTTGGCCTTCCCTTTGGATCAAGAGGTTTTCTAGAATTCGGGCCTCATTATCACTATCATCGCTTTGGACTTGGATGATGTCGAATGTACTCTCCTGTTCATGACTTCCTTCTACCTTGCCCTTCCCTTTGCTTTGGGTGGCTATCCTAGTGCTCTTCCTCCGGAGCAAGTCAATCATGGGCTTCTTTGGCAACTTTCCTTTACTTCGGAGGGCCCTTGTCACATTTGGAGTGACAACCTTAGGCACTCTCTTCTTTTCTGTTCGGGGCTTGGAATTTTTAGGAGAAGAGGGCATGGTCCCTTTACCTTTGTTGCCTTGCTCTTTTTCTTCTTTAAGTTGATGTTCCTCATGCTATGGCTGATGTGTAATATGTTGTGGCTACCCCTGTCTATAACTCTCATGCTGTTCAGTCTCCTTTGGATGCCCTTGTTACTCTACTTCACCCTCATCATAAGTATGATGTATATCATCAAAGGTCTACTCACCCTCATTATGAGTCTGTTGTTCTTCCTGTTGTTGCCCTTCATCATCTTTATGTTGTTGTTCTGTCTCATCCTCACTATCATGTTGCTATTCAACACTTTCTTCCTCTTTCCCTTGTTGTTGTTCATCACCACTGTGATGCTGCTCTTCATGCTGTTGCCCTTCACCATAAGGCTGCTCACCCTCATCATGAGTCTGATGTTCACCCTCATCACTGTCATGCTACTGCCCTTCATCCTCTTCCTCATCATCATGATCATGCTCTTCCCCCTCTTCAGGATCTTCTGCTTGTTCTGTAGTGAATTTGAGCTTTTTAGGAATAGGTCTGCTAGAGGAAGGCGAGGGGTGATGAGTAGGAGATGTAGGGGATGTATGGGTTGGAGGGACAGTGGAGAAATCCGGATGAGTGATGAAAACATCCCAAGAGACCTCTCTCTTTTCAAGCTGATGAATAATGATGATTTTGATGAGAGAGTGATGGAAGAGACAGGCTATTTGCTGTGAAGGAGGTTTCTTTTGGACAGTGGAGGCCATTTTCTCAATGCTCTTGTGTAAGAAGAAAGGAAGATTTAGCAATCTGGCCCTAGTAAAATGCATGAGCAGTCAAATGTGATATGCATAAATTCGGGAGAATCTCCCCTCACAAGTGAAGTACTTCATGATAATTTTCATGAGAGGGGCGTAGCTAGCTAAAATATATGAGAAAGGAAAAATAGAAGGACATCATTCTCTGTGCTCAGGCTTTAGGAAGGGCTTGTAATCATCTGAGTCCAAATGGCTTTGCTTAAACCATTTCTCACCAATATAGGGGATTTTAGTAGCCTTGGAGATGGATCTTGGGAAGAATTTGAAATCAAGGCCTGCCAACTGGAAATGCTTGTCTCTGAACCTTAAAGTGCAAAGATGGGTTAAAGGAGAGAAACTCTTCACCTCTTGCACCCTTTGACAAAAATCTAAGCACCTGACCTCATGGAAATTGAACAAGACTGATGGGTGTGCATTCACTTCTTTGGTAGAAATAGGTTCATACCTCTTATGCAATCCACTCCTACTATCCTGCCTGGGAGGCATCTTGTTATGGATGCTCTCTACAAAACCAAACTACCTCAAAAATATTTCTTGAAATGTTTTCTCAAACAAAAACTCTGCCTTCTTTGTCAATCACTGTTTGATCAAGGTAAAATTTGTTTCAAACACTGTGTGAGATGCTTCTGTGATATTAGGTCTTTGCTCCTCTGCAAATACTGCTCTTTCCCTTTGTATGCCACATAGCCAATATTTATAATGACAAGTGCACAGTCCGACAAGATGCATACATAGTCAAGTGATTTTCTGTGTTAGGTAGGTTACCAAGCTCTTTGTGTTTTGGTGTGAGCACAAACAACCTTGTAGTAGACACAACACCCCTCCTAACTAAAATGTTGCTCTTGTATTCACTATTCCTCACCCATAGTTAGACAGACACCTCTAAATGGCAATGACAACATCACACACCGAAGTTTGTTTTTTGTACAAAAAGACAGCACTGACTTTGTTCTTCACCATACAAGGAGGAATTTTAAAATGACAGAGCACTCATATAATGACTATTGTTGTTGAAATTAAGCTCCTTGTTTCACTTTTCAGCACTTAGTTTCCCTTTCTAAAACTGCTCCACCTTCTAACACTGTTTTTGAGGACAGTTTATCAGGCTTTTGACGTCAATAAAAACTCACCATTCTCACTATGTTCACCTTGAGCAAACATAACCACAACAAATCTCAAGTTTTAAACAAAACTATCAACCCTCCTAAGCACTGTTTTCTCCACTACAAATGCTGATAGAGATTATGGTTTTATTTTAGCCTTGAGGGCAGCTCTAGTTTCCTTGAAACTAATGAATCACTCCTCTAACCTCCCACAGTGACAGATTTATTCAAATCATTTAACACATCTCCTTGATTCACACCGAGAGTTTCATTTTTTCACCACTGATTTAGTCTTCGAATAACACAACACTGATCACCCTTATATGACTTTGAAAATACTAAGGAGGTATATGAAATACCTCGAAGATCAATGAGCGTCGTTGTTTGAGGAGTTGGAGCAGCGTTCAGGGCTTTTGGAGGCATTTAGATGGCTTGACCATGCGTGACACATTTGATGGGGAAGGCACCGCGCAAGTGGAAAGGTGTCGGTCACTTGTTGAGCCGACATGACTAGCGCCTACAGGCGCACTCGTGACAATGTATTTCCTTTGTAAACTTGTGCCTGAACACGCTGTGCAGCTCTACAGGCACACCGCACAGTCTCCAAGCCAAAAAAAATCTGTGAAAATGCTCAAAAAATCTTTCTCCGGTCTAGTGAACAACAAAGGGGAGTTTTGCTTGCATTTTGGAATTTGCAAAATGGATTGGCAACGATCCTTAACCCTTTTGAAAGCGAAAAAAACCAAAGTCCCTTTCACATTTTATTGGTGAGGGTTTCTTTAAGAGATGTTTGAAAAGGCCTTTGTTTTTAAATCAAAACTTGAAACCTTATCCTTTAAAACACAACCTGATACCTTTTGTTCGGATAAGTGTCATAGTGGTAATGACCATTTGTTTCATAAGCCCGACCCCTTTTTGAAATGAAACAACCCTTTTTAGAATTAAAACTTTTACTGCTTCTCATTAAGGAATGAAAACTGGTTTTTCATGTTCTGATACCTGTATTGTGGAAGGAAAATCCTCTCTGAACCATATGAAGGATTATAGATGTGCCTTTTGAGTGCAACTGCCCTTTTACTGGGTAAGGAGCTCAACTGAAATTTTAATATCCCTTTTCCACCTCTTGTCTTTGTATGGCTCATTTGCTGTTACTTGTGCTATTTGAGCTTCTCTTTGACTGTGGGTAAAAAACTTGTTGGATACTGTAAGTGAAAATCCTGTTTACAAAAGGCCCCCAATCCCAAAAACATTAACTTATCTTCAGATTGACAAAATGATCTGGTTTTCGGTTTTAAGGAGATAAAACAGGGATGATGTTCTAGATTTGAAAATTGAACAAGGGAGAGCTACCCTTTAGTTCTTATGTGAAGGAGGTTTGCAAGAAGCCTGGGTTTTCATTTATTTGACCTCTTTTTGAGAGCAGCCTCTTTAGAGTCTTTTCCATATGCCATGATTACTTTTTATCTTCGAACAATGGTGAGCCCCTTTACCTTGCTTATGAAGGAGGCATTCTTTGACAAATGCCTGATTTCCTTCCAACCTCTGTCTCAACCAAATGCAGAATGTTTGATGAATCATACTGATATTGGTTTCCCTTATACATGATGGCAGAAGCTAGTTAGAGACTAGGACTGTTGGACTCTTTTGGCTACCTGCCCAATAATGTTTCTCCATTGGTGATCAACTCATTAGCTTTATATTGTAACTCAATAACAATGGAGCTTATGCAAACAATTTTTGAAAAGCGCCACTGCTTTACCTCTGCCTTTAATCATCATTTTATGCAGAGAACCTTAGTTACTGTCTCACTGTTCATCAAAAAATTTGTCTTACAGTGAGTGCAACTCTTAAAATCAAACTTTGTCCATTTGCCCTCTGCTTATAGATGAAGGAGGCACTCCTAACCCTCTGCTTGTGAAATGAAGGAGGTTCTTCAGTCTTCAAACCCTCTGCTTATAGATGAAGGAGGTTTTTCATTCATGTCATATCATCAGTCCTTTGACAGTGTTATTTTTCCTTTCACTGTCCTTTCAGGCTTTGAATGTGATCGCAAGAGCTTAATGAAAAACTCTTTGCTCTATGGCTACATCCTAGGCTCAAGATCACATTGAGAAGCAGTTGTCTTCTCAAGTGGAGCCAAATATTATCTTTTGAGATGCTGGTAGGCCTTTGTCCTTGAAAGATCCATTTAAAACACTATAAAAACACCTAGAATCAGTTTGACTTATGGTACATGAATTGCTCAGACTTGAGGGTGTATTAGTAGTGCAACCTAGGGCTGTAACCAACTTTATTTGTAGAATGGGAAGGTCTGTTATGAATGGTTTATAGCAGATGGAGGTTCTTTGGCTTCAGGATAGTTCGCCAAGGGAGAAATGCTTAAAGCGCCACTTCCTAACTTAGGGGAGACTTTTTGGACAGATTTGGATTGTTTCTTTAGAGCCTATGGGTAGACTAGTATGGTTGAGGCTAGGTAGGATTTGATAATGAGGTTTCATCTCGTCATGGGCGGGTTGAAAGGTAAGAGGGCAAAAATTTTTATGGGTGTTTTCCAGCTGGAAAATTTGACAAATTTTTAGATCATCTGCTAGAAAACTTGGCTGTTACAACTAGTCATCACCAACAAGTGAAAAATACTGATGACTAACACCTCCCCAAGTGGAGCCAATGTTAGCCACCTATAAATTTTGATATACCTAGTGGTGGCTAAATTTTTTTTCAAGTCTTCAAGAGATATATTTCCTTTGAAAATTCATCATCTTTGAAGTCTTATGATGATTCTTTGTCCTTTGAATTAATCTTCACTGCTGTTTCACTGTGAGCCCTCAAGGACTTGATGTTTACCAAGAGAAAAAACTGCTTCCAAAACTCCATTTTCCACCATTCACTTCTCCATTTCACTCCCACAAAATCCCCATTTTTCATCCTTGTTTCATTCAAAAATCCCACAAAACCCCTTCATTTCACCTCCAAATCATTTCAAAATCCCCTTTAAACCTTATATTTCACTTTATCTGGTTTAAAAATCCCTCCTTTTACCTATCGGAACCCCTACCTAGCCTTAAAAATAGTCTTTTTACCCCATAGGGCATTTAAGCCCCCGAGAGCTTAAACTCAACCCCTATTCTCCATAAAACCCAAATGCTGTAACTAGGTGCTTTAAAAACTAAGCCCCCTCCATCACTGCTCGTGGTCTCCATGTCTTCCCATAGAACCCCTCACACACCTTATTTCATAAGCCCCTTTCCCTTTTTATTTTCCCCACCAAAGCCTCCCTGCCTTCGTATTTTCCTTGATGACAAACAATTTGTTTAAATAAATCGTAACCGTTGATCTTTGCAGATCAACGATCGCTGGACCTCTTCACTTCTTCAAGCCTTCATTCCTTCATCTTTCCGCTTTAGATCTTAACCATCCATTCCTTGAGATCAACGGCCATCGTGCAAAACATCTTCACTTCTTGTCTCCACCTGCCTCTATTCTTCATTAGCCCGAGATCAATCCTGATTGTTTATTCAGATCCGATCAACGGTCTAGACTTAACCCGATCTCACCATTGAACCCACTCCACGACAAAATATCCCACGTCACCATGGACCCCGCTTACCTTTCTGCCCGCACAGCTTTCCATTCATCGCGCTCTACTTGCACCGTCCGATCTCCCGCCCATCATCCGATGGCTGATGACACATATCGCATAATTTTTGAACCCTTTCCGTAGTGCGCTACTTCCGCGCGATATGGGTGGTTTTGAAAATCCACGTGTCAAGTAGTGTATGGAATCGCATTCCAAAAGGAAATACCACCTCCCCCCCATTTCGCTACGTGAAAACCATTCTCGATTTTCCGCCATACCGCCTACCCTCTGCAATGTCATTTCGCTTTTAATCTCGGCTGTCGATCTCTGAGATCAAATGGCCCACATTAGATCGCGATATCATTTCATTGTTTCTCATCTATTCTCCCAAGTGCTCATCGTGAGATCTCGAGCATTGATTATCCTAATCCAACGACTCCTATTTGTCGTCGCGCCCGAACCTCCACTGCACCTAGTTAGCTGCTCTGCTAGGGTTTTTTCCCGATTTTCCGTTGCAATCACATTTCGCCTCACTACTCCTCCACCCTAGAAGCTCTGCAAGAAATCTAAACCAAGCCCGCAAGATTTAATAATGAGTTTCTGTGTGTTTGCAAGTTCAAAAGAAAAACTTTGTTAGCAGTTTTTCCTACAGTCACGAAGGTGACACAGAGGCTCATATGGCAATCTCAGGGCCACGAAAAAACATCAAAGGGAATCACAATAGAAGGCAAGGTTGTGACAATCAATGGATCAGACCCATGAACCCTCAACAACTCTCCAGCTCAGCAAAACCCTCCACCTATACACAGAAACTCATAAATGGTAAAGATCAAGTACCAAGTGGCAAAAACAGAGTTTGAAGATTAAATGAACAATCAAGGGAACATCACGTTGAAGAACAAATATACAGAAGAATAAAGGTACCTTTGGGAACAGCAGAAACAGTTCGAGAAGATCAACAAAGAAGGAGCACAATTAGGCTTAAATAGTTTTAAGTACAGAGGGACGGAGCAGTTATTGGCACAGAACGTTGACTGACACATACAACCTACCTCCATGCATTGAAAACATCCCAACAGTTACCACATCAAAGAAAAATACCACAAAATGTTAGAGCACTTATTTGGAGGTATGGGGGGCCTGATCAAAACCCATGCTTGCACTTAAACTTACACTAGGAAAATGACAGTACTGCTACAGGTAGTGTTTTCTCCTAAAGGACATCCTGCAGGGTGATCTTTGTCATGTCAAAAAAGACTCAACAAGCAATGATTGTTACTAAGTTTGTCCAGAAATTAATGTAATATTTATGGCTTAGGATGGAGCATTCAAATGCACTCCTCCTGTCCCTGATGATCATTAAAACTTCCTTCACCTCCTTTTCCCATTTTTTCTATAAAGACTCTTCGACGAAGTCTCATTGTAAAAGGTTGGCATTTGGTGATTTATAGAGTAATACATAGATTGTTGCTCTGAAGAAGCATTGGTGTTCTGAAAGAGTGTGGAAGTCCTATTTTTTCTATTGATGAAGGAGGCTAGACCATTGGATCCCTAAGCCTGGTTTTGGTGAAGTAATCTCTTATTGTTAATGTTGTTTTCATGTCTATCACTTTGTTCCATTTTGCTTTGACTTACAGTAGGATAAAAATTTTAGGCAGAGAAATGTATCTTAGAAGCACCTCTGACCTATTTATCCTTCACTGTTTATATGTTTTCCACTAATGAACATGACAGGGTAGTCTAATAGCTCTCTTGAATATTCAGTTTGTTTTATTTCAGAAATGGTTAATTCAGTTGTGTTAAAGACTATGTCGGCGTTCCCTCTTTCTTTGCTACTAAATATTGTATCTGAAATCTCCCTTTAATTATTAATGCTTACTGTTTGACAGAGAGGCTTGTTTCAATCATACCCTCTATTTCATTATTGTAATTATTGTGTTAAAGGTCCCTATAATTACAGTCCTAGATGTCTAAGGCGTTCCCTCTTCTTTGAATGCAATTGTATGTCTTTGTGGATTAAACTCTCAACATTGAACTTATAGGAGGAAATAGGGCGTTCCCCGAATCCTATATTTCATTAAGATGGTTTTAGTGTGCATTTCTCCTTTTCTTTGAGTTTATATATTGATTAATTCCAATAACAATGAGCTTACTGGAGGAAATAGGGCGTTCCCCGAATCCTTTAAGCCTTTGTAAAGGTTTTTAGTTTTATTTTTCACTCTTAGTCCTTAATGTTCATCTCATTTCACCTATATTATTTAACAGATCCTTGACCAAGTTAGATTTTCCCTTTGGTTTCCCCTCCTTCTCAATCATAATTATTTGGACTTTCACATGACTCCATTGCCCAATGGCTTGTAGATTCCCATGATCTATCTATACTGCATGAAACATATTTGTCCAGCCAAACAAAACAACAACCTTGCACCTCATAACTAGCCTAAAATCAACTTCTAAACCTTTCAAGACACATCCTTATAAACATATTGAGAGATCCCTCTCTGAGACTAGGAGAGCTAGATCCTAGAGCTCTAAATCTTGGTTTGCATGTTGCCTTGTCATTTGGCATGCCAATTTTCCAAATCACAGGACCCCAACACCCCGAACCCCGATAGGGGGGGCTAGCACCCCCTCTGTGACCCCCCACACATGATTATTCATGGAAAGAATATAACACATACCCAACGTTGAAAACATTGAGTTTCCCTTTCTCACTGATCTTGAGGCATGACAAGTTGAGCTTGGAAACTTTTTAGGATGCTCCCACACACTGGCACCTTCACAATCCTTTTACCTGCACTATGGAGCTCAAAATATATTGTGATCATTTTTGGCATGACAAACTTCTTTGGAGAAGTTTGGAATCTTTACAAATAGTGACATCTTCACAATCCAATTGCTGTCATCATGGAGTTCAAATTATAATTTCACCTTCTTTGGCCACTTTCCCAAAACCCTAGGTGTCTGGAGTGCTTGAAAACAATTAGCAATGTTGTCTTCTAAGTTCTCTATAGCCCTTTCAAGTTCATTCATTTATGTCCAGTTCACCTCACCCTTTTCTCTTTTTCATCAATAATTTCTGAAAGACTTTTCTTCATGTTTGGTTTTTGGTGTACCTCCAGGTTATTTGCTGCAAGTGTTCAGTGTTTTGACATTTAAGTGAGCCATTCAGCTCAAAATCCCAGTTATCCTTTCAAGACCCACTTTTTTCCCTTTCTTTACTTGCAGTTTATGATTTGATAAGACAAACTTCTTTGGAAACTTTCTAGCAAAGAAAAAGTAGTGCCTCAAACACCTAATGATGACCTTCAACCAAGTAAAACCCTAATTGACCTAGTGGGAGGATTATTTGACTTGGTCTTTGACTGAAAATTTGTTTGGAGTCTTCAAGTGTAAAAACAGAGTATTAACAAAGTGGTGTATTGAAGATCCAAAATCCAGTGTACCTGATTTATCTAAAGAGCCTACAAAGATGGTTTTGAGACCATCAATGCTTGAGGAACCTGGTGAACATGGGAAGGAATAGGCTATAGGCGATCCTAGTTGTAAAGTGGAGTTGTGGTTAGGGAAAAAAAGAGTGATGAGGTCATAGGTCGGAAAAGGGATGAGGATGAGTGACACAAGCCCATAAGGAGTCCTTTAGGAGTGGCAGGGTGACCATGAAATGGAAAAATGGTAGAATAGTGAAATTTTTTCTATAAGGATAATGAAGGAAGTGGGATTTCTAAAACTCACAATATTAAGGGAATTTTGTTTTTAGAAATCTAGAACCAATTTTTAGTCATATACAGATAGTAAAAATTACTAATGACTAACAGTAGCTCAACTTGGGGAGGGAAAATTCTTTTTAGGAGGTGTCCAGGACCTCACAGTTCAAATCTCTGAGTTTTGAAGACCAATACCTTACTTTTACTTGGTAGATTTCTCTTCCTTCATTTGTTGATTTTATCTTGAAGCTATGATCTCAAAAATCTAAAAAGACATGATTGCTTCAATCTCAATTCTACCTACTCATCTTATTTTTCCTAACATTTTTTCTTCTTTTGGGTGCACTTGGACTGGCAAACCCTTGACATTATTTTCTTTTGGAAGCATACAAACTTGTACCCTTATCACTTCCAAGAGTTCAAATTAGGCTAATGAACTCTCTTATTCTCTACCTAGTCTACTCACCCGTCAATATTAATTTGTTTGACAGACTTTATTCTCTAACCTACTAACATGAAATTCAAAGTATGACCAAACCAGGATTAAGTAATCTGATTTGCCATGGGTTGTGGCATTTGGACAAGATGCACACATAAATTATTTTTGTACAATAAAAAGCTAAAAAACATGAGCATTGTGATTCAAAATTGGTTATGCATCCCTCTCATTTCCTTTGGTTCAGATTTATGCTTTGGGAACCAAAAATCTTTTCCTAATCTAATCTACTGACAAACCAAGCTTAAATGGTTTGACAAGTCTTCTTCCACTAACCTATCAGCATAAATTTAAAACATGTTCAGTCATGATTAGGCTAGATGACTAAACAAGACTTTCCTTTCTCAAAGGTAGTGGAATTTAGGCTTGCACACTTTCAGCAACACTCTTTTTTGGTATGGGGTTGTACCTCTTCTTTTTGCTGCCCTCTTTTTCTTCTTTTCTCTGTTTTTGTGTTTTTTTTTCTTGATCTTTCATCAAGAAATGTTATGTACAATGAATGAAAGCTTCGAACTAGGAATTTTGACAAAAATAGTGCTTGAGCATCTTGCCATTGACATGATCTCCAAATAACTATGTTCCATCCAACTCTTGTAAAAAGAAATCATTGTTACCTCTAACTGAATAGATGATGTATGGACCCTTCCAAATATTTTCAAATTTACCATGCCCGACTTTGTCCTCTCTTCTTGAATCCCACTTCAGCACTTTGCCTCTTTCAAAGACCTTTCTTAGATGAACAAGGTATTCTTCATTAGTTTTAAAATAAATAATGATGTCATCAAGGTATATCATAATGAAGTATCTTAAGTCTTCGGAAAAAGTAGTGTCCATGGATCTTTGAAAAGAATATCCCGAATTCATTAACCTGTTAACACCCAATCTGATCCTCAGGCTGAAAAAGGCAAATCAGGGTAACAACTAACCCACGCTCGGCCTTGTAGCTAGCCCTACAAGGACAGGAGAGGGCTCTCTCCGTAGAATAGATATTCAATAAGACAAAAATGAACAGATTTTAGGCTAGGTATATAAATGGGAAGAGGGACTTTAGTAAATGACTGAAATTTCAGGGATGTATGGGACAAAAGGACAGCATGAGCTGAGGAATTAAATCAAAGACACAGGGTATTTCATGGGGCAGGATAGGTAGGATATTTAGCCATCAAGTTTGAAATAAGGTGGAGTGGAAAGACTGTTGAGAAGCTGAAAAGGGCACATTAAATGGATCCTTTTCAAACAGAAGAAAATACACAGAGTATGAATGATTCCCCAAGGCAGAGCATATAAAATGGATTCTACCTTTCTAACTTGAAAAAATTCAACTGGAAATGTTTATGAATGAATTATGAAACATAACAAAATACATATGAAACATAAGGGAGAGACATATGCTAAAACTCATACTACATGAATCCCATGAATCAGAGCTGCATCACTTTATTTAATTCCTGTCAAACTGTACAATGTAGCGCAGAGATGTTTCTGCCACACTATTCCCCAGAACTCAGAGCCTTTTCCAATCATTAGAATTTACAATAAATAGACAGATTTGCAGGGATACAAATCAATGAGAAGAGGAGAAGTCTCAACTAAAGATGGAAGGCCAAAAGCCAACAATCTCTTCGTAAAGGGAGAGCTGCGTTACATCCGGTCAGTGAGAAGGTGAAACATGGTAACGCAGGTCTCTTTGAATTGTAACTGAAGCCAAAATAGGCAATCCGATCCTATTTTTCCTGCCGTTGTAGAAGTCTTTATTTTATTTTGAGCTCTCGGCCTTTGACTGCTTCCTTTGCTTTCCATTATTTCTTTATTTCTCTGGTCTTCAATAGAACGCTGCTAGAATGAATTTATGCCTTTTCGTGAAGGGAAAAATGCGTTTAAATGGGAAAAGGGAAGGGAAACGAAGGCGGGACCCATATAAATCGCAATCGAAATGGGGGAGTGGAGAGATATGACATAACAAACAAAAATCTCAATCGGGATCAGGAGCGGGGCGGAGATATATATATAATGCAGTAATCGTAATCACAAATCGGGAGGCAGGACGAAGCAGAATGGTGCATATAATATTTCCGATGTGATGGGGGGGGGGGGGGGGAATCTTTATATTATATTTTAAACTAGAATTTCGCGTTAACGAAGGAGATAAGCCCTTTTTTATATGAATGGGTGGAAGTACTAATGGTGGGACCCGAGGGCCAATCGCAATCAGAGATCGGAAGGGAGCTAAATGTGACATATATGGGAATGCCGATTGCGATGGTGCGATTGAATGTGGGCCGTCTGATCGGCGGGGAAGATCGACGGTGCTGGATCCATCGGGGGGTTGTTGCGATCGGAGAAAAGTTGCGATCAGGGAAAGTTGCGATCGGAAAAATTTGCGATCGGAGAAATTTGCGATCGGAGAAAAGGGCGCGATCGGGATTTTTTGCAATGCGATCGGAGTTTTGTGCGATCGGCGGATCGCATCGGAGATATTTGAGATTGGCTCATCGGGGCATACAAATGAACCTTGTGATTTGCGATTTGCGATGGTGCGATGGTACGATTATATATATATTTCAACTTTATAATAAAGTTCCACGGTATGGAGGGGAAGTGGTTGGGAACGGTGGGGGGGAAAAGGGGATTTTAAAGGGAAATATTAAAACCAATCTTAAAGGGAAAAATGGGAAATAGGGGATATATAAGGATATAGGGACTTTTACTTCACTTAAGCATAAATTTCAATTCAGAAGTCAGTTTTGAGAGTGTAGTATACCATTGGAAAGCTCTTTCCGGGCTCTTTCTGCTACATCTGTTTTGAAGATGATCTGGTGCTAAACATACTATGGAAAAATTCTCTGAAGAGCAGGGACATTGATTTGTGGAGATAACAGCTTATGAGTTGTGACTGAAAGGCAAAGTATTATTGTTTTCACCTCAAAACATGGTTTTAAGGTGAAAATTACACCAAACTGAATGAATGATATCTCTGATCCTCCTGGTGCTATACTTTTGAGTTTATTGATTTCCTCATGACCTCGCTGATCTTTATTGACACTTGACTCATAATTTCGACCATGGTGAGACCTTAGAGACTAATGAGACCCATCCTATGACCTACTGATACGATTTCGAGAATGAAAGTGACTAATGACTGAAGACCATAGGGAGGAAACTCAGCAAGTACCTCATGAGGGAAAACTGATAAAAATTGCTACCATCAATGAATCCATGACCTATCGGAATGGTAAAATTTATTGGTATGAGACACCTAATATGCAAATGCAAAAGAGCATTGATCACTGATGGCAGTATGACTAGAATGACGCTAACATTGGCTCCAATGGGGATGGTAGCTCCTTTGGAGTTGCCAAGAACACCGTGGACCAAGTAGCCTTATCCATTGGGCATGGAAACAATAATACTGAAAAACTAACACAATGCAGACTGACACTGACTCAAGACTAAGACTGAAAGACTGAAATAAAACCAAACCGTACACATAACCTTCATGTTTTATAGCCTTCACCTCGGGCCCCAAACTTCAATGATTGTGTACTTTGCTCCTCTGATAAACATAACATGGTATATACAATGGTGATGACATAGATTCTGATCCTTTGTTTTCAACAATGGTAGTGCTTCAAAAGCCTACCATTTACTGCTCCTCCAGGGAAATCTTGGCCATCCGTTTCTGAAAGAAAGAAGGCATTCTGTCCTCTGTATGCTGAGATTCTGTATGGTCCTTTCCACATATTGTCGAACTTACCGTGCTTCCCTTTGTCTTCATTTCTAGCATCCCATTTCAACACTATATCATCCAGCTGAAACCTTTCTGCTTTTTTCTTCCTGTCATAGATCTTTTTTATTTTCTCCTGCAACTGAATAGCGTTCTGTGACACTTCCTCTCTTGTTTACTGAAGGTGGATCATTTGATTGATCCTTCGTTGATTGTCATTGTCATTGCTGTCAACTTCTTGCAATAATCTCATAATTGGGACTGTAAGGGATGTAGGAAAAATAGCATCAGTACCATAAACCAACTCAAATGGTGACATACCTATTGATCTTTTACTGCTAACTCTGTCTGCCCACAGTGCGTTGATGAGCTTCCGGTGCCAATTTCTTTTGTTTGTTTCCAACATTTTCTTGATTATGTTCACCAGCGATTTGTTAGATGACTCAGCTAGGCCATTTCCTTGTGGATAATATGTTGTTGAATGGCCCAGCGCGATGTTGTATTTGTCACACAAATCGATCATTTTCTTTGATCTGAACGCTGCTGCGTTGTCTGTTACGATTTTGCATGGGCAGCCAAAGCGAGATAAAATATTCGATTCCAGGAATTGAATGATTACCGGGTCTGTTTCTTGCCTGGCTGGGACAGCCTCGATCCATTTGGTAAAGTAATCTGTCCCTGTTAATATCCATCGGTGTTGTGCTGAAGATGTGGGATGAATTTCTCCAATGAAATCGAGCCCCCACTGCTGAAAGGGTGCATTCACCGAAACTGGTTTCAAAGGGAGTGGAAGCAATTTCTTCTTCCCTTGGAAGATTTGGCATTCATGACATTTCATCACTGTCTTATATAAATCAGAAAATAAGGTGGGCCAATAATATCCTACTCTCAGTATCTTATTAGCTGTGGTCTTCCAAAACAAGTGACCACCACGGTCACCTTTGTGAAATTCGTGCATTACCTTCTGCGCTTCTTCTTCGACCAAGCAATTGAGCAGAACGCCTCCCGGATCTTTCCAATACAGAGCGCTGTCTAAAATGAAGTATTTTGCAGATTTTAGCTTAAGGGATCTACTTTTACTCTTAGACATGCTGATAGGAGGTGACAAATGCTGAAGGACATAGACGATGTCTGAATACCACGGGGACTGCAGAAAAATATCTGAAATTGGAACCAGCAAACCTTCATCTTCGTCTTCTGCCACTGATGTTATAAGGTTTATATCTAGGGCGCGCAGATTTGATTGGGCCATCAATTTCGCCAAGCCTTGGCCTTTGATCAACTTCGTGGGCTTGATCTCCAGATCGTACTCCAACATAGCAGCTATCCATTTGCCTCTACGTCCTTCTGGATCAGTTTGCATTAACACATCCTTCACCGCGGCGTTAGGGACATATGCTATAGTATGTGAATGTAGGATGTAGACCCTGAAATCCTTCAATGCCTTGATAAGAGCCAATGCCTGTTTTTCAATAATATTATACCTCAAAGCAGCATCTCTAATAGTTCTACTGAAAAAGGCAATTGGCTTTTCTATTTCATCTCTCTTTTGCATTAAAACAGTGGCCAAAGTATGCTCAGATGCAAACGAAAATATGATAAAGTCTTGAGTGTAGTCGGGACTGATCAAAATTGGGGCATTGGACAAAGCAAATTTTATGAGATTGAATGATTTGATGGCCTCTTCACTCCACTTGACAGTGTTATCCTTTTTCAACATATTAGTCATTTCCCTCAAATGTTCAGCCAGATTTGGAATGAATCGTCGTAAGAAGTTCATTTTACCGTTAAAATCCTGGATCTCCTTCTTGTTTCGTGGCAGGTCTATCAGCTGGATTGCCTCCACTCTAGCTGGATCGATGCGAATACCATCTTTGGAGATGATATGCCCTAGTAGCTTGCCTTCATCCATGGCAAAGAGACACTTCTTGGGATTGAGAGAAATTCCAAATTTTCTGCATCGCTGAAAAACAACTCTCAAATGGTGCAAATGCTCATCATCTGATCCTGAAAACACTGTCAAATCATCCAAATAAACGACCAAAAAAAAATCCTTTTCATTTGCAAAAGCGATGTCCATTGCACGCTGGAAAGTAGCTCCTACATTCTTCAGTCCAAAAGGCATTTTGGCATACTGGAAAGTTCCCCAGGGTGTTGTGAAGGCGGTCTTATCTTGGTCCTTCTCATGCACCAATATTTGGTTGTATCCCGAGTAGCCATCAAGTAGTGACATTCTGGATGCTCCAACTACTCTCTGCAGAATATGGTCCATTTTTGGAAGTGGATAATTATCCTTCAAGGAGGCCTTATTCAAGTTCCGAAAATCTATACACAACCTTATTTCTCCAGTCTTCTTACGCACTGGGACCAAATTCGAAATCCAATCAGAAAATCTGATAGGAACTATGATTCCTGCTTTGTACAACCTGTTTACCTCCTTTTCAATTGATGGCAGCAACTTTGGATTTATTCTTCTCAGCTTCTGTCTGAATGGCTTTTGATCTGGCTTGATAGGAATAGTATGTTGGATTATGTTTTCTTCCTTCTTTTCACCTTGGCTGATCTCTGGCTGTTTGCATTCCTTTTTCTGCGGGTAGGTAAGAGGCTCAGAAGTACTCGCTGCTTTGTCCTTTTCCTTTTTGAGGACCTCTCTAAAATCTTCTGAAATCTCAGGTATCTCCTGCACTTGTACTGACTGAACATCCTCATCATTCAGACCACCATCTGAATATAAGACAAAAGACTCTAAATCTGTGTGAACTGCATTGATGGGATGGTTTGCTGGCTTGTCTTTTCTAGTAATCATGTATTTCATTTTATTTTCCCTGTATAACTTTCTCAACTGGCCAAATACAGGGATTGTGGCATAGGAGAAATCCAGTTGTATAGTCCCTTTAAGTTTTGCACCCCAAGACCTAGATAGAAGCATTCCGAACCGTGGCGGGACATCAGCAACAACCACATCCATCAAGACATTTTTGGCTGGGATTTGATCTAGAGACACCACCAAATATTTGATGATACCAATACAGTGGACCCTACTTGAGTCAAAGGAATACAAATCGTGGTATTTTCTAGTAACATCAAGACCTAACTTCTCCATGACCGCTTTGGGCATCAAGTTATGTGAGGCCCCTGAGTCCAACATGGTGTTATGCAAGATAAACTCATGCAACCTCAGGCTTAGGTAAAAGGGGGGGACTTCATTTTCTTCAGACTCTTGTGTGGCTGGACCAAAAATAAGTTTAGGGTAGTCATCTTACACGTTAACCATATCGGAAAGAGGATCGATTTGCAAAACTTTAGACACTTGACCTTTATATATACTATTCTTCACTAACTCGGTCAGGGGCACAGACACTTTCAACTTGGAAATTTCACTTTCTAAATTAAAGGAGGGAGCTTTTTCTACCTCTTTAATAGGAGGGTCTTTCTTCTCCGTTTGCTCCTTCGCTATGCTCTGCTGGCTTTTTTCATTTACTGTATTAGTAACTACGGGCGTTTTGCTGGATGGAGGATTGACCGCTTCTTTCGCTTTCTTTTGTGCCTCGTCCTTTAGCTGGAGTTCCTTTCTCTTTTGAATGGGGCTGATTGTAATGTTTCTGTTCCTTAGAGAATACTGCCTTTGTTGGGATGACAATGCGTTCATATACCCTCTCTGGTAGTCATTAGATTCTTCTTGTAACACCACGTCATTAGCCAAAATAAAATTTTCGTCCCCTTGAATGTCTGGAGTCGCCACCATGTATTCTTCATCTTCTGTAAGGAAAATGGGCGCGCTGTCAGCTGTGAAAAAATGATTGGTTTCAAACAGAGGACCATCGTCATCTGAGTCAGTTCCTTGCACGTAGTTCTGCTGCAAAGGCATTTTGATCTGCTGTTGTGGTGCCGCTTGGTCCTGCGCCCTATGTTCTCTTTGTCTAATTCTGAATTGTGGTTGTTGATGTCCTCTGAAATTTGGATTTCTTATTTGAG
The DNA here is from genome assembly GCA_034641835.2 of Pinus albicaulis. Taxonomy (NCBI): domain Eukaryota; kingdom Viridiplantae; phylum Streptophyta; class Pinopsida; order Pinales; family Pinaceae; genus Pinus; species Pinus albicaulis. The sequence continues at coordinate 603,406,009 of CM076569.1, forward strand.
TTTCGGGTTTGTCGGAAATCGTCAATCGCTCAACCATCCTTTCCATTGTGCGAATCAGTGTGTCCATTTTGCTGTTCGAAGGGGAAGCTTCCTCTTTCACCACGACTTTCTTTTCAGCTCTGGCTCGAGCTCTTTTGGCCAACAGATTAGCTTCAATGCTTACTGCTATATTTTGCATTTCTTCCAGTGACGGTGGATCTCTTTCACGCAGCTAATATGCCATTTCGGCATCAAATCCATCCGGAAACTTCAGCATAGCTGAATCCACGGGAGGTTTGAGGTTAGTCGGAATAGCATTGTATGCAGCATTGAATCTTAAACAATATTCTTGCACATTTTCTCCCACATTTCTTTTCATATTCTCGTATTCAGACAGAATTTGGTGTGGGTTCCTTTTCACCTCCCACCGGTCTAGGAACTGTGTGTGTAACTCTTGCAAAGTGTGAATAGAGCCTGCTGGTAAAGCTCTGAACCACTTTCTCACTTCACCTCCGAAGCTTTGAACAAACAACCTGGTAGCTACATTTTCTTCTTCCACTTCATGCAAGTCAAAAAATTCATTCATCTTGTCAACATGCTGCTGGGCTGTAATGCCCTGAGTGGCATCAAAGATAGCAATTTTACTCTGATAATCAGCAGGCATATCATTGAGAACTTGAGGTAACACCAAGGGTGCGTACCGGGCAGCCATAATTTTGGGAGGATTTACCACAGTGTTTGTAGTGCTGGAATTTGAGGTAGGTGTTGATGGAGCAGACGAAAACTGGGAATTGATTGATGGGAACGCTGATGAATCAGGAGGATGGAATGTTGCGCCTGATGATTATGAAGGCTCAGGAATATAATTTGCAGTGATGGACTGAGATGAATTCAAAATGTAGTCATCAATGGAAGAATTTTCCCTTTGAATTTCAATATCCACAAGGAAATATGGATCTAAAACTGTGTCTTCGAGTGCAGTTTCAGACTTACTTCTAAACAAAGACAGCTCAAAACTTTCGTCAAAGGAAAGTCCTTCTACAAAAAACCACTCACTGGGCCGAGTATGGGACCTGGAAAGAAGTGTAGGACTTGGTGATACCTCCTTTCTTCTGACTATTCTTGGGATAAGATTTGGATTTTCAAACATAGGGGGAGGTTTGGATCAGGGTTAGCCCTTGTATATCTTCTTGAAGCCAGTGTGGTCAACTTACTACTGTACAATATTTACATCAGCCTAGAAAAATCCGAAATATCATCATCGAGACTTTATAAGAAAGATATTACTGGGGTGATGAATCTTTTATGCAAAATTTTTGTAAATGGTCCCCAGTATGGTCGCCAGAGATGTTAACACCCAATCTGATCCTCAGGCTGAAAAATGAAAATCAGGGTAACAACTAAACCACGCTCGGCCTTGTAGCTAGCCCTACAAGGACAGGAGAGGGCTCTCTCCGTAGAATAGATATTTAATAAGACAAAAATGAACAGATTTTAGGCTAGGTATATAAATGGGAAGAGGGACTTTAGTAAATGACTGAAATTTCAGGGATGTATGGGACAAAAGGACAGCATGAGCTGAGAAATTAAATCAAAGACACAGGGTATTTCATGGGGCGGGATAGGCAGGAGATTTAGCAATCAAGTTTGAAATAAGGTGGAGTGGAAAGACTGTTGAGAAGCTAAAAAGGGCACATTAAATGGATCCTTTTCAAATAGAAGAAAATACACAGAGTATGAATGATTCCCCAAGGCAGAGCATATAAAATGGATTCTACCTTTCTAACTTGAAAACATTCAACTGGAAATGTTTATGAATGAATTATGAAACATAACAAAATACATATGAAACATAAGGGAGAGACATATGCTAAAACTCATACCGCATGAATCCCATGAATGAGAGCTGCATCACTTTATTTAATTCCTGTCAAACTGTACAATGTAGCGCAAAGATGTTTCTGCCACACTATTCCCCAGAACTCAGAGCCTTTTCCAATCATTAGAATTCACAATAAATAGACAGATTTGCAGGGATACAAATCAATGAGAAGAGGAGAAGTCTCAACTAAAGATGGAAGGCCAAAAGCCAACAATCTCTTCGTAAAGGGAGAGCTGCGTTACATCCGGTCAGTGAGAAGGCGAAACATGGTAATGTAGGTCTCTTTGAATTGTAACTGAAGCCAAAATAGGCAATCCAATCCTATTTTTCCTGCCGTTGTAGAAGTCTTTATTTTATTTTGAGCTCTCAGCCTTTGACTGCTTCCTTTGCTTTCCATTATTTCTTTATTTCTCTGGTCTTCAATAGAACGCTGCTAGAATGAATTTATGCCTTTTCGTGAAGGGAAAAATGCATTTAAATGGGAAAAGGGAAGGGAAACAGAGGCGAGACCCATATAAATCGCAATCGGAATGGGGGAGCGAAGAGATATGACATAACAAATAGAAATCGCAATCGGGATCGGGAGCGGGGCGGAGATATATATATAATGCAGTAATTGCAATCGCAAATCGGGAGGCAGGACGAAGCAGAATGGTGCATATAATATTTCCGATGTGATGGGGGGGGGGGGGGGAAACACTTTATATTATATTTTAAACTAGAATTTCGCATTAACGAAGGAGATAAGCCCTTTGTTATATGAATGGGCGGAAGTACTGATGGTGGGACCCGAGGGCCAATCGAAATCGGAGATCGGAAGGGAGCGAAATGTGACATATATGGGAATGCCGATTGCGATGGTGCAATTGAATGTGGGCCGTCCGATCGGCGGGGAAGATCGACGGTGCTAGATCCATCGGGGGTTGTTGTGATTGGAGAAAAGTTGCGATCGGGGAAAGTTGCGATCGGAAAAATTTGCGATAGGAGAAATTTGCGATTGGAGAAAAGGGCGCGATCGGGATTTTTTGCAATGCGATTGGAGTTTTGTGCAATCGGCGGATCACATTGGAGATATTTGCGATTGGCTCATCGGGGCATACAAATGAACCTTGCGATTTGCGATTTGCGATGGTGCGATGGTACGATTATATATATATTTCAACTTTATAATAAAGTTCCACGGTATGGAGGGGAAGTGGTTGGGAACGGCGGGGGGGGAAAAGGGGTTTTTAAAGGGAAATATTAAAACCAAGCTTAAGGGGAAAAATGGGAAATAGGGGATATATAAGGATATAGGGACTTTTACTTCACTTAAGCATAAATTTCAATTCAGAAGTCAGTTTTGAGAGTGTAGTATACCGTTGGAAAGCTCTTTCCGGGCTCTTTCTGCTGGATCTGTTTTGAAGATGATCTAGTGCTGAACATACTATGGAAAACTTCGCTGAAGAGCAGGGACATTGCTTTGTGGAGATAACAGCTTCTGAGTTGTGACTGAAAGGAAAAGTATTATTGTTTTCACCTCAAAACATGGTTTTAAGGTGAAAATTACACCAAACTGAATGAATGATATCTCTGATCCTCCTGGTGCTATACTTTTGAGTTTATTGATTTCCTCATGACCTCGCTGATCTTTATTGACACTTGACTCATAATTTCGACCATGGTGAGACCTTAGAGACTAATGAGACCCATCCTATGACCTACTGATACGATTTCGAGAATGAAAGTGACTAATGACTGAAGACCATAGGGAGGAAACTCAGCAAGTACCTCATGAGGGAAAACTGATAAAAATTTCTACCATCAGTGAATCCATGACCTATCGAAATGGTGAAATTTATTGGTATGAGACACCTAATATGCAAATGCAAAAGAGCATTGATGACTGATGGCAGTATGACTAGACTGACGCTAACATAACCCAAAAGGCATTTTAACATACAAGTAGGCACCCAAGGTGTTGTGAAAGTGGTTTTGTGTTGATCAGTTGGAAGTACTATCACCTGATTGTAACCTGAAAAACTATCAAGCGATGACATATTTTTAGAACCTACCACCCTTTGCAGTATATGATTCATCTTAGGTAAAGGGTAGTTGTCTTTCAGGGAGGATTTTTTTAAGTTCTTAAAGTCTATGCATAGCCTAAATTCCCTTGTTTTCTTGCTCACTAACACAAGGTTAGAAACCCATTCTGAGTACATTAATGGGACTATGATACCAGTATCATACATCTTCTTTATTCCTTTTTCAACTAGAGGCACTAGGACAGGGTTTATTCTTCTCAATTTTTGCTTGAATGGTTTCTGGTTTTCCTTGAGAGGAATATTATGTTGAATAATGTTTGTGTCATAGGGCTTCAAGCCCTCATACCCCCATTCAAAAACATCTTTGAGCTCTTTTCACAACTCTATGTATTTCTGTTGTATGTGAGATGGCAGAGTTTTGGAAATCTTGATCATTTTGGGTTCTTCTATGCTGCATATGTTGCATTCTTCTACATCAGTCTCGGTAGATTCCATTTTTGTCTTCCTCGCAACATCATTGAAATCAAACAACTCTTCCAATGGGGTAAGACCTCTTGGTAATGAGTTATCTTTGCATTGCAATACCTCAAGGTCCTTTTATCCAGGTCCCTAGAAATTTCTACCTCACGAAAGTGTTCTAGTAGATTTATATCAGCAGTAGGAAATGGCTCTGTTTTGGGTGTTTTTTCTTCATTAGGGTAGTCTTGTGCATGATCTAAGTTTGGTTTTGGTAATGAAAATTCATTATTAGATTGCAGAAAATCTTCAATATGTTTATCCCCTTCAAACACTTGCCAATAATCAATGTTGTTCGGTACTGTAGGTTTGTTTTTTACTTTTACAGTGTATTGTTCATTGGCATGGGGTATTTGGCAAGTGCTGGCAGAAAAGGAAAGTTCATTAGTAAGGTTGTTTTGAGCTCTAGGGATGAAGGTAAGTTCATACTTATCAAAATTTTTGAGGAGGTCTAAGGAAACATTATGTAATATTCCTAAATTAGCATACAACTAATTGGAATATTAAAATTTTGATTTTCTTTTTATTTGGAGGAATAAGAGGGTATGGAGACCCATAAATATCCTTAGTAGGAATAAAGAGACTCCTAGTGTGAATGGAGGTCATATAAAAAGCTAGATTGAAGACCCTTAGGTGTGAAAAGGGGCTGGAGCATGAAGACTAGGTCAACTTTGACCAATTAAACAACACTGTCATGGAGTAGTGGCATTCAATGAAAGACAACGCAGTTTTAGATGGAGACTCTTGGCATGGAAGTAGTGCCATTATTGGATGGAGCTTAGGGTTTGGAAGCTCACAACCTATATAAGGAAGAGGATGGCAGCCATATTTCATTATGTTGATGTTTATATTTCTGAATATATGGTATGTTTAGACATATAGCTTTCTTTGGTTGTTTAGCTAAGATTGCAAGTGCTGCATAGCACTGGGTGTTCCTAATCAGGAATCCCACCTCTTTCCTTGAGGGGGCTCTTGGAAGAGTTTTTTACTAAATTCCACTATCAGGCATTCGGAAAATATTTCAATCTTAATGTAGAGCGTAGTTCCTATTGAGTATTTGTGTTTGTGTTGCAGGGTAGAAGTTGTGGAGGTTTGATTTGGGAGATTTCTGAGCTAGATCTCATTGGAGGGAGCTCTCTTTCTCTTTGGAGGCTAGTAAAGAAGGCCTTAGATCATCACTGATACATTTGGCATCAGGCCATAATTTTTTTATCCCTTACAACCCAATTCCAGTCCATGACTACGTAATTTTAGTGAGTTGTTGTAGTGGGCAACCCAAAAAGGGCCGAAAATCAAAATTTAAAATCTAGCTAAACCATTTCTGGGTTCTTTTGGGTTTTTTGAGTAGAATCCATGGTTAAAATACCAGATTATTCTGCGCACTCTAGCAACCTTCTGCACATGGTTCATATTTATAATAACAATAGTTTCCAACAGTAGTAGTAGTAGCAGCACACATTTCCAGTGCTTGGTTTCTTTCGTGTATTTTAGTCGTTATGTGGCTTGAGTGCATTCCTTTTGGAGCACTATGTAATTTCATTCAATGTTGATTTATAATGATATGGCTCAGCTATTTTCTGCCCAAAATCCAAATTTAAAATCTGGCTAAACCATTTCTGGGTTTTTTGAGTAGAATCCGTGGTTAAAATCTCGGATTATTCAGCACACTCTAACAGCCTTCTGCACATGGTTCGTCTTCATAATAACTGTTGGGTATGTGTTATATTCTTTCCACGACTAGTCACACGCAATGGAGGGGTCAGAGGGGAGGCGGTAGCCCCCCCTGTCGGGGTGTGGGGCAGTGCCCCGGTGAAAATTTTTGGTCCTTAATTTTCGATGGGTGGTTTGCGCCCATGGTTTTGTGCATGGTTTTGCACATGGTTTTGGGGTACGATGGTTTTCGGCCCTTGATATTTTTGTAGATCCAGTCAAGGGAACTACGATTATGTTCTAATCCAGAGTTAATGGATTAGGGTTTATGTATGCTTCGGCATGTATATATATGTGTTGCAACACTAAAAGGAATATAATGAAATATCAAGCTGGTCGTCCCGATTTGGGATCCAGGGGAAAATATCTGTGTTTATTTTTTTTATGTTTTATGCTCTTTCTATTGTTTATTTTCTATTATAAGATTTGTGTGTAGATAATTTCTGTTCAGGGTTAAAACCTACAATAACAATAGTTTCCAACACCAGCAGTAGTAGCATCACACATTTCCAGTGCTTGGTTTCTTTCGTGTATTTCAACCGTCTTGTGGCTTGAGTGCATTCTTTTTGGAGTACTATGTAATTTCATTTCATGTTGATGTATAATGATATGGCTCAGCTATTTTCTACCCATATTTATGAAGTTTTTATGTATTTCAACATTTTTCCATTCCTACATGTTTAATTCTTATTTTACAGTAGTTGGAATTGTGCATGTGTTCTATATTCCTGTCTTTCTCATCTGGGAATATTACAGTGGTATCAGAGCATAATCTTGGCTCAGCTTGTGGATCTCAACCATTATGCCATCAGAAGAATAAGAAGAAGGAGATAGAGATCAAAATGAGGGAGAGAATGAGTTTTATCTCATCTCTTTTCAGATCTAAGAAGGACCTCACTAAGGAGGTTAAGCAAAGAAAAATGGATAAAAGAAGTGAAACCACACTAGGGTTTCAAGATGAGGAAGGTACATATACTTCCTATCAGCAAAAAGAAGATATGGTATTGCATAGAGCTCCAAAGAAACATGTTATACCCTTTTCTTTTAAAGACAAGAGGCATGAAGATGGAGGAAAATTAGATCATGATATTCTAAGTGAGTATCTTGCAAAATATAAGTCTCAACCTAGAGCTTTCAAGGAGAATCTAACTATCCCACAGTTCATTCAACTAAAGGAAGAAAGGAGACCTTGCAGTAATAGAAGAAAAGAGGGCAATAGATTTCTATTTTCTACCTTTGATGGGTCATCCACATGCAAAAAAAGGGATGAGGAATGGAGTTGGATGCATTTTTCCTGCTACATATAGTAGTAGAGAAAGAAGCTGTTGAGATTGCAGCGTTGCACCTTGAGGGTGAAGCAAACATTCAGTGGTTCAGCCATTTGAGTCATGCAAAAGTGATTGCACATGCATATTTTATTTAGGTTGATCAAGAAGTTTGAGAAGAAGAAACCATAGGAGAAGAAGCCTTCACACCACTTGATGCAGGAGAACTTTCATTAGGAGAAATAACCCTTACATCTTTGCAAAGTGGTCTTGATCTCTTGACATATAGAGTCTTGTGCACTATTCTAGAGATGCATGAGGAGGAGGAAACTTGTACTAGTGCTGATGCAGCCATAGAAGAGCAGCCATCATCATCAGTAGTTGGGGAAGCCATCACTCTAGAAGAAGGAACCCTTGCAGTAGTACAAAATGTTCCCAAGCTTTACCAAGGTATGGATATGTTTCCACTTTATATTATTTAAGCACATCATATGGAGGATTGTGGGAATGTACTTCTGCATGACCTAGGGTCAAGGTACATTTTTGATTTGGAGCAGCAGACTATCACTACGCTGAGCAGCCTTGATTTGTTCAAGGAGGAGATATACATTCATCCTAGTGCATTATTGTTGAGTTGCACACAACTCTTGGGGTTGGAGTGTAGATTCTTGGAGGATGGGATGAGTATTTTCCTGAACAATGTAATGCAGATTTATGTGTTCAACACGAAGCATGATCTTGAGACAGTAGATGCACCATTATGGAGATTAGCAGCGCTGTCATTGAGCAGCACTGATGAGTTGGTGGCCCAACCATTATTGGATCATTCCAGTTACCTTTCTACATTCATAACAGAGGATAGGTATATGGTTGATGAGACACATATTATCTTCCATTTTTATGATGGATCTTTCTTGATGATAAATTTATTGCTCAATGAGACGATTTTGCCTTAAGTATATTTGGATATGTCCAGAAGATTGCATTTCAACGTCCCATGAAATGCATAGATAGAAATCTGATTTGGGAGGATGGTATTCTCCATTGGAGGGATGCCAATTTTGAGCATGATGATAGACACTTACCATTGGTTGGATGGGTGATGTTAATGAGCAATAGGTTTGGAAGCCACTTGTAGATCTATGACGCAGGGAAGTAGGAGGCAAGGTTGCATTGGTTACTCTTGAAAGAGTTTGGTCATCATATGACATATTCTATTTCAGAGAGTTGGTTGGTGGAGGAGCCTTGGCATGGAACTTTCATCATATCGTAACAAGGAGTTTGGATGTATTGGGGTGATGTGATATCTTTCTTATCAAATCTCATGTTGTTGCTCCATAGTTTATATGGTGATGATGTGGGGAGGCAACAAGAGTTGTTGTTGCTTTAGAGGTTCTTGAGAGAGTATGGGCTGATCTTGTCCCATAGTTTTTCATGATGTTGTAGGAGTAGGAGATGGCACTATCATGGTGCAAAGGGGCTACTCCTTAGCCTTGGAGGATCAGGAGGTACTTCCACTTTGGAAGGAATCTCCCATATATAACAACATTATAATTGATGGTTTTGACATGTGGGATGTCAAAGGATGGAGCTATGAGGTGACAAGAGCCTTGTCACCAAGGCCAACAATGTTGTCACTTGGGAGCTGGGATCTATTGATAGAGTGTTCCCAGGATCACTTCACATATGATGCACTTGATGGAAAAGAGGGAGATGAGAGTGATGGAGTAGTGGATGGAGACATCTATTACCATGATATGATCTTCTTGACTTGGATCTCCGAAGCATAAGAATAATGCTTTGCATGAAACACATAGTTTATTCCTTTTCATGGAGATATGTGATATCACTATGGAAGGCTCATTCATAGATATTATTATAATCTTGCTCTCAATACATGGTAAGAAATATGTTTTTGCATTTAAAGATTATCTAACACAATATTTGCATTCTCTTACCGTCTCTATATAGTGCATTGCTCCACAAGAGGGCAAGCCTCTATTTTAACTTCATGGTAATTTTGAGACCAACATCTATGATGGTGATAGCCATTTCCTGTATGGATTTGGGCAAATGTCGTACTATTTCCTATATACTCAGTTGATATACAATGCCATTTAATATTTACTAGTAGATGAGATGACATGCACAACTAGCAAATTGTTTGAAGACAACTTGCCACATCATGTTCTGAAACTGCAGTTGGTTAAAGTACGTTGTGACTACATGGGAGACTTTTGGTACCTTCAGCACCTCTCTCATTTTGATTCCATATAATGATAATGTCATATTCCTTTTATATGGGATGATTTGGGCAAGAACCAAAGAGTGGATCTTTGAGGATCCAATTTCCTTTTTTCTTCATGAAGGCATCATTATTTCAGCCCAAATTCAACAACAGCTCTACACTTATCATAAGTGGAGAGAGAGACAATGTGGGATGGGAAATTATATCCATCATGTTCAACCATACAACCCACCTTCTTTGCAGGAGCCTAAGGTGGAGGAGGTGTTTCATGAGTTTCCATGTTGGAGGGTGACTCACTTTTTGTGGACGATAGCTTGGGGATGGAGGATTCACATGGGAATGATAGTTCCCAATATATTTTAGATTCCATGCCTTAAGAAGGCCTCTAGACCACATACAGTTTCCTCCATGGATATTCCACTTGTTCATGATGAGAGCCAATTGGATTTTTCACCAAAGGCATAGTTATACACTTGGGAGGTGCAACTTGGGGACATATTGATGAGAGATAATCTTGTTCATTGGAGGAACATATCATATAAGGATGCTACAGGAGGAGGAGAGGGGGATCTTCAATCCTATCCTTGTAGTTTCTTGGAGAGAAACAACATTTGGGAGGGGAGGATTGCAATATTCCTAAATTAGCATACAGCTAATTGGAATATTAAAATTTTGATTTGCTTTTTATTTGGAGGAATAAGAGGGTATGGAGACCCATAAATCTCCTTAGTAGGAATAAAGACACTCCTAGTGTGAATGGAGGTCATCTAAAAAGCTGGATTGAAGACCCTTAGTTGTGAAAAGGGGTTGGAGCATGAAGATGAGGTCAAGTTTGACCAAATCAACAACATTGTCATGGAGTAGTGGCGTTCAATGAAATACAACGTAGTTTTAGATGGAGACTCTTTGCATGGAAGTAGAGGTACAATCAACACACAGAGAGGCTGCTGATAAAAACATCATCACTATGACTGACACAAATGACTATGAAAGAATAAAGCTTTCTTGCCTTGGGGAATGGAGTTGGATTCTTTTTTCCTGCTACATCCAGTAGTAGAGAAAGAAGCTATTGAGATTGCAGCGCTGCACCTTGAGGGTGAAGCAAAAATTTGGTGGTTCAACCATTTGAGTCATGCAAAAGTGACTGCAAATGAATATTTTACTTAGGTTGTTTGAGAATTTTGACAAGAAGAAATCATAGGAGAAGAAGCCTTCACCACCATTTGCTGCAGGAGCACTTCCATCAGGAGAAAGAACCCTTGCATCTTTTCAAAGTGGTCTTTATCTCTTGACATATAGAGTCCCATGGACTATTCTGGAGATGCATGAGGAGGAGGAAACTTGTACCAACGCTAATGCAGCCATCATCATCAGTAGTTGGGGAAGCCATCACACCAGAAGAAGGAACCATTGTAACTGTACAAGATGTTCCCAAGCTTTACCAAGGTATGCACGTGTTTCCACTTTCTATTATTTCAGCACATCATATGGAGGATTGTGGGAATGTACTTCTGCATGACCTAGGGTCAAGGTACATTTCTAATTTGGAGGAGCATGCTATCACTGCACTGAGCAACCTTGATTTGTTCAAGGAGGAGATATATAGTCATCCTAGTGCATTATTGTTGAGCTGCACACAACTCTTGGCGTTGGAGTGTAGATTCTTGGAGGATGGGATGAATATTGTCTTGCACAATGCAATACAGGTTTATGTGTTCAACACGAAGCATGATCTTGAGATAGCAGATGCGCCATTATGGAGATCAGTAGCGCTGTCATTGAGCAGCAGTGATGAGTTGGTGGCCTAGCCATTATTGGAGCATTCCAATGACCTTTCTACATGCATAATAGATGATATGTAGATGGTTGATGAGAGACATCTTATCTTCCATTATTATGATGGATCTTTCTTGATGAGCACTTTATTTCTCAATGAGAAGATTTTTCCTTTAGTATATTTGGATCCTTATGGGATCAACTTGGTTATTAAGGAGTGGTCTTCATTTGGAGATCTAGAGGAGATTGCATTTCAACATCCCATGAAATTCACAAATAAAAATCTGATTTGGGAGGATGGTATTCTCCATTGGAGGGATGTCAATTTTGAGCATGATGATAGACACTCACCATTGGTTGGATGGGTGATGTTAATGAGCAATAGGCTAGGAAGCCACTTGCAGATCTATGATGCCAGGTAGCAGGAGGCAAGGTTGCATTGGTTACTCTTGAAAGAGTTTGGTCATCATATGACACATTCCATTTCAGAGAGGTGGTTGGTAGAGGAACCTTGGCATGGAACTTGCATCATATGGTAGCAAGGAGTTTGGATGTATTGGGGTGATGTGATATCTTTCATATCAACTCTCATGTTATTGCTCCATAGTTTAAATGGTGATGATGTGGGGAGGCAACAAGAGTTGTTGTTGCTTTGGAGGTTCTTGAGAGAGTATGGGTTGAAATTCTCCCATAATTTGCATGATGTTGCAGGGGTAGGAGATGGAACTATCATGGTACGAAGGGGCTACTCCATAGCCTTGGAAGATCAAGAGGTACTTCCACTTTGGAAGGAATCTCCCATATATAGTAGCATTACAATTGATGGTTTTGGCATGTGGGATGTCAAAGGATGGAGCTATGAGGTGACAGGAGCCTTGTCACCAAGTCCAACAACGCTGTCACTTGGGAGTTGGGGTCTATTGATGGAGTGTTCCTAGGATCACTTCACATATGATGCACTTGATGGAAAAGTGGGAGATGAGAGTGATGGAGTAGTGGATGGAGACATCTATTACCATGATATGATCTTCTTGACTTGGATCTCCGAAGCATAAGAATAATGCTCTGCATGCAGAACATGGTTTATTCCTTTTCATGGAGATATTTCATATCACTATGGAAGGCTCATTCATAGATCTTATTATCATATTGCTCTCAATACATGGTAAGAATTATGTTTTTGCATTTATTGATTATCTAACACAATATTTTCCTTCTCTTACAATCTCTATACAATGCATTGCTCCACAAGAGGGAAAGCCTCTATTTGGACTTCATGGTCATTTTGAGACCAACATCTATGATGGTGATATCCATTTCTCGTATGGATTTGGGCAAATACTGTACTATTTCCTATATGCTCAATTGATATACAATGCCATTTACAATTTACTAGTAGATGAGATGACATGCACAACTAGCAAATTTGTTTAAAGACAACTTGCCACATCATGTTCTGAAACTATAGTTGGTAAAACTGCATTGTGATTACATGGGAGACTATTGGTACCTTCCAACACTATGTAAATCCTTCAGCACCTCTCTCTTTTGGATTCCATATAATGATAATGTCATATTCATTTTATATGGGATGATTTGGGCAAGAACCAAAGAGTGGATCTTTGAGGATCCAATTTCCTTTTTGCTTCATGAAGGCATCATTATTGCAGCGCAAATTCAACCTATACACTTATCATAAGTGGAGAGAGAGACAACATGGGATGGAAAATTTGATCCATCATGTTCAACCATGCAACCCACCTTCTTTGCAGGAGCCTAAGGTAGAGGGGATGTTTCATGAGTTGCCATGTTGGAGGGTGACTCACTTTTTGTGGATGATAGCTTGGGGATGGAGGAATCACATAGGAATAATAGTTCCCAATCTATTTCAGATTCCATGCCTCAAGAAGGCCTCTAGACCACATATAGTTGCCTCCATGGATATTCCACTTGTTCATGATGATAGCCATTTGGATTTTTCACCAAATGCATACTTATACACTTGGGAGGAGCAACTTGGGGACATAATGATGAGAGAGCATCTTGTTCATTAGAGGAACCTATCCTATAAGGATGCTACAAGAAGAGGAGAGGGGGCTCTTCAATTCAATCCTTGCAGTTGTTTAGGGACAAGCAACATTTGGGAGGGGAGGATTTTAATATTCCTAAATTAGAATACAGCTAATTGGAATATTAAAATTTTGATTTGATTTTTATTTGGAGGAATAAGAGGGTATGGAGACCCATAAATCTCCTTAGAAGAAATAAAGACACTCCTAGTGTGAATGGAGGTCATCTAAAAAGTTGGATTGAATACCCTTAGGTGTGAAAAGTGGCTGGAGCATGAAGACTAGGTCAACATTGACCAAATCAACAACACTGTCATGGAGTAGTGGAATTCAATGAAAGACAACGTAGTTTTAGATGGAGACTCTTTGCATGGAAGTAGTGCCATTATTGGATGGGGCTTAGGGTTTGGAAGCTCACAACTTATATAAGGAAGAGGATGGAAGCCATATTTCATTATGTTGATGTTTATATTTATGAATATATGGTCTGTTTAGACATATAGCTTTCTTTGGATATTAAGCTAAGATTGAAAGTGCTACTTAGCACTAGGTGTTCTTGATCGGGAATCCCACCTCTTTCCTTGAGAGGCCTCTTGGAAGAGTTTTGTACTACATTCCACTATAAAAAATTTGGCCAAGACTTTAGTCTTAATGTACATCACAGTTCTTGTTGAAGATTTGTGTTTATATTGCAGGGTAGAAGTTGTGGAGGTTTGATTTGGGAGATTTCTGAGCTAGATCTCATTGGAGGGATGTCTCTTTCTCTTTGGAGGCTACTAAAGAAGGCCCTGGAGCATCACTGTTACATTTGGAATCAGGCCATTATGTGTTTATCCTCTACAGTGAAATTCCAGTCCATGACTGCGTAATTTTAGTGAGTTGTTGCAGTGGGCAACCCAAAGGGGGCTGAAAATCCAAAGTTAAAATCAGGGCAAACCATTTCTGGGTTTTTCTAGGTTTTTCGAGTAAAATACGCGGTTAAAATACCTTATTATTCTAAGCACTCTAATAGAATTTTGCACATTTTTCTTCTTCATAATAACAATAATTTCCAACAACAACAATAGTAGTAGCACACATTTCTAGTGCTCAGTTTCATTGGTGTATTTCTGCCATCTTGTGGCTTGAGTGCATTCCTTTAGGAGCACTATGTAATTTCATTTGATGTTGATGTATAATGATATGGCTTAGTTGTTTTCTGCCCATATTTATGAAGTTTTGATGTATTCCGGAATTTTTCCAGTTCTACATGTTTAATTCTTATTTTACAGTAGATGGAATTGTGCATATGTTCTATATTCTTATCTTTCTCGTTTGGGAATATTACAGTGGTATCAGAGCATAATATTGGCTAAGCCTATGGATCTCAACCATTATTCTATCAGAAGAATAAGAAGAACAAGAAAGAGATTAGAATGAGGGAGAGAATGAGCTTTATCACATCTCTTTTCAGATCTAAGAAGTACCTCACCAAGGAGGTCAAGCAAAGAAAAATGGTGAAAAGAAGTGAAACCACATTAGGGTTTAAAGATGAGTAAGGTCCATGTACTTCTTATCAGCAAAAAGAAGATATGGTATTGCATAGATCTCTAAAGAAACATGTTATACCCTTTTCTTTTAAATATAAGAGGCATGAAGATGGAGGAAACTTAGATCATGAGTTTCTAAGCGAGTATCCTGCAAAATATAAGTCTCAACCTAGAGCTTTTGAAGAGAATCTAACTATCCCCAAATTCATTCAGCTCAAGGAAGAAAGGAGACCTTGCAGCAACAGAAGAAAAGAGGGCAATAGATTTCTATTGTTTAACTTTGATGGGTTATCCACATGCACGACAAGGGCTTGGGGAATGGAGTTGGATGGATTTTTCTTGCTATATCTAGTAGTAGATAAATAATATTTTTAGATTGCAGTGCTGCACCTTGAGGGTGAAGCAAACATTTGGTTGTTCAGCCATTTGATTCATGCAAAAGTGTCTGCACATGAAGATTTTACTTAAGTTGATCAAAAAGTTTGACAAGAAGAAGTCAGAGGAGAAGAAGCCTTCACCACCACTTGTTGCAGGAGCACTTGCATTAGGAGAAAGAACCCTTGTATATTTGCAAAGTGGTCTTTATCTCTTGACATATAGAGTCCCATGTGCTATTCTGGAGATGCATGAGGAGGAGGAAAATTGTACCAGCACTAATGCATCCATAGAAGAGAATCCATCATCATCAGTAGTTGGGTAAGCCATCACACTGGAAGAAGTAACCCTTGTAGCAGTACAAGATGTTCCCAAACTTTACCAAGGTATGCACATGTTTCCACTTTCTATTATTTCAGCACATCATATGGAGGATTGTGGGAATGTACTTCTGCATGACCTAGGGTCAAGGTACATTGTTGATTTGGAGTAGCAGACTATCACTGCGTTGAGCAGCCTTGAGTTTTTCAAGGAGGAGATATATAGTCATCCTAGTGCATTATTGTTTAGCTACACACAACTCTTAGGGTTGGAGTGTAGATTGTTGGAGGATGGGGTGAGTATTGTCTTCAACAATGCAATGCAGATTTATGTGTTCAACATGAAGCATGATCTTGAGACAGCAGATGCACCATTATGGAGATTAACAGTGCTTTCATTGAGAAGCTGTGATGAGTTGGTGGCCCAAACATTATTGGAGCATTCCAATGACCTTTCCACATGCATAGCATAGGATAGTTATATGGTTGATGAGAGACATCTTATCTTCCATTGTTATGGTGGATCTTTCTTGATGAGCACTTTATTGCTTAATGAGAACAATTTTTCTTTAGTATATTTGGATCCTTATGGGATCAACTTGTTCATTAAGGAGTGGTCTTCATTTGGAGATCTCTAGGAGATTGCATTTCAACATCCCATGAAATGCAAAGATAAAAATCTGATTTGGGCGAATGGTATTCTCCGTTGGAGGGATGCTGATTTTGAGCATGATGATAGACACTCACCATTTGTTGGATGGGTGGTGTTAATGAGAAATAGTTTGGGAAGCCACTTGCAGATCTATGACGCAAGGCAGTAAGAGTAAAGGTTGCGTTGGTTACTCTTGAAAGAGTTTGGTCATCATATGACACATTCTATTTCAGAGAGTTGGTTGGTGGAGGAACCTTAGCATGGCACTTGCATCATATGGCAGCAAGGAGTTTGGATGTATTAGGGTGATGTGATATATTTTGTATCAACTCTCATGTTGTTGCTCCATAGTTTATATGGTGATGATGTGGGGAGGCAACAAGATTTGTTGTTGCTTTGGAGGTTCTTGAGAGAGTATGAGTTGATATTCTCCCATACATTGCATGGCGTTGTAGGAGTAGGAGATGGCACTATCATGGTGCAAAGGGGCTACTCCTTAGCCCTGGAGGATCAGGAGGTACTTCCACTTTGGAAGGAATCTCCCATATATAGCAACATTATAATTGATGGTTTTGACATGTGGGATTTCAAAGGATGGATCTATGAGGTGACAAGAGGCTTGTCACCAAGGCCAACAGCGTTGTCACTTGGGAGCTAGGGTCTATTGATGGAGTTTTCCCAGGATCACTTCACATATGATGCACTTGAAGGAAAAGTTGGAGATGATAGTGATGGAGTAGTGGATGGAGACATCTATTACCATGATATGATCTTCTTGACTTGGATCTCCAAGCATAAGAAGAATGCTCTGCAGTAGCACATGGTTTATTCCTTTTCATGGAGATATGTCATATCACTATGGAAGGCTCATTCATATATCTTATTATCATCTTTCTCTTAATACATGGTAAGAATTATGTTTTTGCATATATATATTATCTAACACAATATTTGCATTCTCTTACCATATTTATACAGTGCATTGCTCCACAAGATGGCAAGCCTCTATTTGGACTTCATGGTCATTTTGAGACCAACATCTATGATGGTGATAGCCATTTCTTGTATGGCTTGGGAAAATTTTGTACTATTTCCTATATGCTCAGTTTATATACAATGCCATTTACTATTTACTAGTAGATGAGATGACATGCACAACTAGTAAATTGTTTGAAGACAACTTGCCACATCATGTTTTGAAACTGTAGTTGGTACAACTGCACTGTGACTACATGGGAGACTATTAGTACCTTCCAACTCTATGTAAAACCTTCAGCACCTCTCTCATTTGAATTCCATATAATGATAATGTCATATTCATTTTATATGGGATGATTTGGGCAAGAACCAAAGAGTGGATCTTTGAGGATCCAATTGTCTTTTTGCTTCATGAAGGCATCATTATTGTAGCCAAAATTCAACAAAAGCTCTACACTTATCATAAGTGGAGAGAGAGACAATGTGGGATGGAAAATTTGATCCATCATGTTCAACCATACAACCCACATTCTTTGCAGGAGCCTAAGGTTGAGGAGATGTTTCATGAGTTTCCATGTTGGAGGGTGACTCACTTTTTTTCAATGATAGCTTGGGGATGGAGGATTCACATGGGAATGATAGTTCCCAATCTATTTTAGATTCCATGCCCCAAGAAGGATTCTAGACCACATATAGTTGCCTCCATGCATATCCCACTTGTTCATGATGAGAGCCATTTGGATTTTTCACCAAAGGCATACTTATACACTTGGGAGGAGCAACTTGGGGACATATTGATGAGAAATCATCTTGCTTATTGGAGGAACCTATCATATAATGATGTTACAAGAGGAGGAGAGGGGGCTCTACAATTCTATCCTTGCAGTTGCTTGGGGACAAGCAACATTTGGGAGGGGAGGATTGTAATATTCTGTTGTGAAACCAGCTCCAAAAAAAGAAGAAAAGAGATATCAACGCCTTAGAAATAAGCCACTTCGAGGGGGAAACCTCCAATAAATTACATGAATGAACAATTATTGGATGATTCAAATTACAAAACCTCCTTTCTATATATAGGAGTCCATGGGCCACAATGTAATCCTAGTGGGGCCATAATGTAATCCTAGCCAACCTAACAATAATAATTTAAGGGCACAATAATAACAATATGGGGGTTACCAGGGTACAATAATAGCAATAAGGGGATTACATTAACAATAATAAGGGACTATACTAGTAATATAGGGACATAACATGCCTCTCTCCTTCAAAAAAGTGTTGTCTTCAACACTTGAGTAGCTCTGGGTGCTTCTGTATAAAATTCCCATCCTCCCATGTAGAATCTTGAGTGGGTAAGTTCTTCCACTTGATGAGATACTCTGAAATTGATTGATTTCATAGCTGTCGAGTTCTTATTTCCGTGACCGCTTCAGGTTCCAATATGATTTTTCCTTCCTCATGAAGTTTTGGCAATATTGTTTGAACTAGAAGATTTTCACCTATAACCTTCTTTAAGCATGAAACATGGAAAATTGGATGCACTCGTGAAGAAGCAGGAAGCTCTAATTTGTATGCCATAGTACCAATATCTTTTAACACCTTGTAAGGACCATAGTACTTTGGCGATAATTTATTATCCTTCTTAGCTTGCTTGAGGGACATTTGTTTGTATGGTTGTAGCTGTAAAAATATCCAGTCTCCTACATCAAAACTTCTCTCGCTGCGATGTTGATCTGCCTGTTGTTTCATTCGATTTTGTGCCAAATTCAAGTTGTCCTTTAAGAGTTGGAGAACTTCTTGTTGATGCTCAATGTGATCTTCCACTTCTTGAACCTTCAAATTTTCTCTTAAATATGATGTGATGGATGGTGGATGATATCCATAAAGTGCCATAAATGGGGTCATTTTTGCTGCAGTATGGAAGGAAGTGTTATACCACCATTCAGCAAGAGGTAACCACTTGACCCATTGTGTTTGTTTATCAGATACAAACAACGAAGATATCCTTCCAAACATTTATTTACTATCTCAGTTTGACCATCAGATTGAGGATGATAAGATGAGCTATGAGCTAATTGAGTACCCAATCAAGAAAATAACTCCGTCCAAAAATTTCCAGTAAAAATGGGATCTCTGTCGCTCACAATAACCCTTGGGCTTCCATGTAGCTTTTGAATTCTGTCCATAAATGTAGTAGCAACCGTACTTGCTTTAAATGGATGAGATAATGCACAAAAGTGTGCATACTTGGTAATTCTATCAACTACCACCATGATGACACTCTTTCCTTCAGACTTAGGTAAGCCTGTGATAAAATCCATTGAAATCTCCTCCCAACGTTGATTTGGAATGGATAAAGGTTGTAGAATTCCTAGGGTCTTAATTGTCTCAACTTTATTCTGCGGGCAAACCAAACATTCCACCACAAACTTTTGAATATCAGATTTAAGGCCATCCCAAAAAAATTCTTTCTTCACCTTGTGGTAAGTTTTTAAAAATCCTAAGTGTCCTCCTAAATGAGAAGTGTGCAATTCCAAAAGAATATTTTGTTTTAGTTGGGAATTCTTACAAAGATATAAGCGATCTTTGTACCATAGGGAATCATTTTTCCAACTAAATGTATCAGATATACTATGATCTTGCTGCAAATTTTGAATGAGTGTCCACTCTTCTTCATCTTTCTTCCATTCATCTCTTGCTTCAATTATCCAATCTGGTTGGATAATAGAAATCGCACAAAGCAATGCTTCTACCTCTTCATTCTTTCTTGAGAGTGCATCTGCAACAACATTTAGCATCCCTTTTTTGTAGATTATTTCAAAGTCATAACCCAACATCTTTTTGACCCATTTTTGCTGCTCTTCTGAAGATAGTCTTTGTTCCAAAAAGTGTTTAAGACTATCATGATCATTTTTTACCTTGAAGTGTCTTCCCATTAGGTAAGTTCTCCATTTCTTTAGTGCATGCAATATTGATAACATTTCCTTCTCATAAATAGGTTTCTGTAAATACTTTCCTTTGATTGGACGACTTTCAAAAGCAATGGGTCTTCCTTCCTGCATTAAAACAGCACCAATTCCATTTCCTGAGGCATCACATTTCACAATAAAGGTTTTTGTGAAGTCTGGCGTAGCTAAGACCGGTGCTAGGCACATTGCCTCTTTAAGATGTTCAAAGGCCTTAGTTGCTTCAGGAGTCCATGAAAATGTATCTTTCTTCAATAATGTTGTTAGAGGTGCCGCTATTATCCCATAATTCTTAACAAACATGCAATAATACCCTGTTAGCCCGAGAAATCCTCACAACTTCTTTATGGTTGTGGGGACTTTCCTTTCCTTAATGGCTTTAATTTTGTTAGGGTCTACCTTAACACCCTCGTGAGATACAATATGACCCAGATATTCCACCTCTTGTACTCCAAAGAAACATTTGGATGTTTTTGCATATAATTGTTTCTCCCGCAATAGTTTGAGCACCTTGTCAACATGTTCAACATGATCCTTCCAAGACCTGCTGTAGATTAGTATATCATCAAAAAATACTAGCACAAATTTTCTAAGGAAGGGTTTGAAAATGGAATTCATCAACCCTTGAAATGTAGAAGGTGCATTGGTAAGTCCAAAAGGCATGACCAAAAATTCATAATGACCCTCATGAGTTCGAAATGTTGTTTTTGGAATATCTTCAGCCTTCATTCTAATTTGATGATATCCTAAACGAAGATCCAACTTGGTAAAATAAATTGCTCCATGTAATTCATCCAATAATTCATCAATCACAGGAATGGGAAATTTATCTTTAATGGTGAGCTTATCGAGCTTCCTATAATCCGGATACATTCGCCATGATCCATCCTTCTTGTGTACCAATACTACAGGAGCAGAGAAAGAACTTTGACTAGGTTGAATTATACCCGCCTCTAACATTTTTGCAATCATATGTTCAATTTCGCTCTTTTGGAAGTAAGGATATCTATAAGGCCTGATGTTTGGAGGAACACTTCCTGGAATCAAATGAATAGCATGAACATGATCACGAATAGGTGGGAGTCCTTTGGGAGTTTCAAACACCTTGGAATGATTGTCCAAGACTTGTTGGAGATCTGCAGAAATAGATGATTTTGATGTTGGAACTTCTAGTGAGCATAATTGTGCAATTACGCCTCGTTGTTCTTTCTTTAGAAGCTTTATCATGACATTAGAGCTTATTATCTTTCCCATCTTCCCTGCAATACCCCGTAATTCGACTTCCTTTCCCTCTGAAAAAAATTTCAAGAAACGTTCTTGAAAATTAAAAGCTATCGTCCCCAAAGATTGTAACCATTGTACTCCTAGTACAACATCAACACCTCCCATAGGAATGGAAAGCATTGGACTATTCAATACATATTCCCCCATGGTTAGCTTGATATTATGGCATTTTCCAGAGCAATTTATAGTTCCTCCATTTGCAACCATCACTTGACATTCTCGTGTTGGGTATAGGAAACAATTCAATTCCTTGGCTACCTTACAATGAATAAAATTATGGGTACTACCTGAATCAATCAACACTATTACCTTTTTCTTCTTGATATGTCCTTCTATATTGAGAGTTTGAGGAGTGGTAATTCCTGCCAATGTGAGTTTGAGGAGTGGTAATTCCTGCCAATGCATTACAAGATATGGTCAGACTCATTTCTTCCTCTTCTTGGGTTTGTTCCTGGTGTATATCCTCGTTCATTTTCTTCTTCCTATTCACAATATATGTAAAATAATTTCTTCTAAGCACACTTATGACCTTTAATGTATTTTCTATCACAACTGTAGCAAAGCCCTTTTGCTCTTTTTTCTTCCAATTGTTGTGGCGTCAACCTTGTAGGTTGTGGAAATCTAGGAGTAGCAACACTTCCCTCTTTATAGAAGTGACTGGTAGGCTTCCTTGTCGCCATAATTTTACATTCAATTTTTCTTGCCAACCTGAATGCCTTCTCCAATGAATCAGGTTCCAAAATGTGAACTTCATGTTGGATGTTATCCTTTAAAGTACATTTGAAGAGACCAATCCTGCGTTCCTTTGGAATATCAGTTACCCTTATATTCAATTTTTGGAAGTCCTCAATGTGCTCCGCCATTAAACCCTTTTGCTTGAGATTTATCAATTGGCTAAAGAAGGTGTTGCTCTTTGTATCCTCATAATGTGCTATCATTTCCTCCATAAAAATTGACCAAGTGACAATTTTTTTACGGGAGCAAAGCCATCGATACCATACAAATGTATTTTGTTCTAAATGTAAAATTGCAATGCGTACCTTTTGTGTGTTTTGCACATTATGGAGATCAAAATATTGCTCCATCTGTAGTATCCATGTTACAGGATCCTTTCCATCAAACTTCCTCATATCCATTTTTGGAATATGGTGGTTCTTCCCGCCAACATTAGAGTTTATGAAATCACGATTAACATTTATTTTGTTCTCATCACGAGTTTCCTCTACTATATTTTCACAATTAGGAAACATTTCTTGTATCAACTTTGTCAAACCTTCCATGTCTGCTTTTAGATTATTCTTCATGTTTTCCATTTTTTCATCGATCTTAGCTTCCATGCCAGATTCCATGCCATCTATCTTAGATTCCACGCCTTTATTCAAACCATCCATATTATTCTTCAAACCATCCATCTTCGCTTCCATGCCTTTCTTCAAAACTTCCATTTCATTTTTTGCCGCTCTTTGCGAGAGCGAAATTTGGTGTACTTGCTCTTGTAATTTTGATACATCATGTTGCAATTCTTCATCTTCATGAGTCAGAGTAGAGCCTTATGAAGGCTTAATGGGTGTTGAATTATTTTTACGAGGCATTTTTTAGAACCCAATACTGATATCTATTCTAAAATACACCCTTGTAATCAATTCAAATTGATTCTTCAAACAAGACTTATGAAATTTGGAAATAAAATACACACCTTTTTCTTGCTTTTGAGGAGCTCGATATTGAAATTGGATTATCTCTATGATTTCAGCTCTTCAATATCTAAAATTTTGCACTGAGGTAGCCCTCTAAATTATCTTTCAAATGCCACAGGTATGACCTGATTTGGATTCTCCAAGGCAAAGTTATGTCCAATCTCCCACAATGACCTAATTATGGATTGGTTCAGTAAAGCGAACTTGTGCAACTTGCCACATGCCACTGTTTTGTCCTTCGGCTCTGAAATTGATAGAAAAGAAACTACAGTCTGTGTGATTACAAACAATTTTTATGGCACTCCAATCTGATGCTCAGAGAGAGAGTTATGAATATTTTCCCACGATCACCTCTTTGAGATGAAATTCAGAAGCCTTAAAAATCCCTAACTTCCACAGATAATATCTCCTAAAATATTGCGAACCAATATCTGAAATTTTACAATGATGTTCCTCAGGATTGCGGCTTCACACTTTAAAAATTTCAGCTTCTGAACCTTCGTAGAAAAAAAGGTATTACGAAAATACCATGATGACCTGTTTAGGTTAAATTCAGGAGCCTGCAAAATGACCTAACTTGCACATATCATATCTTTGAAAATATTGTGAACCAAGCTCTGAAATTTTGCGACGATGTTCCTCAGGAGTTTTTCTTCGCACTTTAAAAATTTTAGATTCTAAAGCTTCGTAGAAAAAAAATTATAGTGAAAATTCCACGATGACCTGTTTGGAGCAGCGAAACCCTAGAATCTCAAAGCTCTGATACCAAATATTGTGAAACCAACTCCAAAAAGAGAAGAAAAGAGATATCAACGCCTTAGAAATAAGCCACTTCAAGGGGGCAACCTCCAAATATTACATGAATGGACAATTCTTGGATGATTCAAATTACAAAACCTCCTTTCTATATATAGGAGTCCATGGGCCACAATGTAATCCTAGCCGACCTAACAATAATAATTTAAGGGCACAATAATAACAATATGGGGGTTACCAGGGTACAATAATAATAATAAGGGGGTTACACTAACAACAATAAGGGACTATACTAGTAATATAGGGACCTAACATATTCCTAAATTAGCATACAACTAATTAGAATATTAAAATTTTGATTTGCTTTTTATTTGGAGGAATAAGAGGATATGGAGACACATAAATCTCCCTAGTAGGAATAAAGACAGTCCTAGTGTGAATGGAGGTCATCTAAAAAGTTGGATTGAAGACCCTTAGTTGTGAAAAGGGGCTGGAGCATGAAGACTAGGTCAACTTGACCAAATCAACAACACTATCATGGAGTAGTGGCATTCAATGAAAGACAACACAGTTTTAGATGGATACTCTTTGCATGGAAGTAGTGCCATTATTGGATGGGGCTTAGGGTTTGGAAGCTCACAACTTATATAAGGAAGAGGATGGCGGCCATATTTCATTATGTTAATGTTTATATTTCTAAATATATGGTCTGTTTAGACATATAAATTTCTTTGGTTGTTTAGCTAAGATTGCAAGAGCTACATATAATTGGGTGTTCTTGATCGGGAATCCCACCTCTTTCCTTGAGGGGCCTCTTGGAAGATTTTTGTACTAAATTCCACTGTCAGGCATTTGGAAAATATTTCAATCTTAATGTAGAGCGCAGTTCCTGTTGAGGATTTGTGTTTGTGTTGCAGGGCAGAAGTTGTGGAGGTTTGATTTGGGAGATTTCTGAGCTAGATCTCATTGGAGGGAGGTCTCGTTCTCTTTGGAGGCTATTAAAGAAGGCCTTAGATCACCACTGATAAATTTGGCATTAGGCCATAATTTTTTTATACCCTATAGCACAATTCCAGTCCATGACTATGTAATTTTAGTGCGTTGTTGCAGCGGGCAACCCAAAAAGGGCTGAAAATCCAAATTTGAAATCTGGCCAAACCATTTTTGGGTTTTTTGAGTAGAATCCGTGGTTAAAATACCAGATTATTCTGAGCACTCTAATAGCCTTCTGCACATGGTTCATCTTCATAATAACAATAGTTTCCAACAACAGCAGTAGTAGCAGCACACATTTCCAGTGCTTGGTTTCTTTCATGTATTTCAGCTATCTTGTGGCTTGAGTGCATTCCTTTTGGAGCACTATGTAATTTAATTTAATGTTGATGTATAATGATATGGCTCAGCTATTTTCTACCCATATTTATGAATTTTTTATGTATTCCGACATTTTTCCAGTTCTACATGTTTAATTCTTATTTTACAGTAGTTGGAATTGTGCATATGTTCTATATTCCTGTCTTTCTCATCTGGGAATATTACAGTGGTATAAGAGCATAATCTTGGCTCAGCCTATGGATCTCAACCATTATGCTATCAAAATAATAAGAAGAAGGAGAAAGAGATCAGAATGAGGAGAGAATGAGTTTTATCTCATCTCTTTTCACATCTAAGAAGGACCTCACCAAGGAGGTCAAGCAAAGAAAAATGGAGAAAAGAAGTGAAACCACACTAGGGTTTCAAGATGAGGAAGGTCCATGTACTTTCTATTAGAAAAAAGAAGATATGGTATTTCATAGAGCTCTAAAGAAACATGTTATACCCTTTTCTTTTAAAGACAAGTGGCATGAAGATGGAGGAAACTTAGATCATGAGATTCTAAGTGAGTATCTTGCAGAATATAAGTCTCAACCTAGAGCTTTCAAGGAGAATCTAACTATCCCATAGTTCATTCAGCTCAAGGAAGAAAGGAGACCTTCCAACAATAGAAGAAAATAGGGCAATAGATTTCTATTGTCTACCTTTGATGGGTCATCCACATGCACATCAAGGGCTTGGGGAATGGAGTTGGATGCATTTTTTCCTGCTACATCTAGTAGTAGAGAAATAAGCTGTTGAGATTGCAGCGCTGCACCTTGAGGGTGAAGAAAACATTTGGTGGTTCAATCATTTGAGTCATGCAAAAGTGAATTCACATGCAGATTTTACTCAGGATGATCAAAACTTTTGACAAGAATAAATCAAAGGAGAAGAAGCCTTCACCACCACTTTCTACAGGAGCACTTGCATTAGGAGAAAGAACCCTTCCATCTTTGCAAATTGGTCTTGATCTCTTGACATATAGAGTCCCAAGAACTATTCTGGATATGCATGAGGAAGAGGAAACTTATACTAGCGCTGATGCAGCCATAGAAGACTAGCCATCATCATCAGTAGTTGGGGAAGCCATCACACTGGAAGAAGGAACCCTTGTAGTAGTACAAGATGTTCCCAAGCTTTACCAAGGTATGCACATGTTTACACTTTCTATTATTTCAGCACATCACATGGAGGATTGTGGGAATGTATTTCTGCATGACCTAGGGTCAAGGTATATTGCTGATTTGGAGCAGCAGACTATCACTGCGCTGAGCAGCCTTGATTTTTTCAAGGAGGAGATATACAGTCATCCTAGTGCATTATTGTTGAGTTGCACAAAAATATTTGGGTTGGAGCATATATTCTTGGAGGATGGGATGAGTATTGTCCTGAACAATGCAATGCAGATTTATGTGTTCAACAGGAAGCATGATCTTGAGGCAGCATATGCACCATTATGGAGACCAATAGTGCTATCATTCAGTAGCAGTGATGAGTTGGTGGGCCAACCATTATTGGTGCATTCCAATTACCTTTCTACATGCATAGCAGAGGATAGGTATATGGTTGATGAGAGGCATCTTATATTCCATTTTTATGATGGATCTTTCTTGATCAACACTTTATTCCTCAATGAGAAGATTTTTCCTTAAGTATATTTGGATCCTTATGGGATCAACTTGGCCATTAAGGAGTGGTCTTCATTTGGAGATCTCCAGGAGATTTCATTTCAACATCCCATGAAATGCAAAGATATAAATCTGATTTGGGAGGATGGTATTCTCCATTGGAGGGATGCCAATTTTGAGCATGATGATAGACACTCACCATTAGTTGGATGGGTGATGTTAATGACCAATAGGCTAGGAATCCACTTGAATATCTATGACACAGGGCAGTGTTACAGGACAAATTACCTCCTCATTAGTTCAGAGGAGAGGGTAACATGGAAGGAAGAAAATGACCTAGATAAGACCCATTTTTTCCAAGGTAACGCACCCCAAAAATAGCTAGACAGAGTTATAATGCACCTGAGCCATGAAAAGGGAGCGTTAATGCCTAGGGTAACACTCTATCTTGCATAAGGGGCAGCGTTAACCGTGTTTAAGTGTGAAAAGGGAAATATCTTGCGGAAAAATAACTAGCATTTCTAGCTTTCTCTCAAAAGGGAATCAGTTCAAAATAGAAACTAAATGGCATAGACATTTTATTAGGCAT
This sequence comes from Pinus albicaulis, assembly GCA_034641835.2. Classification (NCBI taxonomy): domain Eukaryota; kingdom Viridiplantae; phylum Streptophyta; class Pinopsida; order Pinales; family Pinaceae; genus Pinus; species Pinus albicaulis. The sequence goes on from CM076569.1 coordinate 603,433,608, forward strand.
TGCCAAACATAATTGAACTCCTATGGAAGGAAAAATCAAGGAAAAGTAAGGACACATCTAGATCTTTCTCGATTTGAACAAGTTGAAAGATTTGGCAAGGTTTGTCCTCTCCATCTCCTATAAATTGGAGCTGTGGGCTCTTGGTATAAGGTCGAAGGTTTGATTATATGTGGAGCAAAATTTCATTGTTATAGTGTGAGGCTTGAAGATTGGCGAATTTCATTGAGAGCTTTCTGCCTTGAGCATCATCACACTCATAGATAGAGAGAGAGAGAGAATAATTGGAAGATTGAGGAGGGCTTGGTGCAATCAACGGTTGCAATCCGCATTTTTATAAATCAATAGAACTATATCTGTTTTTTCCATTCGATGCATCAATGTCACAATTGTTGTTCAATTGTCTATGTAGAATGATATGAATGGCTTATATCTGTATTATTTTATGTTTCTTATATGCTAGTTTAACTGATAAGAAGCTATAATGTTGTAGAGATTACGTGAGTTCTTTGATTGATTGTAGGATCTGGATTTGGAGCCTATGAAGAAGGATCTATACTTCACTGCTTAGCGTTATCCATAGGATTTGATATCCATAAAGAAGTAATCTCTCCATCTTACTTTGTCAAATATATATTTGAGCATGAACATGTATGCAACATCTTTGTAAACTTTACAACTAATCTGGCTGTATGCCTCGGGCACCGGAAAGCCCTGAGAGGGATATTTAATAACCACCACCCAAGCAAATAACCCTATAGCAAAATTGGCAACTTTGCTGGGGAGTAAACCCCAGGTTTTCGGGTTGTTCCTATGACTTTACCTTTTCCCTTCTGTTCACATATCCTTCCAACTAGTTTATATGCTTAGTGAACATCTCAAAAGCTCACAGAGTCCAGATTATACCCTGCTTAGCCATCTGTGCAACTTTACCCTAAGTAACGCTTCCCCTGTAAGTGTTTTAGAGCATTATAACGTGGTCTAGGCCCAAATACATTGTGTTAGTCTCAATATTAACACTCTGTAGCCTCTTCTTGCCTGTGTTACCTAGCCAAAATATGTTATTTACACCTCTATTGTGTTTCCCTTTGGCTGTGGAGTTATTGGCCATCAAAATAGCTTCTCTTGCTGGATCCCTGTGCTTGTTTACTAGCTAGCATTTCTGTCTTTTGTTCTTGTTTAAAAAAGTTAATGTCAATTGCATCTAATTTTTGAAGAAGAAATTTTCTTTTAGTTTTCTGAACTTAGTTGAATTAATTCTGAAAATTTTCAGCTAAAAAGCTGTTAAGAAAAGATAGCTAGATGTTTGAATGTTTAAAAGTTGAACTACATTATTTGAATGTTTGATGCAAAAATGCTGAAAGAAATATCTCCTTGTAGAAAAAATCTTCATTGAATTGAATATTTAGAGCATATTTCTGCATGGTTTTTTGAGTCAGAGTCTCCTCACATTTCATACGTCCACTCCCCCTTCACAAGACTAATAATAAAGTACACTAAGAATCAAGCGATAATAAAATTAATCATATAAATTTTTCTGAGCTCACACCAATAGTAGTTCAGGCTAGGATCTTGGGGTAGGAGAAGTGAGAAAATCACCCAAGATCTCAAAACTTGAGACTAGAGTAATTAATAAGTGAAATCCTACTGCACTCATATTATCGGGACCACTCCACTACCACCGGAGTTAAGCATGAGACAACACCAGGGTGCATGAGAAGGTAGCCCACCTTTGAGTGCATTTAGTGGGCATGCTATATATTGGGGTCCCCTTTGGGGATGTCGAAACTAGATCGGGGATCTAGGTGTTCTGCCCATATAGCATGCTGTCCACAACCGTGACCCCCCTGATGATGTCTGTGATTTGAGGTATCTTTAGTTACCAAAATTTTTAGGGACTTACATGAGGTGACTGGGATGGGCTATCTTGGTACCTAAAAATAGACAGACCTACTCTGTCTTCAGTCTTTGGGAGGGTACTTGTCTTCACTAGAGTGCTTACACCTATTGTCTAAGGTTTAGGTGAAGCTATAGAGTAACAATAACTGTATTTACGACTAACCTTATCTGTATTCTATTGTGATACTAGGTTTCATCTCTAGCAAATGGTAGTACTCAGACATGGCAATCCTGTTCTAGCTGCTTGTTGATTGATTTTAGAAATTCCTTTTTTATTTTTTCTTTTTTTAGGTGTGTGTTGTCACCATGGTGTCTTTCGACCCTCGTTGTCTGTCTCGACGATAGCAAGGTCTCCCTCCATTAAAATTGGAGGAGGAGTCGAGTATCGGTGAACCCGTGCCTTCTTCGAAAGAGCAGTCTCCAGTGACAACCCCTGATTTTCACATAGTCCCATATCACACGAAATTTTCAAAAGATCCTTTTATGGAAGGAGTCATACCTCCTTGCAATCCTCCACTCATTGATCCATTAGTGACAGTGTTAGTTCATATTACACCAAGCCAAGATATGTCTTTAGCTGCACCAACATCTGTTTCACAACCAGCACCCATGGGTTCGATGCCAATGGAAACCAACCCAGGTTCGCCACCATCTTCCTCGCTAGTAGTCAATTCTACGCTAATAATTGGCAGCCCTAGTAGCCAGCCTATGCCTGGTCCCAACACTATGGTCACCACAACGGCTAATGGATCTCTGAATCCTTCAATATCTCCTCCTATGGTGACTACACCAGGACCCACGGTTCCCGCTCCCACGAGCGAGGCTACTTAGGTTCCTTTTAGAAACCCTATCAGTTGGAACCCTTTGGTGAGTTCAAACCCCTTAGCCACCATGCCAGGGGGTAGTGTCACCAACACACAGACGACAGGGGGAACTTCAGTACCCTTGCAATTATTAGGAAAAATAGGACAACCTATTATTAACATTTTTCCTTTGAGTGGTCGAAATTTCGATGCAGGGTCTATGTCGTTAATTAAATATGCGAATAGCAGCATGCCTTCGGCTAGCTCTATTACGTCCATATGGGCAAACCAACCCCAAAATACATTTGGACAAGGGGGAAGCTTTTACACTGGGGGTAACCAACCATTATTCCCCCAGTACAATATACCCTATGGACATCAACCATACATCCCTACACCCCCACCCATAGGGAAATTTTATCAACAAATTCCTACTTATCCTACTAGTAACACATTGATGAGCGGACCCTATGGTCTGAATAGTCAGGCAATAATTCCTTGGCTAGATCCGAGGGCGAACTTGCAATTGCCATTTTTGGCAGCTCTAGACATCCTCGACATCTACAAACTAACCATTGATCCCATCAACCACAACCCACTCTAGCCTCCAGTACCGCACAAGATTTCGTCTGACATCCCTAAATTCAATGGGAAACAAGGGGACGATTTGGCTATGCATGTCAACACCTTTCATCTATGGTCTGTTTCTAACTCCATGGTGGATGATAGTATCCGGCTTTGACTTTTCCCCCGCACTCTCATAGGAAACGCTGCCAATGGTACATTGAGTTACCACGGAGAGCCATCAACACTTTTGGCACCTTAGCTACAGAATTTCTTAAGAATTTCCAATTACCTATTAGATACGAAACCATAACATAAATCTTAACCTCGTTGTGCCAAGACACCACCACCCACATCTCCGATCATATTAATGAATGGAGACGTAGGAGGAGGCTGGTCAAAATGTCAATCCCAAATCATCTCTTATCTAAATAGTTTTGTAAGTCACTCTTAGCAACCCTAGCTAAAGACATTTGTCTATATGGTGCTGTCACGAAAGATTAATCCATTCATTGTGAAAAATATTTAGATCTGATATATTCGCAATCTGGCATGCTATATGATCTACTCCCCCATGCCCCTGGTAATTCGAATCCTCCCACAACTCAAAAACCTGGAGCACACGCCGATGGTCTCGTTGGTGCAATCTCCCACGTAGCCATAAAATAGCCTAGTGGGCAAACCTCCCAGCCATCTTTGGCTGCCACAGCCCCTAACCAATCAACTACTCTTCCTACCACGAGGTAAATTCTGTGAAAATTTCACAAAAAAATAGTGGCAAGAACAAGAAGAATAAGAAAAATACCTCTACTTCAGAAGAGCAGTCAGATCATTAGAATAATCCAAATCAGAAAAACGTTACTAAGACTGACAAAGGGAAGGAGAAACCCATGAAATTTCCTTGCAGAATCTGTGCGGAGGACCACTTGACATAAAAATGTCCTTAGCTGTAGGAATGCATAGATTTTATCACAAAAAAAGACCTTGGGAGGACACTTTTCGTTCTTCATAATCCCTTCCCTAATCCATAGTAGCAACAACAACACATGGTGGCAAACCCACCACAACCCCCACAAAGGGGCAATGGTGGTACACACCCTTCCGGTGAGGGATCCTTCACCATTTATGACGTAGAAAGTGTTGAACTCCAGACACGAGGAAAAATCTATGGAAATCATCTCATTGATACTTTGGAACTTGGTACCAGTTCAAATCCACTACCGCCCAACAATTTGTATATCAAACGGCGTGCTGCTGACCCCATGATTTGTCCCGCCAAAGGGAAACTTTGACGCACGACTCATAACACCTTTGCACGTGCCGCCCAAAACTACAACATTGTATAATATTTGGTGCAAGCACCATTAGCTATGTCTATTCTTGAATTATTGCAAACTTTCCCAGCACAAAGGAAAGCCTTGCTATCGGCCATTGGTGGAATTGACCCCCAGGATTATACACTAGCTATCTTTGACATGGAGAAAGCTAAAGCTCTCCTCTCACACAAACTTGCATTCAAAGTGCAGGTTGTGTCGAAAGGGAGACCAATCCATCGTACTGTCATAGACGAAGGTCCTCAACCTGCGTTATGTCAACTACTTGTTGGCTCGCTTTGGGTTCTTCTACTTTGTCTCTATCGTCGAATTCCCTTTAAGCTTTCGATGGCCACACTTTCCTCCCAAAAGGCTACCTTGCTAGCTTTCCCATTTCCCTTAGTGGGAAAACGATAATGGTGGATATATAAGTCGCAGCATCATCTCGACTATAATCTGTTGCTGGGTCGTAGTCAGTCTTACGCAATGAATACCATTGTTTCTTCAGTCTTCTGAATCATCCTCTTTCCATTGGATGGAAAAATAGTCATAGTGGATTATTTATCCTTTTCCACCCCTGATTATTCCACGTTACCAAGTAGCACGGTACCCCTATTAGGAGGCGTTCCTGACTCATACATCAATATTGGTAACGGTCTTCTGAAGGCATCTTCCTTGATGGGTTGCTTTCCTCTCCTGCTATCTAAGGTTCCACATACAGTTGCAATGATGTCCACCACGTTGGATGGATCTATTAATCCATGGATCCTACCTGCGCCTTCAGACATTAATTCCTATGGAGATCAGATGCTACTCTCACCAGCCGAGTTGGCTTATTAAACCATCCAAATTACGTCTAAACCCTCCACAGCTTTGGTTTAGATGAATGGTACAAATATCCTGCCCATCATGGTTCTTTCTAAATATCTCCTCGATGCAGTCCTACCTATGGGCGAAGCTATTCGAGAAGTCATGTCTTTAGAAGAATGACCTTTGGGAGAGTTCCACCATCGTGCTTTTATGTTTGATTCGGACATGATAACTACTCAAATCCCATATTTTGACCCAACTGAGATCATTCCCTCCATTTACACAAATGTTCAAACTATTGATTTAGAAGGGAACATGGGAAATCTTTCTAAGACTATGCTCATTGATATCTCTGTCAAAACGGGTATCATGGAAAACATTCACATTGGAGCAGATTGCAATCCCGAGGAAATTGCATGAATCACATCCATTTTTAAGGAATTTTTCAATGTCAAAATTATATACATTAAGCATGAATATGTCCTAGATTCCCCTGATCTCACAATATTTAACTTCTTGCAAAATACAAAATCATTCCACTGTTAATGTTTTGCAAAACATTAATTACAAACACATGTGAAGCATAAATAAAAAGAATCGCACATAACATAGTTGTTTAACAGGAAAGCTTGAAGCTGAAAACCCCAACTATCATATATTTTGTATCATGGAGATCATGTAACAATATCATACAAAGCTTAGTACATCAAGCTCTCAGTACAATACAATCGTCACACACTAACAAGATGAAATCTACAAATCCATGCACTGATTTCTACCCTCCTGATAGCCTACCTCCACTGCAAAATCCTTGCTGAAGAATAGCTCTGAATGAATTCGAATTACCCTTGCCTTGACCGCGCAATACTCATTGGAAACTCCAATGTGTGTGTGATGCAATAAATGCATCACTATAGTCACAACGGATATTCCATCTTGTCCTTTCACCTATCTCTCCACTGAGTCTCCACTGGAACTGACATGCACTGTAGTTAACTGTTATATTTGTTTAGTTGATTAATGAGTTATTATTTGTGAATTACTTAACTAATTAATTCACTCCACTCTCACTAGTGTATCATTCATTTATACTAGATACAACTAGCTCAACTGAGTCTAACTCACTTTAACTGAGTTAAACTAAATACAACTCCATGAACTACTCTTCCAACTCTGTCATAACTTTGCCACTTCAGTTCTAACTGAGTCCTCCATGCATGAACCACCATTCTACCCTAGGAATTGCGTAATTCCTTCAGCCCACTGATTTTCCAAATCTGTATACTGAAATTAAGTTCCCCAAGAGAATAAGTTGTTGTTTATTGTCGGATTATTATTAAGAGCTAATAATAATCAACATGCATCTATTTTTAGGTCAATTATCTATAAATAGACTTCGCCTAATATTCTAAAAATAGAATTTCATCTACTTTTCTAACTTGACCAACCATCCAAAAATAGCATCCTGCAACTTCTGAAATATGATCACCATGTCTAAAAATAGACATAGTCTAAAAATAGACTTGCGCCAAAATAGCCTACGGACCCACTTAGTGAAGGCAACTCTTTTCACTAAGCTCATCATATTTTTGAATCTCAACACTCCCTCTCAACAAGGTAGAGATTATCCTTCACCCCGATCTTGCCTCTATGCTATTCGAGTTTTCTCCTGGTGAGTGCCTTCGTCAGAATATTTGCATCCTGATCTTCCGTAGGAATGTACTGAAGCAACATGATATTCCACTGCACATAATCTCTGATATGATTATACCGGATATCAATATGTTTAGATATATAATGAAACATAGGATTAATTGAGATTTTAATGCAACTCTGATTATCACAATGTATCACTGTAGGATCTAAATGAAAACTGAACAAACCGACTAGGATCTTCCTCAACCATATAGCCTCACATGCAGCTTGAATTGCTGCCATGTATTCTGTTTCTATTGAACTGAGTGCCATGGATCTTTGTTTTTTGCTATACCAAGAAACTTTTGTAGATCCGATACTGAAAATCCCTCCCGATGTGCTCTTTCTGTCCGTTGGGCTGCCTACCCAATCTGCATTAGTGAAGCCATGCAACTTCACTTCATCCATTTGTATGTACCATAAGCCATACTCAGATGTGCCCCTGAGATACCTCAGGACATGCTTGCCTGCCTTCCAAAAGAGCTTGGTAGGCTTAACCATAGCATATGTCCGGTCTTGTATTAACTAAATACATGAGTGAACCCACCAACTGTCGATAAACAGTGGCATCCACTACCTCTGCCAATGTAACAACCTATTTCCTCCAATTTCCTGGAAGAGGAGTATCAATAGGCTTGCAGCCTTGCATGTGAAACTTCTCTAGTATCTCTCGGGCATACTTGCCTTGAGACACAAACAATTCACCTTCCCACTGCCATATTTCCAATCCAAGGAAATAATGAAGGAGAGCCAAATCCTTCATCTCAAACTCCTTTGCAAGATCTGCCTTGCATGAGTGTATCAACTGCTCATCACCCATTAGTATTAAATCATCAACATAAATAAAAATTATTAAAATCTTACCCTCCACCACAATTTGGTACAGGTTTGCATCCGCCTCACTCTTGGTGAAGCCAAGTTTGGTGAAATAGCTGTCGATCTGTGTGTACCAAGCACGTGGTGCTTGATTCAGTCCATACAACGCTCTTATGAGCCTACAGACATGTGACTCATTGCTAAAGATCTCAAATCCTTCAGGCTGCTCAATGTAAACCTCTTCCTCAATGATCCCATTAAGGAACGCAATCTTCATATCCATCTGATGAATGTTCCAACCCATCTACACTGAGAGAGAAAGGATGGTCCGTATGGAAGAATACCGTGGGACAGGTGCAAAGGTTTCTTTATAGTCAATCCCCTCAATCTGTGAGAAGCCCCAGGAAAAAAATCTTGCCTGATACTTCTCAACACTTCCATCAGCAGCTTGCTTTACCTTGTAGATCCATCTTGATCCTACAAATGATTTACCCACTGGCCTTGGAACAATCTCCCAAGTACTGTTTCTGACAATGGAGTCATACTCCTCCACCATGGTATCTACCCATGTGGGCTCCTGCACTGCTTCGCCAAAAGAAGATGGCTCTATCACAATACACTTGCTCATAAGAGCCATGTATCCAGTATAGTGTTCAGGTGACTGTCTCTGTTTTCGCTGTGATGCAGGGACTCCTACATTCTGTGCTGCATCAAGCTTCAGTCTCTCAGCTTCTGTGGTACGCTTTCTAACTTGTCTAATGTTTGGTTCTGCATGAGTGGACTCCTCCACTCCATGAATATCCTCATGTGGCTGATCCACATCTAGAGGCTCATCTTTGGGAACAAGTAGTTCCTCCTCTGCATGCAAGTGTAGCTCCCTCTCAAGTGAAAAATTCATGGCTTTCACCTCACTGAATTTTATATCCCGTCACACCACAGTCATTTGACTATTTGGAAAATGCACACGATAATTATGGGGTGTTTTTGTGTACCCCACAAATATCCCAACTTCTCTAGTTGGCTCCAGCTTCTTCCTGGCGTCCTTTGTCACATGAATGTAAACATATGAGCCAAAAATATTCAAATGAGAAATATCAAGCTTCTTACTAGTAAAAGCTTATTCTGGTGTACTCATGCCAAGTACTCTATGAGAACAACGGTTTTGCACATAAACTGCAGTGTTGCATGCTTCTACCCACAAGTGCATCGGTAGGCCCTAGTCATGCAACGTAGCTCGTGTAGCACCCACGATCATTTTTTTCTTCCTCTCTGCGACCCCATTCTGTTGTGGTTGATGAGGTGCTATGAGTTCTCTTCGAATTCCTTCTTTGCTACAGAAGTCTTTGAATTCACCCGAGATATATTCACCACCATTATCGCTTCGTAGAGCTTTCACTTGCTCTACTCCTTCTCCACCAATTCTTTAAACTCACAGAACTTTGAGAATGTTTCACTCTTCTTCTGCATGAAGAAGATCCAACATCTACGAGAATATTCATCAAAAAATATAACATAATACCTGTGTTTTGTTGTTGAAGCAACCGAGAAAGGTCCACACACGTCTGTGTGAATTCTCTCGAGGATCATTGAAGCATGGTTCTCCTTCTCATAAAATGTGGTTTTCACAAACTTACCCATAGTACATCCCTTGCACTGATCTGATTGTGCAAGAGTACCCTTGGGAAGTCTAGTAGAAATCTACTGCAAAATCTTTAAAGTGCCATGGTGAAGATGACCCAATCTCCTGTGCCATAATTCGCCCTCATCCCGGCTCACCACTTCTTCTTCTTTGCCCATCATTGCAGGGCAGCCATCTACCTCCAGCTTGTATAGATTCTTAACTTGAACCCATATCTTCTTGGTTTGACCCATTTTTTTATGTCGGAGGAAGGCTTTTCCCTCACTGAAAACAATGCCATAACCTTTTTCTTCCAAGTTCTTCTTCAGACCTGGAACATGCATAACATCCTTCAACAAGAATGGACTACCAGACTCCCTCTCAAAGGTAATGGTCCCAATGGCATTCGCACTGTACTGACCATCGTCTCCCATCTCTATATGCATTTGGAGGTCCTTCTCCTCCAAGTCACTAAACAACTCCTTGTCTCCCGTCATATGGAAAGACGCACCACTATCAAGATTCCCATTTTGCTTGAAACCAAGCATGTGATCAAAGAGAAATCAAGTTCAAATTGTGAGGCTAAGGCCTCTCCAGCTGTAGCTCCAGTAGCCTTCTTGTTCTTCTTCTTTAGTGGGCAGTTAGTGGCGAAATGCCCATGTTCGTGTCAGTGAAAACACTTCACCTTGGACAAATCCTGCTTCTTGCCTTTAGCTTCAGATTTTCAAGGAAATTTCTTCCCCTTCCCTTTCCTTGCTTTGGCATCCAAAGCGCAATCTTCTTCATCTTCATTCTTCGATGAAGAACCATCCCTGGTACTCTGCCTTATCTCCTCCTGCACAAGATCCAACCAAAGTCACTCCCATCCCAATAGTTTCTCCCGTCCATTGATAAAGTCATAGTAGCTATGCAAACTCTTCGGAAGCCCAAGGAGAGCCAAGCTCACCAAGTCTTCATCATCAATAGTAACCCCCACACTTCCTTGTTCATCCTTGTAGTGGATGAAATTTGTGAGATATTTTGGAATACTGTCACCCTTCTCCATTTTTATTTTTCTGATCTTGTCTTTAAGCACCAACTTCCTTTGGTTGCTTCTACTTTGGAAAAAATCTGTCAAAGCCTTCCACATTGCAAACGTAGTGGCTTTCCTGTGAAGGCTGGACAAAATATGGTCCTTCACACCTTCCAACAAAATTCTTCTTGTCTTTGCTACCTTCTTTTTCCATGCGTCAAGTCCTGCAGCATCACTAGAATTCGGCTTAGGAACATCTCTATCGATGAACTCCTTCAGTCCATTATCCTCCAGCACTGCCTCCATCCCATCCTTCCAGGCTATGTAGTTCAAGCTGCCATCAAGGGCATACTCCAATCGCAACCCATTTAAATAAACTTCAATGTATACTCAACTTCTGCACAAATATTTTTCTGCAGCAAATTTGAATTGTCCACCAGCACAAACTCAACAATTCTTCACAATTGCAATCTTCAAGAATTAACATTGCTCCGATACCATGTAGAATTTATATACATTAAGCATGCATATGTCGTAGATTCCCCTAATCTCACAATATTTAAATTCTTCCAAAATATAGAATCATTCCACTTTTAATCTTTTGTGGAAAATTAATTGCAAACACATGTGAAGCATAAATAAAAACAATCGCACATAATACAACTGTTTAATGGGAAATCCTGAAGCTGAAAACCCTAGATATCATATATTATGTATCATGGAGATCATGTAACAATTTCATACAAATATTATTACATCAAGCTCTCAGTACAATACAATCGTCACACACTAACAAGATGAAATCTGCAAATCCATGCACTGATTTATGCCCTCCTGATAGCGTGCCTCCACTGCACAATCCCTGCTAAAGAATAGCTCTGAATGAATTCAAATTTTTGAATATTGCAACAAGAAACAGTGAAGGAGGCATCCTGAAACATCATCCTTGATCCTAGTTGGAAAATAATCACCTAAACTAGGTGGGGCCCACACAAGCTATTTTTAGGTGTATGTCTATTTTTAGACATGGTGAGCATATTCTATAAGTTGCATTATGATATTTGTAGATGGTTGGTACAATGTGAAAAATAGATGAAATTCTATATTTAGAATATTGGGCGAAGTATATTTATAGATTGTCAATCTAAAAATAGATGCATGTCGATTATTATTAGCTCTTAATAATAATCAGACTCTAAACAACAACTTATTCTCTTGGAGCACTTCAATTCAGTGCACAGATGTGGCACATCAGCTGACAGAAGGAATCACGCTATTCCTAAGGGTTTACTAGAGCTAATGCATGGAGGACTTAGTTAGAACTCAAGTGGCAGAGTTATGACACAGTTGGAAGAAGTAGTTATGGAGTTGTATTCAGTTTAACTCAGTTAGACTCAATTGAGCTAGTTGTATCTAATCTAACTAAATGATACACTAGTGAGAGTGTAGTGAATCAATTATTTAACTAATTCACAAATAATAACTCATTAATCAACTGAAAAATACAGCAGTTAACTATAGTGCATGGCAGTTTCAGTGGAGACCAGTGAAGAGATAGGAGAAAGGGCAAGATGGACTATCTGTTGTGACTACTAGTGATGCATGAATTGCATCTACATATACATTGGATTTTCCAATGATAATCATGCAGTCAATGAGAGTGGGATTAAATTGAATTGGTCTTTGTAATCAGCTTGGATTGTGAAGTGGAGGCAAGCTAGCCGGTGGCATAGATTGGTGCATGGATTTGCAATATTGGTCCTGATTAGTGTATGACTATTGTACTGTACTGAGAGCTTGTGATAAGATTTGTATGCTTGTATGAGATTTTCATATGATGTCCATGTTACATAATATATATTTGGGGTTTTCAGCTTCAGGCTTTCCTGGTTAAAAATTGTGTTATGTGCGATTAATTATTTTTGTTTATGCTTCACATGTGTGTGAAATTAATTTTTCCGCAAAAGATTAACAAGTAGAATAGATTCAGTATCTTGCATAAAGTTAAATAGTGTGAGATTAGGTGGATATTGGAAATATGCATGCTTAGTGCATATAATTTCTACATGGTATCGGAGCATTGTTGATTGAATATTGCAATTGTGAAGTGAGTTTGTGCTGGTGGACAATTCGAATTTGTTGCAGGAGTTTCTTGGTGTGACAGTTGAGTATACATTGAAATGTCTTTTAATGGGTTGCGATTGGAGTATGCAGTCGAGGGAAACTCTAACTACATAGCCTAGAAGGACAGGATGGAGGCGGTGCTTGAATATAATGGCTTGAAGGAATTCATCGAGAGAGATGTTCCTAAGCCCACTTCGGCGGATGCTGCAGTACTTGACGCATGGAAAAAGAAAGTGGCAAGGACGAGGAGGATTCTGTTGGAAGGTGTGAGAGACCATATTGTCTCAAGCCTTCATGGGAAAGCCACTCCATATGCTATGTGGAAGGCTTTGATAGATTTGTTCCAAAGCAGAAGTGACCAGAGGAAGTTGGTGCTTAAAGACAAGCTCATAAAAATAAAAATGGAGAAGAATGACACTATTCCGTTATAATTGACAAAGTATGTCCAATGCAAGGATGAGCTTGGGAGTGTAGGAGTCAGTGTTGATGATGATGACTTGGTGAGCTTGGCTCTCCTTGGGCTTTTGAAGAGTTGGCATAACTACGAAGTATCTGTCAATCGACGAGAGAAATTGTCGGGTTAGTTTGGTCGGATCTTGTGCAAGAGGAGATAAGATGAAGTACCAGGGATGGCTCTTCATCAAAGCATGATGATGAAGAGGATTGCACTTTGGTTGCCAAGGCATAAAAGAAGAAGGAGAAGAAATTCCATTATATATCTGAGGCTGGTGAAGATGGCAAAGAGCGTGACATGTCCAAAGTGAAGTGTTTTCACCGTCACGAACATGGGCATTTCGCCACATATTGTCCACATAAGAAGAAGAACAAGATGGCTACTGGAGCTACAGCTGGTGAGGCTCTTGCCTCGCAATTTGATCTTGACTTCTCATTCATCGCATGCATTGTTTCTAGTGCATTGGGATCGAGGTGGTACTTTGATAGTGGTGCTTCCTTTCACATGATGGGAGATGTGAACCTTTTCAGTGACTTGGTGGAGAAAGATCTCCAGTTGCATGTTGAGTTGGGTGACAATGGACGATACAGTGTGACCAACATTGGTACCATTACCTTTCAGAGGGAGTCAGGTAAACTCATTCTTTTACAAGATGTTGTGCATGTTCCAGGTTTAAAGAAGAATTTAATTTCAGTCGCAATGTTAGAGGATAAAGGCTATGATGTTGTCTTTAGTGAAGGAAACATTTTCCTTCGGTACAAAGCAACAGGACAAGTCAAGAAGGTTGGGATTCGAGCTAAGAATATCTACAGACTTGAAGTAGATGGGATTTCTATGGAGCTTCCTACTGTTGGGAAGTGTGAGAAAGTCATGCAATTGAAGCTTTAGAGGGAGCAAGATTTGCATGCAAGTAAGAGTGAACCTCGGGATATGGAGTAGCCACAGGGTGAGGATCATGGAGTGGGAGCAACCACTCATGCAGCGAGATTTAGAGCTAGATGGGCAGAGGGAGTGCATGCAGCTATACCACCAGGTGAGAGGTGGGGCAACATGCATGGATACTCCCAAGAAGAAATTTCTGGGTAGGATTCATTAAGATGGTGTGGATCTCATGAATTGAACCTGACTACGAGGAGCCCACAGAGTAGCAGTAGCATGATCAGTTGGATTGATGCAGGCAGATCAAAGTAACAGTGTCAGATACTAGAGCGCAGTGCAGAGTTGACAGTGAGTGCAAAGTGCATGGGTGCAGAGTTCAATGGTGTAGTGGTTCCTGAAGACATGTGCAGTTGGTAACAGCAGAAGTCGAAGACTTTGATGATAGATGCATCAGACTGATTGAGTTGTTTGGAGCCTTTCAGTTTCGGAAGTGTTGCAGGGCGAATGCATGGAGTTGATGTCACATGCAAAGAAATTCCTTTCTTGTTGAGAGAGAGTGTTGAAGATTGCAACAAGAAACAGTGAAGGAGGCATCCTGAAACATAATCCTTGATCCTAGTTGGAAAATAATCACCTAAACTAGGTGGGGCCCACACAGGCTATTTTTAGGTGTATGTCTATTTTTAGACATGGTGAGCATATTATATAAGTTACAGGATGATATTTGTAGATGGTTGGTCAAATGTGAAAAATAGATGAAATTCTATTTTTAGAATATTGGGTGAAGTCTATTTATAGATCGTCAATCTAAAAATAGATGCATATTAATTATTGTTAGCTCTTAATAATAATCAGAATCTAAACAAAAACTTATTCTCTTGGAGCACTTCAGTTCAGTGCACAGATGTGGCATAATAGCCGACAGAAAGAATTAGAACTCAAGTGGCAGAGTTATGACACAGTTGGAAGAAGTAGTTATGGAGTTGTATTCAGTTTAACTTAGTTAGACTCAGTTGAGAAAGTTGTATCTAATCTAACTGAATGATACACTAGTGAGAGTGGAGTGAATTAATTATTTAATTAATTCACAAATAATAACTCATTAATGAACTGAACAATACAGCAGTTAACTATAGTGCATGGCAGTTTCAGTGGAGACCAGTGGAGAGATAGGTGAAAGGGCAAGATGGACTATCTGTTGTGACTACTAGTGATGCATGAATTGCATCTACATATACATTGGAGTTTCCAATGATAATCACGTAGTGAATGAGAGTGGGATTACATTGAATTGGTCTTTGTAATTAGCTTGGATTGCGCAGTGGAGGCAAGATAGCAGGTGGCATAGATCGGTGCATGGATTTGCAAGATTGGTCTTAATTAGTGTATGACGATTGTACTGTAATGAGAGCTTGTGATAAGCTTTGTATTCTTGTATGAGATTGTCATATGATCTCCATGTTACATAATATATAGTTTGGGTTTTCAGCTTCAGGCTGTAATGTTCCATTTTGAGAAACATTTTCAAGCTGCTCAATGGGAACGCTGTATAAGGAAAAATGGGCAAATAAATGCAAAAAAAAGTTTTTTTCCTCTTGAATATGTTGTGCGGGACTCAAATATGGAATTTATTCAAAAACAAATCAAGTTAGATCAGCTAAACACATCTACCACAACTGGTATCAATGTAATGTCCTCTTTTTGAAACATTAACAATCAACAATCTGATCTATACCAGAGATTGAATGAAGGTGAATTTACCAGAAATTTCACCTTCTTGAGGAAGTGTGAGATCTGGAGGCTATCTGGACCTTTTCAGACTCTGTCCATAGACTCTTGTAGAGAGGTAATGCCCCAAAGGGGTTTACTCATCAAATGATGCCTGGAAAACACATTCTTCAGGTATGATGGCCTTAGATACCACAAAATGTGTTTAAGAACACTCAAAAACCAATAGAAAGTACAGAAGAAACCTTTACTCAACTGTTATTCTCAAAAGGGTGAGGAAAAGTAGCTTTTTATGCGCTAAAATGGGTGTGTTTAGAAATGTGCATAAAATTAATAGGCATGGCTCTGGAATATGTTATATCAGGTTAAGAGAGACTCACATGAAAAATTTAAGCCCAAAAAAATGATTTTTTCTATGTTAAATAGTTCCTCCTTCCCGACTAGTCAAGAAAAACCCTGATTTCCCATGACCTTATTTATGCAAAAAATTTCTGAAGCATGGGTAGCGTAATTTCTGAAGGGATTGACTGATTTTATGCATTAATAGAATTATGCAAGTTTAAAATAGAAATCATATGGATTATACTAAGAAAAACAAGCATTTTCATAAGGAAAAACCCCACAATAAGATGCTGCAACACATAAGAAAACACTGCATAACCATGACAACGTTATTTTCTAGGGCTGAAGTAGTGTTTCATTAATATTTAGATCTGAAGCATATCATTACATAAAAATATAGATCTAATACAGAAATAATTACAAGAAATGCTGATCTATACATTCCCCTTAGGGTTTTGTGCAAAACATGAAATGCCAGAAGTAGATCTGAGATCTAAAATTACATATCTACAGAATGATTTAGAAATTTCTGAATAATAACATGTTACAATAGATAATATCTGAAACTAACATGGATTGTATGGCCAATCCATGGATCACCGCAGTGAAAGGAAGAATCCTAACACCAGAGATCTCTCCTCCAAAGGACCGACAAAACACCCAGCAGCTAAAGATCTGAAAATAACACAGTTTAGGGGAAAATACTATGCTGCCTCTTTTGGAATAGGTCTGGCATTTTTCCAAGATGTAGATATAAAGCCCAATGAGTCTAAAACCAGCTTATCAATGGGATAGATTAGTTTCCCAGCGACAAGGGGTGCTAGAACTCTGTAGATCTGAAGAGATCTAATCTCCACTTGTTGCAGCTCACATAAAAAATTCAGCCCTAAACAGGATTGTGTTGTATATGCAAGAAGAAGCTTTGCCAAAATTCTGGATAGTGGAGAAATGCAACACAACCTCCTCCAAAGAGCTACTCCATGGAAGGAGAGAGGGTTCCTAAATAGGAAACCCTCTTCCCTTTGGCTAAACAGCCAAGAGAACTCGAGTTGCTCAAGCAACCTCAACTTCGAAATATCCTCAACAACCCATCCTTGTTACTCTCTTCCTTCTTTTATAGTATTGGAGTCTTGGAAAAACCCTAAACCACTTCATTGGTTTAGCCCCTTTCACATTTAGAAGCTCCTTCTAGAACTGCGCAGTCTAAGATGCCCTCTTGTGATTTAGCCCCTTTCACACCTGCAAGATATAATTTAAATAGCCCAGATATGTCTCTATTCACATAGGCATTGATTTATTCTTAGTTTTCAGGAGTTTTACATGTCCTCCTTCACAATTTATTCATTGATCATGAAATACAAAATAAATAAGGCAAAATTAATGTTCCAATTAGTTGAAGCTAATTTAGGAACATTACAATCTCCCCCTCCCAAATGTTTCTTGTCCTCAAGCAACTACAAGGGTGCTACAAAACTTCCCCTTCTTCTCTTGTGGCCTCCTCATCTGTTATTCTCCACCATTTCTCTCAATCTTCTGCAATAGCTTTTTCTTCCAATGGTCCTCCCTAAATATGCAATTTGGCCTTTGGTGAATAAACCCAAGGGCTCTCATCATGAAGAAATGGAAGGTTGTTGTGGAAACCTTCTTGCTGATCCATGGCCTCCTCAAGATAGAAGTGATGACAATCATGGGGATTTTCATGATCCATGAAAGAATCCCATCTCCATGCTATCATCCAAATGTAGTGGATCACCTCCCAGCTTGGAAATCCATAGAAGAACTCCTCCCTAATACATATGAGAGGCATGTCACCAACAAACATATGGCTCACTTTACAAAGAGACAAGTGATCTACCATAGTGGCCATACAAAATCTCATGCTCCCATGGAAGCATGCAATGCAAAAAGAATGGAGGGATCCTTCCCCCAAGGACACACCCAACCAAAGTACCCCCTTTCCAACCATGTTCCCAAGAGTATGAACATTTTCAACATAAGGAATCATGATTAGAATCATGCTAGCTGTTGTGTATGATAAATGAGAAGGGAGGTGTTCCCTCATGTGCAACCAATGCAGTCTTATCCTCAACTGCCATGGAATAGAAAATTTTAAGTGTCCTCCCCAACACTTGCTTGCTACCTCATCCTTCTTACATGCTTGGAGAAGGTGCATAAAATTTGGTGTAAAAGAATCACACCATGGAGAAAGCATCTTCCCTCCAAGGTTATTCAAAGGATCATCATCATCATCATAGCTCATGGCCTCAAGTGGCCCATGAAGCCCATCATAAATAGTGCTCCCTCTTGGAGCAAAGCCCTGCAAATGAGTGTCAGGAAAATACAAGTATACATCATGAGATCCAGCAATATAATATTCATTATATACTTGTTTAAAATCAGCAAGGCTACTCCTGGGTGAGCCTCCTCTCGCACTTCAATGAATAAGGAGGTGTAGATGATAATTCTCCCCAAGAGCTATGTTCCTCCTCACCTAACAACTGGCCCATGCACTCCTCCATATGAGTGTGCACCTCCTCTTTAACATACTTGATGCCAATTTCACCTGTTAGAGCCCCATAAACTTCCTTTGCTGCCTCCCTTGCAGCTGATCTTGATTTAGAAAATATTGAAGCATATGGAAGTCAAATTCCTTTTGGAGAGTTCTTGCCTTCCAATACTTCCTCCATTTGGCCCATGCATGCAAGAGTATTAATACCCTCTTGCCATGTTCAGAAATTTCTTTTGTAAGAGAGAAGACCATGGGCTGCCCCAAGGATATGGTTTTGCCATAGATCGTCATATCCATACCATCATAGATTTCTGATCTTTCACTTCTCAACACAGATGAATTAATGGAAGATAGAAATGTTCTATTCAGAAAATTGCTTACCTCTTTTCTAGACTCATGGAAGATCCTCTGCGTTGTGCTTGCTTCTCCCAAGGCTCCTTCATTAGCCAAGTATTCAACTGCTACCCATAGTTGAGAGATCACTTTGGTTTTCCTCCAATTAGGAGGTCTTCTTGGTGGAATGCCTCCTTGAAAAGAGGCATCAAGGCATGGAGAAAATGTGGATGTAGGTGGACAGATTCGCCCCTACCATTGCTGCATGGGTTCTCTTGCCTTCTTTGTTCTTCCAACCCTTGGAACAAAAAAGGGTATATGCTCTTCTTCTTGAGACTCTCTTCCTCCCCTCTTCCTCCTTCTTCATTCAAGATCTCATCACTTGGCAATGATAATACATGCTGCCCATGCATTGTGCCAAGATCTTGATGTGTGAGACCTTTTGGAACTCCTTGCAAAAGTGCAAGAGTTTCCCTCCTTGGAGCAAGTGCCCCATTCTCCTCTTCATGAGATATTTGAGGTGCCTTTGTTGTCACTGCGTTAGTACCTCCTGCCTTCTCCTCCTCTTCAATAACTGAAATTGTTTCAACATCAACAAGAGACCTTAGATCTTGGTCATATTTTGAAGGAGAAACCTTCATGCTTTCCTCTTGAGAAGAGGATCCTTCACCCAAAGGAGATCTTTCCCTTGGCAATGCATCCAACAAACTTACCCCTTCTTCCTTCCTCATCATGAAGAAGTCACTGATAGAATGTTGGAGCTTTAGTGATATGGATGAGTGCACATATCCATGATATGAGGATTCATAATTTTCCTCATGTATAGATCTTGTAGATCTGATCGGAAGATCTTCTTGTTCTTGAAACTTCCCAGAAGTTTCACTGCTTCTGCTTTCTTCTTCTTGTACAGTCTCTCCACTTGATCTGAAGATTGATGAAATTAAACTCATCTCCTTCAGCTTTCTGCTCTATTTTTTTCTTCTTGCTTCTTCTGATAGCTTGATCTCACAGGCTGAGCCAGAGATCATGCTCTAATACCACTGTAATGTTCCATTTTCAGAAACATTGTCAAGTTGCTCAATGGGAATGCTGTATAAGGAAAAATGGGAAAATAAAATGCAAAAAAAAACTTGGTTCCTCTTGAATATTCTGTTCGGGACTCAAATATGGAATTTCTTCAAAAACAAATAAAGTTAGATCTGCTAAATAGATCTCCCACAACTCGTATCAATGTAATGTCCTCTGTTTGAAACATTAACAATCAAAAATCTGATCTATACCAGAGATTTAATGAAGGGGAATTTACTAGATATGTCACCTTCTCGAGGAAGTGTGAGATCCGAAGGCTATCTGGCCCTTTTCAGACTCTGTCCATAGACTCTTGTCGAGAGGTAATGCCCCAAAGGGGTTTACTCAACAAATCATGCCTGGAAAATGCATTATTTTGGTATGATTGCCTTATATACCATTAAATGTTTTTAATAACACTTATAAACCAATATAAAGTACAGCAGCAACCTTTACTCAACTGTTATTCTCAAAAAGGTGAGGAAAAACATCTTTTTATGCACTAAAATGGGTGTGTTTAGAAATATGCTCAAAATTAAGGGGAATGGCTCTGGAATATGTTATATCAGGTTAAGAGAGACTCACATGAAAAATTTCAGCCCAAAAAAATGAGTTTTTCTATGTTAAACAGTTCCTCCTTCCCGACTAGTCAAGAAAAACCCTGATTTCCCATGACCTAATTTATGCAGAAATTTTCTGAAGCATGGGTAGCGTAATTTCTGAAGGGATTGACTGAGTTTATGCATGAATAACAGTATGAAATTTCAGAATAGAAATAATATGGATTATACTAAGAAAAACAAGCATTTTCATAAGTAAAAACCCCGCAATAAGATGCTACAACACATAAGAAAAGACTACATAACCATGACAGTGTTATTTTCTATGGCTGAAGTAGTGTTTCATTAATATTCAGATCTGAATCATATCAGTACATAAAAATATATATCTAATATAGAAATAGGTACAAGAAATGTTGATCTATACATTCCCCTTGGGGTTTTGTGCAAAACATGAAATGCCAGAAGTAGATCTGAGATCTAAAATTGCAGATCTGCAGAATGATTCAGAAATTTCTGAATAATAACATGCTACAGCAGATCAGATCTGAAACTAACATGGATTGGATGGCCAATCCATGGATCACCGAAGTGAGAGGAAGAATCCTAACACCGAAGATCTCCCCTCCAAAGGACTGATAAAACACCCAGTAGCTGTAGATCTGCAAATAACGCATTTCAGGGGAAAATACTGCGCTGCCTCTTTTGGAATGGGTTTGGCCTGTTGCCAAGATGTATATATGAAGCCCAATGAGACTAAAACCAACTTATCAATGGGATAGATGAGTTTCCCAGTGACAAGGGGTGCTAGAACTCCCTAGATCTGAAGAGATCTAATCTTCACTTGTTGCAGCTCACATAAACAATTCAGCCCTAAACAGGATTTTGTTGTAGATGCAAGAAGAATCTTGGCCAAAATTCTAGGTAGTGGATAAATGCAACACAACCTCCTCCAAATAGCTACTCCATGGAAGGAGAGAGGGTTCCTAAACAGGAAACTCTCTTCCCTTTGGCTAAACAGGCAAGAGAACTTGAGTTGCTCAAGCAACCTCAACTTTGAAATATCCTCAACAAACCTTCCTTGTTTCTCTCCTCCTTCTTTTATAATATTGGAGTCTTGGAAAAACCCTAAACCACTTCATTGGTTTAGCCCCTTTCACATTTAGAAGCTCCTTCTAGAACTGCGCAGTCTAAGATGCCCTCTTGTGATTTTGCCCCTTTCACACCTGCAAGATATAATTTAAATAGCCTAGATATGTCTCTGTTCACATAGGCATTGATTTATTCTTAGTTTTCAGGAGTTTTACATGTCCTCCTTCAAAATTTATTCATTAATCATGAAATACAAAATAAATAAGGCAAAATTAATGTTCCAATTAGCTGAAGCTAATTTAGGAACATTACACAGGCTTTCCCGGTTAAAAACTATGTTATGTGCGATTGATTATTTTTGTTTATGCTTCACTTGTGTGTGCAATTAATTTTTCCGCAAAATATTAACAAGTGGAATAGATTTAGTATCTTGCATAAAGTTAAATAGTGTGAGATTTGGTGGATCTTGGACATATGCATGCTTAGTGCATATAATTTCTACATGGTATCAGAGCATTATTGATTGAAGATTGCAATTGTGAAGTGAGTTTGTGCTGGTGGACAATTCGAATTTGTTGTAGGAGTTTCTTGGTGCGACAATTGAGTATACATTGAAATGTCTTTCAATGGGTTGCGATTGGAGTATGCACTCGAGGGAAACTCTAACTACATATCCTGGAAGGAAAGGATGGAGGTGGTGCTTGAAGATAATGGCTTGAAGGAATTCATCGAGAGAGATGTTCCTAAGTCCACTTCAGCGGATGTTGCAGTACTTGACGCATGGAAAAAGAAAGTAGCAAGGGCGAGGAGGATTTTGTTGGAAGGTGTGAGAAACCATATTGTATCAAGCCTTCATGGGAAAGCCACTCCATATGCTATGTGGAAGGCTTTGATAGATTTTTTCCAAAGAAGAAGCGACCAGAGGAAGTTGGCACTTAAAGACAAGCTCACAAAAATAAGAATGGAGAAGAATGACACTATTTCGGTATACTTGACAAAGTTGGTCCGATGCAAGGATGAGCTTGGGAGTGTAGGATTCAGTGTTGATGATGATGACCTGGTGAGATTGGCTCTCCTTGGGCTTTCAAAGAGTTGGCATAGCTACGAAGACTCTGTCAATGGACAAGAGAAACTGGCTGGTTGGGAGTGACTTTGGTCAGATCTTGTGCAGGAAGAGATAAGGTGAAGTACCAGGGATGGCTCTTCATCAAAGCATGATGATGAAGAGGATTACGCTTTGGTTTCCAAGGCAAAGAAGAAGAAGGGGAAGAAATTCCATTCTATATCTGAGGTCGATGAAGATGGCAAAGAGCGTGACATATCCAAAGTGAAGTGTTTTCATTGTAACAGACATGGGCATTTCGCCACAAATTGTCCACATAAGAAGAAGAAGAAGATGGCTGCTCGAGCTGCAGCTGGTGAGGCTCTTGCCTCACAATTTGAGCTTGACTTCTCATTGATTGCATGCATGGTGTCTACTACATTGGGATCGGGGTGGTACTTTGATAGTAGTGCTTCCTTTCATATGATGGGAGATGTGAACCTTTTCAGTGACTTCGTGGAGAAAGATCTCTAGTTGCATGTTGAGTTGGGTGACAATGGACGATACAGTGCGACCATAATTGGTACCATTACCTTTCAGAGGGAGTTAGGTAAAATCATTCTTTTACAAGATGTTGTGCATGTTCGAGGTTTAAAGAAGAATTTAATCTCAGTCGCAATGTTAGAGGATAAAGGCTATGATGTTGTCTTTAGTGAAGGAAAAGTTTTCCTTCAGTACAAAGCAACAAGACAAGTCAAGAAGGTTGGGATTCGAGCTAAGAATCTCTACAGACTTGAAGTATATGGGATTTCTATGGAGCTTGCTACTGTTGGGAAGTGTGTGAAAGCCATGCAATTGAAGCTTGAGAGGGATCAGGATTTGCATGCAAGTAAGAGTGAACCTCGGGATGTGGAGCAGCCACAAGATGAGGATCAATGAGAGGGAGCAACCACTCATGCAACGAAATTTCAATCCAGATGGGCAGAGGGAGTGCATGTAGCTATACCACTAGGTGAGAGGTGGGGCAACATGCATGGATAATCCCAAGAAGAAATTTCTGGGCAGGATTCATTGAGATGGCATGGATCTCATGAATTGAACCTGGCTACAAGGAGCCCACAGAGCAGTAGTAGCATGGTCAGTTAGATTGATGCAAGCAGATCAAAGTGACAGTGTTAGATAATGAAGCGTGGTTCAGAGTTGATAGAAAGTGTAGAGTGCATGGGTGTAGAGTTCAACAGTGCAGTGGTTCCTGAAGACATGAGTAGTTGGTACTAGCAGAAGTCGAAGACTTTGATGATAGATGCATCAGACTGATTGAGTTGTTTGGAGCCTTTCAGTTTCGAAAGTGTTGCAGGGCGAATGCATGGAGTTGCATGTCGCATGCAAATACATTTCTTTCTTGTTAAGAGGGAGTGTTTAAGATTTCAACAATAAACAGTGAAGGAGGCATCCTGAAAAATCATCCTTGATCCTAGTTGGAAAATAATCACCTAAACTAGGCGGGGCCCACACAGGCTATTTTTAGGTGTATGTTTATTTTTAGACATGGTGAGCATATTATATAAGTTGCAGGATGCTATTTGTAGATGGTTGGTCAAATGTGAAGAATAGATGAAATTATATTTTTACAATATTGGGTGAAGTCTATTTATAGATATTTAATCTAAAAATAGATGCATGTCAATTATTATTAGATCTTAATAATAATCAGACTCTAAACAGTGACTTATTCTCTTGGAGAACTTCTGTTCAGTGCACATATGTGGCACATCAGCTGACAGAAGGAATTACGCTATTCCTAAGGGTTTACTGGAGCTAATGCATGGAGGACTCAGCTAGAACTCAAGTGGCAGAGTTATGACACAGTTGGAAGAAGTAGTTATGGAGTTGTATTCAGTTTAACTCAGTTAAACAAAGTTGAGCTAGTTGTATCTAATATAACTGAATGATACACTAGTGAGAGTGGAGTGAATTAATTATTTAATTAATTCACAAATAATAACTCATTAATCAATTGAACAATACAGCAGTTAACTACAATGCATGGTAGTTTCAGTGGGGACCAGTGGAGAGATAGGTGAAAGGGCAAGATGGACTATCTGTTGTGACTACTAGTGATGCATGAATTGCATCTACATATACATTGGAGTTTCCAATGATAATCACACAGCCAATGAGAGTGGGATTACACTGAATTGGTCTTTGTAATCATCTTGGATTGCACAGTGGAGGCAGGCTAGCAGGTGGCATAGATCGGTGCATGGATTTTCAAGGTTGTTCCTGATTAGTGTATGACGATTGTAATGTACTGAGAGCTTGTGATAAGCTTTGTATTCTTGTATGAGATTTTCATATGATCTCCATGTTACATAATATATAGTTGGGGTTTTCAGCTTCAGGCTTTCCCGGTTAAAAACTATGTTATGTGCGTTTGATTATTTTTGTTTATGCTTCACATGTGTGTGCAATTTATTTTTCCGCAAAATATTAACAAGTGGAATAGATTTAGTATCTTGAATAAAGTTAAATAGTGTGAGATCAGGTGGATCTTGGACATATGCATGCTTAGTGCAGATAATTTCTACACGAATTACCCTTGACTTGAGTGCACAATCCTCATTGGCAACTGTAATATTCCTTTTTCAGAAATATCACAATTCTGTGCTAGAGATTGACTGCGGGGGAATTTACCAGATATGTCACCTTCTAATGAAGGGTGAGATCGAAAGGCTTGCTAGCCCTTTGCAGAATTTGTCTACAGATATGTGAAATTCCCTAGCAGGAATGGCTAACAACCCAAGCCTGGAAAATGCATTTCCCATAAATGGAGGCATCATGATTTGATCCCTGGTCTGT
Organism: Pinus albicaulis; assembly: GCA_034641835.2. Classification (NCBI taxonomy): domain Eukaryota; kingdom Viridiplantae; phylum Streptophyta; class Pinopsida; order Pinales; family Pinaceae; genus Pinus; species Pinus albicaulis. The sequence continues at coordinate 603,459,125 of CM076569.1, forward strand.
GTTCCTTTGAATATATATATCTAGAGCTGAAATCCAAGAGTGGGCTCAAAACAAATGTCTCTAGGAGCTTGAGACAAGTCTCCTTTTCCTGTTTATCTTCAGAAAATGCCCAATGAAGAGGGTTGCATCAACAAATGAACATGTACTACCATAGAAACATTATATGAGAGAGACAATGTGCATGAAACTACAAATAGTCACTAAATATATATAGCAACAAATAAAATGTACAAATTCTTGAAGAATCACTCACTCAAGCGAAGCAGAGAACCCCCTAATTGCATGCATATGGAAGCATATCACAATACTGCTGCACAAGAATGCTTGTGACTAAAACTACGTAGTCAATCGATGGAACTGCTGTATATATAATTTCAATACATGGATATGGAAGTATAAAGCTCAAAGAAAGATGGGGGAGCAAGATCTCAACCCCTAAAATTAATAATACATCAATCCTTGGAAGGATTGGCTAAAATGTACAAAAAGGCAAAATGCCGGAGTTGCTGCCTCTAAACTGGAATAGCACTGCAACTCAGAAAATGGATGGAGATGGCTGAAGATGCTACATATTCTAAATATATCTCCTCCAATGGATATTTTAAGAGAGAGGCTGATCCAATCCCTAAAGATCTCTCCCTCCGAACTAGTGGTGCAAACCCCACTGCAATTCTGCTCAGAAATAACGCAGTCAAAGGAAGGGACTACGCTGTGAATGATGAGAGGAGCTATGCCTAATGAAAATATATAGATAATGGATCTGAAATCTCCTCTAGTGGCCTCCCAGATGCAAAGAAGCTCTCTCCTCTAAAATCAGAGCTCTGAAAGTGATGCTATGGAAATCTCCACTGCAACCCAGCAACACAATGTTTCCTGCACTGCTGAAAATGATGTACTGAAGGGAAATGCTTTGGCCTTGAACCAAAATGTGGAGGATCTAAAGAAAAAACCTTTAAGAGGCTTCTCAAGAAGGAGGGAATCCTAAACAGGAGTTCCCTTGTGCTAAACAGCACAACTATCTCAGTTAAGCAACTGAAAAGAGCAAGCAATTCGAAATATCAATCTATGAATGAGAAAATGGTTGGTTTTTCCTTCTTTTATGCCAATGAATGCTCCTTGGCCATGGACCCCACACATTAGGGTTTCTTCCTCCTCAATAAATTGTGTTGGCTTCCAAAGCAGGCCACTCCTCCATCTATTGCGTAGTTTGACTTGGTCATATGACCTAGCCTCCTTGCAACTATCCCTTTTCACACATGGGTGTGCAAAACTAGCTCTAATGATGCTTCTCTTTCATCTCATGAGGGATTTTATTGATATTTTATTTATGTATGGGTATCCTTGCCCATTTTATTCTCCTTCTAGCTGAAATAACCAAAAGTAATGTTCCTATTAGCTTTATGCTAATTTGGGAACATTATAGTCCTCCCCTCCTGTTGTCCTCTACAACAACCCCCCATTTCATATAATTTTTATTCATAATACCATAATATGAAATGGGACCCTTTTACTTTTTAATTGGTATCAATTTTGTATTATTTTGAAAAGGTCCGAACATGAAATAAAGAACATTACAAGAAACCTTTTCCATATACAAACCAATAATGACCTTGGGATATAAACAATTAAACCTTTTATCATTGCGATAAAGCGATCGCAAGATCGCATATCGCAATGACAGAGGAGACAGAACTTATGGAAACATTGGTTGGCACCGATGCGATAACACGCAATCGGCGATCGGCAATACATGCATGCTTTAACATAGAGCCCCGGTCAATGCTCCCGATGCGATGCGATATCGCTATCGGCGATCGTAGATTCTAAGAGATGCTAACCTAAGAAAAGCGCTGTTTCTTCCCGATGCGATGCGATAAAGCCAAAGCACAAACTTCGAAAAAGCTGTTAAAACGGGGATATTACGATTAATTCGTATTAAAAGCCTTATCTTTATAATGAAGATTCACCTACGCTCAACCGCCAAAACGGCCAAGGCACGCTTAAACAAATCATTTCAACAATAAACGACGTGATGGATATTTAAATGATTGACGGGTTTTTGTGGCCATTTAATGAAATATTAAGTTTAAAATCTTTTTCAGATTGAATCCATGGCATCATTAAGTTAATTCTTCATCACGCAATATATTTCCCCCGTGTTTGGTTTTTACTATCAATTCTCTGCGTTACGCTCATTTTTCTCCTGTGCAGAATTCTAAGCTGATAGATGCAAGCAAAATGGAGAAGAAGTCCAAGAAAACTGCAAACGCTTCCGCCTCGCCAGTTATAGAGCAAGCCATCACTGATCAGGGAAACAAAAAGAAAGGATTGATATCCGATACTACATGTTCTGGTCTTGGCAAAACTTCTTGCAAAGTACCTATAATTTGATAGAAGCTGAAGAACCCGAAGCAACAACAGTAGAAGCCACAGTCGATACCACTCAGAAATCTGAAGGTACTTTAAAGGACTTAGCTGACTCTTTCCTTCATCGGATAGCAGCTCGGGAACAAATTCTCCCATACACGGATGTAGTAAGGTGGGCAATTGAGGAACTCCCAATCATGGACAGAACCTTCTGCACCAGAGATGGGAGAGTCTTCGGTTCATTCCAAGCTAATGATTTGAGGCAGATGTATCATTTGCCTGAGCCTGAGAAGAAGTACAACAAAGCATTTCTGGAGAAATTCCGAAGTGCGAACGAAACTGAATCCGAACCCATTCGAAATTGGAGGCAGAATCCGGCAAAACACAAGCATAAGTCTTCCGGTATGTATTCTGTTGATTCTCTATGTTCTCCTTACTGCTATGCTGGAATAATGATGTGTAGATTATGGGGTTTACATTACTCCTCTAATTTCACTATAGAAATGGTTCCTTTAATGGAGGCAGCGTGCAATAGTGAAATTATGGATTGGGGAACCATACTGTCTGACAAATTAGCCACCGCAGTTCTTGATTTCAGAGGCAAGACTCGCATTTCTGAAAGGTTTATTTCCCCATTTTACTACAGTGCTTATATCCTGGACACCCTGTGTTTTAATTCTGAATTTCCCGTGCTCGGCTAGAGGTGGACTCCAAAAGAGCCCATGCCCATTCACATATACTATCAGAAATTGTGGAAAACCTCCCATAGGCATCATTTATACCAAATCTGCAATGGCTTCATGTTACCCATTCATTACTCTATTTTTGATAAACATGCTCCCAAGATTTCCTACCAAGCAGGGATTGATTTAACTGGTTTAGGGAGATGGTTTGCTGAGGAAAAATTTACTTATATAAGAATTTTTGGTAGCCAAGCCAAGCCTCATGTTCTTCCTCTGTACATACCTGATAAACTGCTGGCAAGGGAGATAGCCTATCAGATTATTTCCGAGGGTGTTACACAAACTTTAAAGAGAAATAAGAAGCAGGTTTGGCCTTCTTTTCCTCTTAGATGTGGTGTTTACACTTTGAATGATCTCAAACATGCAGAGAAAGAAGCTATAAAGATGAAATCCTTAACTCTGGCAACTCTCCCTAATAGGCATTTTGATCCCGACAAAGTGGCCTATAATGCCCTTGAACAGGCCAAATTGGCGAAGTTTGATCATAAAGAGGATATGTTTGATGACCTGTTCTCCACAACCGAGTCAATGTCCCAAGTTAGATCGTTGGCCAGGATGAAATATCAAGATGAAGAGTTAGTTGAATTCGACAGACTTAGAGCACAGAGGTTGCAAACTCTGCCCCTAGATCTGTTAGCAACAAGCCCAGCAGCAGAATCAAACGAGCCAGAACAACGACATACTAAGGAACCTCTGGTTGTGACAAATGGACAGGAGAAAATGCAAGAGAAAACCCAGACAAAAGAACAGGAACAGAGCATCATAAAAATAAATCAAGATACTCAAATTGATCCCGAATTGCTCCAGGAATGGCAGCAATTCGATTCAATTATCAATAATCCCGAAGGTTCAAAGGAAGCCCAAACATCAAAAGTAGCAGACACACAGGAGAATGTTTCAAAACAGATTTCAGATGAAACCAGCGGCCTACCCAGTTCTAAAGGAAAAGAGATAATTCCAAAAGACCCCTCTGACCAAGTTATTTTGCAAATAGAAGAAATTCCCCCCTTGGATGTCTTCTATAGCCCGAAACATAAAGCTATGGTAAAACGACAAAGGAAGAGGAAAAGGACTGATCAGCCTTCCCTGTTTCCAGAATTAACAGTGACGGGCAATGTAGTTTGGAAGGAGGAATTTGATCCCTCTGAGGACTTAACAAAAATATCACAATATGCTGGAGCCTATTCAGCAGCAACAATAGATAAGGCATCGGAGGTAAGTCTTTTATTAAAAACAAGAGACCAGGATATTCTCTTGTTACAAACGCAATTATCAGAAGCACGGCAAAAGGCAGAGCAGGCAGAACTGCAATTGTTAACACAACAGCAAACCAATAATCAATTAACTCAACAATTGCAGGAGGAAAGGCAGAGGATTGATCAGAGTGCAGTTCAGAAGCAAAAAGAGTTATTAGAGGCATTGTCACAACTCAAGACGGCAAATGAACAAATGCTGAAGATGAAAGATGAGCAGATTGCTCAAATATCAGCCCAGCTTGAGAAAAAAAAGAATCTTCCACAAGTAGCTGAATTCAGGGCAGAGGCAGTACAAATAAACAAAGCATTATTAACACAGATAAAGTTGTTATGTCAACAAATCGCCCAGGCAGAACCTTTATGTGACTTAACAACATCTCTAAGTAATAAATCAGCTGATGCTATAGCAGACTTCGAGCAGGCCGATGAAACATTGACCAATTATCTTGAGTGGCAAAGTACTGAGGAAGGACAGTCAGCTAAATTGCCAAAGATCCTAGAATCACATAAAGAGATATTATTTATGGAATGGCAATCTCAGATAAACAAAGCAGAGAGGGCAGTTTCCAGATGCAAATTAACCACAAGTAATTTGGTTGAATTGATTAATGACACTCTCTACTTATCTAACATGATTTCCCAATGTACTCCAGGTAAATTGACATCAGCTAAAACATTGGAGCAGTCATGTTACTCAGAGCTGGAGAAAACTGGCAGATTAATTGCAGGAATTAACAGTTTGACATGGGACACCTATTGGATGTTCTTAGTCAAACCTTACAGCCAGAGATCCGCCCTCAAATGCCTCTCAGATGCAATCGGATGCATCATTCCTGAAATGCAGGACGCCACCTATGATGCCCAACTCAATTCGCGCCTTAACCGACCACCAGAAGCGGAGCCGATGCTTGAAATTTGCCAGCTCAGAATTAGAGATGAACAGCCTAAGTGATGATTCATGTCGCCGACTGCCAGATTGCCATGATGGAGATATTCAAGATCGTATGATACCAATTAAGTAGGATTTTTCAGTTTCATAGATATTTAGATAGAATTAGTATTTATAGACCCTTTCATGCATTTAGAAAGGGTCGTAAAGTTTTGTATATGACTTAAAATCTGAAGTTACACTACTGTACTTTAGGTGTATTCTTTTATAAAACTCGACCAATTATTCTAATTTTGATAAGAAAGCTTTTATGCAAATGTGCACTACTGTCTTTGTGTGAAAGTATTTTTGCGTTGAAAGAAGAATCTCAAATAGCGATTGATATTGGGGAATGACTTGCAGCTCATATGGTACTATTATCTATGTCTGAATCCATTTCTTTTATATAAATTGTTGTTTGATTAATTTTGCTATCATTGGATATATGTATGTGTTTCAATAGTATTTCTGTATTCCTTCCACTATTGGATGTTTATGGTATGCTTTTCTTTCAATCATATATATGTCAATGATATAAATTGAGATAAGTGTAATAATATTTTATCAATTACTTCATTCAACTAATTGAATGAATTAATTATTATTTAAATGAATATCTTTGTTTATTGAATAGTGTCATCTATATGCCTATTGACAAACATTGATCATCAAACGTTGCACTTAAGAATAGAAACTTCCCGGGATATAATAGTCATTTATATTTGTTGTTTATAGATTAAATACTCCATCCAATACCACTTATTATTACTCATTCACCCATTTCTATTCTTTATCGGGAAACTGGTCCCATCATATCCAGTCGGAGCCACTATTCCAAACGGAAAAGGAGTTGTCTTAAGGTCCGGACCGGGTGGTTATCCCCCAATGTTGTTGCAGCGATTTTCGAGGCATCAACATTTTTGGCGCTAGAAGGAGGGCCATCAACTGTGAATGGCAAGCAAACCCAAATCTGCAAACCATTCTAAGAGTAATTCTCCCTCCACATCACCTCGTACTTCCCAATTGCATGCTGATTTTTCAACATCCAAGCAAGAAGAAGAGGTATCCACTATCACTGCTCAAACCCACCATACTTCAGAACAATTAAGTCTTGAATCCCCTGAAGTTCAGTCTCTCATCCATAAACTTCAGAGTTTCTCGATTTCACCACAGAAATCTGAGCTATCTCAAAGCAGTGAGACTTCGCAATTCAATCTACCTCACCCTCTCCCTAGACTTCAGAGTGAAAAGCTCGGTATTGAACCTACTGAATTCCCTTTACCTAAAAGGAAAAGGGCAAAGAAAAACACTGAAGATTCTGACAGTGAAGCACTTTCATCCACATCCTCCATCTCATCTTCCCCAGTGCGAAGTCAACCATCCACTCCCTCATTACATATTGTTGTTCACCAGGAACTTGGAACTTCAACATCTCAAACTGCTCACTCCTCAACATCAATTCCTTCCCAAACATCTGGAATTTCAACAACAGTATCATCCACCACTGGTATTACAATGGCAGATCCATGGACCAGACCTGGTGCAGTCAATATGCCCGCACCATTACATGCATTACCTGATGCTCCTGAAAAATGGCTACCCAAGTTTAATCCGGAAAATGGAACCCAAGCTGAGGAACATATCAATAACTTCATGTTAGCAGTTAATTTGAAGGGAGTAACTGAGCAAGATGTCGTTGTTAGGCTTTTTCCTTATACATTGCAAGGATCAGCAAGATCCTGGTATTTTTCCCTGCCTTCTGATTCTATTACCAGTTGGGACATTTTCCAAGAACAGTTTCTCACTAAGTATGGAGACGATAGATCTTTAGCTACACTAATAAATGATCTCTCCAATCTTAGGATAGAGCATAGGGAACCCATTAAAGAATTTAATGCTCGTTTCAATAAAATTTTGAATAAAATCCCAACGACCTCCAAACCAAGTGAACAAATCAGAAGTGAGTGGTATATTACTGCCCTACCTGCCAATATAGCTATTTTTGTAGACAGGGCCGCAAAACCAACACTTGTTGAAAACATGAAAGAAGCACTTGCTGTGGAAAAACGTATTAATGCTCTAGAAAAGAAAGCAGCGCTTGAGGAAAGAAAAACCAAAAAAGTTTCATTCAAAGAAGACTCAAAGAAGAAAATCTCGAAAGATCCATATGATATGGAAGGCCTCCAAAAGGTCCTCAAGACTATGTCAAATGAAATGATTGAAATCAAGAAACAAGTCACTGAAACTTCAACCAAAAGGCCCTTTAAGAATTATAAGAAAACCGAATCAAAACCACCAAATATCATATCTTATGCAGATTCAGATCAAGAAGAAGAAGAAGAGGAAACAATCTCACCAACTGATGATGAAGAAGAAGTTGTTGAATGCCATGGCATGTGGGATTTTATACTGCCCAACTCCGATACAGATAATGATGAAGAAGCTTTACCTGTCTCTACTAGGAGTAAAGGTACTTCCGAACCTGTTCAGACAACTTCAAAGAAACGGAGTGCAGGTGCTGCTACAACAAAGGAAAAAGTACCTACAAAGAAATCACCTACAGCAGTCCCCCAAAACCTACCTTCAACTTCAAGTACTCCTTCAACATCCAAAACATTAGTAGTATCAGATTCAATGGATTACAATATTGTTGATGATATGAAGAAAACTAAGGCAAACATTACTATGTTTGAACTTAGCAAATTAAAACATCAGCAGAAATTGCTTCTAAAAGAATTGAATGATGTTCCCTGTTCACCTCTTCCCAGTGCTAAAGCTGCAAATGATTCTGGTCAACCACCTTTTGGTATGATAGAAGCGACTGATTCAGTCCTGATTGGGGATAGATCAAATTCTCATACTCCACCCTTCCTTTTGACTTTTGAGATCTACAACAGAAACCTACACAATTGTTTGATTGACTCAGGGGCATCATCCAATATAATGCCAGCTTCAGTTTGTTCCAAGCTGAACATAGAACCCCAAAAGTCTTCCATACACATTGTACAGTTAGATAGAACCAAGGTCCAGGTTTTAGGAGAGATTAACTCTGTAACTATCAGGTTATCAGCTGATCCACGGGTAGTTCAACGAATTGATATCCTAATAGCTGATATACCTGAATTTTATGGGTTGATCTTGAGTAGGGATTGATCTGAAAAGCTCCATGGGTATATTTCTACCGATTGGTCTCACATGTGGTTACCCTATAGGGGAAAGCCAAATCAAATAAAAATCAATCGAGAGAAACACATGACCCACACTGTAACAGATTTTGAACAGGAAAATCAACCAATTGCTTTTAATAACAACATCTTGGGAAATTATTCATCAGAGTCATTTTTTGGAAATCTCACTGCTCAACCATCCCCTTTCTCAGTAAACAGTTTAACATCACAGATTGAAAACTATTCACAAACTGATAGGTCAAGATGTTTTAGTGATATTGGGGAAACTGTAAATAAGATTGTTAATACTTCTTTATTTTGGTCTTTATATTTTGACGGCTCTAAATCTAACGAAGGTTCAGGAGCAGGGTGTATCTTGGTTAGCCCGCAAGGAGAAAAAACAATGCTGTCCTGTAGATTAGAATTTGAATGCACAAATAATACAACCGAGTATGAAGCCTTAATCCAAGGTCTGTATAAAGCAATTGGCCTTAAAGTGCAATATTTGAAGGTATTCGGCGATTCTGAAATTATTGTCAAACAGGTGAGAAATACAATTCACTGTCTTTCAAATCACCTCAAACATTATCAATCGATGGTACAAGAACTCACCACGCACTTTTCTGCATTCAATATTTCTTCTATCCCTAGGTCTCAAAATTCAGCAGCAGACTTGCTAGCCAATGTTGCCTCTAGACTCATACCCTCCGAAGATTATAGCCCAGATAGATTTTCAATAGAATTACTTTTTAGGCCATCAATTCCTGACAATGTCACTAATTGGAGAGTGTTTAATCACGATGAAGACATTTTACAATTTTTAACTTCAGAAAAGTCCTATGATGACCAGATCATTGAGGAAAGCGAACATGACCTTTAGATGAGAGGTAAATCCGAAGAAAATTCGATTCCAAAGCCTGTGGTGAAGCTTGAAGATCTTTATGATATTAAAGACAGATTTAAACCTGTAACTAATCCAAAGCTCCAAAGCTCTACTTTAAGATTTGAATTGATAAACCTTGGTACTGAACAAAATCCTCAAAACGTTAATCTAGGATTAGGACTTTCTGTAGAAGAAAAAGAAGCATTCATTAAACTCTTAAAGAAACATAAACATGTTTTTGCTTGGAAATATGATGATCTAAAGACGTATGATACAACTATTATCCAGCATACCATTCCAATGCTTCCCAATCAGAAACCAGTTCAGCAAAAATTAAGGAAAATACATCCAAACTTAGAGAGTCAAATAAAATCAGAACTCAATAAACTCTTGAAAGCTAAGATCATTTTTCCCGTTCGACACTCAAACTGGGTCTCTAATATGGTGCCTGTCAGAAAGAAAAATGGCGGCATTAGGATTTGTATAGATTTCAGAAATCTGAATAAAGCAAGCCTTAAAGATAACTTCCCATTACCTACTATGGAGCAGATACTCCAATCAGTGGCAGGCTCTGAATTAATGTCTTTTTTAGATGGTTTTTCAGGATATAACCAAGTTTTGGTTCATCCTGATGACAGACTTAAAACTACATTCAGAACAAAATGGGGAACTTATGCTTATCAGAAAATGCCTTTCGGACTTATTAATGCAGGGGCCACATTCCAAAGAGAAATGGATATCGCTTTCAAAGGATTGATTAATAAAATAGTAGTTGTCTATCTAGATGATATTACTGTATTTTCTAAAAAGAGATCCAATCATTTGTGTGACTTAAATCAAATTTTTCAACGCTGCAAAAGATATGGTATCTCACTCAATCCTAAAAAATCCTTCTTTGCTCTTGATCAAGGAAAGCTCCTGGGTTTTATTGTTTCCAAAGATGGTATTTATATTGATCCTGACAGGATTAAAGAAATTTCTGAAATCCCATTTCCTCATAATAAAAAATCCATGCGGTCTTTTTTAGGTCAGATCAACTTTGTCAAAAGATTTGTTCCTGTTTTTTCTCAGATCATTTTACCATTACAAAGCATGATTAAGAAAAATTCAGTGTTTAAATGGGGATCTGTGGAAAAAGAAGCATTTGATTTAATCAAACAATCAATAATCAATGCCCCCACTTTAAACACTCCCAATTTTTCTAATCATTTCACATTGTATACTATCGCATCCGATTCATCTTATGCAGCAGTACTCACTCAGATTAATGATCATGACCTTGAAGCACCGATTTCATTTTTTAGTTCAAATTTCCAGGGTGCAGAACTAAATTACTCCGAAGTTGAAAAACAAGCCTTCGCTGTATACAAAGCCATTAAACACTATAGGCCATTCCTTTTAAAAGCTCATACAAAGGTGATAGTTCCTTTTTTTGCAGTAAAACAATTACTGATCCAAAGGGAATTAGGTGAAAAAAGGGCCAATTGGGTTACAACACTTCAAGAGTATGACTTGGAAATCAAGCCAACAAAGATTGTGAGGGGTCAAGGTTTTTGCAGATTGTTAGCAGGAGCATCCAACATTCCAGAATCAGGTGATACAGAACATATGGAAGAAATCAATCAGATAAGTATTACCAATTCTGAATCTCAATATGCAGATTTAATCTTTTATTTGAAAAATGGATATGCACCTCCTAATCTGTCTTATAAAAACAAACGAGCTATTAGATTAAAAGCAAAAAACTTCATAATCATTGATGATGTACTTTTTAAACAAAACTATGATTCAGTTTTATTAAGATGCCTAGAAAAACCTGAAGCACAAAAGGTTTTGCAGGAGCTACATGATGGACCAGCTGGAGGACATTTTGGAGCTGACACAACAGCTCACAAAATCATTCATGCTGGATATTATTGGCCCACTTTATTCAGAGATACTCATGAATATGTAAGGAAATGTCAAATTTGTCAAACCTCCAGTGGAAGACAAAGAAAAGCAGCTTTCCCTTTGCAACCAGTCAACATTAAGCAACCTTTTGAACAATGGGGATTAGATATCGTTGGGGAAATTTCTCCTCAGTCTTCTAAACAGCATAAGTATATCCTTACTGCTACTGATTACTTCACCAAGTGGGTTGAAGCAATTCCGTTAAAAACAACAAACTCTGAAGGAATTATAGAATTTATAGATCAATTCATCATTACCAGGTTTGGTGTCCCGAATGCTCTTGTTTTTGATAATGCATCTTATTTCTCTGGTAATGCCATGTTTGAGTTTGCTATTAAAAGAGGTTTTAAACTAAAATATTCCGCAAATTATTATCCCCAGGGTAATGGTCTAGCAGAATCTACCAATAAAAATCTCCTTAAAATAATTAAGCGAACCATTGAACATAATCATAAAAATTGGCATAAATCTTTAATATTCGCACTATGGGCAGATAGAATAACACAGAAGGCCTCCATAGGTACTTCTCCATTCAATCTTGTATATGGGAAAGAAGCAATACTACCAACCAATCTAGCACTTCCTTCTCTAGCCTTAGTACAATTTATTGAAGAAAGCCCCTCTTCTTCTATCCAACTTAGACATGATCAAATTTTAAAATTAGAAGAAGAAAGAGAAAAGGCTAAAATTACTCATGCAAAACATCAGCAGATAATAAAAAAATCATTTGATTCAGCTTCATCTAGTTTTAAACAGTTGCAGGTTGGTGATCTAGTTCTGAAATGGGATAAAGCCCATGAGGATAAAGGTAAACATACCAAGTTCCAAAATATGTGGCTTGGACCATTTCAGATCAGTGAGAAGATAGGCCATTCGACATTCATGTTACAAGATCTAACAGGAAAGAAGGATTCTCTTCCTGTTAATGGCCTCATCTTAAATAAATTCTTCAATTGAGAAGGTATTTCCTTCTCCTTTAGTTCTAAGTAGGATTTAATTTTTTTAGGACCATTAGGAAATAAAGTTGTAAGGTATCTTCTATTTTGACCTTTGCTGTATTTAAAAGTTGCTCAAAAGAAAGAACTGTTGATATTTACTTTTAAATAAATAGAAGTCTTGAACAAGAGGAACAATTTCTAGGAAACTAGGTATAATTGCATTCCGAAGCCACCCTTCAATTTTTGCCAACTTTTCTCAAAGTTTAGAAGTATTGAAAATCATTTTATGTTTTTAAATTGGTCAACTAAAAGGTTATCAATATCAAAACAGAAACTAATCCAATTTCAGCATCTTCAACTCTTACCCTGTCATCCATTTGCTCTTAAGGAGAAAATTGTCCATCCCATTCACCAAAGTTTATGATTACTCAGAGTGTAATTCTAAAAATTTTGATATAAAAGATAAGAGGTCTTATTACAAGCCTGCTTACCATGATCATAGGGAAATAGTTTAACCGACATTACCAATATTGCATACCAAAACAGGGTAATGGATTAGAATTATAAGACAAGGGGTCTCATCACGAGCCAGCTTGTTCGGTTAGATTACTACTAGTGAATGGCATTGTCAAACAGCTGGCCACCAAACCAGGACAATGGCTTTTTATCTTAGAAATAACAGAAAAAATAAAAGGAAATACAAAATATGAAAGTATATTTTGAATTCATTTTGTTAATCATACTCTCAAATGGATGGGATAATGGACAATAACATGGTTAAAAGGTATCCCTGTCGAAACTATGAACGTTTGCTGGCAGCAGAGGCTCTACCTATGACAGATGAGTTAACCAAAAAGTTGCTTTGGAAAGGTTTTCTGTTTTATCATTATAAACCAATAAAGGCCTATTAAAAACTTAGAATGTATCTAATTTTAAACAAAGAGAAGAAATTAGCAAGAAATAGTTTCATATTATTCGGAATGCATATATACTTAGTTATATTAGAATTTTCTTTTTTGATTAAAACTCTATTTTGAAAAAGTTTAAGTATTTTCATACTTTTCAGAGATAACTGTTTCTTCCAGCGAATCACCAATTGTTGTCCTCTACAACAACCCCCCATTTCATATAATTTTTATTCATAATACCATAATATGAAATGGGACCCTTTTACTTTTTAATTGGTATCAATTTTGTATTATTTTGAAAAGGTCCGAACATGAAATAAAGAACATTACAAGAAACCTTTTCCATATACAAACCAATAATGACCTTGGGATATAAACAATTAAATATTTTATCATTACGATAAAGCGATCGCAAGATCGCATATCGCAATGACAGAGGAGACAGAACTTATGGAAACATTGGTTGGCACCAATGCGATAACACGCAATCGGCGATCGGCAATACATGCATGCTTTAACAAAGAGCCCCGGTCAATGCTCCCGATGCGATGCGATATCGCTATCGGCGATCGAAGATTCTAAGAGATGCTAACCTAAGAAAAGCGCCGTTTCTTCCCGATGCGATGCGATAAAGCCAAAACACGAACTTCGAAAAAGCTGTTAAAACGGGGATATTACGATTAATTCGTATTAAAAGCCTTATCTTTATAATGAAGATTCACCTGCGCTCAACTGCCAAAACGGCCAAGGCACGCTTAAACAAATCATTTCAACAATAAACGACGTGATGGATATTTAAATGATTGACGGGTTTTTGCGGCCATTTAATGAAATATTAAGTTTAAAATCTTTTTCAGATTGAATCCATGGCATCATTAAGTTAATTCTTCATCACACAATATATTTCCCCCGTGTTTGGTTTTTTCTATCAATTCTCTACGTTACGCTCATTTTTCTCCTGTGCAGAATTCTAAGCTGATAGATACAAGCAAAATGGGGAAGAAGTCCAAGAAAACTGCAAATGCTTCCGCCTCGCCAGTTATAGAGCAAGCCATCACTGATCAGGGAAACAAAAAGAAAGGATTGATATCTGATACTACATGTTCTGGTCTTGGCAAAACTTCTTGGCAAAGTACCTATAATTTGATAGAAGCTGAAGAACCCGAAGCAACAACAGTAGAAGCCACAGTCGATACCACTCAGAAATCTGAAGGTACTTTAAAGGACTTAGCTGACTCTTTCCTTCATCGGATAGCAGCTCGGGAACAAATTCTCCCATACACGGATGTAGTTAGGTGGGCAATTGAGGAACTCCCAATCACGGACAGAACCTTCTGCACCAGAGATGGGAGAGTCTTCGGTTCATTCCAAGCTAATGATTTGAGGCAGATGTATCATTTGCCTGAGCCTGAGAAGAAGTACAACAAAGCATTTCTGGAGAAATTCCGAAGTGAGAACGAAACTGAATCCGAACCCATTCGAAATTGGAGGCAGAATCCGGAAAAACACAAGCATAAGTCTTCCGGTATGTATTCTGTTGATTCCCTATGTTCTCCTTACTGCTATGCTGGAATAATGATGTGTAGATTATGGGGTTTACATGACTCCTCTAATTTCACTATAGAAATGGTTCCTTTAATGGAGGCAGCGTGCAATAGTGAAATTATGGATTGGGGAACTATGCTGTCTGACAAATTAGCCACCGCAGTTCATGATTTCAGAGGCAAGACTCGCATTTCTGAAAGGTTTATTTCCCCATTTTACTACAGTGCTTATATCTTGGACACCCTGTGTTTTAATTCTGAATTTCCCGTGCTCGGCTGGAGGTGGACTCCAAAAGAGCCCATGCCCATTCACATATACTATCAGAAATTGTGGAAAACCTCCCATAGGCATCATTTATACCAAATCTGCAATGGCTTCATGTTACCCATTCATTACTCTATTTTTGATAAACCTGCTCCCAATATTTCCTACCAAGCAGGGATTGATTTAACTGGCTTAGGGAGATGGTTTGCAGAAGAAAAATTTTACTTATATAAGAATTTTTGGCAGCCAAGCCAAACCCCATGTTCTTCCTTTGTACATACCTAATAAACTGCTGTCAAGGGAGATAGCCTATCAGATTATTTCCGAGGGCGTTACACAAACTCTAAAGAAAAATAAGAAGCAGGTCTGGCCCTCTTTTCCTCTTAGATGTGGTGTCTACACCTTGAATGATCTCAAACATGCAGAGAAAGAAACTGCAAAGATAAAATCATTAACTCTAGCAACTCTCCCTAACAGGCAATTTGATCCCGACAAAGTTGCCTATAATGCCCTTGAACAGGACAAATTGGCAAAGTTTGATCATAAAGAAGATATGTTTGATGACCTGTTCTCCACAGCCGAGTCAATGTCCCAAGTTAGATCGTTGGCCAGAATGAAATATCAAGATGAAGGGTTAGTTGAATTCAACAGACTTAGAGAACAGAGGTTGCAAACTCTGCCCCTAGATCTGTTAGCAACAAGCCCAGCAGAAGGATCAAGCGAGCCTGAACAGCCACATACTAAGGAACTTCCGGTTATAACAAAAGAACAGGAACAGAGCACCATAAAGGTAAATCAAGATACTCAAATTGATCCCGAATTTCTCCAGGAATGGCAGCAATTCGATTCAATTATCAACAATCCTGAGGGTTCAAAGGAAGCCCAAACATCAAGAGTAGCAGACACAAAGGAGACCATTTCAGAACAAGTTCTAGGTGAAACCAGCGGCCTACCCAGTTCTAAAGGAGTAGAGATAATCCCAAAGGACCCCTCCGATCAAGTTATTTTGCAGATAGAAGAAATTTCTCCCTTAGATGTCTTCTATAGCCCGAAACACAAAGATGTGGTAAAACGACAAAGGAAGAGGAGAAGGACTGATCAGCCTTCCCTATTCCCAGAACTAACAGTGACGGGCAATGTAGTTTGGAAGGAGGAATTTGACCCCTCTGAGGACCTAACAAAACTATCACAATTTGCTGGAGCCTATTCAGCAGCAACAATAGATAAGGCATCGGAGGTAAGTCTTTTATTAAAAACAAAAGACAAGGATATTTTCTCATTACAAGCGCAACTATCAGAAGCACGGCAGAAGGCAGAGCAGGCAGAACTGCAATTGTTAGCACAACAGCAAACCAATAATCAATTAACTCAACAATTGCAGGAAGAAAAGCAGAGAATTGATCAGAGTGCAGTCCAGAAGCAAAAAGAGTTATCAGAGGCATTGGCACAACTCAAGACAGCAAATGAACAAATGCTGAAGATAAAAGATGAGCAGATTTCTCAACTATCAGCCCAGCTTGAGAAAACAAAGAATCTTCCACAGGTAGCTGAATTCAGGGCAGAGGCGGTACAAATAAACAAAGCATTATTAACACAGATAAAGTTGTTATGTCAACAAATCGCCCAGGCAGAACCTTTATGTGACTTAACAACATCTCTAAGTAATAAATCAGCTGATGCTATAGCAGACTTCGAGCAGGCCGATGAAACAGTGACCAATTATCTTGAGTGGCAAAGTACTGAGGACGGACAGTCAGCTAAATTGCCAAAGATCCTAGAATCACATAAAGAGATATTATTTATAGAATGGCAATCTCAGTTAAACAAAGCAGAGAGGGCAGTTTCCAGATGCAAATTAACCACAAGTAATTTGGTTGAATTGATTAATGACACTCTCTACTTATCTAACATGATTTCTCAATGTACCCCAGGTAAATTGACATCAGCTAAAACATTGGAACAATCATGTTACCCAGAGCTGGAGAAAACTGGCAGATTAATCGCAGGAATTAACAGTTTGACATGGGACACTTATTGGATTTTCTTAGTCAAACCTTACAGCCAGAGAGCCGCCCTCAAATGCCTCTCAGATGCAATCGGATGCATCATTCCTGAAATACAGGATGCCACCTATGATGCCCAACTCAATTCTCGCCTTAACCGACCACCAGAAGTGGAGCCGATGCTTGCAATATGCCAGCTCAGGACTAAAGACGAACAGCCTAAGTGATGATTCATGCCGCCGACTGCCAGATTGCCATGAAGGAGATATTCAAGATTGTTTAATACCAATTAAGTAGGATTTTTTAGTTTCATAGATATTTAGATAAATTTAGTATTTATAGACCCTTTCATGTATTTAGAAAGGGTCGTAAAGTTTTGTATATGACTTAAAACCTGAAGTTGCACTACTGTACTTCAGGCGTATTCTTTTATAAAACTGGACCAATTATTCTAATTTTGACAAGGAAGCTTTTATGCAAATGTGCACTACTGTCTTTGTGTGAAATTATTTTTGCGTTGAAAGAAGAATCTCAAATAGCGATTGATATTGGGGAATGACTTGCAGCTCATATGGTACTATTATCTATGTCTGAATCCATTTCTTTTATATAAATTGTTGTTTGATTACTTTTGCTATCATTGGATATATGTATGTGTTTTAACAGTATTTATGTATTCCTTCCACTATTGGATGTTTATGGTATGCTTTTCTTTCAATCATATATATGTCAATGATATAAATTGAGATAAGTGTAATAATATTTTATCAATTACTTCATTCAACTAATTGAATGAAGTAATTATTATTTAAATGAATATCTTTGTTTATTGAATAGTGTCATCTATATGCCTATTGACAAACATTGATCATCAAACGTTGCACTTAAGAATAGAAACTTCCCGGGATATAATAGTCATTTATATTTGTTGTTTATAGATTAAATACTCCATCCAATACCACTTATTATTACTCATTCACCCATTTCTATTCTTTATCAGGAAACTGGTCCCATCATATCCAGTCGGAGCCACTATTCCAAACGGAAAAGGAGCTGTCTTAAGGTCCGGACCGGGTGGTTATCCCCCAATGTTGTTGCAGCGATTTTCGAGGCATCAACACCTCCCAAAGATTGCTTGCCCTCAAGCAAGTGTGAGGTTAGAACTGAATTATTCCTCCTCCTCTTCCTGTAGCACCCATGTATGATGCATGCCTCCAAGTATCAAGGTGTCATTTCATCAACCAAGTCCTCACAATGTCCCTCCCAAGTATGGAATTCAGTTGTCAAGCTATCATCATGTAATGGTGAAATACTCAAGAGGATAACAGAATGATGTCTAGAGGTCCTCTCGGAGTATGGAGTCTACAGTGTAGGGACAAATATCATCCCCATATGGTCCATCCATCCCCAAGCTATGTGCCATGCAAATTGAGTCACCTCCAACTAGGTAACTACTGAAGTCTGTCATCCACCTTTGGCTTCGGCAAAGTAGGTGGGATGAAATTCTACTCATGGTAGACCACATAGTCTACCCCACATTGTCTACCCCTCCACTTAAGATAAGTGTAAGGTTTCTACTGATCCTGGGCTGCAATAAGGTTGCCATCAAGTGGAAAGATGAAGGATGGGCCTCCAAAGGCCTCTCCCCCAACGCTGCAAATCATGCTGGCCCAAACATCTCCACATGTGATGAGTTGGTAGTCATCCTCATATGGCATCATATCCATCATAT
This sequence comes from Pinus albicaulis, assembly GCA_034641835.2. NCBI lineage: Eukaryota > Viridiplantae > Streptophyta > Pinopsida > Pinales > Pinaceae > Pinus > Pinus albicaulis. The sequence goes on from CM076569.1 coordinate 603,477,809, forward strand.
GGATCCCTCATAAAAGAATGACTATCCTGGAATGGTGGCCATCAAAACTATCATGCTCCTCTTAGAGCATGCACTGCAAAAAGAGAAAGATCCTCCTCCTTCAAGGGACACACCCAACCAAGGTGTCTCTTTCCTGATCATGCTCCTTATAAGAATAGGAGTAGCAGCATAAGGAGCCAAGATAAGCATCATGCTGGCTGCCATGTGTAGCAAGTGAGTGGGGCTATGGTTCCTCATGTGTAGCCAGCACAACTTGATCCCCAACTGCAATAAAGAATGTAAAATATTGTGGTTTCCCAACCACCAGTGTGCTGCCCCATTCTCCTTATGTGTTTGGAGGAAAGGAACAATGTAGGATGCAAAGTGAGCATGCCCTCCGACACATAGCTCTTCCCAAAGTCTCCCTAGGGGATGTACATCAATCCTGCTCGTGGCCTCCAATGACCCAAGAAGCCTAAGAAAAGGAATGCCCCTTATTGGAGAAATGTCTTGCACAGATATGGTCAAAGGAAGTATACATGAAATATAAAAATTAGAATGTATATGACTAACATTCTTACCATCTGCTCTGCTCATGTAAGTGGAGTAGCTCATGGATATGCCTCCCCCCATCCTCAAGGAGAGAATGAATGGCTATGCTAACTCTCCCAAAGAGGGATGTGCCTCCCCTACATCTGCATGACTTCTGCATCCCCCCATGTGCTGATGTGTCCCCTTCTCATGCAACTGGTCATCTAACACCATGCAAATAAAAAGATCCTTGGAATACTCCACCCAAAGCTGGGAGCTCCAATGTGGATCCATCCTCCATAATGACAGCGTTGATGATCCCTCATGTAGACTCACTATCATATGGCTGCTTCCTTCCTTGACATCTCCCATGCCAAAGATATAAGTGGGAAGACTTCCATCCTCCCTCTAATGTTTCTGCCTCACCGCAGAACCTAAAATGGGAGTGGGAAATAGTGATGATGAGAGAAAAATCCCCTTCTTCCTGTAGCTACCCAAAGCTCCCTGATATGTATCAAGCTCTCCCAAGGTCTCCACCTCTATGAAGTCAATGAGTAGTGCCCCAAAATGTGAAGCATCCTTCCTCTTCTGCTGATCTAGTGGTATCCTCAGTAGAATGTCTCCATGCAGTAAGACATCATCATCAAAGGTAGACTATATATATGAATGGGCAGATGTGTCCATGCCCTCACTGCATAGTCCAGTCTCTGTCCATGGTGCATCAACCTCTAAAAATGAGTAAGGGTAATTACTCCTCATCAACCGATGTTGGCTCTTCCCCTTACCTTCTCCTTGTGTCCCCAAGTTTCCACACCTCCTCATCAATGGCATAGATGGATCATGTGTTGTGCCTTGATCTCTACACATGAGATCCTGGGGTCCCTCTTGCAATGATGCAAGAATCCCTCTACTTGGAGCAAGGGCTCCACCTTCCTCTGCATGAGGTACTAGATACTCGCTAGTTGTGTCAGCACTGTTGCTCCCAACCTCCTCCTCATGGGTGGTAAACCTCCAAATAATGGGGTCCTCCTTTGGGAAAGAGACCCTCATGCTTCCCTACTCAAGTGTATATGATGAAAATCTTTCCTCTAGCAAGGTATGGTGTAAGGTCCCAACCTCCCTTATGGCTGTATGAAGTAGAGTGGAGTTCCAAGTTTCATCCATCACATGTAGGGTTCTGTTTTGAGTGTGTTATTCCACATGTGTTTTATGAATCCTCCCATCAACTCTCTTTACTAATGCATGAGATGAAACATGTGCATTATTAAAAGGAAAGGATTCAAAATTCCACCAGGTGTAAGCTTTACCTCTCCAGTGCAACGCTGAAAATGTGGTTGCTTCTTCTTTAGAAATGTTGAGTTGCTGCAAAATGGAGTCTAGCCACTCCACCCAAGCTTTGGCTGAAGCTGTAAGTGACCCATAAAAATTTGAGAGAATGGATCTATCGTGCTACTGCTTTCTCTCCTTGGTCACTCCTTCTTCTCTCATCTCAGTTATGTCACTGCTGGACATATGACTGCGCTGTTCATCATGGTGTGTGGCTACATGCTCACACCCACTATGTGCAACTCTAGAGTTTGTCTTGGAATCAAAATCCTTTGGAGATGTTCCATCCATCTCCTCCCTTGTCTCCTTGAGACCTCCATGAATTAGTTGAACAGATTTAGGAATAAGCCTTGTGAGCTTATCCTTCTTCCTTCTCCCAAGAGATGGAGTCTCTCTCCTACTGGTCTTCTTGTCTCCTTCTAGATGAGAATAGGAAGTGCAGGGGTCTTCCTTTTCTGTTTTCTCTTCCTCCTTGGGGAGGTTCTTATTCTTCTCAAAAATGGTTTATATCAATCTCATCCTCTTCATCTTCTGTTCTCTTTCTTTCTTGGGCTTTCAAAGCCACAAGCTGAGCCAAGAAAGGAGCTCTTATACCACTATAATATTCCTTTTTCAGAAATATCACAAGTCTATGCTAGAGATGGACTGTGGGGGAATTTACCGGATATGTCACCTTCTAATGAAGGGTGAGATCCGGAGGCTTGCTGGCCCTTTTCAGAATTTGTCTACAGATATGTGAAATTCCCTAGCAGGAATGGCTAACAACCCAAGCCTGGAAAATGCATTTCCCAGAAATGGAGGTAGCGTGATTTGATCCCTGGTTTGGGATCCTTTGAATATATCTATCTAGAGCTAAAATCCAAGAGTGGGATTAAAACAAATGTCTCTAGGAGCTTGAGACAAGTCTCCTTTTCCTGTTTATATTCAGAAAATGCCCAATGAAGAGGGCTGCATCAACAAATGAACATGTACTAGCATAGAAGTGTTATATGAGAGAGCCAATGTGCATGAAACTATAAATAATCACTGAATATATATAGCAGCAAAGAAAATGTACAAATTCTTGAAGAATCACTCACTCAAGCTGAGCAGAAAACCCCTCAATGGCATGCATATGGAAGCATATCACAATACTGCTACACAAGAATGCTTGTGACTAAAAATGCACAGTCAATGGATGGAATTTCTGTATATATAATTTCAATACATGGATATGGAAGTATAAATCTCAAAGAAATATGGGGGAGCAAGATCTCAACCCTTGAAATTAATAACACATCAATCCTTGGAAGGATTGGCTGAAATGTACAAAAAGGCAAAATGCCGGAGTTGCTGCCTCTAAACTGGAATAGCACTACAACTCAGAAAATGGATGGAGATAGCTGAAGATGCTGCATATTCTGAATATATCTCCTCCAATGGATATATCAAGAGAGAGGCTGATCCAATCCCTGAAGATCTCTCCCTCCAAACTAGTGGTGCAAATCCCACTGCAATTATGCTCAGAAATAATGCAGTCAAAGGAAGGGATTGCACTGTGAATGATGAGAGGAGCTGTGCCTGATGCAAAGATATAGAGAATGGATTTGAAATCTCCTCTAGTGGCCTCCTAGATTCAAAGAAGCTCTCTCCTCTAAAATCAGAGCTTCAGAAGTGATGCTATGGAAATCTCCACTACAACCCAGCAACACAATGTTTCCTGCACTGCTGAAAACGCTGTACTGAAGGGAAATGCTTTGGCCTTGAACCAAAATGTGGAGGAGCTAAAGAAAAAACCTTCAAGAGGCTTCTCAAGAAGGAGGGAATCCTAAATAGGAGTTCCCTTGTGCTAAACAGCACAACTATCTCAGTTAAGCAACTGAAGAGAGCAAGCAATTCGAAATATCAATCTATGAATGAGAAAATGGTTGGTTTTTCCTTCTTTTATGCCAATGAAGGCTCCTTGGCCATGGACCCCACACATTAGGGTTTCTTCCTCCTCAAGAAATTGCGTTGGCTTCCCAAGCAAGCCACTCCTCCATCTATTGCGTATTTTGACTTGGTCATATGACCTAGCCTCCTTGCAATTATCCATTTTCACACATGGGTGTGCAAAACTAGCTCTAATGATACTTCTCTTTCATTTCATGAGGGACTTTATTGATATTTTATTTATGTATGAGTCTCCTTGCCCATTTTATTCTCCTCCTAGTTGAAATAACCAAAATTAATGTTCCAATTAGCTTTATGCTAATTTGGGAACATTACAGCAACTCCAATGTGTGTGTGATGCAATCAATGCATCACTATAGTCACAACGGATAGTCCATCTTGCCCTTTCACCTATCTCTCCACTGAGTCTCCACTGGAACTAACATGCACTGTGGTTAATTGATTTATTTTTTTATTTGATTAATGAGTTATTATTTGTGAATTAATTAACTAATTAATTCACCCCACTCTCACTAGTGTATCATTGAGTTAGACTAGATACAACTAGCTCAACTGAGTCTAACTCACTTTAACTGAGTTAAACTGAATACAACTCCATGAAATACTCTTCCAACTCTGTCATAAATTTGCCACATTAGTTATAACTGAGTCCTCAATGCATGAACCACCATTCAACCCTAGGAATTGCGTAATTTCTTCAGCCCACTGATTTTCCAAATCTGTATATTGAAATTAAGTGCTCCAAGAGAATAAGTTGTTGTTTATTGTCGGATTATTATTAAGAGCTAATAATAATTGACATACATCTATTTTTAGATAGACGATCTATAAATAGAATTCGCCCAATATTCTAAAAATATAATTTCATCTATTTTTCCAACTTGACCAACCATCCACAAATAGCATCCTGCAACTTCTGAAATATGATCACCATGTCTAAAAATAGACATAGTCTAAAAATAGACTTGCGCCAAAAATAGCTTACGGGCCCACTTAGTGAAAGTGACTCTTTTCGCTAAGCTTATCATCTTGTTGAATCTCAACAAACAATGTGTTTGCTTGGTCTTATGACAAAATGCCTGGCATAGATCCGTCTATAGTCGAGCACGAAATCAAAGTTTATGACAATGCCAACCTGTTCGGCGGAGACTTTGATTTGTCCCGCCGCGCAAAGCGGCTGCCATTAAGACTGAAGTCGAAAAAATTTTAAACGTTGGTTTTATCTATCCCGTTCCTTTGACAAAATGGGTTTCCAGTCTGATTCCTGTAGACAAAAAACAAGGCACCATCCGGGTCTGTGTTGATTATCGCGATTTGAACGCCACTTGTCTGAAAGACAATTATCCAACGTCATTCATAGATCAGATCTTTGATGATTGCGCTAGATGTGAATCTTTTTCCTTTATGTAAGGTTTCTCGGGATATAACCAGATTGCGATTAAAAAATATGACCAAAATAAAACCGCCTTCATTTGTCCTTAGGACACATTTGGATATCGTAAACTCCCATTCAGTCTGAATAATGCAGGAAAAATGTTTCAAAGGGTTATGGACTATGCCTTTCATGAAATTAGGCATATTGTACAAGTTTACTTAGATGACCTTCTGGCTCATTCCAAGAAGTGATCCCATCACCTTGCACATCTGAAACTTAATCTTTGCTCTGTGTAGGTTCTACAATATACGTCTAAATCCACATAAATGCATATTTTTTGTCGAGTTTGGATGCCTTCTAGGCTTTATTGTATCCAAGCACAGGATTAGGGTTGATCTCGATAAGGATAAGGAAATCATTGAATTACCCGCACCACAATCCATTCTACAAATCCAATGTTTGCAAGGGAAGGAAATTTTTTTACATCGTTTCATAGTCAACTATGTCGAGATGACAAAGGGCTTTATGTGTTTATTAAAGAAAGGAACACTATATTTGTGGGATGACCAAGCTCAACTGTCATTTGACACCTTGAAACGAGAACTCGTTTTTGCCCCACTTCTTAGTGCCCCCAACTACTCACACGACTTTCTCCTCCACCTGGCAGCCTCACCATCCTCACTTGGAATGGTCCTGGTTCAAGTTCATGATAATGATAGTGAACATGTGATATATTACTTGTCAAAAGGTCTCATTGGACCCGAACTACAACATTCACATGTTGAGAAACTCGCTCTCGTGGTGGTCTTCCCTGTCACCCGACTTCGACACTATATATTATTGCGGCAGACTACCGTCATTGCTTTGGAGAATCCCATGTGACGCATTTTGTCTCAACAAGTTATTGGACGAAAATATTCCAAATGGATTGTAATCCTCCAATAATTCAACTTGGTGTTCATTGCTACCAAAGCAAATAAATCTCTGGTCTTCGCCAACTTACTGTCGGCTCTTCCCAGAATCGACCCGGAGGATGTAGCTCATGTTCCATTTCCTGATGAATCCATATACATAGTTGATTATTCTGATACTTGGTATGAAGACATTTTGGTCTACCTCCAAACTCAATGCTTCCACCCAACTCTCATGTCTGACGAACGCTGTCATATTTTCCACCAAGTGAAACACTATCTCGTGCTAAACGATACTCTATATCATCGTGGTGTCGATATTATTCTTCAATGTTGTCTCACTTTTAATGAGTCAGAAGACATTTTAAATGTCTGCCAAGCGGGGGCGTACGGAAGTCATCTTTCTGGCATAACTACTGCCCATAAAATATTACGTGCAGGCTATTATTGGCCCACTTTTTTTAAAGACTGCATCAGAATGGTCTAGAAGTGCCATCCGTGTCAAATTTTCATAAAGAAAATGTGCGCCCACCCTGCCCCTCTCCATCCAGTTGTCTCCATTACCCTTTCGCTAAATGGGGAATTGACTTCATTACATGCAATCCTACTTATGTGGATGGACACAACTACATTGTAGTTGTGGTCGACTTCTTCACAAAATGGGCAGAAGCCATTCCCACTTTTAGGGTCGATGGAGAAACCACTGCTCTATTCCTGTTCAATCATGTTATCTTCCATTTCAAGGTACCCCTTTTGATCATCACAAATCATGGATCACATTTTTAGAACCATATGATGATGGAATTAGCTTCCACGCTAGGTTTTTGAAAAAATCAGTCTTCGTCCTACTATCCTCAAGCAAATGGTCAAGCCGTAAATGGTGTCCTCAAAACCATGATTCATCTGTTAGTCAAAAATCATAGAACCACATGGCATTGGAAGTTATATTCTGCGTTATAGCAATACTGCACATCAGTCAAAACTGCTATAGGCTTCACACCATTCCAACTTGCATTCGACCTGGAAGCAATACTCCCAATCGAGTGTGAGATTCCATCACTCAACCTCATTGTTGAACTCCTACCTGGCACCACTACCACAGAAGAGTGCTTTCTCTCACTTGATCACTTGGAAGAAACTCGTCAAGATGCCGCACTGGCACTCGAAGCTCACCAGCATTGAGTCAAAGCTCAATATGAAAAATATGTCAAGCCTCGTTCTTTCCAAGAAGGTGATCTCATTCTACTCTATGATCAGAGACATAACCTCTTGGGGGTAGGAACACTTCAGCCATTATGGCTTGGCCCTTACATAGTCACCAAAGTCCTCTCAAAAGGAGTTTTTTGGGGTTCCTGTGATTTGGCAGATTTTGCAATACCAAATGACAAGACAACATCAAACCACTTTGGGATCTCAGGATATAGCCCTCCTGGATCCATAGAGGGATCTCTCTATAAAGGTAAAGAAATTTTTATCTTTAAAGGTGAATTTAAGATGTTAGGCTAGTTATAGGGCATAAGGGTTGCTGTTTTGTTTGTTTGTCTGGTTAGGAAACATGAAAGAAGGGTTCAATGTAAGGTAAAGGAATGAGTAGAGAAGAATTTTTGGGCAATGGGGAGATAATTCAAAGAGAAAAAAAGTCCATTGGGCAATGGGGTCATAAAAGGGTTTACTTGAAATTCAAATATCCAAGTCTTTCAAAGGGCTAGTCATCTAAAACAAAGGATCTCTTAAGATGATAGTGTGGGATGAAACAATAAGGAAATGAAAAGGAACAACAAGGAAAACCTTCCAAGGTGACCACTTCATAGTAAGTTCTAGGGAAAGGACATGCCTTATACCTCTATGATCCAAACTCCTAATGAGGCTAACTCTGAAGACAACAATCCAGCAGTCATCCTGACTACCTTTAGATAATAGAAAACATTTAAGTTTAACACAGAGTGAAACCTAAGATCAGAGAAAGACTTTTAACCTTCACTGCTTTTGGCATTCAACTCAAAGGGATCTCAGAAAGGCTAACTGTTGGAAAAGGAACCTGGAGATAGGGATAACTCTAAATCTCCCTGTTTCCTAATTCTTTCAGCTGAAACCAAACAAGAACATCCAAGAAACAAATTCTAAATTCATATATCAGTAAGCATGGAAAGTACCAACTTCTATATTGGTTAAATTATGTTGGATTTGTTCTTAGATACACGAATAGCAGAAAACATAAAGATAAGGAAGTGCAGGAAGCATTAGGGTACTTGCAGCAGTATATCCTAAGCTAAAATTATTGTTTCTTATCAGAGAAAATGAAACATGATGTATAACAGAGGGAAAACAATAACAAAGAAAGAACACATCACCGCTGATTTAGATAAGGATCCAATGAATATGCTTGTCATATTAGAAGAGCAAAACCAGTCACATACATTCTTGTCCAATAGCTTGATATCATCCATAAATCATCTCCCAGCCTATTTACAAATACTACTCACATAACTCTAACTTAGTGAAACAACTTGCAATCACCGGCCAAACAACCAACATTTACAATGCATTTCTTGTGAGTTCTTATAGGTGAAAGAGTTATAGTAGTGGTAGATAGAACTTAAATGAATCATTAAAACATATGGAGAGGTGTCTTTGAAATCCATTATGTTTTAATATCTTTACATTAAATTTCAGAACCCTTTAGATGAATTAGGGGTTTTCGTCAGTTTGATAATAACTCCAAGGGTATGTTCTTGAAGTACTCTCTGGCTGTAGTACTCTGTTTATCTTCTGTGACAAGAAAGGGTGAAGATTTGCCTTTCAGGTCTTCCATGCTTTGTAACTAATGCACTGAAAGTTTTTAGAACTTCTTGTCAGTATAGTAACTAATTTGGAGCTCGATGAAGAATAGAGAATGGGTATTAGCGATTTGGTCCTTTCTTCAGTAAAAAGAATGTCTTGCTGATATATCCTCTTCACTGCTGCGATCAATGATTTGTATTCAATCTGTGCTGATTGTGGATTAGGCTTATTAATCTTCAATATTATGCCTTTAATCCTTTTTAGAGATTTCTTCCTCTACAATCTTGGCTCTGTGATAGTCTTTCTGTGCTAGGGCCATGACTGTGAAAACAGTGTGAATTCACCACCTTTGAAACATGCAAAAAATGAGAAACATGTTATAAAAACCAGGGAGATTGAGGGAGGACTACTTCAGAGGCTCGTGGGGATGGAGGAGTAGTGGTGGAAAAGGTGTATGCAGCAGAAAATTGGCTTAAAAACCATGGCGGAAGGCGAAAAATAGGTCTGATGGGAGTTTGGTGTGAGGATGAACATGGACCATCGGATTAGAATAATCGATGACGGAGATCTGTCAATGAAGTCATTTAGAAGGTTAGATGGATGAAAAATGGATGGAGGCGAGATTATCTCAGGGCCGTTAGATCTATATAATGGATAGCTGAGATTGCATCGAAAAAATGATTCGGAACCTGGTGGACGGAAAGAAGATTGGCGATGCAATTGGATGCTGGTCGTTGGATTAGAAAGGAGATCAACGGTCGGGGTTAATCGACGGGCGCGATGGTGAATGGCTTATGAGCAGAGCACAATTGAATCTCAGTCGTCGGTTCTTATGGATTCGACGGTCGAGATTAGATTGGGAGATCAGAGGAGAAGGAAAAAGAAACAAAGAGAAGAAGCTTTTTGTGATTGCGATTATGTGAGGGTCGTCCGATCTGAGGGATGATCGACGGTCAGGATTTAATCGGAGGGTGTAATGATGGATGGATTATGAGCGGAGCGCAATGAGATCCTGGCCGTTGGTTTTTGTGGATTTAACGGTCTAGATCAGATCGGCAGATGTGATGGCGGGGGGCTGCAGGCGAAGCGCAATTGAATCCTGGCCGTTGGTTCTTGTAGATTCAATGGTCCAGATCAGATCGGCGGGAAAAGGGCTCATCGCATCGGAGTTTTGAAAAAAATGTTTAACAAAGAAACTATAAACCCCAATTGCGATTGAGCGATGGGGGCTAGCTCCTGGTCGTAGAATGAGGTCACATGCGGAAAAGGGGCTAGGGATAAGGCCAAAAGGGGCTTAAGGCCTAAATGCTAAAAAATGGGTTTTTAGGTCAAAATGAAGGTTTTTCAAAGGGTTTTGAGGGTTCCAATAGGTACAAAGGAGGGTTTTTAAACCAAATAAAGGGAACTATAAGGTTTGAAGAAGGGGTTTTGATGATTTAGAGGTTTGATGAAGGGTTTTTAGGATTTTTTTTCAATGGAATAAGGATGAAAATGGGGAATTTTGTGGGAGTGAAATGGAGAAGATGGAGGCCTTTTAGACGTAGTTTCTTTCACAAAATAGTGAGGCTCATCAATGGAAGCAGCAGTGGAGATTTCTCTAAAGGGTGGAGGACACATGAAGGCTTCAAGAATGAGAGATTTACAAAGGAAATGTTTCTCTTGAAGACTTAGAAACATATTTAGCCACCTGTTTGCTATGCCAAAATTTTATAGGTGGCTAACAAAGTTTATGAGCTTCAGGACTATAATGTAATTCCATTCATGGAGCCCCACAATGAGCTCTATCTGAAGAAGTATTTCACCTAGTTCTCCACTAGGCATATGCTTTGTAATTTTATGTATATCAGTTTTGCCTTTGTTTTTATGTCTCTAGATATTTTGGGTTTTTGAGTATTTTTCTCATACACACTCTTTTCTTTTACGCATATGCCTTTGTTATCCTTATCATACGTTAGATATGCGGATGGTGCTAGTCATCATACTAGGCACATTGCGTTAGCTGCTTGGGTCCTCTACACACCTGACTCAGAACTCCTTGGTTCCGGGGGAATCTTCTTGGGCAATACCACCAACAACATTGTTGAGTACATGTCAGTGATACCACTCCTCATGGAAGCTGCATCTTGCGGCATCTCCAATCTGGTGGTCAGGTTGGATTCCCAACTTGTAGTTATATGGTTAAACAATCATTATCACGTCCATCATCCAGTCTTGTTACGTTATTTCTTAAGGGTATGACTTCTAGAACGTCAATTTCAAACCATTGCGTTTGAGCACATTCCTAGAGAATTTAATGCATTAGCTGATTCATTGGAAAATTATGTGTGAGATTGGAATTTTTCACATTTTTTATAGAAAGAGTTATATATGAGTGTATCTTTTTTACCATAGAAAATACATAAACTTTAAAAAACACAAGGACACAAAATCGCCCAAATATATATATATATATATATATATATATATATATATATATATATATATATATATATATATATATATATATATATATATATATATACATATGTAAATTATCCCGATCAGTTACATAAAAAAACTTCCCAAAACTTGGGTGTTTTACAAAAAAAATTGGCTTTGCTAATCCTCACTCTGACATTTACACATCTATCCACTACTCCTCCTTAGCCTGCTGCTCAAAATAGCAAACAAATTCTCTAGCTATCCTCCTCAGAGGAACCAAGTATCTCTCCAGCACACCCACAGTATGCCGCTGCAGACGAGTTGGGATCTCTCTCATGGGAAGAGGCAGCACACCCATACTTAAACCCTCAAGGTTTCTAGTAAGCTCATAGAAAATATGTGTCATCACCCTCTTCGGCAGCTGTTGCAGCCCCTTCTACTGCACCAGCCCCAGGTAGCTGCATTCCTCACCTTACATAATGAGGGGCTCCAACTAGACGGATAGGTGCCACATCTGCGTCAAGTAACAAGCTTCATGACGGCAAAAAATTTCACCCATTAAACAAAAAAGTTGAATAAACATTCAAAAGATGGAAAAAAATTTCAGCCACACTGATCAAGTTCTTTCTTACCATCTGGACCCCACTGAGTGCCCGGGGGCAATACCAATTCTGGATCTCCTGTGTAACTCACCCCTGCATAGGGATAATTTTCAATCATCACGATATGGTTTTCAAGCCATGCAAAGAATCCATCATCAAAACAGTGATGGATTGGACCCTCTCCAGTCCGCGGTATCAAACCTGCCCAACGAGCCTGTCTTGGCTCGCGCAGTCCCAATGCATCTGTGATCATTCTTGGCCTCATTACCAGTACCCACTCTAGTATGAAAGACATGATCAGTGTGACATATCCAAACTCTCTTTGGGTATGGGTCTTACATGCTGTTAACTCTGCTCGAACTTGGTTGACAAAACCTTCACACCAGTCAAAAACCTAAGGCTGCATACAATCCAGCGCTAACAATACCTAGGCCTTGGTGGGCACATGCTAACTCTTAGCTCCGGCCAAGCGAACTATCATCCACAAGAGAGACCTCAATGGTCTCTTTGCCACCCGTGCAATAGGCACCTAGTTACTTACTGCTGTAGTATTGTTTATGCAGTGAATATGGATCAAATACATAGTCATGCGGGGATCATCCCTGGAACCTGTCAGATTGGGCCTAGGTCCTCTACATGACCGGCCAGTCAAGAAGTGAATGTCATCTTTCTCAATCGAGAGTTCATTACCCCCGATGAGAAAGACATGTTTTCATTCATCCCACTGCTGGTTGATCCATCTCATAAGGTCTTCCAACCCTCTCATCATCTCTAAACGAGCATACTTCAGCAATCTGCATCTGCAGAGAACTAGAAACATAGCTGCATCAGTAACCATTTTGCGTTCTTCCCGCTCATGCTCTCTTTTGAGCTAAATTCTTATGGTAAATAGCTAAATTCTCAATGGATTAGTTTTTGGCTAGAACACTTTAGAATGATAAAAAACAAGTTCTTAAATCAACTTTGTTGGCTAGCGTGGGCTATAGTGCCAAATAGTGCATGCTAACGCTCTATATCTTCTCGGGAAGTGCGCTTAATGCGGGCACAACACTAAGCACCTGTGTTAGTTGCTTAAATTTTTTAGGGCCTACTAAAATCAATATTTCTAGCCAGTAAAAAGAACTAAAAACATAATGAAATGCTAGGGGAAGGTTCAAGCTCTTACCTGGATCTCGCAGAATGAAACATCATTGCCCGGTTCGTCCAAAATCAATAGCTGCAGTTTCACCACTTTTTTAGTCCAAAGTGTTAGGTCTCTGTAGTTTGCAAGATTGGCAAATACAAACTACAAAGCTTACATATGAACCACTTTGGGATTCTAGAATCTAGCCCTCCTGAATCCAGAGAGGGATATCTCTAAAAGTGCAAAGATTGATTTATCTTTTAAGGTTTTAGTGTGATATTAGGCTAGTTATGAAGAACAAGGGTTTTTCGCTTGTTTGTTTGGTTGGACAGGTATGATCTTTAATTGAGTGGAATGTACTAAAAATGGAAGAGTTTAAGAGATTTGAAGGTGTAAATAATCAAACATGGTTCAACTGATAGGATAGGTCAGAAACAACACTTAATCCATTGGGCTATGGAGTCACAAAAGGTTTAATTGTGCAACAATTTCAAGAGTGGTCCATGCGGCAAGTCATCTATAACAAAGGATCTTTTAGATTAGATGATGGAATGGAACATTAAAAGTGTTGTGAAGGTGGAAACAACCAACAATTTCAACAAGGATTTGTCAACCGTCCAAACAAGAAAAGCCTTTTTAAGCAACTGTTTGAAACCAACCAAAGGACAGGGCTAACCATAGACTTATTTGGACAAGCTTGTATTAAAGCTAACTTATTAGACAAACAATCCAGTAATCCACATCACTACTTTCAGAAAGGATGAAAACATATAAGAAAACAAAGTGCAGCTTAAGATCAAGTAAGATATCATTTAAATCTAGGCCTGCTTTCAGCATACACTTAGGGAAACTTTCAAAACAAACTGTTGGAGAAGAAACTAGAGGACAGGGCTAACCATAGACTTCCCTAGTTTAACTCTACTTAGGATGTATTGAAAATATCATTCAAGAACATCCTTTCAAGTTTTGCACATCAAGACATGGACTAACCAACATTCCTTGATAATGTTTACACTTAACTTAAGTCATTCTTATATACACAATTGGAAGAAAACATAAAGATAAAGCTTATCAGTGAGAGTAGGGTACTTTTAACAGTAAATCCTAGATCTATATTTGTTTTTCTTTATCAGAGAGAAGTGAAAAAAATGGCATACAGGGAAGGAAAACAATAATAGTAAGAGGTACTTCACTAGTGATATCATTAGGGGAATTTTGAGGTCTAAAATGGGCCTCATAAGAAAAATGTACAACAAAAATAAACTTTATAACAACCAATAGGATTCAAGATGATGATGTCATCCATAATGGATGATTCACCATTTTTGGAGTAAAAAAGTAAAAATATTAAAAAATAATAAAATAATAAAACTACTTTTTCAACTCGTATTTTAAACTTATCTCCCAAATTTTTTACTCAAATTTCGAGCGGGAGTACTCGTTGGATGCGGAATTTAATTCCTCATCCAAGGAGTACCCATGTTGCATACTTTCGATGAACTATTCTACACGAAAAATGAGAAATACATAAAAAATGTGATTGTAATCACGTTTTTTTATGTATTTCTCATTTTTCGTGTAGTAGGACCCATCAAAAGTATGCAACATGGGTACTCCTTGGATGGGGAATTAAATTCCGCATCCAATGAGTATTCCTACTCGAAATTTGAGTAAACACTTTGGGAGATAAGTTGAAAATATGAATTGAAAAAGTAGTTTTTTCATTTTTCCCTCTAAAATTTGATGATGTCATCAAATCTTATTAGATTTTTTCCACTATTATTTTATAATTTCCTTAGGAGGCCCATTTTAGACCTCAAAATTCCCCTAATGAGACCAGTATCCCATGAATAAGCTTGTATATTGATGTCAATCCAGTTACATACTTCAAGTCCAATGTTTCAGTACAACAACAACTTCTGTTCTTAGCCTAACTTCTTTGATTACAAATAGAGCTTCAAAAGCCTCTTAAAACTATTTACATGCAGAAAGTTTGAGCAACAAGTATTACATCAAAGTCTAACAACCAACCCTTTACAATGGGCTCCTCAAGGAGATTTTATAAGAAGATGAGGAGGTGGGATGAAAGAAAAGGTATCTAGTTCAATTAATACAAGTTTTAATGCTTCTTTGTCTTTGAGGGGTTCAATAAAGAATTTTTCTGATATTTCTCTATATTAATTGGTTTTCATTAAGTTTTTAGGCTACTTGGCAGATTTTGTTGACTTTAAAACTTTTTTAGGCAGGCTGGTAATAACTCTGGCTGTCTTCAAACAAAATATCACTGACTAGGCAATAACTATGCCTTCTTTTGATTTATGGAAGCTGCAGGTGGCTCTTTGGTAGCTAGAGAGGATTCAATTAGCCTTTGATGTGGCAATGGAGGCCTTTCAGACTGATATATATCTTTGTTTTTCCTTAAAACACCTTTAATCTTCTTTTGGTCTGTGTTTAGGCTTAATTAGGCCCTAATCTTCATCTTCGGGTCTTTATCCTTTAACACTGTCTTTATCTCTGTGGATTAGGCCTTTGATTCTTGAATTTATGCCTTAATCCCTTTAAACTCTACTTTAAAATCTTTATTCTTCACTTTATGCTCTGATTTTCACCTTTGGCACTGATACTCTTTGTATAATTGATGTTTACTGTGTTTTTGTTGTTTTGCAGGCATGCAAAAGGTTTACATAGGTGGAGGTATTTGTTTTAATGAAGAACTCCTTGGATCCCTTCCTGTACTGAAGGTTAGGAATCGTCATTCCTGGCCTTCATATCATTTTTAAATCTATGGGAAAAACCCCATATAACCTGCATAAAAAAAAAAAAAGGTATGGAATCCTGTGGAAAATGGGTTTAAACACAGCTTTGGGTGGCTTGAGAGTGAGGGTGAATCGGATCCGTTGGATTAGAATAACCAATGATCGAAATTAATCGGTGGGGTCATTCGAGAGGTTAGATGGTGGGCAAACGCAATGGAGGCGAAATTAAATCGGGACCGTCTGATCTCAAAGATCGACAGTTAAGATTTAAAACCAAAAAGACAATGCTATGGAGAATAGAGGTAAGGCAGAAAGCCGGCAGTGGTTTTCGCATTGCGTTTGGGTGGTATGTGGTTTTTCCAAAAAAATGCGATACGATACAACGTTTGACACCTGTCCCTTTAAAAACCGCCAGTTTTGCAAAACTTTTGGGCATTAAACCTCTGGTGCAGAAATTTTGTGAAATGCAATATCAGACGTCAGATCATATAAGGTAGATTGGACAGTGCGGAATGGATGCGATGGGGAAAGTTGCACAAGCGGGGGTTCTAGTGGGACTAACATTAGTTTTGTCGCGTAGTGGGAAATTTACGTGGCGAGACAAAAATTCAATTGAACAATCGGTTTTATCGGGTTAGATCTCGATCATAAGATCGTTTAAATGAATGGTTGGGATGAAAAGAAGGAGCGGATAAAGTGGAAAGGAGGAAAGGGACGAGAGGAAGACAAATAAAGCCTGATGGCGATTGATCTGCAAAGATCAACGGTCCATATTCATTTAAACCTTTTCGCTAGGGAATGGAAAAATAGAAGGAATAATGGGTTTGGAAGAGGGTTTTAGGCCTTTAGCACCCGATTGCGGGGTTGTAGGTCACATGAGGAAAGGGGCTAGAGGAATTAAGCCCTTGGGGGCTTAAAACCTATTGTATTTCGGAAGAGTGTTTTTAGAACCAAAAATAGTGTTTTTAAAGGCAAAATGAGGGTTTTAGTAGACTAATGGGAGGGCTTTAAAACCAAATAAAGGAGAGATATAAGGTTTTAAAGGGGAGTTTGATGATTTTGAAGGTTAAAATGAAGGTTTATAGAGGATTTTTATGAAAGAAATGAGAATGAAAATTGGGTTTATTTATGAGTAAAGGAGGAGTGAAAATGATGAAAAAATGGGGTTTTAAGTAGTCTTTCTCTTGGAAAACAGCAAGTTCTTTAGGATAAAGAGGGAAACAACAGTGAAGATTAACTCAGAGGGTAAATATCATCATAAGACTTCAATAACTCACAATTTGGACATGAATTGTTTCTTGAAGGCTAAAAAATAATTCAGCCACCATTTGGTATGACAAATTTTTATAGGTGGCTAACACAGAGCTCTATCACAACACTCAATAGAGTGAAAATGAAGGTATGTTACCTTCTTATAGCCATTCTGGAGGTAAGAATCGCTCATCTAGTTTGATAAAAAATAGTAAATTCATGCTACATTTTGTCGCAAATATTGGTTTTCATATGTTACCAATGCTCTGATGGGTTGTCAATGTTTATATGCAGATCTGACCATGTTCAACCCGGTTTCGAGCTTTCTTTTTAGGGACTTTTTCTAGCTCGTAAAACTAAAAAAACCTTGAGTTTCCTTCATCGGGATCGTTAAACTACCATGACAAGGGAATATGAACTATTATTTTTATCTTTTTCAAAGCTCTTTAAACAGAAAAAGTAACCGAGTTTTTCTCCGTGTGACTCACTAAAATTTCACAGAGAGCACTGAGTTTTTCCTTGTTGGAATCGTTAAAATTTCACAAAGAACATTGAGTTTACTTTGTCTCCTCATAATCATAACAAAATGAGGTATATGTCCATCGAACATAGATTTATCACTTTTCCGGATTCAATGGACTAACTCACAGAAAATTAACTGTTTCAGGCTTACTATTCTCCCTTCTTCGTGCCCGGTTATAAAAAATGACAAAGGTACCCCCTAAATTTGTATTCTATGATGTTTTTCACACTCTCTAAATATGAAAAAATCACCAAGTTTACCCATCTGGACTCGTTAAACTTAATCAGACAGGGAAAAAATTTGGACAACATGGATACTTCTTCTGTTACATTTCCAAAAGGTCGATTTGGCAGCACAAAATCTTGAACATGGAACTTCCCAGAAAAATATTTAGCATTTAGCCGAACCCTACCATCTATGAGTTTAGCCTTTGTCTCCCAGTGTTCCTGCATTGGTGAATCCTAATACTCTTTGGTGTTCATTAAGCCTAAGCTTCCTAGTAACCTGTTAGAGTGCCTTCTATTTTTCAAGAGGATCCCGCTATCTAATGCTCCTTGTATGGAAAAAGAAGCCATCATATACCAGAACTTATTTTTCGTCAGTCATTCCCACTTGCTCTTGATTATTTCCATAAAAAAAAAAAATCATCTTTTGTCGTTTCGTGTCAACTGATGTAGGACGCCTTAGTGCCTACCCTTTGATAGATCTCTTCCTATCGACTACAACATCTTATCTAGGAAATTGATCCAGAAACACGTCAGTACCTGGATACTTGCAGACATCAGTGGTAGGTCATCTTGTGTTTGGTTGGGGGTTCTCATTATTGGGTCCCGATCAAATGATTCTGCGAGTGTTCGACATGAACTCCTTTTATTCATACTTGCTAGATTGTACTGTGCATCTTGGGGACCATCATCATTATCGGTGGCCACCCTCGCGTCTGTTAATAGTTTTTGTTATTTACTGGTAATTAGACGATTTCCTACATGTTTGAATACAACTCATTCATTCACATGTATGGAAATATGCAGTTTAGTGAAGCGACGACCAAAACCTTGGGTTGAGGGTTACAGCATTACAGTTGTGTTTCCTCTCCCAAGTTGCGATATTGTTTTTTGGAGACAGATTTTCTGTTTGATCCTATTATGATAGAAACTTTCATGTTATGCTTATCGGTGAAAATAATGTTCATATCTCTGTTCTAGAGAAATCATGTTGATTAGCTACGGAGCATGGGAATGCTTGACTCGAGACAGATACTATATTTTTTGACATATGTTGTTGTTTCAGGTTTTCCTTAGTCCTCCAATTCCTCTCATTCTACTACACTTGTTATAAAGTATTTTGGCCATCGTCTTCATCTCTAACCTCACACTTTAGGGGGCATCTATTATAGGACAAATGACCTCCTCATTAGCTCAGAGGAGAAGGTAACATGGAAGGAAGAAAATGACCTAGACAAGACCCATTTTTGCCAAGGTAATGCACCCCAGAAATAGCTAGGCAGAGTTATAACGCACCTGAGCCATGCAAAGGGAACATTAATATCTAGTGTAATGCTCTGTCTTGCCCAAGGGACAACTTTAATCGTGTTTAAGTGTGAAAAGGGAAATATCTTGCGGAAATTTGTCTAGCATTTCTAGCTTTCTCTCAAAAGGGAATCAATTCAAAATAGAAACTAAATGGCACAAACTTTTTATTAGGCATTTCCAAACATAACTGAAATCCTATGGAAGGAAAAAGCGAGGAAAAGCAAGGACACATCTAGATATTTCCTTATTTGAACATGTTGAAATAGTTGGCAATGTTTGTCCTCTCCATCTCCTATAAATTGGAGCTATGGGCTCTTGGTCTAAGGTCGAAGGTTTGATTATATGTGGAGTAGAGTTTCATTGTTACACTATGAGGCTTGAAGATTGGCGAAGTTCATTGAGAGCTTTCTGCCTTGAGCATCATCACACTTAGAGATAGAGAAAGAGAGAGAGGAATTGGAAGATTGAGGAGGGCTTGGTGCAACCGAAGGTTCTAATCCTCCTTTTTACAAATCAATAGAACTATATCTTTTTTGTCCATTAGACGCATCAGTGTTACAATTGTTGTTTAATCATCTATGTAGCATGATATGAATGGCTTATATCTGTATTGTTTTATGTTTCTTATATTATGGTTTAATTGATAAGAAGCTATACTATTGTAGAGATTACACTAGTGCTTTGATTGATTGCAGGATCTGGATTTGGAGCCGGCGAAGAAGGATCTCTACTTCACTGCTTGGCATTCTCCATAGGATCAGTTGTCCATAAAGAGGTAATATCTCCATCTTACTTTGTCAATTATATATATTAGCATGAACATGCATGTAGCATCTTTGTGAGATTTACAGCTAATCTGACTGTCTACCTCGAGCACCGGAAAGCCCTGAGAGGGATATTTAATAACCACCACCCAAGCATATTACCTTATAGCAAGCAGCAGGAGGCAAGGTTGCATTGGTTACTCTTGAAAGATTTTGATCATCATATGACACATTCTATTTCAGAGAGTTGGTTGGTGGAGGAACCTTGGCATGGCACTTGCATTATATGGAAACAAGGAGTTTTGATGTATTGGGGTGATGTGATATATTTTGTATCAACTCTCATCTTGCTGCTCCATAGTTTATATGGTGATGATGTGGGGAGTCAACAAGAGTTATTTTTTCTTTGGAGGTTCTTGAGAGAGTATGGGCTAATCTTCTCCCATACTTTGCATGATGTTGTAGGAGTAGGAGATGGCACTATCATGGTGCAAAGGGGCTACTCCTTATCCTTAGAGGATAAGGAGGTACTTCCACTTTGGAAGGAATCTCCCACATACAACAACATTATAATTGATGGTTTTGACATGTCGGATGTCAAAGGATAGAGCTATGAGGTGACAAGAGCCTTATCACCAAGTGTAATATTCCTACTTAGCCTAAGCTAAGAGGAATATTCATTTTTATTTTACTTTCTGTTGCATGAATAAATGAATAAAGGAGGACATGTAAAACTCCTAAAAAGACTGAATAAATCAATGACCATGTGAAAAAAGATAAATCAGGGCCATGTAAATAAATCACTTGCAGGTGTGAAATGGGTTTGAGCTGTGAGATTGGGTCAACCTTGACCAAATCTACAATGTTGTCTAGGTTCAATGTATCTCCTAAAGGGACAACGGAGTTCATGAAGGAGGCTCCTCATGTGAAAGGGGCTAACTCATCAAGGTGGTTTAGGGTTTGCAAAGGCTTTCATCGGGCAGCAAGAAAAGGTTGTTGATTGACTGTATTTCTGAGTATCTTGTCTGCTTAGACAAATACTATTCTCTGTTTTTTAGTGGAGGATTGTGTTGCTTAGCACTTGGAGTTCCTATGCAGGGATTTCATCTCTTCCTTTGAGAATTATTGGAGGAGTATTTGCTGATTTGATCCACTATCAGGCTTGAGGCCAAGCTCTACTTCCAATTGCAGTGTGGATCCAGTGAGGGTTTGACTGCTTTTTTAGGCTGTAGCAAGTGGGATTCTAGATCTGCATAGATCTAGCTTCTTTTGGGAGCCTCTTCTAATGGAGTGTGTCTTTTAACCTCCTCGAAGAGAGCCTCTCCTGTTTGCACTTCAGATATGTAACTTGGTAGTGGGCCATCTATGTCATTTGAGCTACAACAATGTTTCCATTGAGGAACTGCGTTATTTTGATATGAGTTTCTTCATGGTGTTTTGATCACTATTTTGATGAGAGATCTCTGGTGCTGAGCTTTGCCTTCCACTTGGTGATCCATGGATTAGCTTGCTGATCCATGTTCTATTTATATCTAATCTAATGTAATGAGATGTTATATTCAGAAATTACTGCAGCATTTTATAGATATTCAACTTGAAACTTAGATCTACACTTGTTTATGCATGAATTGGTCAAAACCCCAAGGGGATCTTGTAAACAAGACTATGTAGTTTCCAGATCTAAAATAGATCTGATGTTTTGTCCATAGATTTTTCCTAGATCTAAGTTTTAATATGCAGCTGCTACAGCTCCTTTAAATAACACTGTTGAGCCATTTCTACAAAAATATATGTGTTGTAGCTCTATTTTCTAAGGATTTCTTGCTCTATTGCCTCATGTATTCTGTTAACTCCCCGTAATTCCAGTAGATTGGTGAGACCAAAACTGTGGAGAGGACACTTGAACCACTTTGGGATTCTAGGATCTAGCCCTCCTGAATCCAGAGAGGGATCTCTCTATAAGTGCACATATTGATTTATCTTTAAGGCTTTTATGTGTGATATTAGGCTAGTTATTAAGAGCAAGGGTTTTTTTTTTGGTTTTGGATGGTCGAACATGATTTTTAGTTGAGTGGAAAGTCCTAAAATGAAAGAGTTTCAAAGGTGTGAAGTTACAATCAATCAGAACAAGCCTTGGCTGATAGGATAGATATAACACTGGTTTTTAGTCCATTGGGCTATGGAGTCATAAAAGGGTGTAATTGTGCAACAATTTCAAGAGTGGTCCAAGGGGAAAGTCATCTATGTCACAAGATCTTTGAGATTAAATGATGGAATGGAAACAAAATTGTTGAAGGGGTGGAAAAAGACAATAATTTGAACTAGGATTTATCAGTCTTTCCAAACAAGAAAAGCATTTTAAGTAGCTGTTTAAAACCAACCAAATGACAGGGCTAACCATAGAATTATTTGGACAAGTTCATATTAAAACCAAATCATTAGACAAAAAATCTAGTAATCCACATAATTACTTTCAGAAGGGATGAAAACAGATAAGAAAAGCAAAGTGCTGCCTAAGATCAGATAAGATACTTTTAAATCTAAACTGCTTTCAGCATACTCTTAGGGAAACTTTCAGAACTACCTTTGGAGAAAGAAACAAGAAGACAAGGAAAACCATAAACTTTTCTAGTCTAACTTTATTGAGTAAATAATGAAAATAACATTCAAGAACAATGTTTATTTTTAGACAATAGAACGAGGGAATGCCAGCATTCCTAACTGCTCAGACTGTATTGAATCATTCTTAAATACACAATTTGGAGGAAAACATTGAGATAAAAATTATCAGTCAGAGAAGGGTATTGTAAACAGTAAATCCTAACTCTATGCTTGCTATTCTTTATTAGAGAATAAATGGACAAAATGGCATACGTGAAAGGAAAACAATAACACAAAAAGAAGCACTTTACCAGTGATATAGACCAGGATCCCAAGAATCAACTTGTATATTGATGTCAATCCAGTTACATTCTTCAAGTCCAATGTTTCAGTTTAGCAATCATCTTCTCTTCTCAACCTAACTTATTTGATCACAAACAGAGCTTCAAGAGCCTCTGAACACTATTTACATGTAGAAAGTTTCGAGCAAAAGTATCACATCAAAGTTCTGCAACCAACCTATATCCAACCCTTTACAATGAGCTCATCAAGAAGATTTTATAGGAAAATGAGGAGGTGGAATGAGAGAAAAGATCTATAGACCCAATTAATACAGTTTAATGCTTCTCAGCCTTTGAGGGGCTCAATGGAGAAGATTACAGATATTTCCTTTGTATTAACTGGTTTACATTTATGTATTAAGCTCGTTGGGAAGATTTTTCTGACTTTAAGTCTCTGTGTCATCTTTGTAATAACTCTGCTGACAGTTTATAATAAGTTCCTTTGGTCGAATTAATTGTTGAGCTGTCTTCATGCTAATATCTTTTGTTCTGATAATAACTCGACCTATTTTGAATGTTTTGAGGCTGAAGGTGGCATTAGGTAGCTGAGAGGATTCAATTAGCCCCTGATGTGGTAGTGGAGGCTTTCTCGGTCTAGTAGATATTTTTGTTTTGACCTAAAATAGGCTTAATTTGATTTTGATCTGTGTGTTAGGCATAATTAGGCCTAAATATTGTCTTCTATTCTTTAAACTACGTTTAATTGAGTGGATTAGGCTTTAGATGTTCAATTTAGGCCATAATCTCTGAAAACTGTGTAAACCATCTTCAAGTCTTCATCTCTGTTGTGACTGGATCTTTAACACTGATACTCTCTGTTTTAATTAAGCTTTGTTGTGTCTTGTTGATGTGCAGGTGTGCAGAGGGCTTATAACGGTATCAGTGCTCATGAGGCACCGATAAACTTTGATGGGAACCCCGCAAAAAGATCTCTTTGATGAATAAAGGCCTGGAGGGTCATCACCCTCGGCCTTCATTGTTCCTTTAAAATATTTGAAAAACATTTAAAACCTGCATAAACCAAGAAATATTAAGAAAATCCTGCATATTTGGGTTTAACTGCTTTGGAGGCTTAGGTTTAGAGCACAGCCGTTGGATGAAAACATACAACAGTGGAGATTGATCGCGGGGGTCAAATGGAGGCGGTTGGAACAAACGGTGGGGAGATTAAGACGGGGCCGTCGATCTTGCAGAGATCAACAGTTGAGAGCGACCGAGGAAATATAATGTAAAGGGGCCACTTTATCGTGAAATGGAAGAAAATGCAAAGAAAATAAGTGAAAATCCTTTGGCGAAGGCTAAAAAATGAAATTTGGGTTTCGGAAATAACCTAGGCCATTAGATAAGATCGGCTAAGGAGATCAACGACTGAGGTTGATCAATGAAATCCCTTGGAGGATGGTAGAGGGAGATAGTTCAATGGTCAGATTGAATGTGAGTCGTTGATCTGCAGAGATCAACGGCAAGGAATAAATGCGATGAAATGCAATAGAAATGGGGTAAAGCGGTTTCGGCTGAAGAAATAGCTGTTTTTGCACAACAAAAGGGGAGGAAGGCGGTTTTAGCATTTTGAATGTGA
The DNA here is from genome assembly GCA_034641835.2 of Pinus albicaulis. Taxonomy (NCBI): domain Eukaryota; kingdom Viridiplantae; phylum Streptophyta; class Pinopsida; order Pinales; family Pinaceae; genus Pinus; species Pinus albicaulis. The sequence goes on from CM076569.1 coordinate 603,502,137, forward strand.
TATGCATTAGAGCCCAACATGTGGCCTTTCAAAACCACCCTCATCGCGTAAATTTTAGGAATTATCTTTCGGGCTTGAATCTATGCAAAATTGTGCGCTGACCGTTAGATCTGGGGCGTCAGATCGAACGGTCGAGGAGAGAGCGCGATGGAGGATAGATGCGCGGATGGAAAGAGGTGGGGTGGTTTTAATCTAGACCATCCGGTCAGGGGATGGACAACGGATATTTAATCTAGGGAGAGGGTAGGACCCAGGGATTTGGGCTTATCGGGATGATTCGAGACCATTGGATCAAGGAATGAATGGTCCAAATTAAATCTCAGGGTCAAATGAATAAACAATGAGGTGAGGGGTTGGGCAGAGAAAGGGCCAATATGGGCCGTTGATCTGCAAAGATCAACGGTGGGGATCTCATTTAAAAATTTATACAGTGGGTTCATGAATTTAACCAAGGTGGCGAGGAATGATTTGGATCGTCGGATCTTTTCGTATGGACGGTCTAGATGCAATCGAGAGGTTGCGATTGATGGGGGAAAAAGAAGAAAAGTGCCAATGTGATTAGATGTGGACCGTTGATCTGAGGATCAGATCGATAGCGGAGAATGAATCAGAGGAGGTCACAGGTGGGGGATGGGCTTTGGGATGGAGCGATAAGGGCCATTGGATCTGGGTCTGGCGGGAGGAGATCAACTGCTAATAACCCATTGGGAGTTTGCCAATTGGGAGTGGGTAGTAAAATAATTAAACGTGCCCAATGGAAATCTCCGATGCGAGATTCCGAAGGCTGTTGATTGGTTTTGAATCAATGGTTGGAATGGCTTCGACCAATGAACCGGCGAGTCTCTTTATAAAATAAAAAAACAGAGTTTTTAATAAAATACAAAGGGAAATGGCTTCGGGGAGTGTTTTATTTATAGTGCTTAGTGCCCGATTACGAGGTCTTTGTTTTTGTGAAGAGGCAAAGGGATCGGGGGTTTATAACAAAGGAGCCCATGGCATCAGGACTTCTTGTTTAAACAAAGAAACGCACCCATCGAAAGTTTCGATGCGATAAGCACCTTCGGGCTTTAACACTTGGTTCCAGGGTGTGGGTATATGGTGGGCAAGTGGTTTAGGGCTTAGCCCAAAGGGGCTTAGGCCTATAATGAAAAAATGGGTTTTTTATGAATTTTCAAGGATTTTCAAAGGATTTTGGGGGTTTCGATAAGGCAAAAAAGGAGTCTTAAACCTTATCAAAGGGGTTTTAATGAAGGTAAGAGGGGAAAATGAGGGAAAGTAGAGGAAATTTATGGGAAAAAAGGGGATAAAATGGAGGTTAATATTGAGTAGAAGAAGGGGTAAAATGAAGGGAAAAATGGAGTTTTTTGCAGTAGTCTTTTCTTCATGAATTTAAGAGGGAAACAACAATGAAGATTAATCAAAGGATATGATGTCTTCACAAGACTTCAAGAATTAAAAATTTTGATAATAAAACTTGTTTCTTGAAGGCTTCAAAAATGATTTAGCCACCATTTGATATGACAAATTTTATAGGTGGCTAATAGTGGCTCCACATGGGGATGGTGCCTTCTTGAAGGCATCAAGAACTTCAGACTTGTATTCTCTGGGAGGCTAATCAATGCCTTATCCATTGGGCTGCAACTTTCTTCACTTGGATGATCTTTTCTGTTCTGATAATGTTAGCAGCCATGGAAAACAATGGAACTCTATCAAAACAAGCTTTCTACCTACCCAATCCTACTGATCTAACATTTTTTTCTTCTTTGAGAGTGCATTTGGATCGGAAAACTCTTTTACAAACATTTTATTCTTTTGAAAGAAAAAAATAATCTAAGTCTACTTCTTATTTCTCCATGAACTTAGATTAAACAGTTGATTCCATAAGCTTCTCTACCTAACTACTATCTGTTAGGATTAAACTGTCTAACAGATTTTTATTCACTAATTTCTAAAACCGAAATTTAAAAGCATACAAATCAGGATTGAGTAGTCTAACTTGTTGCATGATCTATGGCATAAAAACAAGCTGCACATAGATATTTATTTTCAGAAATTTAAATCAAAATGGTGATGGCTTAAGATTTGAAAGTTCTAAGCACATCCTTCTTTTTTCTTCAGCTCTGTTTTGAGTTTGTTTGAGCTATTTTTACATTATTTTTTGGTTCAATTTTTGAGCATATCAGAACCAATTTGCTTCTATCTTTGACTCATGATTAAAATAGATTAGAGTCATTCTTCTTTTGGAATATTAGGTTCATATTTTGAGCTTGTTTGAACCATTATTTTCTATCCTAATCTTCCTAACTGATAAGCCAGGATTAAACTCTTTGGAAAATCTATTTCACTAACCTATCAACAGTAAATTTAAAACTAATTAGTCAAGATTAGGCTATATGAATAACTAGGAGTGTGTTTTTTAGGAGTGGCATCTGAGCTTGGACACTTTCATATTTTGTTTCTCTTTTAGGTATGGGGTTGTACCTTTCTTGTTTTTACAATTTGCCCTCTTTTCTCTTTTTATTGTTTTTGTATTTTTGATTTTTCTAACTTTGAATGCAATGATGGATGAAATATTTATAATGAGAAAAAAGATAAAAGGCTTCAAAACAAGATAGGATTAAGAGAAATAATGTTTGAGCATCCTGCCATTGACCGGACCCCCAAATAGTTCAGCTCCATTCAACTCCTGCAATAAATAAGCACTGTTACTAGCAGTAGAATGAATGAGATAAGGACCAAGCCATAAGTTATCAAAATTCCCATGCTTGCCCTTGTCTTCTCTCCTTGAATCCCACTTTAACACTTTGTCCCCAACATTGAAATTGCTGGCCTTTGTTCTTCTATCAAAAAGCTTTTTGATGCTCTCTTGCTTTTGTAATGCTCTGTTATAAACCTCCTCTCTAGTTTGCTGAACATGTATAGTCTGATTATTCCTTCTGATCATGTCATTGTCTTCAGACTGTACTTCTTGAATCAACTTCATAACTGGTACACCAAGGCTGGTTGGAAAAAATGCATCTATTCCATACACAAGCTGGTAGGGTGACATTCCAATAGATTTCTTAAGTGTTAATCTGTCAGCCCATAGTGCATGTACTAGCTTTGTGTGCCAAGACTTCTTGTTGTCCTCCAACAACTTCTTGACTATGTTCACCAAACTCTTGTTTGAGGACTCTGCTAGCCCATTACCTTGAGATTAATAAGCAGTAGAATGGCCCAATGTAATCTAATATTTGTGATAGAATTCAACCATATTCTTAGATCCAAATGCAGCTGCATTATCAGTGATGATTTTCCTAGGACAGCCAAATCTAGAGAGGATATGAGTCTCAATGAATTTTATGATGACAAGGTCATTGGCTTGGCTAGAAGGGATGGCTTCTATCCATTTGGTAAAGTAGTCTGTTGCAATGAGAATCCATATATGTTGTGCAGTTGAAGGTGGATGGATTTCTCCTATGAAGTCAAGTCCCCACTGTTGAAATGGAGCTTCAACAGTGATTGGATGCAAAGGTAAGGGCATCAACTCTCTTTTGCCTTCAAAGAGTTGGCATTTATGACAGGCAATGATCATTTTATGTACATCTAGAAAGAGGGTGGGCTAATAGTAACCAGCTCTAAGGATTTTTTTGTCTGTTGTCTTCCAGTAGAGGTGGCCTCCACATTCTCCTTCATGGAACTCATGCTTAACCTTCTCTGCATCATTCTCAGGCAAACATTTAAGCAATATTCCACTTGCATTTTTCCAATAAAGACATTTATCTATAATGTAGTATTTTACAGCTTTTAACTTTAAAAACCTTGCCTTTGTTTTTGATAAACCGGGAGGTGTATTCAAATTAAGCAAAACATATAGAATATCAACATACCAAGAGGAATTCATAAAATGGTCTTCAATAATGGGAGTTGAGAATTCCTCTTGTTCATCTAAAGCATTTATCATATTTATATCAAGAACTTCAAAATTTGATTCAACCATTAATCTAGCTAGACCTTGGCCTTTAATGAGATTAGTGGGCTTGATCTCTAAATCATATTCAAGTATCGCGACTATCCACTTACCTCTCTTACCATCTGGGTCCTGTGTTAGAATGTCTTTCACAACTAAATTTGGGACAAAGGCAATAATGTGGGAGTGCAAAATGTAAACTATGAAGTCTTTTAAAGCTTTGATTAAGGCAAAGGCTTGTTTTTCCATAATGTTGTACTTTAGAGGAGCATCTCTCAGTGCCTTGCTAAAGAATGCAATAGGCTGCTCTTGTCCCTGTGGATTTTTCTACAATAGGATAGTAGCTATTGTATGTTCTGATGCAAATGAAAAAATATAAAAATCTTTTGAAAAATCAGGATTTATTAGAACTGGTGTTTTGGTTAATGCTTATTATACCAGCTCAAAAGATTTATTTGCTTCCAAGGTCCATTTAACTCCTTGCTCCTTTTTTAGCATGTTTGTAATATTTCTCAGGAGTTCAACTAAGATGGGTATGAACCTTCTCAAGAAATTAATATTTCTAAAGAAATATTGGAGTTCCTTGATGTTTCGAGGATGAGTGATTTGCAATATGGCCTCAATCCTCTTTGGGTCTATCTTTATCCCCTCTTCTGAAATGATGTGCCCAAGAAGTCTACCTTCTTGGAGACAAAATAGTGTTTTCTTTGGATTTAAAGATATCCCAAACTTTCTGCATTTCTCGAATACTTTTCTCAAGTGTTCTAAGTTCTCTTCATCTGTCTTGGAGAAAACAGTGACATCATCAAGGTAAATAATGATGAAGTAGCCCAATTCTTTCGAGAAAGAAATGTCCATGGCTCTATGAAAAGTAGCACTAGCATTCATTAAACCAAAGGGCATTTTCACATACAAGAAAGTGCCCCAAGGTGTAGCAAAAGCTGTCTTTAATTGATCATCAGGATGTACTAAAATTTGATTCTATCCTGAATAGCCATGTAGCAAAGAAATTCTTTTAGAACCAACTACCCTTTGTAAAATATGGTCCATCGTGGGTAAAGGGTAGTTGTCCTTCAATGAGGCTTTGTTTAAGTCTCTAAAGTCAATACAAAGCCTAATCTCTCTTGTTTTATTCCTAACTGACACCAGATTAGACACCCACTCTGAATATCTAATAGGGACAATAATACCAGCTTCATACATTTTCTTGATTTCCTTCTCAACCAAAGGTAACTGAACAGGGTTTATTCTGCGCAGCTTTTGTTTAAATGGCTTTTGGTTTTCCTTAAGAGGTATCTTGCGCTGAATTATTTCAATTTCATAGGATTTTAGATCCTCATAAATCCACGCAAAAACATCAGAAAATTCTTTAAACAACTCTATGTATTTGAGTTTAATGTTAGCTGGTAAAGTTCTAGACAGTTTGAACATCTTTTGTTTAAGTTCACTACCTATATTACACTCTTCAACTTCAGTCTAGACAGGCTCTAGTTTCGGTTTCCTAGCCACATCATTGAAATCAAACAACTCTTCTAAAGGGGCCAGACCTTTTGGAAAACTTTGATTGTTAGACTGCAGAGTTTCTAAGTCTTCTGTTTCTAACTCTGCAATTATTTCTGTTGTGTTTTCAAGTTTGATAGACAACAGATTTATATCAACAACCTTAGGAGACTTTTCTTCTTCATCAAGTAGATTTTCTTCACTGGGACAGTCTGTTTCATAGTCTAAATCTGAACTTGGTAGTTCAAATTCATTTCTAGACTGCAGGAAGTCTTCTATTTGTTTGTCTCCATCAAACACTTTCCAATATTTCTCGTTATCAGGGACAACTAGTTTGAATTTAATTTGAGTTGTGCATTGTTTGGTTTCAAATGGTGTTAAACATGTTCTAGCAACAAAAGCTAAACTGTGGGCCATGATATTCTTTTGTCTTGGGACAAAAACAAGTTGGGATTCCTCAAAAGTTTTCAATAAATCCATGACGTCATTTCGATAGGCTCTAAGTCTGGGGAGTTTGGCTCTGTATTCCCCGTTCAGTTGCCTAATGATTAACTCTGAATCCCCATAAACTTTTATTCTTTTGGCTCCTAATTTCTTTAACAAGTGTAAGCCTAAAAGAAGGGATTCGTATTCCGCTATGTTATTCGAACACTGAAAATTTAATCTGCAGGAATGGCCTTCTGTGTGATTTCTTTCAGTGTTACGTATCCATACGCCTGCACCAGCATTGCTCCTAGTGCAGGACCCATCGAAGTTCATACTCCAAAGAGGACTAGTCTCAGGTTCAACAGTTTGATTACTATCCTCTTCAACTAATGTGCTTTCTGATTGTTCTTGAATATCGGCACTTTGCTGAATTCGTTTTAATTCCTCAGGTTTTTCATTGAGTTGAGGACTTCTTTCTTGACTCTCAAGGTTTAAAAGCAAAGGATGGATGATTTGTAGCTCTAGACCTGTGTTTGGTTTGCTGTAGTTTTCTAGTTTAGAAAATTGTTTTGACATTTCCATGTGGTCTTCCTCCTCCTCTCTATCTGCCATTAATTCAGTTAAGGTCACTTGTTCAGTGAATGTTTCATCATTAAAAAGGATAAATGAATCAAGGCCTATATTTACAGAATAAAGGGGAGAGTTTTGCGGTCTCTCTTGGCTAGTAACCATGTATTGCATATGGGACTCCCTATAAAGTCTTCTAGTCTGATTGAAAATAGGGATGGTTGCATATGTCATGTCCATCTGCATAGTTCCTTGTAACTTAGCTCCCCAAGATCTTGATAACAACATACCATACTTTGGGGGTACATCAGCCACAACAATATCCATTACTAAACACTTGGCTTGAATTTGTGCTAAGTTTACACAGAGGTCTTTGATTAATCCTAAACATTTCACTCTGCTTGAGTCAAAGGAGTAAAGATATTTGTATGGCCTAGTGATTTCAAGGCCTAGGCTCTCCATTACAGCTTTGGGAATTAGGTTATGAGAGGCCCTTGAATCATGCATAGCGTTGTGCAAAATCTTGTCATGAATATTTAAACTAACATAAAAAGGAGGAACTGGTCCTTCTTGACATATACCCTCAATCTTAGGACCAAATATGAGCTCTGGCTGGTCATCGTTAAGATTGACAGTGTCATTATTCTCCTCTATGCTTAAAGCCTTCAAAATTTGGGATCTATATACATTTTGGGAAGCTAATTCAATGAGAGGAATAGAGATTTTGATTCTGGAAATTTCCGGCTCCAAACTAAAAGGCATCTAATTCTTTGAAGTGCTTGTTTCAGCGTTGTTAACTGCCACTCTATCAGCAAAATCAGTTTGTTGATTTCCTCTATTTACATTTGTCAAAATTGTTTTAACAAGAGTACTAGCTGATGTGCTAACACTGCTAAGATTTGCACTCTGTTTTTCAGTACTTTGAGTGCATTTTTCCTTGTTTCTATCAAAATTTACAACCACTGTTTTGTCTTTCTGCTTTGTAACTTTGGGTTTATTTAGAGTGCTGTTTTGTGAAGAATTGTCAGAGGTTTTATTGTTGGGAGTTTCCAGATTATTTTTACTCCTAAGGTCATATTCCTTTGTGGTTTCTATGATGACATTTTCCATTTCTTGATAGTAATATTCATCTTCTAGTCTCTTGTCATCATAGGGTGTATATAGACCTTGTTTTCTATTGTAATGAACTTCAAAATCATCATTATCTACTCCCAACATGTTTATATCATCCTCCTATGTTTTTTCTAATGTTTCTTCAACCTCACCTAAGTATTTTTGATGAAAAGGAGGGGTGATCTGTTGATCATCCTCCCTTGGTCTGCTTTGAGGCTAGTTTCTCCTAAAATTCTGATTTTGGTTTTGATTTCTATTTTAAAGAGCTGTTTGGTTTTGATTTTCTTGTGCTCTCTCAAGTATGCTCATATTTTTCATCATCTCCTCCATCATTCTTTCCATCTTTGAGCTGGATGTGGAAGGTGTAGATTCCTCGCTAAAAGACACTCTCTTCTCATTCTTCATTCTTGCTTTTTTCTCCATTAAATTAACTTCCACAGCAAGAGCTCCCTTTTGCATATCTTCAAGGGTTAAAGGATATCTCTCTCTCAGCTGATAGGCCATATTAGGATCAAATCCTTCAGGAAACTTGTTTAAATATGAGCCTTGTGGAGATTTTAGGTCTAGGGGGTGGGCATTATAAACACTGTTAAACCTAGTGCAATAAGCTTGTACACTTTCCCCAACGTTTCTTTGGAGGTTCTTGTAATCAGAAAGTATTTGAAGAGGGTTTTTCCTCACTTCCCATTTGTTTAAGAATATCTGATGGAAGACTTGGAGATCATTAATACTGTGAGGGGTTAAGCCTTTGAACCATTTTCTTACTTCTCCCCCTAAACTCTAAGCAAATAGTCTAATTTTGACAGTTTCATCATCGATCTCATTTCTGTCAAAGTAGTCATTCATCTTATCCACATGTTTTGAAGTAGTAGTTGTATTAATGGCATCATACAATGGTATCTTGGATTGATATTCTCGTGGAAGATTGACTAAAGGTAAAGGAAGGACAAGGGGAGCATACCATGTTGCCATGATAGGAGGTTGTGGAAACAGTGGGGGGTTTACAAGTGGTGGATTGATAAAAGGGAAAGTGGGCTGGAATGTAGTGGTTTGGACAGTGGATGTATGAAGAACATATGTGGATGGACCAGGAATAGATTGTTGAGCTGAAATTGGATGAGAGACACCTAAATTGTGAAGGAAATGTAAATCTGGTGGTGTATTTTCTCTACTACCAGGACGTTCACTTTGTTCTAGGGATGAAAGTGAAGAATCTGAATCTAGCTTATCTAAATCATCAAGTGACCTAGTTCTAAATGGATTTCTTAAGTCAACTTGTGATTTTTGTAGAGCTGCAAGGTTTTCAGGAACATATTTAGCTCTAAAGGGTGATTTGAAAACAGTTGAAGATTTAACCTCAGGAGACTTCCTAAGGATTCTTTTAGGGTTATTAACTATCTCAGGAGGGTTTGGGTCAGGATAGGCTCTAGTATGAATCTTTCTAGGGGCCACTATGCTGTGTTTTTCAGACCCAACTAAACAAGAAAAGTTTAACCAGATATGACATTCTTTAAGAGGTCAATTGATCTTTTAAACAAGGAAAATTTAATCCTAAAGTCCTCTAACTAAGTTTAAATGATGTTATGATGATAATGGGTCGTCCCGGTGGAGTCTTAAGTTCTGTTTAGGATTGTGGAGTCACCAGGTGGAAATTTTTAGCTCTTTTGGAGGTAAAAGGTTTTATGGTCCACCACCATGTTTATTTGAATACCAATCTGAAATATTTTTAGGTTTTCTGAGTTTATTTCAGTCCTATGGGTTCTAAGAGTGTCCTAAATATGCTTCAACACTTAGCTATGGTGATGAGACAAAGACAATATAATCTTATGGCTAAGCTAGCTGATCCTTCAAGGTTTGATAAGTTCTTACGAGAATCCTAAGTTTTCCTTAGTTTGTCACTGATTCAAAATAAGTTCTATCATGATTACGATTTTCTTGGTAGTGCTTGAAGAGGGCTGCTTGTACTCACTGAACAATGTTCTTGAATCAAGGGTAATCTGAGATCTTTAAGGTATATCTAGGATGAAAAATACTTAATTTCCCTAGTGGAGTCACCAGAATTGTTAGCTCCCCGTAATTCCAGCAGATTGATGAGACCAGAACTGCGGAGAGGACACTTGAACCACTTTGGGATTCTAGGATCTAGCCCTCCTGAATCCAGAGAGGGATCTCTCTATAAGTGCAAAGATTGATTTATCTTTAAGGCTTTTATGTGTGATATTAGGCTAGTTATTAAGAGCAAGGGTTTTTTGTTTGGTTTTGGATGGTCGAGCATGATTTTTAGTTGAGTGGAAAGTCCTAAAATGAAAGAGTTTCAAAGGTGTGAATTTGCAAGCAATCAGAACAAGCTTTGGTTGATAGGATAGATATAACACTGCTTTTTAGTCCATTGGGCTATGGAGTCATAAAAGGGATTAATTTTGCAACAATTTCAAGAGTGGTCCAAGGGGCAAGTCATCTATATCACAATATCTTTCAGATTAAATGATGGAATGGAAACAATAAAAGTGTTGAAGGGGTGGAAAAAGACAATAATTTCAACTAGGATTTATCAGTCTTTCCAAACAAGAAAATCCTTTTAAGTAACTGTTTAAAACCAACCAAAGGACAGGGCTAACCATAGACTTCTTTGGACAAGTTCGTATTAAAGCTAACTCATTAGACAAACAATCCAGTAATCCACATAATTACTTTCAGAAGGGATGAAAACAGATAAGAAAAACAAAGTGCAACCTAAGATCAGATAAGATACTTTTAAATCTAAACTTCTTTCAGCATACTCTTAGGGAAACTTTCATAACTACCTTTGGAGAAAGAAACTAGAAGACAGGGAAAACCATAAACTTTTCTAGTCTAACTTTACTGAGTAAATAATGAAAATAACATTCAAGAACAATGTTTATGTTTATACAGTAGAACGAGGGAACGCCATCATTCCTAACTGCTTAGACTGTATTGAATCATTCTTAAATACACAATTTGGAGTAAAACATTGAGATAAAGCTTATCAGTCAGAGAAGGGTACTGTAAATAGTAAATCCTAACTCTATGCTTGATGTTCTTTATTAGAGAACAAATGGACAAAATGGAATACATGAAAGGAAAACAATAACACAAAAAGAAGCACTTCACCAGTGATATAGACTAGGATCCCAAGAATCAGCTTGTATATTGATGTCAATCTAGTTACATTCTTCAAGTCCAATGTTTCAGTTCAGCAATCATCTTCTCTTCTCAGCCTAACTTATTTGATCACAAACAGAGCTTCAAGAGCCTCTGAACACTATTTACATGTAGAAAGTTTTGAGCACAAGTATTACATCAAAGCTCTTCAACCATCCTATATCCAACCCTTTACAATGAGCTCCTCAAGAAGATTTTATAGGAAAATGTAGAGGTGGAATGAGAGAAAAGATCTATAGACCCAATTAATACAGTTTAATGCTTCTTGGCCTTTGAGGGGCTCAATGGAGAAGATTACAGATATTTCCTTTGTATTAATTGGTTTACATTTATGTATTAAGCTTGCTGGGAAGATTTTGTTGACTTTAAGGCTTTGTGTCATCTTTGTAATAACTCTGCTGATAGTTTATAATAAATTCCTTTGGTCAAATTAATTGTTTAGTTGTCTTCATGCTAATATCTTCTGTTCTGATAATAACTCAGCCGCTTTTGAATGCTTTGAGGCTGCAGGTGGCATTAGGTAGCTAAGAGGATTCAATTAGCCCCTGATGTGGCAATGGAGGCTTTCTCGGTTTGGTAGATATTTTTGTTTTGACCTAAAACAGGATTAATTTGCTTCTGATCTATGTGTTAGGCATAATTAGGCCTAAATCTTGTCTTATGTTCTTTAAACTGCATTTAATTGAGTGGATTAGGCTTTAGATGTTCGATTTAGGCCGTAATCCCTCAAAACTGTGTAAACCATATTCAAGTCTTCATCTCTGTTGTGACTGGATATTTAACACTGATACTCTCTATTTTAATTAAGATTTTATGTGTCTTGTTGATGTGTAGGTGCGCAGAGGGCTTATAACAGTATCAGTGCTCATGAGGCACCGATAAACTTTGATGGGAACCCTGCAAAAAGATCTCTTTGATGAATAAAGGCCTGGAGGGTCGTCACCCTCAGCCTTCATTTCTCCTTTAAAATATTTGAAAAACCTTTAAAACCTGCATAAACCAAGAAATATTAAGAAAATCCTGCATATTTAGGTTTAACTGCTTTGGAGGCTTAGGTTTAGAGCGCAGCCGTTGGATGAAAACATCCAACGGTGGAGATTGATCATGGGGGTCAAATGGAGGTGGTTGGAACAAACGGTGGGGAGATTAAGACGGGGTCGTCGATCTTGCAGAGATCAGTGATTGAAAGCGACTGGGGAAATATAATGTAGAGGGGCCAATTTATCGTGAAATGGAAGAAAATGAAAAGAAAATAAGCGAAAAACCTTTGGCAGAGGCTAAAAAATGAAATTGGGGTTTCGGAAATAACTTGGGCCGTCGGATGAGATCGACCAAGGAGATCAATGACTGAGGCTGATAAATGAAATCCCTTGGAGGATGGCGGAGGGCGATAGTTCAATGGTCAAATTGAATGTGAGCTGTTGATCTGCAGAGATCAACAGCGGGGAATAAACGCGATGAAATGCAATAGAAATGGGGTAAAGCGGTTTTGGATGAAGAAACAGTTATTTTCGCGCAGCAAAAGGGGAGTAAGGCGGTTTTATATTTTTGAACATGATATGCTTAGATCCCAACACATGGCATTTCAAAACCACCCTCATCGCGTAGATTTTAGGAATTATCTTTCGGGGTTGAATCTACGCGAAACTACGTGCTGACCGTTAGATCTGGGGCATCAGATCGAACGATCGAGGAGAGAGTGCGATGGAGGATAGATGCGCGGATGGACAGCGGAGATTTAATTTGGGGAGAGGGTAGGACCCAGGGAGTTGGGCTTATTGGGATTATTCCGGACTGTTGGATCAAGGAATGAACGGTCCAGATTAAATCTCAGGGTCAAATGAATAAAAAATGAGGTGAGGGGTTGGGCGGAGAAATGGCCAATATGGGCCGTTGATCTACAGTGATTAACGGTGGGGATCTCATTTAAAACTTTATACAGTGGGTTCATGATGTTAGTATGAATCTTTCGTCGTAAAAGATCACTTTAGCTATGCATAACAAATATCCCTAACATCGATTATGGCTGCAAAATATCTTTAAGTTTTCTACACAAATTCAGATCTAAGCACAAAATACATTAAGCAGATAAAATATAGGATAGCTCCATAGATCCAATGAACAAGACATGAAGAATGTATTTAAAAGAATTTTGTATTATATCAAAGAATGAGGCACCTGAGAGGAAAACAAGAAATGTGTCTTCCGGTTCTCCTCAGTGGGATGGGTTCTTGGAAGTCCTCAGTGTTTCAGATCTAACATTTCTCTCTCTTATGGATGTAGAAAAGCAAACATAGAACTCAATGGGAGTTCACAAAACAAAATGGAAAATGGTGACCAAGAGTAGATCCAGAGTGATCTAATGCAATTAAAGTGACTAATGAATGGGGAAAACCCCCTATTTATAACAAAATATTGGGGCAGTCTAGAACTCGGTGCATGAATAAAATATTATTAATCGAATTCTAGAAGCACCTTTTAGGAATATTTTATTATATTTATTGGAGGGAAAAAGATTCTTGACTTGGGTCAATTCCTTTATTTGTAAATAATAAATAAATAAATGATTTATTTATCATTTTAGGGGAATGATGGGAATATAATTAAATAAATAATGATTTATTTAATTATTTATGGATGATTTAGTCAAATTTAACTAAGAATATTATTTAAATAATGATTGAAATAACTTGTTCTTAGGAAATAATTAAATAAATAAGGATTTATTTAATTAATTTCTTTGTTTTGGGTTAAATATGACCAAATAAGTTATTTTATATGGTGAAGGCAATTTTACTTAGGGTAAAATTGGTCTTACATGGTGTACTTGGGTTCATCTAATAATAATAGGTTAGATGACCAAAAAAATGGTGTAACAGATTGCCCCCCAACGTATGAGTGTTAGGAGCAAATCGTATGACCGAAGTACGTTGTAAGAACTCAATCACTAGATATCAAAAGGGAAGTGAGAGAGAGAAGTGTAATGTTGTCTGATGTACAAAAGGACTAGACCCTGAGGAGATGAGACTTACAGGTACAACAAGTCTCTAGTGTATGAAGTGGTACCTATGCTAAAGGCAGCGGGGGAGGCATACCTATGCCCTCCGAGACAAAGTACAAAGAATAAGGCACCTGGAAAACCATGGAACGCAATAATGAAGCATGTGCTGGCCTAAACATGAGCCAGATAAATAACATGATGTGATGCCTGGAATAATTGTCAGGGCTTATAATATGGTAGTACATGAGATACAAGTACACTTAAATGCCCCCTACACATGGGGAAGGGCTCACAAACTCTGACGGATACGTGCAAATCGAAGAGGCGCCGCAAGCGGTTGAGGTTGATATCATCAAATGGGAGGAGCTGCATCAAGGGCGGAAATGAAGTCATCCAGGCATGTGGGGGGCTACCTGTAGGGCCACCCCCTCATGAGGGATGAGACATCTCACACATGCCCAAGAATCACCAATAACTGTTGCTGCATCACTGGACCATCAAGTGTATAGATCACGATCATGATGGGAAGAGCTCGAACCAATGGTACACTGCCCCCTAGACCTGTCTTCTGGAATAAATGAGCTGATGTCGACAGAAGTAGGTCTGCCATAGGTGAGGCAATAAGGGAACCCCAAATAAGGCATGAGGGAAAATAGTAGAGCGACGGTCAAGTAGATACTGATGATGATGATGGAATGAGAGGAACGGAGGAGCAGTTGGACGACTTCCTTTGTTAGAGCATAAGGTGTATGAATGGCTTGGCAGCGACTGACACAATATCATGATGGATGATGGACAAGGGTACGAATGGCCAAAATGTGTGACACGAGAGAGGGACCAAGCAGGAAAGGATGGAGAACTATGGCAGGGTACAAAAGGACTCGGGATAGACTCCATGAGTGTGATGGTGACTCGACTCAGATGCTTTAAGCAAGGGCGACTCGATGGTGCTACCTCATAGTATGGGTCCAATGGGGGACCATAAAAGCATGAGTACAATAGGGTGACTCATGATGAAAATCAACACGAACGAAGATGAGTAAGGAGGCAAAGTGGTGCCCCAAGTACAAGTGTCGTAAGTGAAGAAAGTCGATTTTGAGAAGAGGTAAATAGACCCTTCGTGGACAAAATGGGTCCTAGTGAAGTATCAAAACATAAAAAACTGAAAAATACCCATTTGAGTGCTCGGTGGGAGCTTTCCAACGGTGTGGATGGTGTGTCAAACGGGGCTATGGTTTGGTCGCAGAGGGCAAAAGAAAAAGCAGGGGTTTTTTTCTAATAGGGCATTTTCCCTCCAAAATCATTCATTTCCTTATGTAGCTGTGGTGAATGTGGAGAGGAGAGAAGGCCCTAAATCTTGCGGCGATCGTAGCGGACAAACCGACCGTTGGAATTGTGATCCGTCAGTTGCAGGTAAGAGGCCTAATCCTAAGCTTTGTTTTTGATGGATTCAAATTGCAGATTAGGGTTTTAATTCTTGGTAACTGCCCCTACTTCATCATTACGATCGGGTCACACTTTTTGGGGCAAAAGCTGCGACCTGGGACACAGGTTTTGGCTTGAAAAGTGCGACCTGGCCCAGGTTTTGCCCAAAAAGTGTGACCTGTTAGATGTGGGGGGTTCAGTGTTGTTATGGGTTGAGTGTTGTTTTAATGCAGTTTGCTGATCTAGAGGCTAACAAAAATGATGTTTTTGTGCAGATATGGCAGATATACGGATCAAGTGGAGAGAGAGAGACTTAGGTACATTACGGACGGAGATCCAAGTGGATCAGGGTGTCCGTCGTGCACTAGCTAGGTATGGGGTGCTGAAATTTTTGGAGAACCATTTGATGAGGGTTGGAGAGCCCTTGTTGGCCCGTATTATCAGCTACTGAGATCCAGATCAGGAGGCGTTTGTAGTGCAGGGGCACAAGATCGAGTTGATGGTCCAGGATTTGTATTTCTTGACTGGTCTCCCACCATTAGGGATGGTGGGAAATACGCAGCCAGTGTTACCACGTGGGCGTAACATTATGGAGTTTGTTGAGCGACATTGTCGACCAGGTGTCCGAGTTAAAGGGACTTGAATATCCATTGGTGTTCTAGAGAGATTGGAGACCCGGGCAGTGGCCGCAGTATTGTTGTGGGTCTTGGGTAGCCAGGCGTTCCATCACATCACTGGAGGGGAGATGATGATCGTGGAGAGTGTGCTGAGTGGGACCTACTATGGGTAGGCCTAGATGATGTTGGTGTCGGTGAAATGATAGCTGTCGCTATGCAAGTGGCAACTGAATCATGATTGCGCCTATGGGACAATGTTGTGCTCTTTCTTCTTTGAGAAGATCCCGACCTTACGACCCCGTGTACATTTTCCTGATGGAGGTCCGAGAGAGCCACGGATGCATCGGTGGGGACAACTACTATGTAGAGGAGGGGGAGGGGCGGTCAGATGGGTGTTTCGACTAGAGTTCTTCGTGCATTGGGATTAGATGCCATTATACATAGACGACTATCCCTATAGTGGGATGAGTTATTGGGGAGATATGAACTTGCCGCTTCCGCCTGGTCGAGTGTGGGGGCCCAATGGTAAGTGACAAGCAACTAATCTGTTATGTTTATTTTTTAGAGGTTTGTGACTAGTATACATGATGCTAATCGTGATGTTTTGTGAAATGCAAATATAGCTCCGGTAAAATCGACCGGATATATGGGATGACTTGTAGCGACAGGAGCTACAGGTGCCAGTGGATCAAGGACGGTGCAGAGCGAGGATATGGCTGCTCTGGTGGAGGACATTTTTTGTAGATGTGAGGGGCTACTAACTGGTGTATCGGAGCATGGTTGGCAGGATTTAGATGACTGGTACATAGAGTTATGTATTGGACTACCCTTGGAGTGGTGAGGTATCATGCGATGCATGGCGATGGACGGTCAGGCTATGCGTGATCTACGAGCTATGGGAGCATAGCCATTGGCTCGGGATCCTCCAGAGAGTGATTAGATGTAGGGCAGGTGGTGCCCCCCATTTTTGTATTTTTGTTATTGTGACATGCTATGGGCATGTGGTATGTTTCAGAGTAGATGGACTCTAAAAACACATGTTATATAATATATATGATGGATATGCATTTGATTGATGGTGTTAAATGTTATTGTGTTGTGTGTGATAAATGCCAGTCTAGAACATGATTTGCAATTTGATCTACATAGTGATTTTGATCTCTAGGTATATGGTAAAATGTAATGAATCTAAATTCATGTATCAAAAGTTTCACTCGTAAATATTGTCTAAACAGGAGGGGGTTATGCACACGATAGACACCATTAAGCTGTAAGACAACAAGTAAGGAATCTAAATGAACATGCAAATGGAGGATGCGGTGAGAGAGGGCATCGGCTAAGAGACCATGAACTGCATCATATTCGGCCTGATTATTGGTGGCCATACCAATGCAGACCCCATTTGCAAGGACCAGGGTATGCAAGGGGGTAAAGATGGCCCATGCTGCTGAAGTGAGATGGCGGGAATAGCGACTTGCTCCATCGGCATAGCCCAGATAAGGTCCGGATGAAAGGGCCAATGGAATAGTCTCATAAGACAAGAAATGGGAAGGATGAGACAAAGGAGGGTAGCGTGAGTAAAGGATAGACCTCTAATGATGGCTACGGGAGGGAGCAGTTCGGGTAGGAAGTCTAGGACTCATGGATCGACGAGAGGGAGAGGAATGAGAATGATGGGATGGAGGGCGGGCACTCAGGCTGCGAAGAACATCGAAGATACAGATGGTATGATTGTGATTAGGAGAGGGAATGGAAGGGTCAAAGAGACCAGAAGACGCTGCAAAGGTACCGAAATCATCAGTATGGGAAGAGATGCGCAGATACGGGTCATCACAGGGAATGATAGAAGAACAAGTAAAAATATGGTAAAAATATGAAGAACCCGTGTCTGGAGGAGAATCAAGCAGAATAGGTGGAGTGGGTTCAGAAGGAATGTACTCCGGGGAGTGCGCAGATGATGATAGGTATCGCAGAGAAGCAGCATGGTCTGACATTTCAACATCAGGGGGAGGAATTTCAATGGTAGCAGGGGGATCCTCAAGTAGACTGGACGCATATTGAGCAAGGATGGGAGAGGCATATTGATTTTGTTCAACCTCGTACTTGCGGATGACCTCTAAAGAGGCTCGGTAATGCGTGAGGTGAGGAAAATGGTGGGAATAATGGCCATGGACCCCACACAGAGCGCAGGGTTTGTTGGTGCGAAGAGTCTTGGGGGGTTTTGGCTATGAATGAGGAAGAAACAGAGGTTTCAGGGACCGTAGATTCAGGGAACGCGATTTTAACCATGGGTTGGATACGGGGCAACTCGGGACAAGTATGGGTGGGATGACCGATACCATCACACAAGGCACAAGGCTTGGTGGGTGGGGGAGGGGTAGGGTCAGGGGCAGTGGCCTTGTCAGTGGATGCCCCCTTGCGAGTTTTTCGTTTCTTGCCTGTAGCTGTCGCAGCATTAGGAGGGTTCTGCAAAGGGGCTAGGGGCATTGTGGTGGTGGAAGGAGCGAAGGGAATCGGTTGCACTGGTGTCACGGATATGTATGGTTTGGGGTGGCCTGGTGGGGTCTCGGTTGGAGGAGTAAGATACCATACTGGAATTCCCAAGGTTAAATTAGGGAGGGAAAGGGTGGCCATGACGGGAACCGAATAGACGCCTTGGGGGGGGGCAAGGAAAGGTATTTGACCGGCGGGGCAATGACCAGGGGGAATGGCTCCCATATGGTGGAGACTTGGGGGAACCGACTCGGGAGGGTAGGGAGGTTCCTGAGTCTGAGGTGGATAGGAAGGTCTAGGCGGGAGAGGTTCAGTCGACTGAGGCGAAGGGCTAGGAGCAGGGTGCGGCGGCTGAGGTTGAGGTTGCTGACTAGACGAAGTAGGCTGTGGAAGAGCAACCTGAGACGATTGCATCATGCAAACATTCACCAAGCTGGGATCAGAGACAGGAGGAGGAGGAGGACCTGGGAAAGTTCCAAGCAATGAGGAGTCTTTGTAGACGCCAGGGGAAACACTGGTCAAAGAATCAACCGTTTGCTTGTTGGTGACAGTAGAGATGGTGGACTCAAGGGAGGTCTGAGATTTGGGTTCATGGTAGGTCAGTTGGTCAATGGTGACAATATTTCCATTATGAGGGAAGAATATCTTGCGGTGGACTGCGGATGGGACGGCAGACATGGCATAGGTGTAACTATGCCCCAAAAGGATGTTGTAGTCAAGAGGGGTGTCGATAACTTCAACGTCGACACAAACCATCTTGCCGGCAAGGGTGATAGGACAGTTACGGAATAGGCCAATGGGCCGGAAGGCATGGCCATCCCATGCACGAAGGGTGATGGTGGAAGGGGCCAGTTCAGGGGATCCGAGTTGTTTCCAAACCGAAGCAGACATTACACAGGTAGATGCCCCCTCATCAATAATACACCAAGCAACATTGGCGTTTTGGATTTTGACTGGGATTTGGAAAGAAACCGAAGGAGGGAGAGGGGGATGGTCTGACTGACGGGTGTCAAAAATAATCAATTGGTCATCAGAAGGATCTACAGTGCCCACGGCAGATAGTAGAGCCCTCTTTTGAGAAGGACACGACTGGAGGAGTTCCAGTGTTGAAATGGTAGCAGGAGATTGAGCCAAATCATCTACTATGCTATATGAATGGGCATCCCGACCAGAGGCAGCATTTCAGCGTAATGGTCCCTTAGGAGTCTTGGGATGGACCTCGGCTTTGGGTGGAGGGAGTTGCAAGGGACCATTGGGTGTCGATAGAGGCTCTGTAGGACCTGACGATGGAGACTCAGAGACAGATGGAACAGGAGGTGTGGAATACTAACGGGACCGAGTTTGAAGGTTGAGGTCGACAGTGAAAGGTGGGTCAGAGGCCATCATGAGAATTTGGTAATCAGAGGAACTAGAAGGGGAAGGTTGAGTGGTTACCGGGGTGTGAGGTGGTTGAGTGGCCACGAATCCTTGTTGCAGGAAAGGATCGGTAAACACAGTAGGTTGAGAAGTAACGGGGGTGGGAGGCATAGTAGGGGAGGAGTGTTGTCCCCGTACGGTGGCCTGAGAATCCCACAGCTACCGCATTTGTGGTAATAAGGGACAATCATGAGTGTAGTGACCATAAACACCGCGACACGAACAGGGCTTATTGGGGTGAAGTGGCCTGTCCGGCTTGGGCTGAGAGCCCTGTGGCTGGTTGGCAGTGGTAGAGTCGATATTGGAAGGATTAGGTCCATGATTACCAGAAGCGGATTGGTTGCCTTTTCTCTTTCTTTGAGAAGGAATAAAATTAGGTGCCCCCTGTTGTGCAAATACTTGCCCTAGAGGGGGTAGCAAGTGCGGTTGCGGGGGTGGAGAAGGCAAGGGGGTGAAAGGTCCAAATGTTGGAGGAGCTAGGATACTAGGTTGAGAGTAAGGATAAGGATTAGGATGGGAAACATTGAGGTAAGCAGGGGTAGGGGAAAAAGGAGGAGGTATTCCAGATCCTGGATACATGCTACCTGGAGGGGTAAAGGTGCTGAAGGTGTTGGCCCCTCCTGGAGGGAGACCATAGCCCGTAGGAGGTTGGGCAGAGGTATGGGAAAGAGCTCCAATGATACCGTCGGCGGAGTGAGATGCCCCCGGGGCATTAGTGCCACCGGGCTTGGGGAGGTCAGGAAGGACGGTATAAACATAACCAGATTGAGCATATATAAGGTCATATTTCAAGCCTATTTGGAGGGCGACTTCTTCGGTTTGAGGGAAATGGGAGGCGACATATTTTCCAATGGGAGGTAAGAGAGAGTGAAGGAACCAGTCCATATAAACCCGATCTTCAAAGGGAGGAGCTCGACATAAGCTTCTTCTGCGCTGCCATTCCTGGACATGAGCGGAAAGGCGGGTTGAGGAGGATTGACGGAAGGAGGTTAAAAGCTCGGTACTAGTGTCGTATCAGAGAGGGAGCTGGAAATAAGATAAAAAGGCTTGGGCAATGGTCATAAAAGTGGCATGGGAGGAGGTGGCCTGTTCAACATACCATTTAGAAGCTTCGCTGGTAAGCATTCATTGGAACAATCTAAGACGAATAGAGTCGTCAGTAATGGAATTGGAGGAACACCACATATGGAAGGATTGGATATGGTTGGAGGGATCCTCACTAGCAAGGCCTTCAAACTTGGGAATGTTGGAAGGGAGCTTGGTTGGCATAGCAGGCCAACTAACATCGTGGCAGATAGGATCATTGATTAGCTGATTGAAATCGGGGAGACTGAGGCCGGCCATATAAGGGAGTAATGGGGCAGTCAAGGTAGGTCCTGAGGTGGTTCCATTGGAAACAGACCCAGCAG
The DNA here is from genome assembly GCA_034641835.2 of Pinus albicaulis. Taxonomy (NCBI): domain Eukaryota; kingdom Viridiplantae; phylum Streptophyta; class Pinopsida; order Pinales; family Pinaceae; genus Pinus; species Pinus albicaulis. The sequence goes on from CM076569.1 coordinate 603,523,236, forward strand.
TAGTACTGGGGTTGCTGCTGGTAGTAGGCCCTGAAGTAGACATGGTGGGAGTGACAGGGGGAGAACCAGGAGTAGGGGGAGAACCCGAACAATCAGAGGAAGAGTTGGAGTGTGGACTCGGGGGAAGACTTGCTCGATGACGACGGGAAGGAGGAAGTCAACCAAGCGGAAACTGAGGGTGAAGGCCAAGAAGTCTCCGAGAGAGGCGCCTTGGGGGTGCAATGATGACGAGAAGAAGGAACATCGACAAGGGTAGGGAGGGACAGAATCAAATGAAGTCAAGGGCAGAGAGGTGCAGTGACAATTTATTTTAAAGTCTTTACCAGGCAGTGTTAACCAGGCGCTTCTTCACTTAGGGTCAGTGTGTGGCGTGTGTTAATTTTAATTGTTTAAACCCAGAAGTTTTGAGAGTAAAATAAAAAGTGTGTTGCGTAACAGAAAAGAAATATGCAGTAAATAAGACTGAAAGAACAAAAAATTAACAACTAAAAATGCAGCAATCTAACCCAAGAAGGTGGGTCTCTCAAAACTAGTCTATAAGAGGGAAAAACTAGGCAAAGCATGCTAAAAAAAATGCCAATAGATCTAAGGTCCAGAGGGACTGGGATCTAAGGGGTAAACCTGCTGAAAAATGGTGCAGAGAATAGCAAATAGGCAGAGGCAAGGTTGCTGCGAAAAAGGAGGAGATCAGCTAAAAATAGAAGAGACAAGGCAGTGGCCTTAGAAATGAACCCAAAAAAAACGATATGAGGTGTTTTGAGAGGGAGAAGAGCTGATCTAAAGGGATTTGAAACGGAGGTATCAAATCTGAGAAAAATAAGGCTGAAACTCTGAAAATTCAGACTTCTGAAACATCAAAGACTCTCCCACAAAAAGTGGAGGTTACTAGAGCCGTAAGGGGAAAGATTCCCTCTTAGTTGAGTAAATCAGATCAGAAACAGGTCTAAATGGGCAGAGACAGAGGCTGGAAAACCTTAACAGAAGGTTCAGACAAACCCAGAAAAAGTGCTGAAAAAATTGCAGAAAAAGTGTAGGTCGCGGGTTCTGACCTATTTTCAGTCCAGGTTGCAGGTTTGGGGTAGAAAAGTGCGTCTTGAGGCTCAGGTCGCACTTTTTGGGCCGATAAGTGCGACTTGCAGATCCGGCTCTCTCGGCGGCAGATTTTAGAAAAATTTATCGTCTCAGCTGCGGCTGATGTCTATCACCTGCGCAATAAGGCCAGAAACACATGGAAGTTAAAAATTTGACTGTTTAAGGGTTTTAGGGGTGAAAAACACCATAAAAATAGGAAAAACAGAAAATGGAAAAGAAACCCTAGGGTCTGAAACAGCTGGATATGTAGGAATAGATAAAATGACAGTGGTCGCAAAAGAAAACCTGTGTGGAGTCGCCAATTGTTAGTATGAATCTTTCGTTGTAAAATATCACTTTAGCTATGCATAAAAAATAGTCCTAACATCGATTATGGCTGCAAAATATCTTTAAGTTTGCTGCACAAATTCAGATCTAAGCACAAAAGACATTAAGCAGATAAAATACAACATAGCTCCATAGATCCAATGAACAAGACAGGAAGAATGTATTTAAAATAATTTTGTATTATATCAAAGAATGAGGCACCTGAGAGGAAAACAAGAAAGGTGTCTTCTGATTCTCCTTAGTGGGATGGGTTCTTGGAAGTCCTCAGTGTTTCAAATCTAACATTTCTCTCTCTTATGGATGTAGAAAAGAAAACATAAAACTCAATGGGAGTTCACAAAACAAAATGGAAAATGGTGACCAAGAGTAGATCCAGAGTGATCTAATGCAATGAAGGTGACTAATGAATGGGGAAAACCCCCCTATTTATAACAAATTATTGGGGTAGTCTAGAACTCGGTGCATGAATAAAATATTATTAATCGAATTCTGGAAGCACCTTTTAGGAATATTTTATTATATTTATTGGAGGGAAAAAGATTCTTGACTTGGGTCAATTCCTTTATTTGTAAATAATAAATAAATAAATGATTTATTTATCATTTTAGGGGAATGATGGGAATATAATTAAATAAATAATGGTTTATTTAATTATTTATGTATGATTTAGTCAAATTTAACTAAGAATATTATTTAAATAATGATTTAAATAACTTGTTCTTAGGAAATAATTAAATAAATAAGGATTTATTTAATTAATTTCCTTTTTTTGGGTTAAATATGACCAAATAAGTTATTTTATATGGTGAAAGCAATTTTACTTAGGGTAAAATTGGTCTTACATGGTGTACTTGGGTTCATCTAATAATAATAGGTTAGATGACCAAAAAAATGGTGTAACACATGAATTTAACCAAGGTGGCGAGGAATGATCTAGACCATCAGATCTTTTTATATGGACGGTCCAGATGCAATCAGGAGGTTGCGATCGGCAGGGGCAAAAGGAGAAAAGCACCGATGCGATTAGATGTGGACCGTTGATTTGAGGATCAGATCGATGACGAAGAATGAATCGGAGGAGGTCACAGTCGGGGGATGGGCTTTGGGATGGAGCGATAAGGGCTGTCAGATTTGGGTCTGGCAGGAGGAGATCAATGGCTAATAACCCATTGGGAGTTTGCCAATCGGGAGAGGGAAATAAAATAATTAAACGCGCCCAATGGAAATCTCCGATGCGAGATTCCGAAGGCCGTTGATTGGTTTTGAATCAACAATTGGAGTGGCTTTGACCAATGAACCAACGAGTCTCTTTATAAAATAAAAAAATGGAGTTTTTAATAAAATAAAAAGGGAAATGGCTTCAGGGAGGGTTTTATTTATAGTTCTTAGCGCCCGTTTGTGGGGCCTTTTATTTTGCGAAGAGGCAAAGGGATCGGGGGTTTATAACAAAGGAGCCCATCGCATCGGGACTTCTTGTTTAAACAAAGAAATGCACCCATCGAAAGTTCCGATGCGATAAGTGCCTTCGGGCTTTAACAATTGGTTCCAGGGCGTGGGTATATGGTGGGGAAGTGGTTTAGGGCTTAGCCCAAAGTGGCTTAGGCCTATAATGAAAAAATGGGTTTTTTATGAATTTTCAAGGATTTTCAAAGGATTTTGGGGGTTTCGATAAGGCAAAAAAAGGAGTCTTAAACCTTATCAAAGGGGTTTTAATGAAGGGAAGAGGGGAAAATGAGGGAAAATAGAGGAAATTTATGGGAAAAAAGGGGATAAAATGGAGGTTAATTTTGAGTGGAAGAAGGGGTAAAATGAAGGTAAAAATGGAGTTTTTTGCCGCAATCTTTTCTTCATGAATAACAGCAGAATTTCAAAATTTAAGAGGGAAACAGTAGTGAAGATTAATCAAAGGATATGATGTCTTCACAAGACTTCAATAATTAACAATTTTGATAATAGAACTTGTTTCTTGAAGGCTTCAAAAATGATTTAGCCACCATTTGATATGACAAATTTTATAGGTGGCTAACATATTCTACTGTATATTAAAAGAGATTCACTTTACTTCTGATTTGTTGTTGTACATTCATTTTTTAATCATATTTGATGGCCTCCTTCTCATAATATCGAAGACTGCATTATTTCTGAACCAGTTTGTTGTGCATAGCTGCAGCCCCCCTTGTAGGGTGTTTTTTAGCTAAACTAGGTTGTGGGAGATCTATTTACCATAGCTAGTTAGATTTGTTTTTGCTTCGCTTGTGGATCTAGACTCCAAATCTGCTAATCTAATGGATCCAAGGGTTTTAAACTCATTTATATACGTCAATCTCCCAAGAGTGCGTTATTTTAGCAGGCTTGCTGTGCTATTCCAAATCTGGGATATTACAGTGGTATCAGAGCTCCTTTCTTGGCACAGCATGTGCTTGCCTTGGAGCACCAGCCATGTTGCATTTAGAAGAAGATGATCCTCATACTGAGAGGGAGAATAGGTATCAGAACAGAAGTCACAAGAATTTTGACTACACTAGTGATGATCCTGACAAGGGTCAAGACAAGGGTAAAGCCCCTGAAGCTGTGAATGATAAAGAAATAGAAGAGTTTGCAAGAACTCTTTTAGGGACCATGCAAGATATTTCCAAGGAGATCAAAGATATGAGGATGGACAGAATGAGGGAATCTCCTAGGAGATTTCAGCTGGGAGAAATTTCTTATATGTCTTATCATGGGACTGGTCAACCAGTGAACTTGCCACAAGCCCCAAGCTTCACAACGCTCCATTATGCCTACCTTCTTGGCTATGGAGATTGAAGGACCTCAAGGAAAAGCTTCCCTTGAAGATTAATTTGTGGAGTATGATTCTCAGAGTCAGAGATTCAAAGATAACTTGAGTTTCCAAGATTTTTGTCACCTCAAGGACAGAAGAAGACCAAGGCAACAGTATAGAGATGGTGGGTTCTTTCATGATAGACACCACTCTATGGGTAGATTCTTTTTTACCAAGTTTTATGGATCATCCTCCAGCTCTACCAAGGCATGGGTAGAAAAGCTGGATATTTATTTTCAATTGAAAAAAGGCCCTAATGTTGAAGCCATCAAGATTGCAGCGCTCCACTTTGAAGGTGAAGCACACAATTGGTGGTTCCATGGGTTGTCTACATTGGGAGACATCAAAGTGACTACCTATTCTGAGTTTACTAGAAGACTGGTGGAAATATTTTATAGGAAGGATCCTGAAGCACCCTTCATAAGCCTTGCAAAGATGAAGCAGTCAGGAGATGCAGAGACTTATATCTCTGAGTTTCTGAGATTATCAGTCATGGTCCATGATCTATCTGTAGCAAGGAGATTCTACATGCTCATCGATGGCCTAGAGGAACCTTTGCATGGGTTGGTTAAATATACTAAGCCCATCACTTTGCATGATGCCATTGAGAGGGCTAGAGACCTCCAAGATGCCTTGCCAAAAGCAGAGGCAACTTTCCAAAGCAAGGCTCCTCACTTTTCTAAGGGGAAGGATGGAAAAGTTGCTCCTCTCAAGGAGAGCTCTTCGAAGAAAACTCTTGATATTGATTTTAGGAGGGAACTGAGGAAGAAGAAACTGTGCTTCACTTACCAAGATTCATGGGCACTAGGACATAGATGTGCTGCTGGAAAAGCACATTACATAGAAGTCTTCTCAGATTTTGAGGAGGAAGATGAAGATGATGAACCTAGGAGGGGTCACAGCACTGATGATGATGAGGAAGATCAAACACCCTCCAGAGATGGGAAGGGAGCTTTTGCTCCAACAAGTGGGACTCTTGCTTCTTTGAGAGGAGTGCCTAAGTACTTGACCCTAAGAGTACAAGGTTACCACTGATTGGAAAGCTTTGCAGATGGAGTGGCTGGACTTGAAGAGTGGGAAACCAAAAATGATTCAAGGCATGCATAGTTATCCTTCACCTAGTACTTCCATACAAACAACAGAGATGGATTTGCACAGTGGAAGTAGGGATCTCACAGTTCCTTCTCTCATGTTCATGAGGATGCTGCAAGGGACATTCTTATCTAATGGCAAGCCACCTGGGATGCCATTAGATTCAGATCTTGTGGGGGAGTCTCCACAAAGTGTTGCTCCAAATTTGGATCAAGGAAGGATTGGACCAATGAGAGACCAAGTTACAGCGCTGGAGGGCTTGGGACAGCTCAAGAATAAGGGGGATTTTCTTCCTGCATCTCTATCTCCCTCTCTCTTTTCTGGATCTGCACTGTGGGAGGAGAAGAATGGGAGGATCAACCATCCAAAAAAAAACTTTGGCATGTGTAATGTCGAAAGGGAAATCATTAGCATGACAAGCACTTCCATGGATATATCAGCAATGCTCTCATTGTTGAGTAGTGTGGATCTTTATTGGAAATCTCAACTTCTTGTAGAGTATTCCAAAGATCTCCACACATGTATGATACTAGATGGCATGCAGCAATAAGAGGGCTACTTAGTCCAAGGGGGAGTCATCTATTATCATGGTAAGGTCTTCTTGGCCAGAGCTTCCAAGCTTAAGTAGAAGATCCTACAAGGAGCATATGAAGAGTTCTTCCTTAGCCATATGTATTCAATGAAGATCTATACCCTGATCATGAAGATTTTTGATTCGGAAGGCATAAGGGAGGACTTACATCAACACTTTCAAGAGTGCAATAGCTATGGAGGATTGGGGCATCCAATGGGCTCTTTGCAAGAGTCATCTCAGCCAGCTCTTCCTTAGCTTGAAAGGAGGAAAATGCTCATGCACAACTCCATGTGTATGAAGGAATATGATGGTAAAAGGACTGATCATGGCAAGCAAGTTGTATTTTCTAATTTGTCACATTCTTTTACCATTCATAGTTTGTTGGGGGCCAATAGGAATTCTGAACTTGGCCACTCCCTTGTTGTGCAAAGGGAGATTCCTTTTCATGATGGGTGCTTCCCAAAAGCACCAAAATTATGTAACAACTTCAACCATGTCAAGGTGACCCATGCAGCAAATGTGTGGTGGGAATGCCACTTGCCACACCTGGATCTAATGAAGACAAGATGTGCACTGTGTTGGCATCTCATGTGGGATTCTGACCCACCTCCTCAAGTGCAGATTTCAGTTTGCATATATGTAGTCCTGCTTCCATACTTGGATGATATAGTTGTATTGTTTATGGGATTGTATGGACAGAAGGTGGGCAGCTTGTATGTACCACATGGCTTGGAACTTATACCTGTACTCCATGATACATGTTTTAGATGTAGCATTGCTTCCACCATGATTATTTTTGTTGAGTTTTTCACTCCTGAAGGGATGGATTATGCACATATTATGTTGGCCTTGGAGGAACAAATCATGATGTATTGGCTTGTTGAGCACTTGGCCTATGATGAGGGCTTGATCCTTGATGATGCCATCAATGGAGGAGGATAAGAACTATAGCTCCTACCCTATCAGTTGCTTGAGGACAAGCAACATTTTGGAGGGGAAGACTGTAATATTCCTACTTAGCCTAATCTAAGAGGAATATTTATTTTTGTTTTATTTTCTGTTGCATGAATAAATGAATAAAGGAGGACATGTAAAAATCTTGAAAAGACTGAATAAATCAATGCCCATGTGAACAAAGATAAATCAGGGCCATGTAAATCACTTGCAGGTGTGAAAGGGGTTTGAGCTGTGAGACTGGGTCAACCTTGACCAAATATACAACGCTGTCTAGGTTCAATGTATCTCTTATAGGGACAATGCAGTTCATCAAGGAGGCTCCTCATGTGAAAGGGGCTAAATCATCAAGGTGGCTTAGGGTTCGCAAAGGCTTTCATCTTATAAAAGGAAGGGAAAGGCAACAAGATAAGGTTGTTGATTGATTATATTTCTGACTATCTTGTCTGCTTAGACAAATACTATTCTCTGTTTTTTAGTGGAGGATTGTGTTGCTTATCACTTGGAGTTCCTATGCAGGGATTTCACCTCTTCCTTTGAGAATTCTTGGAGGATTATTTGCTAATTTGATCCATTATCAGGCTTGAGGCTAAGCTCTACTTCCAATTGCAGCGTAGGTCCAGTGAGGGTTTGACTGATTTTTTAAGCTGCAGCAAGTGGGATTCTAGATCTGCAGATATCTAGCTTGTTTTGAGAGCCTCTTCTCAGGGAGTGTGTCTTTTAACCTCTTGGAAGAGTGCCTCTCCTATTTTCACTTCAGATTTGTAACTTGGAAGTGGGCCATCGATGTCGTTTGAGCTACAACACTGTTTCCATTGAGGAACTGCGTTATTTTGATATGAGTTTCTTCATGGTGTTTTGATCATTGTTTTGATGAGAGATCTCTAGTGTTGGGCTTTGCCTTCCACTTGGTGATCCATGGATTAGATTTTTGATCCATGTTCTATTTAGATCTGATATAATGTAATGAAATTATATATTCAAAAATTACTGCAGCATTTTACAGATCTGCAACTTGAAACTCATATCTACACTTGTTAATGCATGAATTGGTCAAAACCCCAAGGGGATCTTATAAACAAGACTATGTAGTTTCCAGATCTGAAATAGATTTGATGTTTTGTCCACAGATATGTCCTAGATCTGAGTTGTAACATGGAGCTGCTACATCTCCTTTAAATAATGCTGTTGAGCCATTTCTGCAAATATATATGTGTTGTAGCTCTATTTTTTGAGGATTTCCTGCTCTATTGCATCATGTATTCTACTGTATATTGAAAGAGCTTCACTTTACATCTGATTTGATATTGTACATTCATTTTTTAATCATATTTTATGGCCTCCTGCTCATATTTTCCAAGACTGCATTATTTTTGAAGCAAGTTGTGCATAGCTGCAGCCCCCCTTGTAGGGTGTTTTTCAGCTAGACTAGGTTGTGGGAGATCTGTTTACCACACCTAATTTGATTTTTTTTTGCTCCCCTTGTGGATCTAGACTCCAAATCTACTGATATAAGGGATCCAAGGGTTGTAAACTCATTTCTTTACATCAATCTCCCAGGAGTGTGTTATTTCAGCAAGCTTGTTGTGCTATTCCAGATCTGGGATATCACACCAAGGCCAACAGCGCTGTCACTTGGGAGCTGGGATCTATTGATGGAGTGTTCCCAGGATCACTTCACATATGATGCACTTTATGGACAAGTGGGAGATGAGAGTGATGCAGTAGTGGATGGAGACATCTATTACCATGATATGATCTTCTTGACTTGGATCTTCAAGCATAAAAAGAATAATCTGGATGTAGCATATGGTTTATTCATTTTCATGGAGATATGTCATATCACTATGGAAGGCTTATTCGTAGATCTTATTATCATATTTCTTTCAATACATGGTAAGAATTATGTTTTTGCATTTATTGATTATCTGACACAGTATTTTCATTTTCTTACCATCTCTATACAGTGCATTGCTCCATAAGAGGGCACGCCTCTATTTCAAATTCATGGGAATTTTGAGACCAACATCTATGATGGTGATAGCCATTTCTTGTATGGATTTGGGAAAATACTGTATTATTTCCTATATTCTCAGTTGATATACAATTCCATTTACTATTTACTAGTAGATGAGATGACATGCACAACTAGCAAATTGTTTGAAGACAACTTGCCGCATCATGTTCTAAAACTACAGTTGGTAAAACTGTGCTATGACTACATGGGAGACTGTTGGTACCTTCTGGAACTATTTGAAACCTTCAGCACCTATCTCATTTGGATTCCATATAATGATAATGTCATATTCATTTTAAATGGGATGATCTAGGCAAGAACAAAAGAGTTGATCTTTGAGGATCCAATTTCCTTTTTGCTTCATGAAGGCATAACTATTGTAGCCCAAATTCAAGATAATATCTACACTTATCATAAGTGGAGAGGGAGACATCGTGGGATGGACAATTTGATCCATCATGTTCAACCATACAACTCACCTTCTTTGCAGGAGGGTAAGGTGGAGGAGATGTTTCATGAGTTTCCATGTTGGAGGGTGACTCACTTTTTGTGGATGGTAGCTTGGGGATGGAGGATTCACATGGAAATGATAGTTCCCAATCTATTTCAGATTCCATGCCTCAACAAGGCCTTTAGACCACATACAGTTGCCTCCATGTATATCCCACTTGTTCATGATGAGAGCCATTTGTATTTTTCACCAAAGGCATACTTATACACTTGGGAGGAGCAAATTGGGGACATATAAATGAGAGAGCATAGTTTTCATTGGAGGAACCTATCATATAAGGATGCTACAGGAGGAGGAGAGGGGGCTCTTGTAATTTTCCCAAATTGGGACAACTAGCAATCTATGCCTGGAAAACGCATTTTCTAGAAATGGAGGCAGCAGGATTTGATACCAAGACCTGGATCCCTTAGATAAAAACATCTAAGACTGAAATCCAAGATTTGGGACAAAAGAAATCCTTCTAGAGTGGTTAAACAGATCTCCCACTACTAGATATCCTCAGAAGGTGCTCGGTGAGGGACTGCAACAATTATAAGCACATGAAATGGACAGACAACATTATTTTATGAGTTGTGAGATAAGAAGATGTAGATATCCATTGAATAATTTTATATCAGAAAATAAATTACAAGTTCTTGAGGAAGCAACCTCTCAAGAAAGGCAATGCAAGCCTCAACAATACATGTACATGGAAATGAAGAAACACAGCTGCATATATGAAACCCTTGGCTATGACAGGGCAGTATATTATGGAGTACTGCTACAATACAATGTAAAGACATGGATATGGCAATGATATAGCTCAAATAAAATAAGGGAGCAAAGCTCTAACCCTTAAAAGCAATAAAAATTCAATCCTCCAAGGGATTGGCTGAAATATACAAAATGGAAAAAATGCCAGAGTTTCTGGTGTAGCTGCAACAACTCAAATCTGGAACTCAATAGAGAAGGCTGAAGATGATGATCAATCTGAATTAAACCTTCTCCAATGGATCTCTAAAGTGGAAGGCTGATCCTCACACTTGAGATCTCACCCTCCAATCAACACTGCAAGCCCTCACTGCAAGTGCTCTATGAAAATAACATAGTCTAAGAGGGTGACTGCGTTGTAGGAAAAATAGACTGAGTTGGCCAAATGCCAAGATATGAAAATAAGCTCCAATGCTTCCAAAATAATCCTCCATAGGAAAGAAAGAGTCTCCCTCTGAAAAACAAGCAATGGAAAAGGTGTTGTAACTACTCACTGCAACACCCTACAACACAGAGTTATGATGCTGCAGCAATAATGCTATCCTAGAGGAGGATGCTTTGCCACAAGCCTAGATGTGAGACAAATCAGTACAAATCCTTCAAGAGGCCCTCAAGGAAGGAGGAGGAATCCTAAACAAGAATTCCCCGGCAATTCTTTCTAAACAATAAAGAATGCACAATGTCTGAATAGACATGAAATGAATAATACAAGCATGAATAACAATGGCTCTCCTCCTCTCCATATATAGTAAGTGAAGGCTCTCTCTCCATGGGCCCCATCCATTAGGGTTTACTCCATAAAGGAATATTCCCTCCTCTATCTCTGTGCTGTCCCATGTAGTGCTTTCCATCTCATACCCAACGTTGTTTGACTTGGTCAAACTTAACCAAGCCTCTTTGCAAAATGTCCCCTTTCACACATGAGGGTGTGAAATCTAGTTCCAAGGTTGATACCCTTTCATACTAGAGGGATTTTATCCATGTTTTTATTATGAATGGGCCTCCTCACCCAATTATTCAACTTATAAGTGAAATTATTAAAATCTAATGTTCCAATTTATTGAAGGCAAAAATTAGGAACATTACAGTCCTCCCCTCCCAAATGTTTCTTGTCCTCAAGAAACTACAAGGATAGAACTAGAGAGTCTCCAAGCCAGGCATGGAGTTAGAAATTTAATGAGTAACATCTTCCCCATGTGGATCCTCCATCCCCAAGCAATCATGCAAACAAAATGAGCCACCTCCCAATAAGGCAACTCCTGAAAATCGCCTTCCACCTCAAGCTTCGGAAATGAAGGTGGGTTGAAAATATGAACTTGGAAAGCATCATAGCTTACCCCATGCTGTCCTTCTCTCCACTTATGATAAGTGTAGAGTGTGTGCTGATCCTGGGCTGCAAAATTATTTCCCTCAAATGGAAAAGTGGAGAAAAATCCTCCAAAGAGTTCTCCTCCAACAATTAAGAATAAGATGGCCCAAAACAATCCATCCATGATGAATAGGACAAGATCACCATAGAGTATCCCAATGAGAATTTTACTACAATTTATACATGATGATACATGATAAAAACAATATCTCTCAAGGATATAGCGTAGTTTCATCCACTGCAATTTCATAAAGGAATATGGCAAGTGACATACAAGATCCATCACACCTACTAAGGAATAGTAAATGGCTGAATATAACAACAATACAAGACCAAACACTCGCCCATGCCTATACAATGGATGACTATTAAGTTCATGGTCCACCTCAAAAGAGAACACATATGTAGTAGTGGTGGCCATATCTTCTCCCATGCTCCCATTAGAACATGTAGTGCAGAAAATGTGAGAATTCTTCCCACTCAAGGACACATCCAACTCATATGCCTCTCTCATAATCATGCTTATTATACAAACCTAATCCATATCAGCAAATGAAGTCATGATCAGCAATAGAATGAAGAAAATGTTGAATGTTTCAAGTAATGCAAGAAGGTACCAACAGCTTCCCCAGTAGTGACAACGCAGTTTTAGAAGTTGTTGCTTGAGAAAAGTACAAGAAAAAATGTTTCTTTTTACATGGTTAATCATGCATGTCTTCAGATGATACATGTTAGATTGCATAGGCTGAACATACATGTGATGATAAGTCATTTTCCCAAGGCCACATAAGAGATGGCTGCCTCCATCATATAGATTGGCCCAGTAAAACTCATGGAGCAAAGTGACAAGCTTTCCCTCTTGTGAAGCAATGCACTGCAGAAGAATGGTAAGAGTTTGCAAGTATATGAATGTAAAAATAAAATTCTTACCATATGCCAAAAGTGAGACGGTACATGGATTCATGAGTGAGTCCTCCATACTATTTTGGCATGCTATGAAGAATAATGAACCATGTGCTGCAAGAAGATAATCCTCCTCATGCTTGGAAACCCAAGTCAAGAAGAATATGTCATAGTGATAGATGCCTATATCCACTACTCTATTATCATAATCCCCTCCTTTTTCACCAAGTGCATACAATGTGAAGTGATCCTAGGGACACTCCATCCATAAATCTCTGCTCCAAAGTGACAATGTTGTGAGCTCATGCAATTAAGCTCCTGTCAATACAAAGCTCTGTTCTTTGACATGCTCCTTGTCAAAGACTCCTCTAATAATTTTGCAACAAATATTGAATACTCCCCAAGATGGAAGTGATTCTAAATCATCATCAAATACCAAAGAGATAATTCCATCTCCTCCTCCTGTAACAATATGCTAAGTGTGAGAGAAAATTTTCTCTTGCTCTCCCAAGAACAAGCAAAGCAACAAAAGATTTTGTTGCCTCCCCATACTTCCATCATACAACTCATGTGATGAATACATAATGAATGATATGAGTATCACATCAACACCATGCATCCATATTCTATGCTGCTCAATGATGCAAGTATCCCTCCTCCTACTCTTAGGAAGAGTGTTTGCCAAGTGATGGCCAAACTCTTTCAAGAGTAACTAGTGCAGCCAAGCCTCCTGTTGCCTGGTATCATAAATTTGCAAGTAGCCTCCCAACTCCTTGCTCATCAACCACATCCACTCAACCCCTTGTGTATGCTTCCTTCTTCTCTTCATCTTGGTACTCCTCCTATGAGGGCTACCATTCTCCCAAACAAAATCTTTGTCTTTGCACTTCATGGGATCTTGAAATGCAATCTTCTCAAGGATAAATGAGATCCTATCAAGACCCAAATAGGTGGTAGGAAAAAACCTCCCATAATGACGTGTATGTTTCAAGGAATGTCCAACACAAGCATCAGAGATGTTATCCATCCTAAGATGTCCTCCATCTTCTATTTTCTTTTGCGAGAAAGGAAGAAAATCTTTGCACTCCATGGTGTGTTGAAGTGCACCTTTGATGAGATCTCTCCTTGAGACCTCCCTCTCATCAATAGTATTCCAAAACCAATGAGGTCTTGGATTTGAAAGTAGAAGTTCCTCTTTGAGCTGAGAGGAGCTCATTGATAAAGTGTCATCATGAAGGGAGAAAGGGTTTCTCACTGCAAGATGTCTACTATCATCCTTCAAGGCTTCAAACCCCAATCTCCAATGTGATATGCAATCCAGCAAAGGCTCATGAAGATGATGGTTTATTTTTTCCTTGAAATTTTTCATGTTGCACAACGCAGTGCAACCAAGCTGCTCTAGGGTAGCAATGGGATTTGACCCTTGGTCATGCAAAATTAAATCTCCACATTGATCAAAAGAATTTTCTGTAACAATAGAATGTGGAAATCCTTTCATACCTTGATGTGCATTTTGAACTTCTTGTAGGGCTACAAGGGTTCCTTCCTCCAAAGTGTTGGCTGCTCCAACTATTGATGCAGGTGGCTGATCCTCCATGAGTGTGATAGCGTTATCACAAGGCTCCTCAAGTGGTGGTGTGGTCTTCCCTTCCTTTGCGCCTTCACCATCAAAAGTTTTGACCAACCCTTGGATGAAATTTTCAAAAAATTTCTCCCTTTAATGGCTCAAGTGGTTGCTCTACCAACCATAGGCTTCACCCTCCAAGTGCAGCACTGAGATTTCAACAACTTCTTTCTCCACTTCAGGATGTAGAAGTAAAAATTCTACCAACTCTTTCATCAAGTTCTTGTAGTATATGACCCATCAAAGGTATACAATAGAAATATATTGCCTTTGATTTCTTTTCTGCTACATGGTCTCTTATCTTCCTTCAGCTGGAAGAAATGAGGAAAATATAGAGTCTCCTTGTAGGCTCTAGATTGAGATCTATACTCAATAAGGTAATCACTTAGAATTTGATGATCCAAGTATCTTCCATGCTCAATGTCTTCTTCTTGATGAGAATAGGAAGTGCATGGTCCTTCCTCTTATATTTCTTCAATCTTCTTGACCTCCTTGGAGAGGTCTCCTCTGGATCTGAAAATAGATGAGAGTAAACTCATCTTCTTCAAAATTCTGATCTTCTTGGGCTTAGACTCACAGGCTAAGCCAAGAAAGTTGCTCTAATACCACGTAGATCCAACCACTACACCAAAAGCTCAAACTGTTAGTGAGGGCAGCATCCCAAGGTGTTAAGGGTGGGCCTAACCCCACCGAAGCATCTGTGGGCGGGGGCCCTTGCGCAGCACCCCTCATTACACAGACCCAGACACGTGGCTGTGGGCCCTACCCACACACGGGATATTACAACACACCATGCTCTGCGAGTCTTGAACTCGAGACCTCGGCTCCAATACCATTGTAATGTTCCCAAATCGGGACAGCTAGCAATCCATGGCTGGAAAATGCATTTTCTAGAAATTGAGGTAGCAGGATTTGATACCAAGACCTAGATCCCTTAGATCAATACATATAAGACTAAAATCCAAGAGTTGGGACCAAATAAATCCTTCTAGAGTGGTTAAACAAATCTCCCACTACTAGATATCCTCAGAAGGTGCCTGGTGAGGGACTGCAACAATTGTAAGCACATGAAATGGAAAGACAACGTTATTTCATGAGCTGTGAGATAAGAATATGTAGATAGCCATTGAATAATGTTACAGTAGCAAAGAAAGTAAAATTTCTTGAGGAAACAACCTCTCAAGAAAGGTCATGCAAGCCTCAACAATACATGTACATGGAAATGAAGAAACATAGCTGCATATATGAAACCCTTGGCTATGACAACACAATCTATTATGGAGTATTGCTACAATAAAATGTTAATACATGGATATGGAAATGATATAGCTCAAATACAATAGGGGAGCAAAGCTCTAACCCTTAGAAGCAATAAAACATCAATCCTCCAAGGGATTGGCTGAAATATGAAAAATGGAAAAAATGTCGAAGTTGCTGGTGTAGCTGTAGCAACTCAAATCTAGAACTCAATAGAGAAGGCTAAAGATGATGAGAAATTTGAAGTAGAACTTCTCCAATGGATCTCCAAAGTGGAAGGCTGATCCTCACACTTGAGATCTCACCTTCCAATCAACACTGCAAGCCCTCACTACAAGTGCTCTATGAAAATAATGCAGTCTAAGAGGGTAACTATGCTGTAGGTGGAATAGACTAGGTTGGCCAAATTTCGAGATCTACAAATAAGCTCCAATGCTTCCAAAATAATCCTCCACAGGAAAGAAAGAATCTCCCTCTGAAAAAAAATCAATGGAAGAGGTGTTGTAACTACTCACTGCAACACCCTACAACGCAAAGTTATGCTACTACAGCAATAGCGCTTTCATGGAGGAGGATGCTTGGCCACAAGCCTAGATGTGAGAAAAATCAGTACAAATCCTTCAAGAGGCCCTCAAGGAAGGAGGAGGAATCCTAAACAGGAATTCCCTGACAATTCTTGCTAAATAGAAAAGAATGCACAATGTCTGAATAGACATGAAATGAATAAGACAAGCATGAATAACAATGGCTCTCCTCCTCTCCATATATAGTAAGTGAAGGCTCTCTCTCCATGGGCCCCATCCATTAGGGTTTACTCCATAAAGGAATATTCCCTCCTCTATCTCTGTGCTATCCCATGTAGTGCTTCCCACCTCATACCCAATGCTTTTTGACTTGGTCAAACTTAACCAAGCCTCTTTGCAAAATGTCCCCTTTCACACATGAGGGTGTGAAATCTAGTTCCAAGGCTGATCCCCTTTCATACTAGAGGGATTTTATCCATGTTCTTATTATGAATGGGCCTCCTCACCCAATTATTGAACTTATAAGTGAAATTATTAAAATCCAATGTTCCAATTTATTGAAGGCAAAAATTAGGAACATTATAGCTCTTCAATTCTATCCTTGCAGTTGCTTGGGGACAAGCAACATTTGGGAGGAGAAGATTGTAATATTTCTAAATTAGCATACAGCTAATTGGAATATTAAAATTTTGATTTGCTTTTTATTTGGCGGAATAAGAGGGTATGGAGACCAATAAATCTCCTTAGTAGGAATAAATACACTCCTAGTGTGCATGGAGGACATCTAAAAGGCTGGATTGAAGACCCTTAGGTGTGAAAAGGGGCTAGAGCATGAAGACTAGGTCAACTTTGACCAAATCAATAACATTGTCATGGAGTAGTGGCATTCAATGAAAGACAACACATTTTTAGATGGAGACTCTTTGCATGGAAGTAGTGCCATTATTGGATGGGGCTTAGGGTTTGGAAGCTCACAAATTATACAAGGAAGAGGATGGCAGCCATATTTCATTATGTTGTTGTTTTTATTTCTAAATATATGGTCTATTTAGACATATAGCTTTCTTTGGCTATTTAGCTAAGATTGCAAGTGTTGCTTAGCACTGGGTGTTCCTAATCAGGAATCCCACCTCTTTCCTTGAGAGGCCTCTTGGAAGAGTTTTGTACTACATTCCACTATCAGGCATTTGGCCAAGACTTCAGTCTTAATGTACAACATAGTTCTTGTTGAGGATAAGTGTTTGTGTTGTAGGGCAGAAGTTGTGGAGGTTTGATTTGGGAAATTTCTGAGCTAGATCTCATTGGAGGGAGGTCTATTTCTCTTTTGAGGCTAGTAAAGAAGGCCCTTGAGCATCATTGATACATTGGGAATTAGGCCATAATGTTTTTATCCCCTACAATTCAATTCCAATTCATTACTATGTAATTTTAGTGAGCTATTGTAGTGGACAACCCAAAAAGGGCCGAAAATTCAAATTTAAAATCTGGCCAAACCATTTCTAGTTTTTTATGGGTTTTTTGAGTTTAATCCATGGTTAAAATCGCTGATTATTCTTAGCACTTTAGCAGCCTTCAAAACATGGTTATTCTTCATAATAACTAGAGTTTCCAACAACAGCAGCAGTAGTAACACACATTTCCAATGCTTGGTTTCTTTGGTGTATTTCAGCCATCTTGTGGCTTGAGTGCATTCCTTTTGGAGCACTATGCACTTTCATTTTATGTTGATGTATAATGATATGGATCAATTGTTTTCTTCCCATATTTATCAAGTTTTGATGTATTCCGGCATTTTTCGAGTTCTACATGTTTAATTCTTATTTTGCAGTAGTTGGAATTGTACATATGTTCTATATTCCTGTCTTTCTCATTTGGGAATATTACACATTCCTATACTCTCTTAGCCTAGGATTCTTGGTTGAATATTATCCCTTGATTTGCTTAATGATTAGCTCAGAATCTCCTTGAATAGAAATCTTCTTGGCTCCTATGTCTTTCAACAAGTGAAATCCTAGGAGAAGAGCCTCATACTCTGCAATATTGTTTATGCACTGAAAATCTAGTTTGTAGGAGTGGCCTTCATTGGTGTTATTTATCCAAACACCTGCTCCTGAACCAACTTTGTCATAAGAGCCATCAAATCTCATGTTCCAAAGTGTTTCAAGTTCAGATTCGCCATTATGTTGTTGTTCAGGGATGCTAGAGTTTTGGTTGTCATGTTCTTCATTTTGTGTTTGGTTTGACTGTTCTGGTAGGCCTAGCTCTTTCTCATTTTCATTTACTTGTTCATTAATGTCATCTTCATTATACAATATAAATGAGTCAAGGTATGAGTGGATAGAATATTGAGGGGTGTTGTTTGGCCTATCTTGGCTGCTTACCATGTATTTCATGTGAGTCTCTCTGTACAATCTCCTTGTTTGGTTAAAGACAGGGATGGTAGCATATGACATGTCCATTTGGAGGGTTGCTTGAAGTTTGGCTCCCCATGATCTAGATAAAAGCATGCCATACTTCGGGGGAATGTCAACCACTAAAATGTCCATGACTAGACTTTTGGCAGGTATTTGTGCTAGATTGACACACAGATCCTTGATTAGACCCAAACATTTGACTCTACTTGAATCGAAAGAGTACAAGTCTTTGTAAGGTTTGGTTATTTCAAGGCCTAATTTCTCCATCACTACATTTGGCATAAGATTGTGTGAAGCACCAGAGTCTAGCATAGCATTGTGTAGGATTTTGTCATGAATTTTTAAGCTAACATAGAAAGGAGGTACAACTCCTTCTTGGTATATTCCCTCTACCTCAGGTCCAAACAACAGTTTAAGCTTTTCATCAGTCAAGTTTAGAGTGTCGGTGTTATTCCCTATGTTCAAAGCTTTCAAAAATTGGGACCTATATACATCTTCAGTCACCAATTCATTGAGGGGTATGGCTATTTTGATCTTGGAAATCTCTCCCTCAAAACTGAAAGGTGTTGGTGTTTTTGGCATATTTACATCATTCCTATCACACATAGTCTTTTTAGCAACCTTAGTTGGCTGAGTTTTATTGGGAATTTCATTTAGAGCATTTTTTCCAAGGCCACTAGTTGATGTACTAGGGCAGCTTGGGTCACCATTTGATTGGATGGTTTTGTCTTTGTTTTGATCAGATTTCTTACCCATGGTGTTGGTGTTTTCTGTTGTATTTTTCATTATGTTTTTAGGGGTCTTCTTAACAATAGTTTGTTGTTTGTTTTTCTTGGAGGCATCATGGGTTTTCTTACTCCTAAGGTCATACTGCCTATGAACTTCCATAATAGCGTTTTGAAATCCTAATTTGTACTCTTCAGAATCCTCATATTTTCTATTGGTTGGGTTTGAGGAAAACAGACCTTGTTCTTCTTCTATGGGAAAGACATCACCCTCATTGTCAGAACCTATCAGATTTACATGGTTTTCTTCTGGCTCTTTAGTCTCTCCTTCCTATTCATCTACATAGTTGTCTAGGAAAGGAGGCCTGATTTGTTATTCATTGTCTCGTTGTTTGTTTTGAGGAGGGTCTCTTCTAAAGTTTTGGTTTCTATTTCTGTTTTGGGGATTTTCTTGGTTTTACCTAGGAGGTGCTCTTTCATTTAAGCTTATCCTCTCCATCATTATTTCCATTACCCTCACTAGATTATTAATTTTAGCATCAGAGGTGGAGGCTATGGTTTCCTCTTTGTATGTGACTTTATTTTATGACCTCATCGTAGCCCTCTTATTAATTAAATTGGCTTCTACACTCATAGCTCCCCTTTGCATTTCCTCTAAGATTAGGGGATCTCTTTCTCTCAATTGGTAAGCCATGTCTAGATCCAAACCCTCTGGAAATTTTACTAAGGCTAGGCCTTGTGGGGGTTTCATGTGGGGTGGGAGTGAATTGTATACACTATTGAACCTAGTGCAGTAGTCTTGGACACTTTCCCTGACATTTCTCTTAAGGTTATTATACTCTGAGAGGATTTGAAGAGGGTTTTTCTTAATCTCCCACTTGTTTATGAATGTTTGATAGAGGGAAGGGAGGTATTGTATAATGTTAGGAGTCAAGTTTTTGAACCATTTTTTTTCTTCTCCTCCTAGACTTTGGGCAAACATTATCATTTTTATGGTCTCCTCTTCTATTTCTTGGTAATCAAACACATCATTAATTTTGTCTACATGTTGTTGGGTAGTGGTAGAGTCAACTCTAGTAAAGTGAGGGATTTTTGATTGGTAGTCATGTGGCATAGGTAGTAAAGGTTGTGGTAGTGCCAGAGGGGAAAACCATGTTGCCATGATTGGAGGCAAAGGAACCCAGGGAGGGTTTGTGAGAGGGGGTTTTGTGAGAGGAGGTGGAGGATGAAATGGATTCATTTTCACAGTGAGTGTGTGAATGGGGGTGGTAGATGTACTTGGACCAGAAAGCTGAGATTGAGTAGATTTGGAATGAAAAGAGCCAAAGTTTTGGAGAAGCTGAAAATCAGGAGGAGTGGAAGGAGAGGCTTCTCTACTAGGACTCTGCTGCAAATCTATGGGCTCAAGGTCTATCTGGTCTATCCCACTTTGAGACTTAGTTCTAAAAAATTTTCTTCTATGGTGTAAGTCAAATTGGGGATCTTTCAAGGCTGTGAGGTTTTCAGGGATAGAACTTTCTTTATGAATGGTCCTAACAATAGTTGAATCTTCAGTCCTAGAATTTTTCCACAAGATATTTTTTGGGTCATCAACTATGGTAGGAGGGTTAGGGTCAGGGTGAGATATGGTGCTTATCCTTTGTGAAGCCAGATTTCAAACTCAATAATGCAGAGAGGCTGAAAGTTTACGAGTGTCATAGCGAAAACCCAAAAAAACCAAAGCCATCCACAAAAACCAAAGCCAATTTCTCTTCAATCTCAAATCTATGATTTTATTCTTAATAATCATTCAACATGTACAATGAGGCCTCAATGTTGTATTTAACAAGCATGGAGGACCAAAACCCTAACTAGGGTTTCCAAAATGTCATAAATACATCATAAATGCCATTTTTGTGCAAAGAGACCATGCAAGGCCCAAGGCACAAAATATCTAAGAAAATAAATGCAAAATAACTTCTAACACGTAAATTTGACAAAAACTGACTTTGCGGCTCCTCAATAACTCCAAAATATCTTCAAGTGTGTTTTGTTGACTTTGCAGGAAAGGGCATAGCACTGAGGTCCAAGGGCGTAGCGCCTGCACTGGAAAAATAGGTAATCTTGTAGCTAAGTTTTGAAGGAATTCCTGGTGTCCAAATGAGCTCTATGTAATGTTCCAAAATTAGCATGAAGATAATTTGAACATTAATTTTTCTCATGCCATCTAGGAGGTGAATAAAATGGGTGAGGAGACCCATGAGTAGGAATAAAATCCCTCATAGTGTGAAGGGGATCAATGGAGCAGCTTTATTTGCACCTTCCAGTGTGAAAAGGGGCAAATGCATGAGGACAAGGTCAAGTTTGACCAAGTCAACAGCGCTCCCTAAGAGGGTGTGGCTTGCTTGGGAAGACAACATAGTTTGAGAGGAGGAAGATAACTTGTGGAAGAAACCCTAATTTGTGGGGTCGAGGGCAGAGAGACATTCCCCTGCATAAAAGGAGGAAGAGGCAACCATAGTGAGACATGTTTGAGTATATGATTTTGGTCTGGAAGACTATTTGCATTCTCTGGCTGTTCAGCTGAGTTGCAGTGCTGTTTAGCACAAGGGATTCTTGTTTAGGATTTCCTCTCCTTCTTGAGAGGCCTCTTGAAGTATTGCACTTCATTTCTCCACATCTAGGCTCAAGGCCAAAGCCACTTCCTTCAGTCACTGCCTTATTTTTGCTGAAGTATAACGTAGTGTTGCTGGGTGTTGCAGTGGAGGGTTCCAAAACACCATTCCTTGGAACATCTTCCAGAGGAGGGAGATTCCATTCCTCGGGAGGGTTAGTGAGGAAGGTTTCAGAGCTGATTTTCATATTTCGACATCAGGCCAAGCATCTCCCATCATCAACAGTGCAACCCCTTCTCTAGACTGCGTTATTTCAGTGTGTATCTCCAGTGGGGGTTTGCACCACTATTTTGGAGGGTGAGATATTTAGTGTTAGGATCAGCCTATCACTTGAGAGATCTGTTGGAGGAGGTTTATTTCAGATTGAGCATCATATTCATCCATCTCCAGTTATTTTCTGATTTGCAGCTGCTGCTCAACAACTCCGACATTTATGCAGATTTGCCATTTGTACTTATATTCTAGCCAATCCTTCTAAGGATTGTTGTACTATTGTTTTCAGGGGTTGAGAGATTTCTACCCCACATTTCTTGAGCTAATATTGTCATATCTTTCTATTATCTATTATTTTGTTGCAGTGTCTCCTATAAACTGGGCTGATATAGCCTTGTGTAAATTCTGTGTAGTAGTGTTCTCCAATTTCTTGTACATGTTCTTTTGAGGCTCTCATTGCCTAGATTGAGTGATTGATTCCTCAAATAATTGTACTATTTTGCTGCTATAATATCAAAGGGAAGGCTATTTGTATCTTCATATTTCACATCTCATAATAATAACGCTATTATTCCACTTCTTGTCAAGAACTGTTGCAGCCCCTTCATCGGGCACTTTCTAAAGGTAACTAGGTGTGGGAGACCTGTTTAACCCACCTAGAGGGATTTTTTATGAGCCTCCTCTTGGATTTCAGTCTTAGATACATCAGTATAAGGTATCCAGGTCTTGGTTTCAAATCCTGTAGCAGCCATTCCTGGAAAATGCGTTTTCTAGTCATGCCTTGCTAGTTGTTCCAAATTTGGAATATTATAGTGGTATCAAAGCAAATTTCTTGGCTCAGCTTATGAGTCTTAGCCAGAGAGATCAGAATATTTAAGAGGATGGGTTTTATCTCATCATATTTTAGATCCATGAAGAACCTTCCCAAGGAGGATAAGAAAATAGAAGAGGAAGACCCCTGCACTTCCTATTCTCATCAAAAAGGAGACAGAGAAATGAGCAGGAAAAAGACTCCATCTTCTGGAGGATAAAAAGGGGATAGGCTTACAAAGCTTCTTCCTAAATCTGTACACCATATTCATGAAGATTTCAAGAAGATAAGGAGGGAGATGTATGAAGAATCTCAAAAAGAGTTTGAATCTAAAGAAAACTCTAGATTGTCATATGAGAAGTGTGAGCAAGCAACCATACACTCTAACACACAGCATAGTCACATGCCCAGGATTTACAGGAGAGAGATTGAAAGAGGAGAAGAGGTTTCTAGGAGGGAAAATTTTAGTGATTTCCTAAAAGAGTATGAGTCTCAAACTCAGAAATTCCAAGATCATCTCAGTTTTTTAGAGTTTTGTAAGATCGAGGTGAAGGGAAGAGAGCAGCAAGATATATTTCTTCTATCTACCTTTGAAGGTTCACCTACATGTTTAGCCAAATCTTGGGTGGAAGAGCTAGACACCTTCTTGCAGTAGTACCAATTCCTGAAGATGAAGCCATCAAAGTTGCAGTGCTGCATATGAGAGGTAAGGCCTATGCCTGGTGGATCTTTGAATCCTTTTCTTTGAAAAATGTAAACACTTCATCTTATGCAAGATTCACTAGGGCCTTAGTGAAAATATTTGATAGAAGGATTCATGAGACACACATGGTGGAGATAAAAAAGGGTACTCAAACAAAACCCTTTCATGAAAACGAAATTCCACTTCAGAAAACCATGGAGGAGGCTAAAAACTTGCACCATACCTTACCAAAAGAAAGTCTTTCATCTCACACCTTTGAGCAAGGAAGCATGGAGATCTCTTTTTCAAAGAGGAATCCAATCATTGGGAGTTTTCCCAATCATGTTGCAGATATTAAGGGAAATAGTGGTGTCTCATCTAAAGATTATCTAGTGCCTCATGCAGAGGAAGGAGGAGCTCTTGCTCCAAGTGGAGGGATTCTTGCATCTTTGCAAGGAAGTCCCCAGCATCTCATGTGTGGAGATCAAGCCACAACTCATGTGCCATTGTTGAGGAGGTGTGGAACCATGGAGACACAAGGAGGAGGTAGGGAGAAGAACCAGTAGCATGAGATGAGGAGTACACATCCCTATCCATTTCTGGAGGTTGTTACACCTAGGAGGGAGACTGGATTGTGCAGTGAGAGCATGGGAAAATTTTCCCATTCATATATGCAGTCATCTCTTGATGATGATGTCTCATTGCATGGAGACATTTCACCAAGGAGGCCACTAGATCAGCAGAGGAGGATGGATGCTTCACCAATTGAGGCACCACTCATTGATTTCAGTATATTGGGGACCTTGGGAGAGCTTGATACAGCGCTAGAAGTCTTCGGTAGACTCAAGGAGAGAGGAAGCATTCTCTCAAATACATCATCATTACCCACTTCCATTTCAGATTATGCGCTATGGCAGAAGCAGTAGGGGAAGGATAGTAGCCTTCCAACTTGCATCTTTGGCATGGGAGATGTCAAGGAAGAGGATGACCATATGACAGATGTTCTTCATGAGAGGTCATCAGCGCTGTCACTATGGAGGATAGATCCATATTGGAACTCCCAGCTGTTGGTGGAGTATTCCAAGGATCTTCATGCTTGTAGGATATTGGATGGTTGGTTGCATGAGGAGGAGTATTCAGTCAGAGATGGGGTCATCTTTTATCATGGTAGGATCTTCTTATCTAGAGCTTGCAAGCTCAAGGGGGAGTTGCTACAAGCAGCTCATGAGGATTTCCTTTTCAGCCCCACTTGTTCTATGAGAGCATACCACACCATCATGGAGGGGTATTTTTGGGAGTGTTTTGAGGAGGAGATATATCAGCATATGAGGAGATGCATGGATCATATGGAGATGGAGGAGTTAGAAAAACCACCTCTATTCTCTTTGAGGATGAGAGGATACTCATTTATGAGCCACTCCCTTTGTATGAGCAGAATATATGGTAAGGGCATTCATTGTTGTTTACATGATTATTTGTATAATTTATATATGCATCCCTTAACCATACATGTGCAAGATGATGCTCCAAGGAGGAGCATTCTTTTTTCTAGACCTCATGGTTTAGTTGAGGCCATGAGCATGATTGATGGCAATTCCATAGGAGGACTTGGGGAAGAGATATATTATTGAGGACATGCTTATTCCACATCATGCATCATTCACTTCCTCCATACTTATGAGGAGATTGGAGCAGCAGGCAAGTGGTTGAGAAGCCACTCATTTTATCGGTCTCTATTTCAGTTGAGAGTCAAGTTGTGTTGGTTGCACTTGAGGGACCATTGTCCTTCTCATTTATTACATATGGCAGCAACCATGATTCTCATTTTTTCTCCCTATGGTTCTATTGTTTTTGTCTTTATGAGAAGAATATTTGGGAGGGAGACACATTGGATGGATGTGTCCTTTGGGAGAGAAGATCTCCATATTTGTTTTCACTACATGTTCTAAGGGGAGCATGGGAGATGGTATGGCCACTAGAGAAACACATTTTTTTTCTTATGTGGTGAGCCATATGATGGATGTGATGCCATATGATGATGATTTCCAGCTCATCATATATGGGGATATTTGGGCCAGCTTGATTTGCAGCGTTGGAGGAGAGATATTTGGAGATCTAGTCCTCATATTGCCACTTGAGGGAAACCTTATTGCAGCCCAAGATCAGTAGACAATGTACACTTATCTTAATTGGAGAGGAGGACAGCGTGGGGTAGAATATTTTTTCTACCATGTGCAGATTTTCATCCCACCTACTTTGCCGGAGCCAAAGGTGGATGACAGTTTTCAGGAGTTACCTAGTTGGGAGGTGACTCATTTTGCATGGCTAATAGCTTGGCGATGGAGGATCCATATGGGAGAGATAGTTCCCATTAGATTTAAGATCCCATTCCTCAAGGGTACCTCTAGACATCACTTTTATATCCTCTTAAGTATTCCACCTTTACATGATGATAGCTTGATAGCTGACTTGCATGTTGAGGAGGAGCAATGTGGGGACTTGATTGATGAGATAACATCTCTTTACTTGGAGGAGATCATCATCCATGGATGCTATAGGGAGAGGAGGAGAAATATCTCAGTTCTATCCTTGCACTTGCTTGAGGACAAACAATCTTTGAGAGGGGAGGACTGTAATGTTCCAAAATTAGCATGAAGCTAATTTGAACATTATTTTTTTTTATGTTATCTAGCAAGTGAATAAAATGGGTGAGGAGACCCATGAGTAGGAATAAATTCCCTCATAGTGTGAAAGGGATTAATGGAGCAACTTTATTTTGCACCTTCTAGTGTGAAAAGGGGCAAATGCATGAGGACAAGGTCAAGTTTGACCAAGTCAACAGTGCTACCTAAGAGAGTGTGGCTTGCTTGGGAAGATAGTGCAGTTTGAGAGGGAGGGAGATAACTTGTGGAAGAAACCCTAATGTGTAGGGTCTAGGGCAAAGAGACATTCACTTGCATAAAAGGAGGAAGAGGCAGCCATAGTGAGACATGTTTGAGTATATGATTTTTGTTTTGAAGACTATTTGCATTCTTCGGTTGTTCAGCTGAGTTGTAGTGTTGTTTAGCACGAGGGATTCCTGTTTAGGATTTCCTCTCCTTCTTGAGAGGCCTCTTGAAGTATTTCACTTCATTTCTCCACATCTAGGCTCAAGTCCAAAGCCACTTCCTTTAGTCACTGCGTTATTTCTGCTGAAGTATAACGTAGTGTTGCTAGGTGTTGCAGTGGAGGGTTCCACAACATCATTCCTTGGCTCATCTTCTAGAGGAGGGAGCTTCTATTCCTTGGTAAGGTTAGTGAGGAATTTTTCAGAGATGATTTTCATATTTTGGCATCAGGCCAAGCATCTCCCGTCATCAACAGCGCAGTCCCTTCTCTAGACTACGTTATTTCAGTGTGTATCTGCAGTGGGGGTTTGCACCACTATTTTGGAGGGTGATATCTTCTGTGTTAGGATCAGCCTATCATTTGAGAGATCTATTGGAGGAGGTATATTTTAGACTGAGCATATTTTAGAGTTGCAGTTGCTGCCCAACAACTCCGACATTTCTACAGATTTGCCATTTTTACTTATATTCTAGCAATCCTTCTAAGGATTGTTGTACTATTTCTTTCAGGGGTTGAGAGCTTGCTCCCCCACATTTCTTGATCTGATATTTTCATATCATTATGTTATCTATTATTTTGTTTCAGTGTCTCCTATAAACTGCGCTGATATAGCCTTGTGTAATTTCTGTGTAGTAGTGTTCTCCAATTTCTTGTACATGTTCTTTTGAGGCTCTCATTGCCTAGCTTGAGTGATTTATTCCTCAAATAATTGTACTCTTTTGCTGCTATAATATCAAAGGGAAGGCTATTTTTATCTTCATGTCTCATAGCTCATAATAATAACGTTGTTATTCAACTTCTTGTCAAGAACTGTTGCAGCCCCTTCATCGGGCACTTTCTGAAGGAAAATAGGTGTGAGAGACTTGTTTAACCCACCTAGATGGATTTATTGTGAGCCTCATCTTGGATTTTAGTCTTAGATACATCAATCTAAGGGATCTAGGTCTTGGTTTCAAATCTTGTAGTAGCCATTCCTGGAAAATGCATTTTCCAGTCATGCCTTGCTAGCTATTCCAAATTTGGAATATTACAATCTATGATAGCTCATTGGAAAGCATGTCAAGTCTACCTTCCAAAACAGCCTTTAGTTTTCTGATTTGACTTCATTTACCTGCTCAAAAATGAAATCACCCAAGACTTCTCACGGCGCAGCGCTAGCTCTGAAAATAGGGCATAAAGGTGGTTTTTTTGTTTTTTTGGCACTTTTGGAGGGCTAAATATGCTCCAAATTATCTGAAATTTTGTGTGGATGCTACCCTTGGCTTGATGAATCTGAAAATTTAAACCAATATTCTAAATATTGCCCCAAAAAAGAGTTGGTTTTGCGCCCTTGGCACTTTAAATTAGTCAAAAACCAAAATTTTTAAAAACTTGCCAAAATTTGAAATTGTCTTGCTTATGATGTTTGGGATGCCTATAGGGAAGTATTAAAAAGGATTTCAAGTTTTTATTTTTCTTTTTGCCTCCTTGAGGGCTTGAATTTTAGCCAGGACTATTTTGAGCTTGGCCCTTGCAATTTTGTTCCTTAAGGCATAATGCTTGGCCATCTCCTTCTGAAGGCCAAGTTCTCT
The DNA here is from genome assembly GCA_034641835.2 of Pinus albicaulis. Lineage (NCBI taxonomy): Eukaryota > Viridiplantae > Streptophyta > Pinopsida > Pinales > Pinaceae > Pinus > Pinus albicaulis. The sequence continues at coordinate 603,551,229 of CM076569.1, forward strand.
TTTTGTCTTTTCTAGCTGATCCTCCAAGTGTACATTATCCCTCTCTAACCAAGGTTCTTGATCATACTCTATTTCCATGGCAAGTAGCTGACTTGGAGTGAGCTACTCTACCAAGGCTGAATCTTTCTCTTTCTCTTTGGCTAAGGCCTTCCTCAAGCTAATTATCCTTGGCCTTCTCCTAGACAATTGTCCCTCTTCATCTTCACTCTCATCAAAAACACCCAAGACCTCATCTAGCCTAACCTTGGTCCTTTCAGCCTCTTTTCGGGCTCTGATTTCCCTGACCTCATAAATGGCCTTTTTTGCCTCCAGCTGCTTGTTTTCAATCTTATAATAGTGAATCACATTCCTAGCCCTACCTAGGTTGGCTTGCAGGTCACTGATTTGGGCATCCTTGCTTTGGAGAAATATGCTTGAGATTATTGCTTCATTTTCATCATCACTGTCAACATGAATGAGTTCAAATTCTTGTTCAATATCATGCTGGTCTTCTTCCTTTTCATCCATGACCTTTTCTTTTCCTTTTTCAAGCTGATTAGTTGATGTAGAAGGCATGGCCCCTTGCCTCTTGAGGGCAACAAACACATGCCATTTCCTCTTTGGTAGGTCAAAGGAAGAGGTTCAATGTTACTTATCTCAGTGCCATATGTCTTGTTTCCATCATTTCTGTCATCTTCAATGTCACCATGGATCTTATCATCACTGCTCTCATGGCTTCCTTCATCACTGGTATCATGGATTTTTGAGCCATTGTCATCTTTGCTGCTCTCTGTTTTATCACTGGCGTCATCATCATCATCATTATTATCATTTCCATTTTTACCATTGCTTTCTTCATGGCTCTTTTCTTCACTGCCTTCTACTCCCTCACTATTTTCTGCACTACCTTCATCACCACTATGAGCCTCACTGTTTTTAGACTCCATGACCTCCTCTTCACTACTTGATTTTTCCTTGTTTGACTCCATGCTATTCTCTTCCTCATTGACATCTGCTTCACTGATATCCTCTTATTTTCTTTCTTCTACACTGCTATTTTCCTCATTGACATCAACCTCATTTTCCTCATCCGCACTGCTTTGTGTTTCATCATTATCTGCCTCATTGTCATCTTGTCTCTTTGTTCCACTGCTATCATTATGTCCATCATCATCACCACCTTATGTTTCCATGCTCTCTACCTTATCACTTACCTCTGCCTCACTATTGATATCCTCCTTACTGTCATCAGCCTTGTTTTCATCATCCTCATTGCTAGGTGCTTTATTACTATTTGCTTCATTGTCATCATGCTTACTACTATGTGCCTCACTACCCTCTTCTTCACTATCTTCTTCTTAATTATTGCTTGATTCATCATTACCCTCTCCCTCATTTAAATTTTATTTCTCATTGTAACTTCCCTCATTGTATCATGCATTGTGAGAGGGTGATGAAGGAGGGCTTCCCTGAGGTGAAGGAATATGTGTAGATGGTGAAACATTTTCATCAGGAGATGATGCAGGAGTAGGGACAGGAGGATGAGATGATGAGGGCCTATTTTGTTGAGGATGGGCTTGTGGATTGGTGAACAGCTCATAGGAAATGAAAACCTCCGATGGAATTCTCTTCTGCTTTAATTGGTGCAACGCAATCATCTTAATCAAAGAGTGATGAAATAAGATTTGCATCTACTGAGGGTAGTCTCTCTTTTGTACAATATAGGAAATTTTATCAATTCTTCTGTTGAGGTAATAGGGTAGGTGCAGCATCCTAACCCTAGTAAAGTGCATGAGAATCCTAATGTGATAGGAGTAAACCCTGGAGAACCTTCCCTAAAATGTAAAATATTTCATAATAATCCTCATCATAGGTGTATATCTCTCCAGCAAATGTGAGAAAGTAAATATGGATTTACAGTGGTCTTTTTACCTAGGTTTTAAATAGGGTTCATAGTAGCTTATGTCTAGGCTAACTTGTTTGAACCATTTCTCCCCTGCACTAGGTATTCCTGTGGCATTGGCAATAACATATGTAGAAAGCTAAAATGTTACCCCTGCAAGGTTAACTTGCTTGTCATTCAAGTTAATAATGAAAAGTATAGTTAGCTTAGGGTGACTTTTCACCTGTTGTAACCTTTCACAAAAATCAAAACATCCCACATTCTGGAAATATGAAACAATCATGGGAGAGGCCATCAGCTCATCTGTGTTTGGAGGTTCAAATTTATTAATATTCCCACCTTTATGTTGATGCCTTCTTGGCATTTCGCCTTCTCCTTCACTACCACTATCCCCTTTTCTTGACATTTTAACAACTACGCCTTTGAAACCCTAGCTTTGCTTATGAAAATGATATGGAAGAGGGTAATGGAATGGTGATGAAAAAGGCATAATTTTACAAGTGAGTGAGATGGATGAGTGAGGGTGTAAGTATATGAGAATGAGGAATATTCAGACAATTCAATGATAACCCTATGTCGATATCTGTTTTAAACTCTATTTTTGAAATACTTGGGCTAAGTGTGTATTTGAGATGAAAGTGAGATGATGGAGTGGCAATGGAAAGTGAATTATTTTTGCAAATAAAGGGACAGAGGGTTATGAAGGAAATGGATTTAGAGGGGAAACCTAGATGTAGTGACAATTTATACAACACCCTATTTCACCCTTGTGTTGATTGGTACCCTTAGTAGGCAGATGAATGGGGCTAAAACAATGATTTTAAGCATGAAATTGAGGGCTTTCTCCTTAGGGTTTTAATTTCATCCAATTTTAAACCATCAAATATGCTTGAAGATGAAGGTAGGGCATCCAATTACCTCTCCATGTGTTAGGAGAACACTTGGCAGAGAATTGAAGGGTTTCTAAAGTGTTTTGAGTGTTTGTAGGGTGTAGGAGGCCCTCCTGGCCAAGTGCGTAGTGCCCAGAAAAACTATGGGTTGGTTCGGGCAAAGGCGCAGTGCCTTGCTCTAGGTACGCAACACTTGTGTAACTTGCATGGGAAAACCTTGCTGTAATATCCCAAAATAGGGAAATTCTACACTATCGGGAATATCTTAAGATATTCCAAATGTGGAGCAACAACAATATGCAAACATACCAATGGAGTAGTGGTGAAAACTCAACTCATACAAATGTGAGAAATATCCATAGCCATCTTATTAAATTATAGCAGCAACAAATGAATACAAGATCTTGAGGAAAATGTTACTCAAGATAGGCAATGCTCAGCCTCAAGAAACAAGTTCATAAATCATGACAAAGCACTGCTACACAAGTGTACCCAAGCTATGACTGCGCAGTTTTATAAGAGAAAATTCATGCTAGCATATGTAAAATACATATATATACAATTATATGGCCCATACAACATTGGGAGTGAATATCTCAGCTTCTAAAGACTACCTCAAGTCAATCCTGGAAGGATTGGCTGTAATATACAAAATCTGCAAAATGTCGGAGTTGCTGGGTAGCAGCAGCAACTCAAGAACTAGAAATAAGTGGAGAAGGATGAAGATGCTGCATCTGATGAAAAGGCCCCCTCCAATGGATCTCTCAAGTTAAAGGCTGATCCTATCACTGAGGATCTCACACTCTAAATAATCTGCAAAATCCCCACTACAAATGCTCACTAGAAATAATGCAGTCACTGAAGGAAACTACGTTGTAGGGGAAAGGGAATGAGTTGGCCCAATGCCAAGATCTGAAATAAGCTCCAAGGGCTTCCAAACTGACCTCTCAAAGGAAAGAGAGACTCCTCCTCTGAAAAACAAGTGATGGAAGTGGTGTTGTGAACTCTCACTGCAACACCCTGCAACACAACATTATTCTGCTGCAGAAATAACGTTGTATTAGAGGAGGATGCTTGGCCTCAAGCGTAGATGTGGATAACATGAAGAGAAACTCATTAAAGAGGCCTCTCTTGGAAGGAGAAGGAATTCTTAAACAGGAATGCCTTGTGCTAAGCAGCACTACAACTCTACTGAACAACAGGAGAATGCACAAAGTCTAAACAGACAAAGAAATCAATAATCTTCAACATGTGAAACAATGGTTGCCTTGCCCTCCTTTTAAAAAAGTGAGATCCCTCTCACCACGGGTCCCACTCATTAGGGTTTCCTTCACCAAAAAAACCTCTTCCCCATTCATACTGTGTTTTTTCTCTAAGTGATCTCCACCTCCTATCCCAGCTCTGTTGACTTGGTCAAACTTGACCTTGTCCACTTGCAAATGATCCTGTTCACACATGAGGGTGTGAAATCCAGCTCCAATAATGATCCCCTTTCACACTATGAGGGATTTTATTCATTTTTTAATGAGCGTGGACTTCCTTACCCAATTATTTTAGCTACTAGGTGATAAAAACAAAATTTTAATATTCCATTTAGCTGGGTGCTAAAATGGGAATATTACAGTCCTCCCCTCCCAAATGTTGCTTGTCCTCAAGCAACTAAAAGGATAGAACTGGAAAGTATCCACCCAAGGCATGGAGTCTGAAATGTGTTGAGTAACATCTTCGCCATGCGGATCCTCCATCTCCCAAGCAATCATCCATACAAAATGAGTTACCTCCCAACATGGCAACTCCTGAAAATCTCCTTCCACCTCAAGCTCCGAAAATGAAGGTGGGCTGAAAATATGAATATGGTAAGAATAATAGCCTACCCCATGCTATACTCTTCTCCACTCATGATAAGTGTAGAGAAAATTTTGATCCTGGGCTGCAAAATAGTTGCCCTCAAGTGGCAAGATGAAGACTAGATCCCCAAAGATCTTTCCTCCAATGCTGCGAATAAGGCTAGCCCAAACCAATCCATATGTGATGGATAGGAAATCATCACCATAAAACAAAATAAAACAAGTGTTTGCCTATGGTGGCCATACCTCCTTTCATGCTCCCATTAGAACATGCATTGTAAAAAGTGTGGGAATCCTCTTCCCCAAGGGACACATCCAACTCCTGTGTCTCTCTCCTAATCATGCTTCCAATACAAATCAGATCCATATCAGCAAATTAAATCATGATCAGCAACAAAATGAATAAAATGTTGAAGGTTTCATGTGGTGCAAGAGAGTACCAATATTTTTTCCAATAGTGACAGCGCAGTTTTCCAAACTGCTGCTTCAGAGAATTACATGGCAAGTTTTTTTGTGTTACATGGATAATTATGTATGTCATGAAATCTACTGATAAATAGAAAATGGCTAGGTACATAAACTGATCATACATGAAATAAAACACTTGTAAGGCCATATAATGATGGTTGTCTCCATCATACAATTTGGCCCAATGTTGACGATGGAGCTCAATGAAAAGCTTGCCCTTTTGTGGAGCAATGCACTGAATATGAATGGTAAGAGTATCCAAATGTTGTGTTAGATAATCCATGGATGCAAAAACAGTATCCTTACCATGTGTTTAAAGTAATATGATGCATATGTATATGAATGACTCCTCCATAGTGGTATGGCACACTCCCATGAATAGGAATGAACCATATGCTACATGAAGACCACCCTTCTTATACTTCGTAATCCAAGTCAAGAAGAACATAGAAAGTAAGATCATCCCATTGTAATAGATGTTTCCATCCACTACTACATCATTATCACCTCCTACTTGTCCACCAAGTGCATCAAGTGTGAAGTGATCAAGGAGATACTCCATCAATAACCCCAAGTTCCCAAGTGACAGTGTTGTTGGCCCATGCAAATAAGTTCTTGCCAACTCATAGCCCCATCCTTTGACATGATCCTTATCAAAGATATCTCCCGTAATGCTGCTGTTACACCATTTTTTGGTCATCTAACTCTTCATCATTAGATGGACCCAAGTACACCATGTAAGACCAGTTTTACCCCAAGTAAAACTGCTTTCATTATGTTAATTAGGAAACCCCAAAAAAAATAATTAATTAAACCATAATTTAATTATTATTCCCAGTCATGTTTAACCCAAAAAACAAAAGAAATTAATGAGATAAACCCATAGTTATCTTATTATTTTCTAGGAATAATTATTTAAATAATATTCCTTGTTAAATATGACCAAATCAACCACTATTAATTAAATAAATCATTATTTATTTGATTATATCTCAACCACTTCCTTAAAAGAATAAATAAATCATTTATTTATTTATTCTTCACTAATCAAGGGATTTTGACCCAAGTCAAAGTCCCTTTCCCTCCAACAAATAATAATAAAATATTCCATAGAGGTGGATCTAGATTTGGCTAACATTATTTTAATCATGCACCAAGATCTAGAATGACCCAATATTTTGTTATAAATAGGAGGGTTTTCCCCTTCATTCTTCACCTTTTGTTGCATACTAGATCACTCTGGATCTATACACTCGGTCTCATTTTCTGTCATTGTTGCTCCCATTGAGCCCTACCTTCTACATTGGGTTTTCTACATCTACAAGAGAGAGAAAGCTTAGATCTGAAGTGCTGAGGACTACAAAGAACCCATCCCATTGAGGAGATCTCGATACACCTTCTTGTTTCCTCCCAGGTGCCCTGTAATATAAAAATTCATTCAAAAATCGTGTTCTTGTCTTGTCTGTTGGATGCATGGAGCAAACTCTTTACTTCACCGCTTAATATCTTTCCATTTATAGATCTGTTTGTTGCAGCACTTTAACTACTAATTGCAGATCTGAAGATGTTTTGCAGCCATTATTGTTGTTAGGGCTATTAGTTATGCGTAGCTAAAGTGGTTCTTTTTCGTACGCTTCGACAAAGAATTCATACTAACAGCTGCTATACATAATAAGTTTCTCCCAAGGTGAAGTACCTCTTGATCATCTATGGCCAAGGAGATAATGCCATCTTCCCCTCCTGCAGCATCATGCAAAGTTTGAGAGAAAATCTTCTCTTACTCTCCCAAGAACAAGAAAAGCAACAAAATATTTTGCTGCCTCCCCATACTTCCATCATAAAAATCATGTGATGAAAACATAATGAATCATATGGATATCATGTCAATGCCATGCATCCATTCTCTTTGCTTCTCAAAGATGCAAGTATCCTGCCACATACTCTTAGAAAGAGGATGATGACCAAACTCTTTCAAGAGTAACTAGCACAGCCAAGCCTTCGACTGCCCGGTATCATAAAGTTGCAAGTGGCTCACCAGCTTCTTGCTCTTCATCCAAATCCACTCTACCAATTATGAATTTCTCCTTCCATTCTTCATCTTGGCACCCCTCCCATGAGAGCTACCATCCTCCCAAATCAGATTCCTGTATTTTCACTTCATGGGATTTTGAAATGCAATCTTCTCAAGGATCAATTTGATCCCATAAGGACCCAAATAGGTGGTAGGAAAAAACCTCCTATCATGATGTGTGTGGCTCAAGGAATGTCCAACACAAGCATGAGAGATGTTATCCATCCTAAGATGTCCTCCATCTTCTATCTACTCCTCCTTGAATCCATGAAGATCCAAGTGTGAGAAAGGAAGAAAATGCTTGCACTCCATGATGTGTTGAAGTGCACCTCTGATGAAATATCTCCATGAGATCTCCTTCTCATCAATAGTCTTCCAAAACCAATGAGGTCTTAGATCTGCTGAAAATAGAAGTTTCACTCTGAGTTGAGAGGTGCTCATTGAGAAAGGGTCATCTAGAAAGGAGAAAGGGTTTCTCACTTCAAGATGTCTACTATCTTGCATCCTTCCCTTCAAGTCTTCAAACCCCAGCCTTAAGTGTAATATGCAATCCAATAATGGTTCATGAGAATGATGGTTTATTTCCTCCCTGAATGTTCTCATGTTGCACATCGTAGTGCAATCTTGTTGCTCTAGGTTAGAAATGTGTTTTGATTCTTGGTCATTTAAATCTGAGTTTCCACAATCTCAAAAGAATTTTCTGAAATAGAAATTGGAACTTCATTCATACCTTGATGGAACTTGGGATCTCCTTTTAAGGCTGCAATAGTTCTTTCCTCCAATGAAATGGCTGCCCCATTTGCAGATGTAGAAGGCTGCTCTCCCAAGGCTATGACAGCCCTGGTACATGTCTCCTCCCATGGTGGTGTGGCCCTTCTCTCCTCTAATATTCCTCCATCAAAGTTTATAATCAACCCTTGAGTGAACTCAGAAAAAGAAGTCACTCTTGTATGGCTTAAGTGACTGAACCACCAAGCATTGGCTTCACCCTCCAGGTGCAGCACTGCAACTTCTACTACCTCCCTCTCTACCACTGGATGTAGTAGGAAGAATGCCTCAATCTTCCTTGCCCAAGCTCTTGCTGTAGTTGACCCGTCAAATGTAGACAATAGGAATCTATTGCCTTTGATCTCTCTTTTGGTGCATGGTCTCTTCTCTTCCTTCCACTGGATGAATTGTGGAAAAGCTAGAGTCTCCATGAAGGCTCTAGGTTGAGATTTGAACTCAGCAAGGTAATTACTTAGAATATGATGATCCAAGTATCCTTCATGCTCATTGTCTTCTTCTTGGTGAGAATAGGAAGTGAATGGTCCTTCCTCTTATTTTTACCCCTTTTTCTTGACCTCCTTGGAGAGGCTCTCTTTATTTCTAAAAACTGATCAGAGCAAGCTCATCTTCTTCATCATCTTGATCTCTTTTATCTTCTTATGGCTGAAACTCACAGACTGAGCCAAGAAAGATTCTTTGATACAACTGTAATATCCCAAAACAAGGAAATTCTACACTATCAGGAATATCTTAAGATATTCCAAATGTGGAGCAACAACAATATGCAAAACTACCAATGGAGTAGCAATGACAACTCAACCCATAAAAATGTGAGAAAGATCCATAGCCATATTATTAAATTATAGCAGCAACAAATGAATACAAGATCTTGAGGAAAATGTTACTCAAGATAGGCAATTCTTAGCCTCAAGAAAGAAGTTCATAAATCATGACAAAACACTGCTACACAAGTGTACCCAAGCTATGAATGCGCAATTTTATAAGAGAAACTACATGCGAGCATATGTCAAATACATTGATATACAAGTACATGGCCCATACAACATTGGGAGTGAAGATCTCAGCTCCCAAAGACTACCTCAAGTCAATCCTGGAAGGATTGGCTGTAATATACAAAATCTGCAAAATCTTGGAGTTGTTGGGTAGTAGCAGCAACTCAAGAACTAGAAACAAGTGGAGAAGGAAGATGCTACATCTGATGAAAATTCCCCCCTCCAATGGATCTCTCAAGTGAAAGACTGATCCTATCACCAAGGATCTGACCCTCCAAACAATCTGCAAAAGCCCCACTACAAATGCTCACTAGAAATAATGCAGTCACTGAAGGAAAATGCGCTGTAGGGGCAAGGGAATGAGTTGGCCCAATGCCAAGATCTGCAATAAGCTCCAAGGGCTCAAAGGAAAGAGAGACTCCTCCTATTAAAAAAAATTGATGGAAGTGGTGGTGTGAACCCTCACTGCAACACCCTACAACACAACATTATTCTGCTACAGAAATAACGTTGTACTGGAGGAGGATGCTTGGCCTAAAGCTTAGATATGGATAAAATGAAGAGCACCTCCTTCAAGAGGCCTCTCTTGGAAGGAGAAGGAATTCCTAAACAAGAATGCCTTGTGCTAAGAAGCACTGCAACTCTGTTGAATAGCAGGAGAATGCATAAAGTCTAAAAAGACAAAGAAATCAATAATCTTCAACATGTGAAACAATGGTTGCCTCGCCCTCCTTTTAAACAAGTGAGATCCTTCTCACCATGTGTCCCACTCATTAGGGTTTCCTTCACCATATAAACCTCTTCCCCATTCATACTGCGCTATTTCTCTAAGTGATCTCCACCTCCTATCCCAGTGCTATTGACTTGGTCAAACTTGACCTTTTCCACTTGCAAATGATCCTGTTCACACATGAGGGTGTGAAATCCAACTCCAATAATGATCCCCTTTCATCCTATGAGGGATTTTATTCATGTTTTAATAAGCATGGGCTTCCTTACCCAATTATTTTAGCTGGTAGGTGATAAAAAAAAAAATTTAATATTCCATTTAGCTGGGTGCTAAAATGGGAATATTACACTTGCTGAGGGCACAACGCCCGACTCCAGGTGCGCAACACCCAATTTTGAATGATGTGGGTGATTCAAGCAAAGGTGCAACACCCAACTCCAGGTGCACAACACCTTAAGAAAATGCACGGAGGAAATGGCTAGGGGTGGAGTGCCCGACTTCAGGCATGCAGCGCCAGTCTAACTTGCCCGATTTTCCTTGAAAACTCAGACTTTTTTTCTCTCCTGAATGCTTCCAAATTTTGCAATTGAATAATGAGTTATGTGAAGTGTTAGATGACCCTTTATAGGAAAATGATTTAATATGAGCTTCACAACCCACTTTCTAAAGTTTAAAACCTTTTTAACTTTTTCACTAATGATCTTTTGACATTTTGCTTTGTAGGTGACTTAGATTATGAAGCCCACTCTTCTTTTTTCTTATTGATGTCTTTCAACACTTTCACTTTGCAGGCGACATAAAAAATATTGAAGTGGCTTTCTTTTTGCTCCTTGAGAGTTGAAATTTTCATTTGATGTCTTTTTGAAGGGCTACATACAATGGCATCTTCAAAGCTCTTTGTATTTTTCATCACAGTATTTAACTTTTCTTTATTACCTTTTCTCACTAACAAATTTACACTATTTGTAAATAGATGAATTTGCTAAAAGGATGAATTTGACTTGCCCTTTGCTCATTTTTTCATGATAAGCTCATTAAAACACCTCTGGGAGGATTTCGTATGGAAGTACCCTCAAAGCCCTCTCTTGCTTGCATTATGAAGTTCTGAATATGTTTTTACCCTTTTTGACTCTTCTGATTGTAGGTGACTTGAAAACATTGATTTTCCCTTTCTCATTGATCTTGAGGCATGACAGGTTGAGCTTGGAAACTTCTTAGGATGCTTCCACACACTGGCACCTTCACAATCCTTTTACCTGCACCATGGATCTCAAACTATATTTTGATCATTTTTGGCATGAAAAACTTCTTTGGACAAGTTTGGAATCTTTACAAACAATGACATATTCAGAATCCATTTGCTCTCATCATGGAGTTCAAATTATCATTCACCTTCTTTGGCCAATTTTCCAAAACCCTAGGTGTCTGGAGTGCTTGAAAACAATTATCAGTGTTGTCTTCTAAGTTCTCTATAGTCCTTTCAAGTTCATTCATTTCTGTCCAATTCACCTCACCATTTTCCCTTTTTCATGAATAATTTCTGAAATACTTTTCTTCATGTTTGGTTTTTCGCATAACTCCAGGTTATTTGCTACAAGTGGTAAGTGTTTTGACATTTAAGAGGGCCATTCAACTCAAAATCCTAGTTCTCATTTCAAGACCCACTTGTTTCCCTTTCTTTACTTGTAGTTTATGATTTGATAAGACAAACTTCTTTGGAAAATTTCTAGCAAAGGAAAATTAGAGCCTCAAACACCTAATGATGACCTTCAACTAAGTAAAACCCTAATTGACCTTCTGGGAGGATTCTTTGACTTGGTCTTTGACTGAAAATTGGTTTGGAGTCTTCAAGTGTAAAAACACAGTATTAACAAAGTGGTGTATTGAAGATGAAAAATCCAATGTACTTTATTTATCTAAAGAGCCTGCAGAGATAGTTTTGAGACCATCAATGCTTGAGGAACCTGGTGAACATTGCAAGGAATAGGCTATAGGTAACCCAAGTTGTAAAGTGGAGTTGTGGTCAGGGAAAAACAGTGTGATGAGGTCATAGGTAGGAAAAAGGATGAGGATGAGTGACACAAGCCCATAAGGAGTCCTTTAGGAGTGGCAGGGTGACCATGAAATGGAAAAATGGTAGAATAGTGAAAAATTTTCTATAAGGATAATGAAGGCAGTGAGATTTCTAAAACTCACAATATTCTAGGAATTTTGTTTTTGGAAATCTAGAACCAATATTTAGTCATCTATAGATAGTAAAAATTACTGATGACTAACACATTCAAAGGAACCTATGTGCACAATGGAGAATCAGTTCTTTTGGGTTGGTTTTTATATGATTCTGCGCATGGTGATCAGCCAAAAGCCAAGGCTATCACTGAGTAGTTTTTAAGAATATCACCAAATTTCCAATTTTAAGGAAAATTTTCACCATGTGTACATCCGTGCGAGGAAGGATCTTGTAGAGGTATGGTACAAGTTTTGATCCTTGGTAACTGAGGATGACATCATGCACATTGTAATTTAATGGCCAAGTGACTCTGTAACTCCATCCAAGGAATGGGAGGAGAGAGAGCAGGTAGGCACTAAATTCTGAAACCATCAAGAAAGGAAGACAATAAATTCACCTTTGAGACTGTAAAGGAAACTAAAAAATAAGTGGAGCCAGAGATAGAGAAGGTCGAGCAGGAGACTGGGGCTTGCAATGACCCATTTTTTGATTCATAATATCTCACCTCCCTTTACATTCTTAAGAGGTGGTAGAAATTTGGTGGAGGAAGTGCACGGAATAAGATGACGTTAGATACGTCAGCTAGAGGAGAACTGATGGTCCTCAATTAAGGGGACTTCAACAATATTTGTGATACGGTACGGTATAACACCAAGGATATATGGGGAAACATTAAATACCAATATAAGAGCATATTGGTAGAGGTCCACAAGGATCTCAAGTAATTATAGATGCAGACAAGTGTAGTTCAAGTGAGTGTGAATCAAGCGAGCGTGTTTCAGGTGAGTGTGTTTCAAAAAAGACTAGGGGCACAAGTAAGTGTGAGTATAGATAGTCTGGAATCGATAGTTACCTCTGTGCTTCAAGCTCTTCATATTCTTGCAGGAGCTTTATATTTTGACACTGCTGAAGATCAAGCACACACATTGCATTGGCAGAACACTAGGTTGAACCTTATTGCACTCCCCATTCAAGTATTTCATGATTTACACAAGGGAGTCAGAGAATAATTGCATATTCATGAGCATCAGGCCTCAATGGTCATCTAGGATGTCAAGAAGGATAGAAAGTGGATGTTCAATGAAAACCAGTAGGCCGTGCAAGATCAAGATAAGGCAGCTACGCACAAGCATCAGTTGGAGGAAGCAATCACTAAAATTTGCACCGAACTGCTTGACCTCTTGATTCACGGTGAAGCAACGCAAGAAGAGAAGATCAAGAAGCTCGCTATGGTGGTCAAATAATCAAAGGAATAAATAGACAAGGTAAATATCGAGCTTCAGATGCATATCATTGAGCTGCAGATGAAATTACAACCATATACTCCACCAGAGGTTTGGGAGCAACATTAAGTGGATATTAAGGATGCCATGAATAGTTTTGAAACCATAGTCAAGGACTCCAGCCAACTATTTTATGATGTTATGGAAATCTGGGCCTAATTGTAGGAGCACTCCATGTGCAAAAAATCGAAGCAGAAATTCGTGAAAAGAAACAACAGTTCGATCAAATAAAGGTGAATGTGTAGACCTTAGCACCAACACAACGGTTTTCCCGTCTTTAGGAAGGAAAGTTGTTGCAAGCAGAGATCGATGAGCTACAGCAAAAGGAACATATTATCACTGCTTGAACACAACCTTGGGAAGCCAAATTGTTATGAAAAAAACTCCAAAAATAGAATAAAAGAGAGTTCAACACCTTAAAAATCAGCCATTTCGAGGGGAAACCACCTTCACATTACAAGAATTACCAATTCTTGGATGACTGAAATAAAAAACATCCTTTCTATATATAGGAGTCCATGTGGTCACAATATAATCCTAGCCAACCTAACAATAATAATGTAAGGGAACAAAAATAAAAATAGTGGGGTTTTATGGGGCACAATAATAACAATATGGGGACTATAGGGATACAAAAATAGCAATAAGGGGGCTACACTAACAACAATAAGGGACTACACTAGTCATATAGGGATCTAACATGCCCCTCTCATTCAAACAAGTGCTGTCCTCAACACTTGATTATTTATTGATGCTTTTGTATAAAATTCTCATCCTCCCATGTGGAATATTCAACGGATAAGTTCTTCCACTTACCAAGATACTCTGAAATTGATCGATTTCATAGTTTCCAAGTTATTTTTCTTTTATTGCTTCCGAACTTCTTTCACTACGATGTTCATCTTCTTGTTGTTTCATTCGATTATGCACCAAAGTTAGGTTATCCTTTGAGAGTTGGAGAACTTGTTGTTAATGCTCGATGTGATACTCCACTACTTTATCATCCATATTAGATTTCATTTGATCCTTAAAACCATCCAAATTACCCTTCATTTATGCTTTTAAACCATCTATGTCATATTTGATTGCTCTTTGTAAGATCGAAATTTGTTGCACTTGGTACTGTAATTTTGATATATCATACTACAATTCTTCCTCTTCATGTGTCATAGTAGAGCTTTCTGAGGGATTAATGGGTGTGGAATTATTTTTGTGAGGCACTATGTAACTCAATACGGATATCTATGCTTCAATATGAACTTTCAATCACTTCAAACTGATTTTTCAAACAAATGTTATGCAACTTGTTTAAAAAATACACACTTTTTTCTTGCTTTTTATGAGGTCTATATTGAACCTGATTTATCTCTATTATTTTAGATCTTCAAGATCTGAATTTCTATCCTATTTTAGCCCTTTGAATCTTGTTTCCGATGCAAAGGGTCAGACCTAATTTTGATTCTTCAAGACAAAGTTATGCCCAATCTCCCACAATGACCTAATTATGGACTGGTTTAGTAGAGAAACCTTGTACGACATGCCACGTGTCATTGTTTCCTCCTTCAGCTATCAAATTGATACATAGGAAACTATAGTCCGTGTTCTTTTGGGCACATTTTATAGAATTCCAATCTGATGCTTAGAAAGAGAGTTATGACGATTTTCCCAAGGTCACATCTTTGAGATGAAATTCAGGAGCCTGCAAAAACCCTAACTTCCACAAATCATATCTCCAAAAATATTTCGAAACAAGATATGAGATATTTACACAAATTTCCTCAACTTTTTTTCACAAATTATTTTTTTTAGCTTCTGATCCTTCGTATAACAAAATTTATAGCAAAAATGCCATGATGACCTATTTGAAGCAGTGAAACCGTAGAACCCAAAGCTTTGATACCAAATGTTATGAAACCAACTCCAAAAATAGAATAAAAGAGATATAAACTCCTTATAAATCAACTACTTTGAGTGGGAAACCTCCTTTACATTACATAAATGAAAAATTCTTGGATGATTCAAATGAAAAAACCTCCTTTCTATATATAGGAGTCTATGGGGTCACAATATAATCCTAATCGACCTAACAATAATAATGCAAGGGCACAACAATAAAAATAATGGGGTTTTATGGGGAACAATAATAACAATATAGGGACTATAGGGGTACAAAAATAACAATAAGGGGGCTACACTAACAATAGTAAGGGACTACATTATTAATATAGGGACCTAATATGAAGCCAATCAACTATTGCAGACTCTAGATAGCTAGATGAAAGCGCTACGACAAACCCAATAAGATGTGGTTCAGAAAATAACATGCCCAACTACAGAAAATTTGTTCAGCTAAGTATGTGAGTCTGCGAAGCAGTGTGTTGATACAATCCTGCCATGGAAGGATACATTAAGTAGCATCAAAGTAAATACTCAGGGCGCACTAGCTGAGTGACTTGAGACAAGTCACATGTTTGTGTTGGGGGCTTGTTGGACAGGGTACCTCTATGTCAAAGTTTTGGTAAAGAATCCTCACTTTGAGGAGTGAAGCGCAATGCATGCAGATGCCTAAGATTCATAAAGTATTTGGGGTGGGTCAAAGCAACTTATTTTGTAAAGGGATGTGAATATTTTGGATACTTTGAGATCCGCCCATGGTTTTCGAACCATGGTATTTTAAAAGGAAAAAATATATAAGGAGTTTTTGAGGCTCCGAAAATCAGTGCAACAACATCGGGGAAAACCACCTAATCAGAGACTTAAAAACCGTCCCTTTTTGGTTTGGAATGGTGGCTCCAACTAGATTTTGCAGACTAGTTTCCCAATTTAATATAGTGGGAGTGAATGGATGATTTTTCTCTAAGTGGAACTTGATAGATGGAAAAATAGGCAAGCTTGAAATAAACAGTAAATCTCTCTCTCTCTCTCTCTCTCTCTCTCTATATATATATATATATATATATATCATGGTATGAAACCTTTTCTTTATGCGATCTACAGAATATTCTTTAAGTCGATGCAAATAAAGATCATACATTCACATAGAGATATGAAAAATGTTTAAGATAATTTATTTAATTAAGAAGTTAATTAAGTCAATTTAATGAAGCTTATATCACAACTTTTACAAAATGCATGTATTTCATAGATACATAAATGATAACAACATAACACGTTCAATAGTGAATTGATGTCAAACTGTGTTCAAACAAATATATAAGACAACACATCATTATATCAATTAACTGTTTCTCATTTGAAACAAAAAATAAACATATAAGATAAAGGTACCATATATATATTTACTCAACTCATTTGAGAAATAAATCTTGGTCCAACCTTTTCTTTTCAAAAAAATTTAAGAGTACATAAGTGCAACATCAGTAAAGTCTTCTTTTCAAAATTTCAGGATCCCTTCTTAAAAGACATGAAGGGGTTTAAATATAAAAATAATAAGCCTTAAAATAGCCATTACAATAAAAACTGAGGACGTTTCAAACAACTCTCCTTAAAGTAAGTAAAATTAAAACAAAGATAGAAATTAAAGGGGTGATTTGTTAGAGGACTGTCCTGTTGTACTTTCTTCCATTTTCTCCTCGAGTTGAAGAATATTAAGCATAGGATTAACCTCAGGAGGTTGTCATGGCCTAATGCCTAGGTATCCAGCAAAAACAACAACAGATAATGGAGGCAGCATGTATGAGGATGTATCTGTAAGACAACAAATCATGAGCCATTGGTTGTGAGGCTTCACTAGATATCTCTAGTATCTTTCCCAATCCATATTTTCAATATTCATAATATGATACTCTTTTACTTTTGACACTTCCTGCCATTGTCTTATCAAATAGTTTACCAAAGGTAATGCACTAGGATGACATTTTCCTATGATATTTGTTGCAATAAGTTTCTAGCTGACAGTTTCCATAATGTTTTTGGCAATGTCTTTGGCTCTACAAATTTCCATTTCTGCATTCTTTAATTGTATATCCCAATCTGTGAACATTATCTCTTTCTTTCATTCTTCAATTCTGGGCATGTTTCCCTTTTGGCCATCAGTAGAATCCTGCCAAGTAACAAATTGGGATACCTTCTCATTTATCTCATCGAAAATAAATCCTGATATCAACAATGCGATTCACAAGTGAATCTATTTGATCACATAATTCAAGGATTCTTGTTAATTTCTAACAAAATATAACCTGTTGTTGTGTCAATAAGGTGTTTAAATCTAAATCTTATTTCCTAAACTCATCAATCTTTGGGATACCTTTAATTTTTTCAATGGAGAACTGTAATTGATGAATTTGAGTATATTTAGAATTAATTTCAATTTGATGATAAATTTTTAGTTGGTGCAAGCTCTCTTGAAGCTGTGCGATTTGTACCTGTATCTAGTGACTAACACTTTTCTTTTCTACTTGTAACTTTGTTTCAAGTTGAAGGATATTTTCATCTTTTTGTTTCATCAGTTGATGAATCTTTGATGCCTTGTCAATAGTTTAAGAAGCATAAGCTCCTGAAAACTATGATAAGCAAGTTAGATCTTGTGAAGGATCTGACTTTGTGTCTTTGCAAACAATTTCCATTGACATATCCTCTTGAGTGAGAGTCTGGGAATGCTCTGTTTTTCTCCTTTTATTTTGCCTGCTAACAACAACCTTGTGGTTAGGTCTATAAAAATTTCCAAGGGAGGAATTTCTTGAATATTTAGAATAATCTTAGAGGTTGGGAAGGCCCAGATATATTTCGTTCTCTCTTTACTTACTACTTTGTCAGAGGGCCTAGAAGTAAACGAGTCTTGAATTGTAGAAGAAGGAGTTTGTACAGTTTGATGTTGGTAAATAATCATAATTGATTGTTCTTCTTGGAGTTTTAAGTCAAACTCTTTCCAAAAATCTTTGAGATTGCTAGGAAAATCTAGATTTATTGTTTGAACTTCAATTGATTTCTCTCGATCTGTTGTATTAAGGACTTCAGTATCATTAATAACTGATTCACTTTCTTTCAGTGCCATGGTTTGAGAAACATCCAAAATCTTGAGTGGAATTGTTTCCAGTCTCTTATTTTTGTATTACTGAAACTTTATTAGTTGTTGTGGGTGAAGGCATAAATTTTCCAACCTTTTAACTGCAGCATAACTGTCGAAAGACTCAAATAAGTCATCAAAATCATCATCTTCGTGCACAAAGGGTGTGATTTTCACTTGTGTATTGAAATTATTGGCCACTTTAAGTGGATGATATTTCCTGTTTGGAATTGTAAATAATTTCAAACACTCAATTTGGCCAATTTCCACTATAGCATGATTTTAGTTGTCAAGTCCATACACACTGCAATTAATTGGAAAGGAAGGACATAATGCCTTGCCTTTTTTCAAAATTCCGTTGAGACCATTTCCAACAGTTTTGTATGCAATTTCTCTCACGAGAAGTTTATCAGAAACATACAGGGGTAAGACATCTGGATGAGCTAGGCTCCCAAATACTTGTAGATAGGTGAATGACTCCTCACCAAACCATTTTCCTATAGAAGAAAATTTGGCTTGGGCCTCTTTCGAAAGTTTGGGGGATTTCCCATAGAAAACAACTTCAAAAAGGGGTAGAATAACTCCATGAAAGATTTTGTAAAAATGAATTTCGTATTTAGATTCCCACATAGTACTATGAAATACATGAATGGGAACAATATCTTGGGTAGTCCATTTCCAGCCCATGGCTGGAATATTTGATGTAAAACATATAACATCTATACTATAGCCACTCATATAAAATGGAGGAAAGATTTTAGAAGAGATATAACTTTTCTTTATATATTCTAAAATTTGGGTGGAAATATTATTTGAAAAAATATTTCCCCAGTACATAACGTAAGCATCTGCTACTACTTCCATAAGTGGAACCCATTCTACTAAAAATCTAGTTTGGTTTGTGTTATCACTCAGGCCTTCTTTGAAGTTGTAAGAAAAGGAAAGAAACCCAAGGTAACCACAAACCAACCTTCAGATACAGAATCTAGCCAATCTATATCCAGAGAGGGCTCTCTCTTTATGATTTAGCTTTGTTCTTAGAAAGTTTTAGGCTAGTTATAAGTCCAAGAATTTTGTTTGATTTTGAATGGTGGAATCCGCCAACTAAGGGTACGATCGAGTATTTTAGGCCATTGGGCTATGGAGTCGAAAAGATAGCTTTACTGGATTAAGTTTCTACACACAAGATGGCTTTGCAGGGCAAGATAGCCAAACAGAGAACAATTTTTAGAAATTAAAGTGAATGGAATGGATTTTGAAGGGATGAAAGGAAATTAAGAATATTTCAACATGTTCAAAGAAAGAAAGTGAATGATTACAAATAAAGAGCAGTTAAGAATACTTTACTATAGTAATCAGAATGTTTAAACTAGCGAAACAAGAGCAATTAAGAATTCGTTGCTTATAACCAGTTTAGAAGAAAACATTTAGAATAATCACAATTGAAATCAGAGTACACTTAAGTAAGTTATGATTTATTCTTTTATGTCAATTATTCAGAAATGGAACACAATGATATTATAAACAGATATAAAACTTAAAACATAGGATAGAAAAGACTTATTGAACTGTAATCTGACACATGAATCCTGCAAAAAGTCTTGAGCTTCAATTCATCATCCAACAAGCCACAAAAAGTTTCTCCAAAACACTTTATTTCCAAAAAATCAATGTTACAGCAAAGTAGAAGAATCCACCCTCAATAATTCGTTTGAGGGCTTATTTATACAAAAAACTATTAAAAATATCTCATAACAAAGAGATATAATCTAGGGTGACTAATGAATAGGTTACAATAAAAATGGAGACAGATGGTCTCGTAGATAGGACAAATAACAACTGCTGGCATGCTGTTTACTCTTTTTAAGAATGTGCTGGAAGCAGTTCCTCCATTTTAGCTCGTTGTTGTCTTCTTGAGTAATTCTTTTCTGACTGCCTTGCTTGTCTGATACTCTTTGTTTTTCACTGATACACTTTGACCTTCATTTACTTGTTTATCCTTTATCAAGATATACCACAGTAAAATAAAAAGTTTCACCCAAGGATAAATTTTATAAAAGTTCCATCATATCCTCCCACAATTGAACTTCTGGCACTTTGGTTCTTTGCAATTTTCTTAATGTTTCATCAGCTTCGGTGTATTTGAAAAAATTAGGCTGATATGGAAACAAATGTTTTATTTCATTCTCAAGATAAAGTAAACTCTCCAATTTTTCATAAAGACTTTTCCCTGTTGGTGTTGTTCCTTCTGCTGTACTGGTTGAAGAACTGGCTTGATCATCAACCTGTTTGTTTAATTTTGCAACAAAACTTTCCAAATCCATTAATTTATCTTCTGCAATAATAGGACTGGGCAAACCTTTATTTAACAGATCGTCAAATCTTTCTTTGAAGGAAAAAATTTCTTGATGCATGTTTGAACACCTTCGTTCAAGATTTTGCAAAAGAGTTCTTTTGGTAAAAAATATTTTGATTTCTAAGATGGTTCCTGTCCTGTCCTGAATTCCAAATTGTGCAAGTTGCTGTTTATTCTGGGTATTCAAAAAATTGATAAGCCTATTGGCTTCTTCTGGCATATTCCCTAACTCTTGTTTTTCTTTCTCAGTTTCCTCCAGAGCCACTTTGACTAAATCTTGCTGTTCATGCATTATTTGAATAGAAGACCAAACATCCCTTATTGACTGTATAATATTATTCCAAAGAATTTCTTTTAATTCACCTAAAGGTTTTTCCATTGCAAGATCCTTTTCCAATGCTTTAATTGATTTTTCTAGTCTTTTGATTTCTCTTGTCTTCTCAACAACACTCATTTTTTATTGATCATATTTATTTTCCAGAGTAGAAAGCTGAAACTTTAAGGTTTGGAGTTCTGTCACTTGTAGTTTTAATTCATTAATTGCTTTGATTAATTCATCAGAACCTTTATCAGAAGTGTTCACCTGTGTTAGCTCTGCTTTTTGGCCTGTAATTGGTGTACCTGTTCCTGTGACTGCCTATGTTGTTGTTGCTGGAATAATGAACTCTTTATCTTTTAATGCTTGCTCAAGTTCTTTCTCTGTTTCAGCCAGTCGTTCATTCATTTTTAAAATTAAGTTCATCACCTCTTCTTCTGAATTTTCCTTCATTACTTCATCAGTCTGAGGTGCCTTGAAGATGGTAATTTCAACTGTTTCCTCAATGCAGCAATGTCATCATCTTTCTTCTTGATTAATGCTTCAATGCCCTTAACATCTTTGGGATTATGATCCAAACTGATAATTATTTCCTCCAAATATTTTATCCTATTATCCTTTGCTTGGGAAGAGGCTTTCTCAATCTGCAACTGGGTATTTGTATTATTCAAAGAATCTTGTAATTCATGAGCTACCATAGCTTTGTCAGTAAGTGTAGAATATATCATTTCTCCAGTTTGCTTGTGTAATTCAATCTGGTCCAAAGGATGAATATCTTTTGCTAGGACCTCAAAATTGGTTCTAATATAATCCGCTGCTATCTGTGGTTGTTGCACTTTGGGTTTAAAATGGCTCATTAGCATCTTACCCTGTTGAATGTCAAAAGCTGACATTAATCTCTCTTGATTTTTTGGAGCCATTTTAAGATATTGATTATACACCTGTATCCTCAGTGGATAATTCCTTGCTTTTATATTGATGAAAGTCTTCTTTATGTCTCCCGCATCTTTCATTGGAGGTTTAAAAGAAGATATTTCTGTACTTAGCTGCCTATGCATTGTCTTTCCTTGAAGACCAGAGTATGTACCACTAACTGAACTTGTTTGCTGACTATCTTCTCTTTCTGGAATATCAATGATTTCTTCAAATGATTCAACTTCTGGAAGCGGATTAAGTTTCTGCATTTTAGCCTGAGGCTGTTTTGAAGAATCCTTGGGAGGAGTAGGACCTTCAGCCTCTCTTTTTTTTTTTCTCTTTTAAATATTCAGTGGAGTTTGCAAGTTTGGCATTTCTACTGGATCGGTTTGAGGAGGAACCTGCACTTGTCCTTGTGCTTTAGATGTTTGAAGTTTTTCAGTCATTTTGAATGTTTCAATCACTTGTATTTCAGGCTCTTTCTCTTTTCCTTTCGATTCAACTGCAATTGATGGAATGTTTTCCTGTAATTTTTGTTGAAAATTCTCTGCTGAAGAAGGACCAATATCTGGTACCTACACTTGCCCAAAAAATTCTAGGTCAAGCATTTTTCCAAGATCTTTCATTACATTGTCCATATTGACTTCTTCACTATCCTGTTCAATTAATGTTCCTTCTACCCATTCATCTGTATTAGCATACTTTTCAATCTCAAGGATTCTTCGATGCATGTAGGGTGCTGATCTGTTTTTCATTCTTTTGTCACAAATAAAGTTGAATGGGTCATAGGGTTCCCAATGGAAACTTTTCTGTAATCTGCAACGTTCCTCTAATATCTTTTGAGCTTCTTCCCCTCCATCCCTAGAATTACAGATAAATGGAACTAATTGGCTCTTTATCCTGAGTTGAGCCTTTTGCTTGGCATTACAGAAGTGAATTATATCTGAATTGTTCATTTGTCTGAAATACTCAAGTGCAAAAAGTATCATTGGAACATATCTGGGTAACTTGAAAGGGCTCAATTCACATTCGTAAATTCTAATTTCAGTATGATTCTGATAGAAGTACCAGTTACCTATCTTATACTGTTTTGAAAGCTGAAGGATTTTCTTAATTTTATTGCTGAGTCTTGGAGGGGCAACTCCTGTCAACAAAGTAGTTGCAGGATGTACGAAAAGATAAATGAACTCATTATAAGAATAGGGAGAATCTGGGGAAGAATGAGTAATAGCTGACCAAAAGATAACAGATCTTGGATTCCCTTGGGTATCGAGTTTTTTGATATAGAAAGGGAAAGTTTCTGGCTGGTAATAGAGGATGAGATGGTAAATGACAGTAGAATACTTGAATACTTTCTCATTCTCTAATCTCATCAATTGATTATGAATATTATCTGCAATGAAAGATGCAAAGTCGTACTTGACAGCAGGAGGCTGTCCAGGGGTGAACATAGATAATAACACAAGGGTTAAATGATCAACATACTCACTGGTATTAAAACCCATTATGAAAGATATCATACTTAAAATATTTTGACCTTCTTCAGTAAAATAAACACTAGCATAAGGGGGAGGGCCTTTGGGCTGGTGTTTTGGCCACATGAAGGTTTGGCAAATGCGAGTTAACTCTTCTTGGGATAATTTAGTGGATTTCTCCAATAATTCTCCCATAAACAAAGGAGTAAGGGCTTCACCAGGCTGAAAATGTAACATATCATTGATGGATTGAGCAGTAATGGGAAAAAGGATATTCTAGCTTGGGGATAAAACTGCTCTTTGATTTGGATCATAATTAGCATGGCAGTAATGGATAATTTCAGGAAAGATATGGACTGAGGGAAAAAGGTATCTAGGAAGACCAGACTCCCATAACCCAATAATATCTGAGCCATTCAAATAATTGTCTCTGC
This sequence comes from Pinus albicaulis, assembly GCA_034641835.2. NCBI lineage: Eukaryota > Viridiplantae > Streptophyta > Pinopsida > Pinales > Pinaceae > Pinus > Pinus albicaulis. Next base: position 603,574,933 of record CM076569.1, read on the forward strand.
AGCAACAATACATCCGAAGGGGGCTTTCTCTGAAAACTAAATCTTTGGTCTGAAAATATTTATCCACTAATTATAAGTAATCCAAATCTCTATGGGGGGCATTCAATGGGGCTACATTCAGGGCTACAGGAACTTCCATTTTTTTTTGGTTCTTGTGTATTCAAAGAAACGGAAATTCGGGGGTTTTTATGAAAATTTGATCAGATTTACAGGTTTCGACGGGGGAAATGGGTACAATTGCAAGTTCAGGAATATTTTTTACAGTTTTTAGGATCAGGGAACGAACTAGCAATCAACTTTAACTCTGTTTTAGTGGAAAAACAAGGAAAAATGAGTTTCTTTTAGAGTTCAAGGTGAAATGGAGTAAATACCTGTTTTTAGAGGAAAAACTGTGATTAACAAGTACCAGCTGGCGGCGGATGGATGTTGGGAGACTGGACTGGAAGTAGCTTTCAGCAGAATACAGTTAATGGTAGTTGGCAGCAGCATTTTTGAATTTCGCAATATGGAGGGCACAGTCGCTTTCAGTACACAGAATAATGAAAAATGCGCGAGTTTTTTGTTTTATTTACAAATTCAAACGGGGGGGAATATTTTATTATTTTCTGGGATGACGTCAGGCTGTACAATGGACACATCACAGGGGAATGGGCGGTAAGCGGTATATTCCGCACCGCTTTTGGGAGCAAGCGGTATTTCCCGAATTGGCAGCGATTCCATTGAGCGAATGACACATGGTCAGAGCATTGTTTGGAAACCGCTTCCATTTCACGAGTTAACATTCAGATGACGGATGGGCAGCGGAATGAGTGAGGGCTGTAGATTTGCGAGCGAGCGATCTAACGGTGTTTCGGGGCGGGGAGATGGCAGAGTTTTAATGCGTGGGGGCCCGAAGTAATTTGCGTTAATTAATTTTTCCGGGAGGGATTTGATTGGCTGGGATTAGAATTATTAATTAATCCTGATGATTAATTAATCTTGGTGGTTTATGAATGGTTGGGGTAATGAATGGATTATTTTTCGAAGTTTAATTTGATTTAAGACTTCGAGTTTTTTATTTTTTCGTTTAAACATATAAAACATACATTTAAACCTTTTTCGCGTATATATTTTTATTATATGGTAATTAAATTAATGAAATTCATTTACCATAGGGGGCGGAGATAATTATAAAGATATATTTTTAGCCAAAGGGCATTGTAATGGGGAATTTTTATTTAATCACATGGGTTAAATACTTTGGCTAAAAACTTATAGTAAGAGGGTTTTGGGGATATTATTATAAAAGGGAGTTATATATAATAGAATAAGGTATTTCCACTAAGGATTTAATATATAAAGTTAGAAATTAGCTTGAGATGGATTTTTATGGATCATTGCATGTTTTTCCTAAGTAAAATGGAATTTTGCTTAGGAAAAGATTTTTATGAATGAATGAGTATGATGATGAATATTTTTAAATACTAAGGTTTTCTCCAATTATTGGGCCGAGGGTCCGGTCCCCCCAAAAGTCAAGGAAATGCCTTGAGCCCCTTTAATCTTCAAATTCCTTAGCACTTTGGGGAAATTAGTGAAAGTTTTTAGGGAAAAAGTGAGATGGGAAGTTAATGATTTTGACTTTGCTTTCTATGAAATGCTTCCAGTGTATTATCTACCTTTGCACTTGTGATGAAAGTAAAATTGAACACATTTAGGCCATCATTCATCACATGTAATTCCAGCACATCATCTACCTACCCTAACTACTTTACTATACCATTTTCTCTCCTTTATTAGGGTGCACTTAAACTGGCAAACCCTTATCAATCTTTTTTCTTTTACATGGAAAATCTATCTAAGTCTACACTTATTACATCCAAGGGCTCAGATTAAACTGTTGAGCACCTTTATTGACTCTACCTATCTACTTATCTACCGAGATTAAACTGTTTGGTCAGATATTTATTCTCTATTCTACAACATGAAATTGAAAAATGAATGAGTCAAGTTTAAACAGTTTGACTCTTCATAAATTGTGGCAAAAGCTTAACAAGCTGCACACAATTACTTATTTACAAAAAATGAAATAGTAGTGGCATTTGGACTTGCACACTTTCTTTAGCCTTTCTTTTGGTGGGGTTCATTTTCTTTCACTTTTTTGGCCAATTTTATTTTTTCACCCTTTGATTTTTCTTTTAGGGTATACCCTCTTTACATTTTTTAAATTTTTGATTTTTTGATTTTTTTAAGAATATGGAACACCTTTGCAACAAGAAAAAGGTTTGAACATATTGCATAGTTCAACAAGTCAATCATGAAAAATGACACCTATTGGTATAGGAGTCTAACAATTTGACTGACCAAAAATTCTAGACCTGATAGCAGAGATATAGCAATAGGGACTTGCAAGAGATTCAATAGAATAAATACCCTTTTCATCATTCTTGTGTTTGTTAGAAATGCTCCTCCATTGCTTTATTGCATCTATTTGAGTTTATTTTACTTAGCTAACTTTTCAAGGAATTCCTTATCATAAATCTTATCAGGGTCTGGAATATGGTACATTTTTTGCATGTCTTTCGCTTTAAAGGAACCAATCATCGTTCCTCTGCTGGTAAGGAAATTCATATCCCCGATGTTAAGATTTTCAATAATCCACCTTACCATATCGGTATATAGTAATATCTTGGGCCACGTTGCAATTTATTGAAGAAAAGGATTAGATACGTCTCCAATTCTAGCTTCAGAAGAATTTGGGGCATCAGTTGTTTCCTTTCTCTGGATTTTTTGGGGTTTTTCGTCTTCAAATAGCTTAAACATAATTCCCATAGAGAGGATCCACTTTCAGTTTCGCAAGTCGTATCTGTAAACAGGGGCAACATCTCTGTTCTCTTGGAGGTAGTAGGAAAATGGTTAATAGAAGCCATATGCTTCTTTTCTTTCTTCAAAGCCTTAGAAATTTTTGAAGATATTTGTTTACTCAAACTTGCTTGTAAATAAGTAAGAAAGAATAAGCAGAAATAAAGAATATTTTAGTATTACAATACGCACATATAGCATCATAATAGAAACATTTTAAATGGATGAGACTTCGCATGCTGATGGGATATGAATTGAATGCTCGTTGCAGGACAATGATTATGGTTGTATGGGCGAGAAAACCATTAATTTATGACATTGATAACTGCTATGGGTTATCGTGCCTAATAATAATTTCTCAATTAAAACCATTTATATCGCATTACATCGCGGCTCGTGTGTAATATCTTCATTAAATACTGATGAGCTTAGCTTTTATGCCAATCATGACATCAGAATCGCAATATTGATGAAATTGGTAGTATGAAAAATGTGTTTGTTGACCAGAGTGTGATTTGTGATGTGCTTTATCGCGTCAACGGATATGAGTGGTAACAAATAGAACGATTAAGTTTCTGCGAGAATGCGATGTAATATGCTTTATCACATCCACGATTATGAGTGATAGCAAATAATACTATCAGGGAGAAATTACGATTTGCGAAACGGAATAGGCTTACCTGGTTGAAGTAGGTCCCATGGGTATTCTTTATTGGATTTAATTTTAAATAAAGCATTTCGGTTATATCCATCAAATCATAAAACTGTTTTAAGTCATTATTTTTTGAATTATATACATTTTGCAATGATTTTATGATTTGTGAAATGTGATTTATCTCTGCTAAAGTATTTAGAAAGCCAAATTTTAAAATTTTCATCCCCTTTTGACCCTTATTCCTACCAAAAGAAATATTCCAAGGGTTTATTTGGTTTAACTCTAAAAATTAAAAGGGTCTCGATTATTTTATAAGGTAATTATGGCTTAAAATAATGGGGGTTGTTGATTTACACAACAATTGGTGGTTCCCTGGAAGAACCAGTTATCTATGAAAAACAATTTCTTTACTATATTTGAATAAGTAAAAATAATTTAAGGAAACAAAAATTATTTTCAAAATATTTAAACGAATAAAATTACTCTAAATATAAAAAAACTCATCTATATCGTTAATCTTTCATAAACCTTTCATAAATAAATATCTTATTTTCTCTATATCAATCATTATATGGTTTGAAAGGTAAAGTAAGTGTTATTTTTTGTAACTTAACTTTTTAATTTTCTCCTTTTGCCATAGGTAGAGCCACTGCTGCTAGTAAATATTAATAGCTCAAGTAAGGTTACCTTTTAACCATCAATGACTCAATGTCCCATCCGTTTATTTAAAATTTCTTTGAGTTAACCCCTTAGTTATTCATTTTTCTTCTTTCTCTTAAAAAATCATTGTCCTAACTTGATGACCATAAAGTGAAAATGACATTCACTGGTTATGATTAGACTAAACAAGCTGGCTCATGATGATACCCCTTGTCTTATGATTTTAATGATCATGAGCCATTACCCTGATTTGGTATGCAGTTGTGGTAATGTCAGTTAATCATTAACTTATGATCATGATAAGCAAGCTAGTGATGAGACTTCTTATCCTTTTAAGTTTTTTGTATTTTTTATTATAGAAAAAAGGTATTTTAAATGGATGGAGAGAATCATTGACTCAAGAGTTTTGGATTGAAGTTTAGAGTTAAATATGATTAGTCACAAAAAGTATTTTATTTGTAAATATGAACCTTTTTTCTGATTGATAATAGAGTAAAAGACTTTACAAATTTTGGGTTTACAAAATTTACAATTTTGATGGAAAAATATTTCAGAGTTCTATAGTATTCATTCAATTTTTTAGTGTGGTAGTTATTTCCTCAAAAATTTATATTATTGAAAAATAAAAACATAAAATAATTCAGAGGTGTGGTGAACAACCAGAGTATGTAATCAAACATTATTTTCTAAAAGAAAGAAAAGAAGAAGGATATAATACATTTAGAAGATAATATTCTTTTAAGGAAATAATTTTTTCAGAATCAACCCATTAACAGGGAGTAAGTATTTTCTCCCTTGAAGGTCATGTAACATAAAGTTTGATGGGCCATTTTTTTCAATAATTTTGAATGTTCAAAGCCACATTCTTTGGAATTTGGTATGCTTACCTTTTTACTCATGTGCTTTATCCCATTTGATTACGAGATCTCCAACTTGGAAGATTTTTGGGGGAACAAAACTTGCATCAAAAGAAATTTTCACTATTTGCTGATGATAAGCATGAGTTATTTTGGCATTTTCTCTTTCTTCTTCCATTTTAAGGATCTGTGACACTCTTAATTGTAGGGAAGAAGAAGGTGCTTCATTAATAAATTGACCTAGGGCTAATGAGGGAAGAACTAGATTTGAAGGAATTACAACTTCTTTCCCAGAAACTTAATTAAATGGATAAGTTCCAATAGAGGCTTTTTGAGTAATCCTATCTTCCCATAATGTAAATGTTAAGGATTTATGCCAATTATTCTGATTTTTATCAATAGTTATTTTGACTATTCTTATGAGATTTTTGTTTGTTGATTCTGCTAAACCATTCCCTTAGGGATAGTAGTTAGCAGAGTATTTAAGTTTAAAACCTCTTTTAAGAGCAAAGTCTGTCATACTATTTCCTGAAAAATAAGATGCATTATCAAACATAAGTGCATTGGTTAAGCCAAATCTGCTAATAATGAATTGATCTATAAATTCAGTTATTGATTCAGAGTTAGTTACCTTTGGTTGAATTTTGTCCACCCACTTAGTAAAATAATCAGTTTCATTGAGAATATATTTATGCTACTTGGATGAGTTAGGAACAATCTCACCTATGATATATGATCCCCATTGCTCTAAAGTTTGTTCAATGTTGACTGGTTACAATGGAAAAGTTGGTTTTCTTTATCTTCCAGCAATAGTCTGGCACGTTTTGCATTTTCTTACATATGTATGAGCATCTTTGAACCAAGTGGGCCTGTAATAACCTGCATGAAGGATCTTATGTGCAGTGGTATCTCCACCGAAGTGTCCACCTGAAGGTTCATCATGGAGTTCCTGCAAACCCTTCTAAGCTTCAGATTTCTCAAGGCATCTTAGTAGTACAAAGTCATAGTTTTTTGTAAACAAGACATTCTATATGAGTTGGTATTTATTAGCTTTTAGTATTAAAGCTTTTTTTATTTTATGATTGAGTTCTATCGGAGCATATCCATTTTTCAAGTAAAAGATTGAATCATCATACTTTGATTCTGAAACATTTAAGCTTAATTTAGCAATTTGTACAGTATTACATGACTCTTCGTCATTTGATATATTGGATGCTCCAGATAGTAGTTTGCAGAGACCTTGGCCTCTAATTATTTTGGCTAGTCTTATTTCAATGTCATATTCTTGCAAAACAGTTACCCAATTTTCTCTCTTTTCTCCTAGTTATTTTTGTATAAGTAGTTGCCTTACAGCTAAGAATGGAACTATTACCTTAGTGTGTGTTTTAAGGAGAAAATGTCTAAAAATGCTTTAAAGATTTATAGACAAAAAACGATTGTTTTTCTACTTTGGAATAATTTAGTTTTGCATCTTGAAGGTTTGAACTAAAGAATGAAATAGGTGCTTTGATTTTTTGATCATCAATCTGTGTCAATACAACAATGCAAGATTTTATGATGAAAAATAATATAAAATAAAATGTTTGGAAAAATATGGGGTAGTCAGAGAGGGTGCGTTAATGATAGATTATTTAATAAAATCAAAATATTTTGTTTGATCATGTCCCCATTTAAAAAGTGAATTCTTCTTAATCATCACTTGCAAAGGTAAAACAATTTGAGAAAAATTTGGAACAAATCTTTTAACAAAATTTATTTCTCCTAAGAAGGACTGCATGGTTTTTTTGTTATGGGGATGTGAGAGTTCAGAAATTTCCTTAATTCTTTCAGGATCAATCCAAATTTCCTCTTTTGAAACGATAAATCCTAAGGGTTTTCCTTCACTTAAAGCGAAATAAGACTTTTTTAGATTTAAAGAAATTCCATATTTCAAAAAGCTTTCAAGGATTTGCTTAAGATCATGATAGTGGTCCCTCCTTTTCTTGGAGTAAATAGTTATATCATCTAGATAAACAACCATTGTTTTGTTGATTAACCCCCTAAAAGCAATATACATTTCCCTTCGAAAGGTTAATCATGCATTTATTATTCCGAATGGAATTTTTCGATAGGCATAAGTACCCCATTTTGTTCTGAATGAAGTTTTTAGTCTATCTCTAGGATGAACCAAAACTTGATTGTAACCTGAAAATCAATTAAGAAAAGACATTAATTTAGAACCAGCAACGATTACAAAATTTGTTCCATAGGTGGTAATGGGAAATTATATTTCAAGAAAGCTTTGTTTAACTTTCTAAATTCAATACAAATACAAATATCATAATAATTTTCCTAACCGGAACTAAATTTGACAGCCACTTAGAATGCCTAATATGAAAGATAATATTGGCTTTAAGGAGTTTGTTAAGCTCAATTTTGATTTGACTTTTGAGGTTAAGGTGAATTTTCCTTAACTTTTGTTGTATAGGATTTTCAGTGGATATCATTGGGATAGTATGTTGAATGATTGAAGTATCATAAGTTTTTAGATCTTCGTATTTCCATGCGAATAAATTATTGTATTTTTTTTAATGAATAAATGCTAATATTTCATTAGAGGAAAGATCAAGTCCTAGGTTGAAGTTCTAAGGATTTAGATTTGCTCCAAGATTTACCAGTTCAAACCTGAAATTTGAACTTTGGAGTTTAGAATTTGTAATATTTTTGAATCTATCTTTAATATCATAAAGATCTTGGAGTTTGACCATAGACTTAGGTATAGCATTTTCTTCATACTTTTTTTGCAATTGCCTTTCATGTTCATATTAATCAATTAATTGATCATCTTATGCTCCTTCTGATGTGAGAAAAATAATAACATCATCATCATCATTGAATAATCTCTAGTTAGTAATATTATCAAGAATATATGAGCAAAAAATAAACTCTACAGAAAATATAACTAAGCTATAATCTTCTGAAGGGATAAGCTTGGATGCTACATTTGCTAAAAGGTCTACACTTGCATTTTGAATTCTTGGAATAAACAAGATATTGAATGCTAAAAAATGAGAGGTAAGAGATAGCACTAATGATTGATAATGTTTAATATGGTCAGAAATATAGTGTATGGTATTTATTACCCACTTAACAATTATTTGAGAATCTCCGAACACTTTAAGATACTTAACACCAAGATCAATTGCTTTGGTTAGGACTTGAACTAGTGTCTCATATTTTGTAGTATTATTTGTGCATTAAAATTCAATTTTTCATGTGAGCATAGTATATTCGCCTTCTAGATTGGTTAATATACAACCAGCTCATGCTCCTGTACTGTATTTTGACCCATCAAAATATAAAGTCCAAAATAAAGTATCAATACAAGGTTTATCTATAGTATTTACACACTTGGAAGAATCAACCTGAGAAAAATATTCAATCTGAGAATTAACTAAATTGGTAAGAAATAGAGACTTTAGAGCATTAAAATTCCCTGAAAAGGGTTCAGTAGAGTAATTTCGAAGAATTTTATTAGTAAAGGCCATGGATTCATTTTCTTCGTCGAATTTAGTTACTAAATATTTTAAATGCTTTTCATGGTCAACCCTCATTTGATTTGTCTTACCATTATGGGGAAGCCACATATGATACCAGTCAGTAGCAAAATAGCCATGAAGATTTTCTAACCAATCTCTACTTAAGATCAGACCATAGAAATATGGTATATCAGCAACTAAGATATCAATTAATTGATGGAATTTTAGATTTGATGCTAATCTGATAAGGATTGAATTCATCTCTCCTAATACCTTAAATTTTGTTCTGTCTAATTGTACAACATGTACTACTGAATTCTGAGGAGATATATTCAATTTTATACAAACATAATATGGCATAATGTTTGATGAGGCTCTAGAGTCAATTAAACAATTATGCACATTTTTTTTGAATAATTCAAAGGTTAATAGAAAAGGAGGAGTATGTGAATTGGACTTGTCACCTATTAAGGTAACATCACTTGCATCAATTTTCTTAGGTGAATTCTTAGGAGGCTTAGTTTTTCCTTTAGCTTATTTCAAAGTTATAGGAGCCGACAAGGGTGTAGCAGGAACTGCATTCAATTCTTTAAGAAAAATTCTCTGTTGCTGTTTTAATTTGCTTAGCTCATGGGGAGAGATATTTGATTTAATTTTCTTCATACCTTCCACTATATTGTATTCAATGGTATCAAAAACCACTAATGTTTTAGAGGTATATGGAAGAGTTGAAGAATTTGGATTTTATTGAGAAGAAGAAGTTTTTTTATTGACTACTTTATACTTAACAACAGAGGATGGAGCCTTTTTCATTTGAGGTGACTAAGAAAGATCAGTAGTTTTTTACTTCTAGTATTCATTGGAAGTGCCTCACATTCATTTTCATCATTATAGGTTGGAATGATAAAGTCCCATAGTCCATGAACTTCGACTAGTTATTCTTCTTGAGATTCTTTCGTAGATGATATTGTTTCACCATGGTCCTCGTCTTGATTTGATTTAGCATTTGAGATTACATTTGGGGCTTAAGAAGCCTATATTTTCTTAAAAGAGCCAAAATGTTTCTTTGAAGAAGATTCAATTTCTTGTTTCATTATCTCAACCATATCATTTGACATGGTTTTGAGGAACTTTTGTAATCCTCCAAGATCGTAGGGATATTTAGATGATTTCTTTTTGGGCTCATCTTTAAAGGAAACTTTCTTAGTTTTCCTATATTCTTGAGCTGCTTTCTTCTCTAAAGCAAGTATTCTTTTTTCAACAGAAAGAGCTTCTTTCATATTCTCTACCTATGTAGCCTTATTGGCTATATCTATAAAAATAGCAATATTAGAAGGAAGAGAGGATATATGCCATTCTATTTGCACATCTACTCTAGGCTTAGGCATGGTTTGGATTTTGTTGAGAAATTTATTAAATCTAGAATCGAAGTCTTTGATATTTTCATCTGTATTTGATTTCAGATTGGAAATATCATTTATAAAGGTTGCAATAGTACGATCATATCCAAATTTAGTAAGGAATTGTTCTACAAAAATGTCCCAACTAGTAATTGAGCCGATGGTAGTGAGAAATACCATGATCCAGCCGATCCTTGAAAAGTATAAGGAAATAATATAACTACACAATACTCCTTTGAAAATTCATTAAGATTTATGGCAAACATGAAATTATGGAGATTCTCTTATACAGGTAATTCATCATCCGGATTATACTTAGGCAACCATATTTCAGGATGCTCAGGTAAAGGATGAAGAGGCCCTGGTAGTTGAACAACTCCAGGATTTTTCCAAGGTCTGTTTTCCATTGTATGAAGGGGAGGATTAGGTGGTCCTAAAGGAGGATTTGAAGTAGAAGAAGTGGTTCCAATAATAGTTTAAGGTGAAGAAGAAACAATTATGGAAATAATATTACTTGAAATAGAAGTTGTAGATTGACAAGAAGAAGAAGGGATATTAATCAATGAAGGATTTTTTTGAGAATATGTAAGAGAGGGAAGAATTACTGATGTTGTTTGAGAGGTAGAAAGAGATTGAATCTCACTAGTTGATGATTGTGTTTCAAAAATAGGAATTTTCCTTCGATGAGAATGAAGAGGAAAAACAAAAGGGACTACTCCAAGTTTTTCACTCTTATATCGAGTTAATACACTAGTGCCTTCTGTTAGCACTCCATCGGATCTCTGAAGGATGAGAAGGAGACCAGCAAAGGCAACCACATACCATTTTAACCTAGTAGCTAGCCCTACTAGGTTGAGAGGTCTCTCTCAATTAAATCACAACCAATGACTGTATTATGGAGATTTTAGGCTAGATATGTAGATTAGGATTTGGTTGGTTTGGATTTTTGTGCTAGATGAAATTGGACCTTTAGAAGTTAGGCTTGAAAGCTCTGGTAGTGTTACAAGAGAAAATTGTAGGGGAATGAAGGCGAAAGGTAAGCAAGCTTGAGTGACACTTTAGGTTGTGTGGTCATAGTGTAGGATGAGAAGAGAGATCAAGAACAAGCATATAAGTATGAATTCATTCCTTAAGAAGAAATAAACATAACATCATCATCTAATTGAATAGGGCATGCATTACTCATGAGTCATGCTTAATAACTGTAAATATAATGAGTGAAAGAAACAGATATGAAATGGAAAGAGAAATAATTCAATGGAGTGACTTAAAAAAGATAAACATAGTCATACAAGCTCACCACATGAATCCATAAATTTTAGCTGCAATGTTTCTTTGTATTCATTGTATTACTTGATCAAAATAGAATACACTAGTCTCGGTGTCCAATGTTCCAACATCCAACCCTTGAAAATGATTATAAAAGGCATCATATAGCTATTGAGGTCGAAATCCTCCCTTGGAGGTTGAATTTTCCAGCAATAAAGTCACATACATGCATCTATCTGAAGTCAGCTACACCCTAGGGAGGTTGCACAACAAATTCCTTCTTTTCCTAACCAATAGAGAGATATCCCCAATGAAACAAATGGAGGATAAGACACCTATCTACCTCTATATTTACCATTAAAATTAAAATTTTTAATTCTACATTCATCTACTTTCACCTTTTCACTTTTACAAAAGTCAAACTAGAGATTGGAGAAAATTACACAGTGAAAATTTACTTTAAATCTTAGAAAATTGCAGAAGCATAGTGCCATCATGGAGGCCATTTGTAGGCACCTTCATGAAGTCAAAATTGAAATATGAAAGAACGATAAACTATCCTTATCTGTCTAGTTTCCATAACATCTTGAATTTTTGAAAATGGCACAATGGAAGGCCTTCAAAAACTCATTTTCCCGAGGTGTCTCCAAAAGCGTCGTGCCTGCTCCAAAACTATGGCAGAAGCATAGAAATGAGGTGGTTTTTTGCATTTTTCTTCAAAACCTAATCTTGACATGGAAAACCAACTCTAGATATGACATTTATTCATAATTATCTATCCATCTATGTAGAAAAAAATTCATTTGGATGGCCAGGGAAAAAGCATCGCACCTCGGCGCAACCTTTCTATGTGCCAATTTCTGCAAAATTTCTAGGTTTTCTGGAAACATGGGTCTCAAATATGGAGTCACATCTCTCTAACCATGAGGTTGTTTGCAAAATATAGATATGTTTGTGTTACATGGAATGTGCGAGACAAAAAAATCTTCCTGTTTCCTAATATGCTTCTTAGATTTCCTACAATATTACCTGCAATATGGTGACAAAACTAGGATATTACACAGTCAGAAAAATAGGCTGCGAATATGTGAATGGATCTCTCATTTTGTAATACCTGTGTAAAACCTAAGATATTTTTTTTTCCTTTGGCATGTTACAAACAAAAACCTCCTCCATTTTCCAAAAATTCAGCTCTGGTTGTTCACAATATTCTCTGAAAAAGATGTCTAAAACATGATTTTTTGGAAAATATCACAAAATGGTTGTGAAAGGGTCACAGAAGGGTCGTGAAAGGGCCACGCCACTTTGAGAGGGAAATTTTAGGTCTTCCCAGAGGATTTTGGGGCTGCAAGTGGTATGGTTGGAAATCTTAGGATGTTTACTACAAAATGGAATCATTAAGCACTGCAAACTCGTTCTCCAAACCCCTGCAAAAATTGATTTGAAGAGAGCTTGTCCAAAAGTGCAGAAAATGACCTGGAACAACTATATTTTGAGAATTACTCTCAAACCATAACACTTTTGCATAAAATTAAGGAGTTTTTTGTTCTTTAACATATTATTGACAAAAACCCCTTTCACTTTTGTAAAATTCATCTCCATTACTTCATAAACGGATTTTGAAGCCAAACTATCCCTGTGTGCACTGTGAACCCTAGAAAATGATCAAAAAAATCTAAAAATGATGCCATGGGTCTGAGTTGACTCAAACTTGGAAAATTTTCCTCCTTTGTTGTAATTTTTCTTCTCATTTTCCATGGTGTTTTTTTGTATGATATAAACCCTAGATTGATGGGAAGGAAGGAAAGGGTGGAATCTAGGAAAACAAGGGGTAATTGGGCTACAAGTTTAGGGAGAAAAACGGAGAGAATAGGAGTTAGGGAAAAATATGAAAAAATTAGGGGACAGAGGGGAGTGTTTTAGGAACATAGTGCAAGTGAAATTCCTTGAAATGGATAAGGGAAAGAGGGGGAAAGGAATAAAACACAATCCTAACCCAGAATCTCTACAAAACGCAGCGAGAATTAGGGTTTGAGTGAAAAATGGGAGTAATGAGAGGTATGAATGATATGGAATTATTTGGTAAGGATTATAGGTGATGTATGAATGTTTTTATGTGATAAAACTAGGGGTTTTCTAGCTGAATGTAACCAAACATCTCAACAATACAAAAAATAGTTTGAAAACCCTAAAAGAGGGAATCCACTCTTTGCTAAATAAATTCACTTGACAGAGAAGTAATGAATGTTCACTTACTATTTTGGAAGCACCTGAACCTTTAAGCAATGATGAATTAACCCTTATTTTGCCTTCTTATGAAAGAATTTTTACATTTATGGTGGCAAAATGAAAGACACCTAGGCGCTGACCTAGGTGAAAACATGGTGACTAACCTAAGACTCTAGATCATAATGGTGGACATGACTCATGAAATGATGATGAGCATGAGTGAATGGAGGGAGAAGCGCTAACCTAGACAACAAATAATGATTAAATTTTATTTGAAAACTTATTTGAAACTATAAAATTTAACTATGGGACCCTAACGGGACATAATAAGAGGCCATTGATCACTGGTGACAGGATGTAAAAACTGACACCAACACTTTCAAAAATTGAAGTGACACTTCCTTCTCAGGCTTCTGAAAGTATAGGTTTTTTTTTTGAAATTTAAATTTCTTCCGATTTCTTTATGAGAACCTGTACTTTATGTGACTCTGGAGTATATTCTAAATGGATTTATTTATGAACATAACTAGGAGAATGTGGGGGTGAATGAGCAACTTCTAATTTATTAGTAGGACATTTTGAAACAGGAGTAGAAGTTGTGGATTTAGAGGGAAAATGACTCTTGTGATGGTATTTACTTTTTAATTTAAGCTTTTGTGCCATTCATAGTCATATTTCCCTCCTTTTAACACCAAAAATGTTGAGGCCCAAAAAATCATTGCAACAACATCGGGAAAGCCACCCAGTCGGGGACTTAAAAACCATCCCTTTTCTATTTGGAATGGTGACTATGACTGTATTTGTCGGATCAGTTTCCCAATTTAATATAGTTGGAGTTACTGGATGATTTTATCTCTAAGTGGAACTTGATAGATGGAGAAATAGGAAAACTTGTAACAAACAATAAATAAATAAATATATATATATATATATATATATATATATATCCTGGGATGAAAAAATTTCGTTGTGTGATCTACAAAATATTATTTCAGTCAATGCAAATAAAGATCATACATTCACTTAGAGATATGAAAAAAATTTAATATAATTGATTTAATTAATAAGTTAATTAAATCAATTTAATGAAGCTTATATCACAACTTTTAGAAAATGCATGTATTGCATATATACATAAATGATAACAGCATAACACGTTCAAAAGTGAATTGATGTCGAACTATGTTCAAAAAAATATATAAGACAACACAATGATAATATCAAAAAAGTTACATATATATATTTACTTAGCTCATCTGAGAAATAACTCTCGGTCCAAGCTTTTCTATTCAGAAAAAATTAAGAGTACAAAAGTGCAACATCAATAAAGTCTTCTTTCCAAAATTTTAGGACACCTTCTTAAAAGACATTAATGGGTTTAAAGATAAAACTAATAAGTCTTAAAATAGTCATTACAATAAAAATTGAGGAGGTTTCAAACAACTCTCCTTAAAGTAAGTAAAATTAAAACAAATATAAAAATTAAAGGGGTGATTTGTTGGAGGATTGACCTACTGTCCCTTCTTCCATTTTCTCCTTGAGTTGAAGAATATTAACCATAGGCTTAACCTCAGGAGGTTGGATTGGCCTAATTCATAGGTGTCCAGTAGAAACAACATCAGATAATGGAGGTAGCATATATGAGGATGTATTTGTAAGACAACGAAGCATGAGCCATTGGCTGTGAGGCTTCACTAGATATCTTCGGTATCTTTCCCAATCCAGTTTTGCAATCTTCATAATATGCTTCTCTTTTACTTTTGACACTTCCTGCCATTGTATTATCAAATATTTTACCAAAGGTAATGCACCATGAGGACATCTGTCTATGAGATTTGTTGCGATAAGGTTCTGGCTAATATTTTCCACAATGTTGGTGGAAATGTCTTTGGCTCTGCAAATTTCCCTTTCTACATTATTTATTTTTATATCCCAATTTATGAACAATATCTCTTTCTTTGATTCTTTAATTCTAGGTAGGTTGGCCTTTTGGCCACCAGTATAATCCTGCCAAGTAACAAATTGGGATACCTTCTAATCTATGTCATTGAAACTAATCCTCATATCAACAATGTGATTCACAAATGAATCACTTTGATCACATAATTAAAGGCTGCTTGTTAATTTCTAACAAAAGATAACCTATTGCTATGCCAATAAGGTGTTTAATTCTAAAGCCTCTTTCCTAAACTCATCAATATTTGGGATATCTTTCATTTGCTCAATGGAGAGCTGTAATTGATGAATTTGAGTATCTTTAGAATTAATTTCACTTTGATGCTGAATTTTCAGTTGGTGCAGGCTCTCTTGAAGATTTTTTATTTGTACCTATAGATGCTGACTAACACTTTGCTTTTCTTCTTGTAAATCTGTTTCAAGTTGAAGCATATTTTCATCTGTTTGTTTCATCAGTTCATGAATCTGTGATGCCTTCTCAATAGTTGCATAAGCATAAGATCCTACAAACTGTGATAACTGAGTTAGATCATATGAAGGATCTGACTACATCTTTCCAAAAAATGTCCATTGACATATCTTCTTAAGTGAGAGTCTGGGAATTCTCTATTATTTTCCTTTTTTTTTTTCCTACTAACAACTGCCTTGTGTTAGGACTGTAAAAAATGTCCAAGGGGGGGGATTTCTTGAATATTTAGAATAATCTCAGAGGTTGGGAAGGCTGGGATATACTCCATTCTCTATGTACTTACTACTTTGTTAGAGGGCCCAACAGTAAATGAGTCCTGACTTGTAGAAGGAGGATTTTGTACAATTTGTTGTTGGTCAATAATCATAGCTGTTTGTTCTTCTTGAAGTTTGAGGTAAAACTCTTTCCAAACATATTTGAGACTTCTGGGAAAATCGAGATCTATTGATTGAACTTCATCTGATTTCTCCTGATATTTTGTATTAATGACTTCTGTATCCTTAATAACTAATTCACTTTCTTTCTATGCCATGGTTTGAGAAACATCCAAAATCTTGAGTGGAATTGTTTCTAGTCTCTTATTTCTATATTGCTGAAACTTTAGTAGTTGTTGTGGGTGCAGGTGTAAAGTTTCCAAATTTTTAACTACATCATCGATGTCGACAAACTCAAATAATTTGTCAAAATCATCGTCTTCATGCAAAAATGATAATTTTCACTTTTGTAGTGAAATTATTGGCGACAATAAGCAGATCATATTGCCTGTTTGGAATAGTGAATAATTTCGAACAATCAATTTGGAAAATTTCCACTATATTATGCTTGTATTTCTCTAGTCCATACACACCACAATTAATTTGAAAGGAAGGCCATAATGCCTTCTTGGATTCTTTAAAAAATGTGGTGACACCATTTCAAACAGTTTTATATGCAATTTCTCTCGCGAGACGTTTATCAAGAACATACAGGGGTAAGACATGTGGATGATCTAGGCTCCCAAATACTTGTACATAGGTGAATGACTTGTCACCAAACCATTTTCCTATAGAAGAAAAGTTGGCTTGGGCCTCTTTCTAAAGTCTAGGGGCTTTCTCATTGAAAACAATTTCAAAAAGGGGTATAATAACTCCATGATAGATTTTTTTAAAATGAATTTCATATTTGGATTCCCATAGAATACTATGAAATGCATGAATGTGAACAAGATATTTGGTAGTCCATTTATAGCCCATGGCTAGAAAATCTGATGTAAAACATAAAGCATCCATAATATAACCACTTGTATCAAATTGATGAAAGATTTTAGAAGAGATAGAACAGTTCTTTCTATATTCTAAAATTTGGGTCACAATATTATTTGACAGAATATTGCCCCAGCCCATAACATAAGCATATTCTACTGCTTCCATATGGGGACTCCATTCTACTGAAAATCTAGTTGTGTCTGACTAAGCAAAAAGTCTATACATCATAGCAGGGATATAGCAATAGGGACTTGCAAGAGATTCAGTAGAATACATACCCTTTTCTCGTTCTTGTCTTTGTTAGGATTTCTCCTCCATTTCTTTATTGACGTCGATTTGAGTTCATTTTCCTTAGCGAACTTTTCAAGGAATTCCTTTTCATAAATCTTATCAAGGTTTGGAATATGGTACATTCGCTTCAGTTCTTCCGCTTTAAGGGAACAAACCATCGTTCCTCTGCTGGTAAGGAAAGTCCTATCCCCGATGTTAAGATTGTCGATAATCCACCTTACCATATCAATACATGGTAATATCTTGGGTTGTTCTGCAATTCAGTGAAGAAAATAATTAGCTATGTCTCCAATTCTAGCTTCAGAAGAATTTAGGGCATTGATTATTTCCATTCTCTGGATTTTGTGGGTTTCTCGTATTAAAATAGCTTATATATATATATTCCAATAGAGAGGATCCACTTTCAGCTCCACAAGTTGTATCTGTAAACAAGGGCAACATCTTTGTTCTCTCGGAGGGAGTAGTCGTAGGGCTAACATGAGCCATGTGCTTCTTTACTTTCTTCAAAGCCTTAGACATTTACGGAGAGCTTTCTTTACTCAAACTTGCCTGTAAATAAGTAGGAAAGAATAAGAAGAAATAAGGAACCTTTTAGTTTTACAATACACATAGATACCTTAGTAATAGAAACATTTAAAATGGATGAGACTTCTCATGCTGATGGGATATGAATTGAATGCTTGTTGCAAGAAAATGATTATGGTGGTATGGGTTAGAAAATTGTTAATTTATGACATTGATGACTTCTATGGGTTATCGTGCCTATATAATCATTTCTAAATTAAACTAGATCTATTGCATTACATTGTGGCTCGTGCGTAATCTCTTCATTAAATATTGATGAGCTTAGCTTTTCTACCGATCGCGACATCGCAATCAAAACATCGACGAAATTGGTAATATGAAAAATGTGTTTTTTGACTAGAGTGTGATGTGCGATGTGTGATGTGTTTTATCACATCGATGAATATGAGAGGTAACCAATAGAATGATTAAGCGTTTTCAAGAATGAGATGTGATATTCTTTATCGCATTGGCGAGTATGACTGGTAATAAATAAGACTATCGGGGAGAAATTACGATTTGCGAAAAGTGATAGGCTTACATGGCAGAAGTAGATCCCATTGGTATTTTTTATCGGATTTACTTATAAATATGGCTTTTTCCTAATATAAAAGTGTTTAGGTTATATTTCATCAGATCACAAAACCATTTCAAGTCATTATTTTTTCAATTATATACGTTTTACAATGATTTTGTGATTTGCAAAATGCGATTTATCTTCAATTAATTATTTAGAAAGAAAAATTTAAAATTTTCATCCCCTTTTTACCCCTATTCCTATCAAAAGAAATAATCTAAGGGCTTATTTTATTTAACTCTAAAAATTAAAAGGGTCCCCATTATTTTCGAAGGTAACTATGGCTTAAAATAATTGGGGTTGTTGATTTACACAATAGGAGTCTAGGGATATCTCTTGGATATAGAATGCATATGGATGTAATGTTAGATCTAAATTGAGTCTGTATTTTGTTGTTTTGTGCAAAAGACAAGGCTACTGTAGTTGTGTGCACATTTTTATCACTCCACCATATTTCTAAGGTTGAAGAATAAATCCCAATAGAGGTAACCACAGACCAATATTTTGGCTTGGTATCTAGCCCTACCAAGTTGGAGAGGGCTGAATAAATTAGGGTTTTCAAGCTAGGATTTTCATAATTGGTTTTTCTGGATGATGGTTTTATGAGGGTGAAAACTAGGAGCTAGGTTTATATTTTCAGATGATAATTTATAGAGATAATTAGGAGCAAGGTAGGTATGCATAAGAGGTATTTTAGATTTTTAGTCTTTAATGATATAGGATGAAATAAAAGAAAATCAAAATGAGCACAAGAGGTGAATTCATTTTGATAGAAGAATAAAACAAATACATGAAAATCTCTTTTAAAACATAGCATGTGTTCATGAATTATGTTTACAGACTGGAGAGATTATCGTTAGAAAGAAAATATGATGATAAAATGTATAAATATTAACACAAGGAAGTAACATTACCAAATTTACACACCACAGGAATTCCTAAGAAACAGTTGTAACTTCTGGTTTTATTATTGTCAAAACAATACACCAGCTCCAATGCTCTCCACCCTCACATGTCCAACATTCCAACTTCCATGCATACCAAAATAATCCCATATATACAATATTACAACTCTCTTTGATTCCTCAAACATAGGAATCAAAAAATAAAAATTAAGAAAATATAAAAAATCCTATCCTAACAATATGAAAAATTGATTTGCAACTAAAACTCCAAAATATCTTGAGAACCATGAGAAATAGTTGTTGAAACACAAATTTAGTGAATGTTGGCCAAGTGGATTAATATCCCTATATCTGCTCCTTTAAGTATGGAACCATATTCCACAAAATCTACCTTTAGACTACCTCCTTACACCTGCCTACACCAATCTTGGATTTAGTTCGTCAATTCGATGATCTTTTGTCTCCAAATCTGTGATGAGCCCAATTAATTTCATCTACATTTAAACTGTTCAGCTCATGCAATAGCTCGTGCAAACTCTCTTTTCTGATTCAATTCTAATTTTCCTTGAATAATTTCATCCATTCATTTGGAGTTATATTTAATGATCCTTGGGCCATATCATGTATATAAGTGACAAATTTGCCATTATTTTTCTTTGTAAAGTGAAATACATGGAATTTCACCTATCTCCAAACTCTGTTCAAAAGCATGGTCCAGTAAATGCCACTTTCTAGCTTTGGAAGCTGCCACTATCAACCATGCATATTGACTCTGATCAATTGAGTAACCTTGAAGAAACATATTCTTGTATTCATTTTCCAAATAATCCCATCGTGCCACAATACATGCTTCCAACATTAAATTATATTTGAAAACATCTGGACTAAGCCTGGAATCACCACTTCCAGTATTTTGAAGAACCATTTTCCCCTTCTTAATTTCCTCAAACAACAGTCTAGATTTTTCAAACATATTATTTTGTCCATAAATTTTTATCATAGAATTGATGGTGCCGATATTTGGGGCACATAATTCCCGCATATACTAGAGAATAGATACACAGTCATGTATATGCTCAGCTAGTGTATATATGAGTGGGATTGTGTTGTTGTTGTGTACAAAAGAAATATTGTAGGTACGTTGGTAATAAAATCCTAGATGCAGGTGGACAGAAAATAGGAAGCGGCCTTTGAACTATCCACATTTACAAAATAACATGTAGAACCACTAATTATACATCATAATTTCCTCCTCAAGCAAAAAATTTGATCCAAAATATTGTGCTGACATGAAGAATAACATTATGTTCAGAATTTCCATTACTCTGTTCCCTCCTCCAACATAAAAACTTTGTCACAAATGAAATGTAAACTTTAAGATGAATCTAAAACATGCTTTCCTTCCATCATCTTTTCTCAAAATTTTGCAATACTAACATCTCTGAATTGAGTAAGTTGTGGTGGTATGGGTTCTAGATGACCATGTTCCTCCACCAAATGGAAAAAACGCATCTTTCTTGAGGGTATTCTCCCCAATAAGAGCATCAATAAATGCATCCATGAGTTTTTTATTCTATTGCAAAATATTTTTTGCGCGTTCACATCACATGTTAAGAATTCTCAGTGCTTCCACATAAACTTCATTAAGTTGATTCACTTCATACCTGTGGTTGTATAGCTAATAAAACTCTTTCTTATTGTAAATTCCAACAAATACAAGCTCTTGAGCAGCTAACCTAGCATATTTTTTCTACCCAAATTATACATAAATGATCAGAGCCATGCCAAATTTCACTCGCTGCATGTGGAGCTAGCTGGACAGTGCTGTGATCGAGCATTGTATGTCAACTAATGCTTGGCATCTCAAAATTTATTGCATCTATGTGGACTCACCCAAATCCTTTCTCTTCTCCATATCTCAGGGTAATAGTGATCATGTGCAAATCCCTAAAATCTGGGAAATTAACAGCAACCACGACCAATGCTGCCTCGTAAATTTTACTTGTAAGAACTTGCGCCATTTCTAGGGTGATAAAAATATCTCAAATTGTAGCTAGAAAAGATGATTTTTCATCTTTGATGTCATCTCTAGATCACAATTTATAGCAGGCATCACACTTTTTGCCCAATGTTCCACAACATATGCTTGAAAGTTTAGCCAGGCAAATTGCAAGCCAAGGTGGAAGCCAAGCACCATGGACGCCATATGATAACTGACTGTTAAGTACTTCCATTAAATTTCCAGAAGGAAATATGTGCTCATCTATCTCAGGAGAAGTTTGGCAGAAGAATTCAAGCCATGGATTTGTATATAATGACTCAGGATGGCCCCTCTTGTGTGGACCACCAAATGGTGTCTTCTGCATAATCATCCTTACTAAAGCTTCAAAATTTTTAAAACGAGACCTCTCATGGTCTATAAATATAGGTGCTAATGATTTTCTGTCAGGTTAAATAGTGGACCGAAAACCATAGTATAGACAATGTCCCATTTAGGTTATTCACAAAGTTTCTTGCCTCGAGATGCATCTGTTGTGATAAATGGAAGATTAACATATGTCTGCGAAGAGGATGACAATTCCACCTTTGCCTTCTCTAAAGGCTCTCTCAACCTTTACGAGGCTAATCTGTCTTTAGAAAATTCATTCCTTCTCATATTTTGAACTCATAAACAAGATAGTCAAGTAGAGTGTTATCAAAAACCTCACCACCCAAGAAGGTATCACCATTTGTGGCTTTCACCTCAAAAAAACCATTTGATATTTTAAATATTGAAACATTAAAAGTTCCTCCACCAAGATCAAAAACAACAACCAAACCTCCCTTCACTCCATGAGCAAGTTTATTTATTTGGAATGTCTACATGACAGAATTCCACACATATTTACAGGCCCTTGAAGAAGCACCGACAAGATTTAAATTAAATTTTTCAGCTACATTCGTTGAAAAAGACAACACACGTCGATCGAAATCCTTCACAAGATCATTCATTTCTGTGGTTTCAACATCATTATCATTTTGAATTAATTCATGACAAACAAGTTTCATACCTTCGACTGCCTGCTCCAGTGACCCATAATAAATTATATCAAGTGCTTCATTCCAATCAATTGGCCCTACTGCCAATACTTGGGAGACTGTTAGCAAGTGTGAATCTACATAAACCTAAAAATTCCCATTTCTTACTCTAACACTTGAAATATTTAGTGTGGTTGTTTTTTTTAAAACTACACTAAGCTCTTGCTTCAATTGTGTATCTACAGAATGCACTATAGGGGATGCACTATTTGCACAAGCGTCTCCCCAGTGACTTTGGACAACTACTCTAGATGGAGCCAACATTTTAGCCATTGCTAAAGTTTGAAGATTTAGATCAATATAATCAAGAATGATAGGTCAGGGTTCCAAGTCAATGGGAACCATCGAAATATGGCCTTTGATTGCAGTTCCATTGAGCTTGAATAACTCATGTAATACAATATTGACCATACATAATGGTTGATCATTAGCTCCAGGTCTTATTATGCACAACACACATCCTCCTAGGGACATCCCTACTTTTATAGTGTTTCTATTGAAAAAGTAATAGATATATACTGGATTGAATTCCCTTAAATTTGTCACATCATTTGAAATAATATTGTAAAGTCCAATATAATCAAGAGAGAAAAACCATATCATGAGTGTCGGCGAAAATGTCATGCTTACTTGTCTGTACCAAACTGTTGTATGTTCAACAAGATCACTACGAATGTGATGGAAACAATGACCACTATGTCTTTCATAAAGCTAGATATTTCATTTTGCATGCCACTTACTACAAACATGACTAATATTGCATGTCTAAGTATGCCATCCCAAATTATCATTTTAAGTACCCATGAAAACAAGAGTAGTAGTAGGGTCTTCAATTTTGTACTTCTCTCATCTTTCATTTAATTTAAAATATTAATTGTTGTTTCAAAATCATCATTTTCCAACACTATCTTCATCAGGATTTAGTAAATACAAGGATGAAACGTGAATCCATCCTGCAGCATCGTGGCCATCAATGCACAAGCAAGAATGGAAAAAAACAAAGCGAGGCCAGTGATAACGACAGAGCTAAGGTGAAACATAGAAAAATAAGGTGAGGTGGGCAGGATGAAAATCCATGTGCTAACACATAGAGACCTTAGTAAGTCTGCAAACGAGTGCACAGACCTCTGCAGTTGTGTGCGCAGGGAAGTAAGTTTTGTATTGGGAAGATTTGAGCTAGTAAAATAAGTGTTTGAAGACAAATTTGTGTACTTTACTTGTATGATTCCATTATCTATGTTTTGTGATTATCTATGCTAGATCATGGTTTTCATCTATAATTGCATCGCAAGAGTTGAATATCGTTTATTATGATGATTAATTCATGTTAAAGTAGAAAAGTGAAATCCACAAAGTATTTAAGTAGATTTATGAGAAAACGTCTATATATTTTTCATAATAGTTTTGTGAAGCTATAAATAAGCCTTAAGAGAAGATAACCCTAAAGCCACACTCCGTAGTCCCTCTGGATGCACAAACTTGATTCTAGCATCCCCTAATATTTCCTTGGGTTAGACTTTGGTCTATGCAGTAGATCGTTGCTGAAAGGGCCAGTAATAGAGGGTTTTGTTGGTTCATGCAACCATATTTGAACTTGGGTCTAGACCCCCTCAAGCCAATAGGTTCCCTCCTTTATAGTTATTTATGAAATTTTTTCTACTTTCCAAATGTTAGTTGAAAAATGGACTTGCTTCACCTTAGAAGGTTGGTCTTTGGTTTTTTTCTCACATGCACCCTAATGGCTTTGGACTATAAACTTTTGAAATTTCTTTCCGGTTTCCCCTACCAAGGGCAGATAACCTCTACCAGATTTTTTTCCGGGCACCCCATTGGAAATGACACTCCAATCTTGTATGAGTGTAATCTATGTATATTTATTTGTTAATATAATGTGATATGTTTGCAAAAAAAGAATGCATTTCACATATTAAAATGGTTTTTTATTGAAATGTTTTATTGATAATCCATATTAATTTTTTTTGTTATGACGAATGAATTACACATATTCCTCTTTTTTTTTAAAAACTTTTAATTACTTTCTTTCTTTTAATATTTCAAAATTTTATTATATACAATGTTAAAATAATTTCTTTTAACATTTTTTTCCTTATATATAGATATATATGAAGTTGATATTGATCTAAATTAGTTAATATAGATATTCAAAGTGTTTATTTAAATCCCACGTTGAAATATTTTTGAAAAGTATAAGATTTAAACATCTAACTCACACATTTTTTTTACTTCTAATTATTTTACCTCCTTTTAAATTCTCTATGAACTTATACTACCTCATATGGACAACTTACTAAAAATATATATCATATTTACTTTTTTTTTTTTATTATACCCAAAATAGCTTTTCTATTTAGACAATAGTTTATTTTTATAGGTCAAATATAATGGAATTACACAATCGCCCTCATACTAGAGGCCATCCAGACTATAGAATGAGTGTCTTCCCTCAAAAACAGAAAAAAAAAATCTCATGATCAAAACATTAAAAAAAAATTCTTATGGTTAAAAAATTTTATTAGTCTGTTGCTTCAAACAAGGATATATTTTTTCCCTTTTTTTACTATGATAAATTACTAATTTTTTCTTCACTCTAATCTAACATGGACCAAAAAAATGTCCAAAATTAAAAACCATTATAAAACTTGACTGCATTATTAAATCATAAAATATTCTTGACTCAAGGATAAAACTTTCCAAGTTGGATTTGTTTTTAAACTTCTGCTTGAGGTAGACAAGAACATGTGACTTTGTGAGTCAAAGTCTTTCCCTCTCAACATATTGTGTGGGAAAACATATTCCATGATGTATAGCTATCCTATAAATTAGGTTCAGATCCACCCACCTTACAACTTTTAATACTTTAATGTCATGAAAAATGATACATGTGACCCTACGAGAAAATATAAGATAATTGATGTGTTTGATCATGAGTGTCCACTCCCTTTACAAAAAAATAAAGGTGCTTAAAAATATACACGCTCTAGTGGAATAATTGGAGATAGGGTGCATAGCCAAGGGGTGAACAGTTACTGGACAAATGACCCTCCATTCTCTTTAAATAGATATCATGGACGAATTAGGTGTTAAGCCACATATCGAGTGTTGGTAATATCGAAGAGAGAGAGAACCGTCGGATCACTACATATCCTGACCATCGGATTATAAGTTACAAATGTACATAGAAAAGAAAGACACTAAACCTACACTATGCTAGACCAAGTCATACTTAACTATTTCCCATGTGTTTAAATATCCTAACATCCCCCCTTAAGAACAACTTGGGATAGGATTGAAGGATTTACAAAGGTGACACAATAGGAGAAGGAAGGAGGCATTGCTGATGATTCCACAAGGTTGTATAAGTTTTACAACTTTGGGTCATCATGTATTCTCTCTGTTTTTGTTGCTCATAATGATGAAGTGAGTAAAATTTGGCATGAGAGATTTGTTCACTTAAACTATCTCTCTCTTCAAGATCTATGTAAAGAAAATATGATGACAAGTCTTCCTATGGTATCTTTCCAAGATGGTGTTTGTTCCGGATGTGTACCTAGAAAACATCATCGGGATATTTTTGACAAACATGCCTCTTGGCACACTTTAGCTCCTTTGCAGCTTGTGCACAGTGATTTATGTAGTAAACTTCCTGTTGTTTCTTTCTCTGGCTGTAGGTACATATTAACATTCATTGATTATTTTTGCAGACACACATGGGTATACTTCTTAATACTAAAGAGTGAATTTTTTAACATGTTTTTGGCATTTAAGGCCTTTGTTGAGAAACAATCTGTACATCACATTCTTAAGTTAAGATGTGACAATGGAGGAGAAAATGTTAACAACAAATTTGTCCACTTTTGCACTGAGCTTGACATTCAATTGCAACATATTGTTCCATATACTCCACACAAAAAATGGTGTAGCTGAAAGGAATAATCGCACTCTAAAATAAATGGCTATTTCTATTCTTCAATCTAAAGGACTTAGTCTTAATTTTTGGGCAGAAGAAATTAATTGTGCAAATTACATAGTAAATCGCACTCCTACTAAGGTTTTAAGGAATATAACTCCAGAAGAATCGTGGACCTCAATCAAACCATACGTAAGTCACTTTCGTGTTTTTGGAAATGAATCTTGGGCCTAGTTTCTAGATGCAAAACATAAATCCTTAGAACCTAAGAGTGAAAAATGATTTTTGTTCGTTATTCTGAAGATTTCAAAGGATGTATAATTCTTCAACCAGAATTATATATCGGCATGTGAGCTTAGTTTGGTGGGTGTGCCACCTTTGGCCTGCAAGCTTGATTCAACATTCCTCTCTCTATCTCCTCTATTTTTGACAACATTCCTTCAAGTTCAGATGATTTTAGTGAGGATGAAAATCCTCAGCCACCTCCCCAAGATATTCCTTCAGCTCCCCATCTTCCAATATGGGTCCGCTCTACTCGGGATGCAACAGGTTCTCTTATAGGTGACCCTATAGATGAACGTCCTACTCAGTTCGAAAGAGCCTTTTCATTATTGGCTCAAGTTCCAGAAAATACTGATCCAGACACCTTTGAAGAAGCTTCAAGTCATCAATATTGGGATGAATCTATGAATGAATAATATCATTCCTTATTGGCAAAAGATACTTGGGATCTTGTTCCCCTTCCAAATAGAAGAAAACTTGACCAGATGCAGATGGGTTTACAAAACAAAATTTGGACTAGATGGAAAAGTGGATAAACATAAAGCTCTTCTTGTTGCTAAAGGATTTTCACAGGTTGAAGGAATTGACTATACTGAAACCTTCTCCCTTGTTGCCAAAATGAATTCTATCTTCCTTGTTATTTCCCTTGTTGCCTCCTTTAAATGGGGAGTCCATCATATGGATGTTAAATCCGCTTTCTTAGGTGGATATTTGCATGAATAAATCTAAATGGAACAACCCCCCTGGCTTTATACAAAATGATTCTAGCCTTTTTTTTCACCTTAGGAAGTCTCTTTGTGGTCTAAAACAAGCTCCTTTGGCTTGGTATGCCAAAATGGATAGCTTTCTCTTAGATAATGGCTTTTCTAGGTGTCATTTTTGTTAGCCACCTATAAAATTTGCCATATCAAATGGTGGCTAAATCTATTTTAGCCTTTAAGAAACAATTCATGTTCAAATTTTTAGTTCTTAAAGTCTTATGAAGATCTTTATCCTCTGAGTTAATCTTCAATGTTGTTTCCCTCATTATCCTAAAGAACCTGTTGTTTGCTAAGAGAAAGACTGCTTGAAACCCCATTTTCATTCTCATTCCCTTCATAAAATCCCTCAAAATATCTCCATATAAATTTCAAATTCATCAAAACCCCCCTTTAAAACCTTATGATCCCCTTTCATTTAGTTTAAAAAACTCTTATTTTACCTACCGGAACCCCCAGTTTGGCTTAAAAACCCTGTTTTTTGGCCTAAAAATCACCTTTTTATACTTTATAGGACTTAAGCCTCTGAGGGCTTATCTCCTTTAACCCCTCCATCTCATGTGTCCTCAGCCCCGCAATCGGGCGCTTAAAACACAAAACCCCCATGTAAAAACCTTTCCTCCACCTATATTGCTCTTCCCGACATCATGGTTTCTAATAAAATATGGACTGTTGATCTTTACAGATCAACGATCATTAGGCCTAAATCCTCTTTTGAAACCTTATTTTCTTCCTTTTCCTCCATTCCTCAATGAAAGGATTAAAATCAATGTGGACCGTTGATCTCTGCAGATCAACAGTCATCTGGGTACCTATTCTCCGCCCCACCATCTACCATGGCTCCTTTCCTTTTAATATAACCTGCTCCTCCTTACAGATCTAATCGTCCATGGATAAGATCATATGATCGGGATTAAACCCGATGAACCAATCAACCCTCCTGCTCCACGACGGAAAACATCACGTCATCACCGGGCCCACTACTCCACTCATCTGTGCAGTTTTCCCCGTCGCGTGTGATCCGCACTGTCGGATCTGGAGCCTCTGATCCAACAGCGGATGCAGTGTTTCACAATTTTTTTGTGACAGAACGTTAACACCAAATAATTTTCCGAAACCGGTGGTATTCAGAGGGACATGTTTCAGCAGGCGTACCGTATCACATTTTTTTTTGGCGAAACCGCTTACCACCCAAACTTTTTGCGAAAGCAACTATCGATTTTCCACTTTACCACTACCCCCGCAAAATTGTTCCTATTTTAATCTTAGCCGTTAATCTCTGAAGATCGAATGGTCCCGACTTAATCTTACCCCGATTTCACTTTTCACCCAATTCACTCTCGAAAGACTTCATCTGTCGATCTCCACCGTTCATCATTTTAATCCGATGGCTTATGTTATATCCCAAGCCAAATTCATTCGCCTCCATCTAATCTCCCAAATGATTCCATTAGACGATCTCCACCGTTCATCATTCTAATCCAATGGCTCTGATTCACCCTCGCTCCCAAACCGCCCAAAGCAGTTTAAACCTATTTTTCGCAGGATTTTTGTAATATTTCTTTGTTTTGTGCAGGTTATATATGGATTTTCCCAGAGTTTTAAAATAGCACAAAGGTCAGGAATGAAGATTCCTAACCTTCAGTATAGGAAGGGATCCAAGGGGTCTTTCATTAAGACAAACTACTCCACCTGTTTAAACCTTCTATGCACCTGCAAAACACTAAAAAACACAGTAAACATCAACTATACAAAGAGTATCAGTGCCAAAGATGAAAATCAGAGCAAAAGGGAAGATTAATGATTTTTTATTAGAGTTTAAAGGGATTAAGGCACAAATTCAAGAATCAAAGGCCTAATCCATAGAGATAAAGACCCAGAAATGAAGATCAAGGCTAATTAAGCCTAAAACACAGAAGTAAAGCAAATTAAAGGTTTTTTAAGGAAAAGCAAAGAGATATATCAATCTGAAAGGCCTCCACTGCCACATCAGAGGCTAATTGAATCCTCTCTAGCTACCAAAAAGCCACCTGTAACTTCCATAAATCAAAAGAAGGCATAGTTATTGCCTAGCCAATGATATTTTGTTTGAAGACAACCAGAGTTATTGCTAGCTTGCCTAAAAGAGTTTAAAGTCAACAAAATCTACCAAGTAGCCTCAAAACTTAATGAAAACCAATTAATACTTGGAAATATCAGATAACTTCCCTATTGAGCCCCTCAAAGGCCGAGAAGCATTCACTTGTATTAATTGAACTTAGAGATCTTTTCTTTGATTCCACCTCCTCATTTTCTTATAAAATCTCCTTGAGGAGCTCATTGTAAAGGGTTGGTTATTGGATTTCTGATTTAATAGTTGCTATATCGAATCATTGTTGAATGTAAATAAATTTTGAAGCTCTGAATCTCTATTAAGTTATTGAAGAAGTTAGGCTGAGAAGACAAGTTGTTGCTGTGATGAAACATTGGACTTGAAGTATGTAACTGGATTGACAATCAATATACAAGTTGATTTTTGGGATCCTATTCTATATCATTGGTGAAGTACCTCTTACTGTTATTGTTTTCCTTTCATGTATGCCATTTTGTTCACTTTTCTCTGATGAAGAACAACAAATATGGAGCTAGGATTTACTGTTAAAAGTACCCTACTCTCACTGATAAGCTTTATCTTTATGTTTTCTTCCAATTGTGTGTTTAAGAATGACTTAAGCTAAGTATAAACATTATCAAGGAATGTTGGGTAGTCCATGTATTGATGTGCAAAACTTGAAAGGAAGTTATTGAATGATATTTTCAATACATGCTAAGTAGAGTTAAACTGGAAAAGTTTATGGTTCGCCATGTCTTCTAGTTCTTTCTCCAAAGGTTGTTTGAAGGTTTCCCTAAGAGTATGTTGAAAGCAGGCCTAGATTTTAATGCATTTGACTTGATATTAAGCTGCACTTTGTTTTCTTATATGTTTTCATCCTTTCTGAAAGTAGTCATGTGGATTACTGGATTGTTTGTCTGATAAGTTAGCTTTAATACTAGCCTATCCCAGGAAGTTTATGGTTAGCCCTGTCCTTTGGTTGGTTTCAAACAGTTGCTTAAAAAGGCTTTTCTTGTATGGAAAGTTGATAAATCCTTGTTGAAATTATTGACTTTTTCCACCTTCTCAACACTTTTAATGTTCCACCCCATCATTTAATCTAAAGGATCTTTTGATATAGATGACTTGCCCCTTGGACGACTCTTGAAATTGTTGTGCAATTAAACCCTTGTGTGACTCCATTGCCCAATGGTTTAAAGATGTTTCATGCTAATCCTATCTGTTGAACACTTCTCAATATACTTGCATCTTCACCTTTTGAACTCTTTCATTTTGTGATATTCCATCCAATTAAAGATCATACCTAACCAACCAAACAAACAAAAAACCCTTGTTCTTCATAACTAGCCTAATATCACACTAAAAACCTTAAAGATAAATCAATCCTTGCACTTATAGAGAGATCCCTCTCTGGATTCAGGAGGGCTAGATCCTAGAATCCCAAAGTAGTTTTTGATGTAGTCTTTGTAGTGTTTAGTCTTGTCACTCTGCTAAATTACAGAGACCTAACATCTCTGGCGACCATACTGGGGACTTTCTGAAGTAATAGATAACTTCACAACTCAGATAATCCCATTTTCAACAATGAACCAAGTGTCTGCCTAGAGTGATTTTGATTCTTGATGGTGAACAAATTTCAAAGCCCTGAAATCAAGTAAAAAATCTTCACCTGGTGACTCCACTGAAGATTAGTAGGCCTACTAATTTTCTTTGTTATTCGAACCTATTAATGGTGGTGGACCATAAAACATTTTACCTTCTAAAGCTAAAAATTTCCACCTGGTGACTCCACAATCCTAAACAGACCTAAATACTCCACTGGGAAACCCATTACTATCATAACATCATATAAACTCAGTTAAGAAAACTTTAGGGATTAAAGTTTCCTTGCTAAAGATCAGTTAGCCTCTTAAATATTGTCATATTTGGTTAAAATTTTCTTATTAGTGGGTCTAAAACATAACATTGTGGCTTCGATAATAGTCCATACTAGAGCCCATCCTGACCCAAATCCTCCTGAGATAGTTGATAATCCTGAAATAATCGTTAGGAAATCTCCTAAGGCCAAAACTTCAACTATTGTTAGGTCACTTCATAGAGCTAATTATGTCCCTAAAAACCTTGCAGCTCTACAAGATTCACAAGTTGACTTAAGAAACCCATTCAGAACTAAGTCACTTGATGATATAATTTAGATACACTCTGAGTCTCCACCTTCATCCCAAGACATAAGTGAACATCCTAGTAGCAGAGAAACTACTCCACCTGATTTACATTTCCTTCATAATTTTCGTTTCTCTCATCCTAGATCTTCTCAACAGTCTCTTACTGGTCCATCCACTTCTGTTATCCATACACCCACTGTTCAAACCACCCCATTTCATCAACCACCTCCCTTCTTACATCCTCCACCTGCAAACCCCCCATTTTTCCCACAACCTCCTATCATGGCAACATGGTATGCTCCCCTAGTCCTTCCTTTACCTTTAGTCAATCTTCCACAGGACTATCAGTCCAAGATACCATTTTTTGATGCCAATGGTACTACTACTGCTTCACAACATGTGGACAAGATGAATGATTTTTTTGATAGAAATGAGATTGATGATGAAACTGCCAAACTTAGATTATTTGTTCAAAGTCTAGGGGGAGAAGCAAGAAAATGGTTCAAAGGCTTAACCCCTAATAGTATTAATGACCTCCAAGCCCTCCATCAGTTATTCCTAAACAAGTGGGAAGTCAATAAAAACCCTCTCCAAATACTTTCAGATTACAATAGCCTCAAAAGAAACACTGGGGAAAGTGTTCAAAATTATTGCACTAGATTCAATAGTGTGTATAATGCCTTACCCCCAGAATTGAAACCTCCACAAGGCTCAGACTTGAACAAGTTCGCTGAGGGATTTGATCCTGAAATGGCCTATCAACTCAGAGAGAGAGATCCTTTGAATTTAGAAGATATGCAGAAAGGAGCCTTAGCTGTGGAAGTAAATCTGATGGAGAAAAGAGCTGGGATGAGGAGTGAGAAGAAAGTATCATTTAGGGAGGAATCTATACCTTCCACATCTAGCTCAAAGATGGAAAGAATGATGGAGGAAATGATGAAAAAGATGAGCATACTTGAGAGAGCACAAGCTAGTCAAAACCAATCAGCTCCCCAAAATAGAAATCAATCTCAAAACCAAAATCAGAATTTTAGGAGAAATCAACCTCAAAACAGAGCAAGAGACCCTGATTAGGAGATTATACCTCCTTTTCATCAAAATTGTGTAAATGAGGTTGAAGAAACAATTGAAAAAACAGAGGAAGATGACATAAACATGTTGGGAGTAGACAATGATTCTTCTAATATTTTTTTTTTGTAACTAGAGAAATCGGCAACTGTGGAGGTATCGTACTCACGTGACACGGGGTCGAATCCCCCCGGCTACCACTATATACTCTAGGGGAGACGCAATACCCCCAGGCACGCCTCCCGAGTAATCGACTAAGCCTTTTGAGCCTCACTGTCGGGGATTGAACTCGTGACCTGCTTATCAGCACGAACGTCTTAGCAGTACGTCCGCTGGCCATTAGACCAAGCCCCAGGGGCCAATGATTCTTCTAATATTCCTCACAGTAGGAAACAAGGTTTATACACACCCTATGATCATGGAAGAATGGAGGATGAAAAGTTATTATCAAGAGTTGGAAAATGTCATCATTGAGTCCCCAAAGGAATATGAACTTAGGAGTAAAAAGAATCAGGAAAATCCCAAAACTAAAACCTCTAAAAATTTTACAAAACACTGCCCTGTGAATAAATGCAAAGTTACAAAACAAAAAGAAAAACAGTGGCTATAAATTCTGATCAAAACAAAGAGAAAGGCACTCAAATGAATGAAAAACAGAGTGCAGACCTTAGCAGCATTAGCACCTCAGCTGGTGCTCCTATTAAAACAATTTTGACCAATGTAAATAGAGGAAATCAGAAAGTTGATTTTGCTGATAGAGTGGTGATTAACAAGGCTGAAACAAACACTGTAAAAAATCAGATACCTTTTAGTTTGGAATAGGAAATTGCCAAGATCAAAATCTCTGTTCCCCTCACTGAATTAGTCACCCAAGATGTATATAGATCACAAATTTTGAATGCTTTCAACATAGAGGAAAATAATGACACTGTTAACCTCAATGATGACCAACCAGAGCTCTTATTTGGTCCCAATATTGAGGGAAGATACCAAGAAGGGCCAGTTCCTCCTTTGTATGTTAGTTTGAAGATTCATGAAAAGATTTTACACAATGCCATGCATGACTCAGGGGCCTCTCATAACTTAATGCCCAAAGCAGTAATGGAGAGTCTAGGCCTTGAAAACACTAGACCATACAAAGATCTATACTCCTTTGACTCTAGTAGAGTGTGTTATCCCCTTATAGATTCCTTGACAAGAAAGAAAGGGGATAATTTGTTTTATGAGCCTTCAAGGAATGCATTTCTCTTGAAAACACATCATCCTTGAAGGCTTTACATGTTCCCTGCCCTTTGATTGTTTCCCTCTGCTGTTGTTGAGTCAATAAGCCTCACTGATGATAAAAATTGTGCTCCAAAAGGCCTTTATTTGCCCCTTGTACCTCTGCGGAATTCTCCATTTTACCCCTTTTTCCCTTTTCAAAGCCCACTTTCCAGCCCAAAATTCCTCCCTTAGTCCTCCTAAACTATCTCAAAATCCCCCACTAAATCCTACAAGCTCCCCTTGTTTGGCCCGATTTCCGCTTTTTACCCCTACCGTTACCCTTTCCCAACCTCAAAATGCATTAAAAAGGGGCAAAAACCCACTTTCCACTTTATATTAAGGCCTAGCCCCTTTCGGCCTAGCCCCTTAACCACTTCTCCACGTGACCCGTGCCCAGGACCAAGCGTTTAAGCCCCGAGCGCTTATTGCAATCGGAGCTGTCGGGCGGGCAGTTTCCTTTGTAACGTCGAAAATCTCCGATGCGATTGTGTTTCGTTTATTTGACCTCCGTTGCAATCTGGGTCATCGATCTATATAGATCTGATGGCCTAGCGCTGGTCGCCCCTCCCATTTCACTCCGCCGATCATTTTTGAACCATCGATCTCCCCGCTAGATCTAATGGCTAGTGCATAATTGAATTCCTGCTCCAATCGCAATCGGAACTTTCAATGGTGCCACCCCTTGTTTCGCCCCCAATTGCAATCCCCCAATTTATTCTCCACCATCAATCTCCTGCCATATCCGACAGCTGGTGAACAATCGTATTCCCGCTCCAATCGCAATCGAAACTTTCAATGGCGCCACCCCTTGTTTCCCCCCCGATTGATTCTCCACCATCGATCTCCCGCGAGATCCGATGGCTAGCACACAATCGCATCGCAAGTCTTAAAATGTGTCACACGACTACATTTTCCGATTGCGATCCACCAATCTGATCCTAGTCGTCCATCCATTCAGATCCAACAGCCCAGATCTCATCGCTCCCCGCTTGTTTCCCCCCTCCAATTTAATCTCCACCGTTGATCCCCTGCGCGATCCAATGGTCGGCGCTTAATTGCCCCATCCTTCCAATCGCAATCGCAAATTCTAAAATGTGTCCCCCTCCACCTCCCCCGATTGCGATCTCCCGATGCAATCGTGGCCGTCGATCTCCTCTTAAGATCCGACGGTCTTAAATGAATCACCCTCCGCCCACGACTGGGTCCCACCACATCAAACTGTTTCATATGTTTTCCGTGCATTTTCTATATAATTGCATTCAAAGGCCCAAACTTGGGTTTTGTATTGATTGCATTAAAGTTTTCATTTCGCCGGGCCTCTACATACTTTTCTCCACCATCTCACTGCATATTCCCACCATTATCCATTACATCCATAACATTCGCTCCTGTCACGCTGGCACCATCACAAGCATTCCATCTCAACCATCTGCCCCATGCATGGATTTCATAGCGTGTTTGTGAGTTTTGCAGGGTACGAGCGGTGGAAAACCACCATGACTCAAAATCTCTGTACAGTTACAGAGAAACAGGAAAGGACCATTTTCAAAGAGCCGAACTCGTGAAGAAGTGTCTAAAAAGACATATGACAGGGCTCGCATTAAAGAACAGAGTTTAAACTTTGTAAAATCTTCTCCAGAGCCATTAAAGCACAAATTTCGCAGTCAGAGGCAAACGTGGAAGCGGCAAAGAGTATCAGTGGGAAAACAGAGTGTTTAAGGCCTATCATTGAAGATTTTGAGCCTAATCCAATGATTTGAAGGCAGAGTACTAGATAAAAGACATTTTGGACCACACAGAAGGCCCAACGCACAGAAAACAATACTATCAGGGTTTCACACTAGCAGATTGTTCTTTCCCTAAAGGACCAAGCGCCCATATTGTTTCCTTTGTTTACCGTGTTCTGGAAGAGATTTCAACTGACCGAAGTCCAAAGCTACCAGAGCATTTTTTATGTGGTATGGCGAACTTCACTATCATTTATTTACCATTTTCCACCAAAATTACTACAGAGTACTGCAACCAAAGTACATCAGGGGCATACCCGGAGTAAGTGGAAGCATGACAAAGACCACCATTTCATCCAAGGAGTACCAGGGATTAATGCACAGAGTTTAAACAGAATGGGTTTCAGCCCTCTTCCTCTTATGAGTTTTAATGCTGCATTTAGTTCTCCATCTACCTCCTCTGCTCCTCTTTCAGCTATAAAACTCATGAAGAAACTCATTGTAAAGGTTGTTGATCGGTTATTAGAGAAATTACAAACTGTTTCTTTTGAGACATAGTCTCTGTGTAAAGTTGTAAGATAGGCAGAAGAAGATGTTTTCAGACTGAATATTCAGCCATTGGTAATGTTGTACTTGACTGGTCTTGCTCTTTAATATGACAAGCACATTTCTTTGGATCCTGATCTAAAGCTGTGGTGATGTTTTTCTGTCTCTGTGTTTTATTTCATTTCATTTCATTTCTACTGGCTCGCATCAGAAATCTGGCATAGGATTTACCCTTGTTAGGTACCCTATGTTTCTGCTCTCCTTGCCTTCAATGTTTTTATGCTATATGTGTTATCTAAGGTTTGGTTTCAATTAATTTAACTAGTGTAGTGGATGTTATTGCCTGCTAGTTGATGTATGGATTAATGAATCTGTTCTTAGATGTTCTTGTTAGGATTTAATTGAATGAATTGGGAACACTGGGAGATCTAGAACTCTGTCTTTATCTCACTAGGATCATTTTTAATTAATTGAAACTTTCTAAGATCCCTCAAGATGGAGGCCGAAGCATTGAGAGTTCAAATTCTCTCTCTGATCTCAGGTCTTTAACTTTGTGTTCTAAATCTTTAATGTCTCTTGTCTGAAGAGTTAGCCTTTAGATTTTAGAATCACAGGTGGTCAATGGTATGCCCTGTCCCTAGATCTGATTTCTAAAGGTCACCTTGGATGGTTTCCTTGCTTTCACCATTCTCTCTTACCATTTCATATCACACAATCATCTTTAATATCCAATGCTTTAGATGAATAGAACAACTGAAAGCTTGCAAATTGAATAGCAAGTAAATCCTTTCCTGACTCCATTGCCCAATGGTCTTGAATGCTCCTTGGGGGTACCTCTCCTTTTCCTAAAACCCTCTTTGCTCATCCTTGTCTTATATCAAACCTCTCTTTCCTGATTCCCAACAACCAAACATACATCAAACAAACAAACCCTGAGCCTTACAACTAGCCTAATATCTTAACACTGAGCTTCAAAGTCATATACCTTTGACATATCATATAGAGATCCCTCTCTGGACCTAGGAGGGCTAGATCCTAGGGTCTGAAAGTGGTTTGATGTTGTCTCATCTTTTGGTATTGCCAACCTTGTCAAAACATGGAAACCCCAACATAATGGCGACTCACACTAGGGAACTTCTGAGTATTTTCCACCATACTACATCACAAGAGCCTCAGAAAACCTAGAAACTCTGGTCAGGTTGGTAGTGAAACACTTCCATTCACGTTCCAACTTCTCTACCATTTGTTGTGTTTCTCCCACACTCTTAGACAAAGTCTGGAAAGGGCCAGGCAGCCTCCATATCTCACACTCTTTAGAGGTGAAATATCTGGTAAAAGCACTCCCAGTCAATCTCTGGTTAGAGTTTGTTGTGTTTTAAAGATATCCTTGAAAAGGGACATCTCATAAGCACTGTGGTGGACAGTGTGCCCTCCAGAAGCATCCTAAACCTTCCACCTGGCGGCTTCACAACTCTTTAAAGATCAAATACTCCACTGGTGATCAGTAGGCCTACTGATTATCTTGGTTTCACATAAGACTCCACTGGAAGACCAGCCTCTAAAACAACATCAACCACAATAAAGGTA
The DNA here is from genome assembly GCA_034641835.2 of Pinus albicaulis. Taxonomy (NCBI): domain Eukaryota; kingdom Viridiplantae; phylum Streptophyta; class Pinopsida; order Pinales; family Pinaceae; genus Pinus; species Pinus albicaulis. Next base: position 603,612,859 of record CM076569.1, read on the forward strand.
ACAAGTAAGGTTAAGCTGCCTTATTGGAGAATAGCGTTCTGGCTTTCAGAACCATTCACACAAGAGCTTATCCTAACCCAAAACCACCTAAAATAGTTGACAACCCTGAGAGCATCCTCAAGAGATCTCCTACACCTAAAATACCAACTATTTCTAGCCACATCCATAGAGCTAACTCTGCTCCAGAAGACTTTACAACTCTATCAGACCCATTTTTTGACCTAGACCTACCAAACAGACTACCAAGAACTAGGTCATTCAGTGTTTCAGACCAGCCAAACCTCGAGCTTCCCGGTTCACCATCTCACAGTGGTAAACACATTAGGGACAGAGAGACCCCTCCATCTAGACCCCATGATATTCACTTGTTTCAAAACTTGGGGCTCTGACACCCTAAATCTACACAACATTCTTCTTCTGGTCATAATATCCCTGCCATCCATATACCAACTTCTTAGGTTAACCCTCTACCTCCTCAGAACATCATCATGGCAGCCTGGTATGCACCTTTGGTTTTACCTCAGCCTCTGGTACCTTTACCCAACGATTATCAATCAAAGATCCCACATTTCACTGCCAAAGAGTCTACCATGACCCAGCACCATGTAGATAGGATGGAGGACTCTTTTGACTACATGGAAATAGATGATGATACAGTCAAAATGAGAATATTTGCCTAGAGCTTAGGAGGTGAGGTGAAGAAATGGTTCAAAAGCCTACCTCCTAATAGTATCCAAGACCTCCCTGCTTTATATCAGACCTTCATAAACAAATGGGAAGTCAAGGCCAATCCTCACCAAATCCTAGCAGAATACATGAACCTTAAAAGAAACGTAGGAGAGAGTGTCCATGATTACTCAACGAGATTTAACAGCATTTACAATGCTCTTCCTCCACATATGAAACCTCCCCAAGGTATGGCTCTAGTGAAATACCCTGAAGGCTTTGATGCTGACATGGCCTACCAGCTTAGGGAGAGAGATTACAACACATTGTAAGACACGCAAAAAGGAGCAGTGAGTGTAGAGGCTAATTTGATTGAGAAAAGAGCAATATTGAGGACTAAGAAAAGGGTAACATATAGAGATGACAATGTAGCTTCCACATCTGATCCAAATTATGACTGTCTATCTAAAAACATGGAAAAGATACAACAAATGATGGAAAAAATGGTTGTCACAGTTATTAACCAAAACAAAAATCAAAACCATAACCAGAACCAGAACTTTAGAAGAAACAATACCGCCCCCAACAGACAAAGAGAATCAGATCAGCAAGTTATCCCCCCACTCCAAGATAACTTTCTTGATGAAGATGAGGGAATCATAGAGGAGTATGAGGGAAATAGAATAAACATGTTTGAAATAGAAAACTCAATCCACAACTGTTCCACAGAAGAAGATCAGCCCTCACCCTCATATTGGGATGAGGAATGGTTAGAATCTGAGGATTACAGGTTAGGATTTGAAAATGCTATCATGCAGGTGTTAAGTCCCTATATTAATAGTGTAGCCCCTTATTATGTTAGTGTAGCCCCCCTTATTGTTATTATTGCACCCCTGTAACCCCCATATTTTTATTATTGTGCCCTTACATTATTATTGTTAGGTCAGCTAGGATTACATTGTGGCCCCACGAGGATTATATTGTGGCCCCATGGACTCCTATATATAGAAGGAGGTTTTGTTCATTTGAATCATCCAAGAATTGTTCATTGATGTAATGTATTGGAGGTTTCCCCCTCGAAATGGCTCATTTCTAAGGCGTTGATATCTCTTTTCTTCTATTTTTGGAGCTTGTTACACAACATTTGGTATCAGAGCTTTGGATTCTAGGGTTTCGCTTCTCCAAACAGGTCATCATGGCATTTTCGATATAAATTTTTTTCTACGAAGGTTCAAAAGCTGAAATCTTTAGGGTGCGAAGCCGAAATCCTGAGGAAAATTTTCTAAAAATTTCAGAGCTTGGTTCGCAATATTTTCGGAGATATGATCTGTGGAAGTTAGGTATTTTTTCAGGCTCCTAAACAGGCCATCATGGAATTTGCGCTATAAATTTTTTTATATTGAGGTTCAGAATCTGAAATTTTTATGGTACGAAGCTGAAATCCTAAGGAAACATGTCAAAAAATTTCAGAGCTTGGTTCGCAATATTTTTGGAGATATGATCTGTGGAAGGTAGTGCTTTTTCAGGCTCCTGAATTTCATCTCAAAAAGGTGATCGTGGGAAAATTTCAATAAATATCTCTCTAAGCATCGGATTGGAGTGCCGTAAAAAGTGGTCACAAGTAAACGGACTGTAGTTTCTTATCTATCAATTTTAGAGGCGAAGGACAAAACAGTGACACGTGGAAAGTCGTAAAATTTTGCTATACTGAACCAGTCCATAATTAGGTCATTGTGGGAGATTGGATATAACTTTGTCTTGGAGAATCCAAATCAAGTTAGACCTGTGGCATTCAAAAGATAATTCAGAGGGATATTTCAGTGCTGAATTTTAGATATTGAAGAGCCGCAATCACAAAGATAATACAATTTCAATATCGAGCTCCTCAAAAGCAAAAAAATAAGGTGTGTATTGTTTTTTTCCAAATTGCATAAGTCTTGTTTGAAGAATCAAGTTGAATTGATTCCAAGGGCATATTGAAGAATTTTTGTCAGTAATGGGTTCTATTATGCCTCCAAAAAATAATTCCATACCCATTAATCCCTCGTAAAAGCTATACTATGACGCATGAGGAGGAAGAATTGCAATATATATCAAGATATCAAAATAGCGGTACCAAGTGCAACAAATTTCGATCTTACGAAGAGCAACCGAAGATGACATGAATGGTTTGGGCATGTTAAATGGAGACTAATTTGGATGGTTTGAAGGATCAAATAATAGCAAATATGGATGATAAATTAGTGGAAGATCACATCGAGCATCAACAACAAGTTCTCCAACTCTCAAAGGATAACCCAACTTTGGTGCAGAATCTAATGAAACAATAGGAAGATCAACATCACATCGAAAGAAGTTATAAAGAAATCATAGAAACAAGAACTCGACAAGTACGATCAATTTCAGAGTATCTCAGGAAGTGGAAGAACTTTCCTGTAGAATATTTCACATGGAAGGATGAGAATTTTATACAGAAGCATCAAGAAATAATCAAGTGTTGAGGACAACACTTGTTTGAAGGAGAGGGGCATGTTAAGTCCCTATATTAATAGTGTATCCCCTTATTATGTTAGTGTAGCCCCCCTTATTGTTATTATTGCACCCCTGTAACCCCCATATTTTTATTATTGTGCCCTTACATTATTATTGTTAGGTCGGCTAGGATTACATTGTGGCCCCACTGGGATTATATTGTGGCCCCATGGACTCCTATATATAGAAGGAGGTTTTTTTCATTTGAATCATCCAAGAATTGTTCATTGATGTAATGTATTAGAGGTTTCCCCCTTGAAGTGGCTCATTTCTAAGGCGTTGATATCTCTTTTCTTCTATTTTTGGAGCTGGTTACACAATAGCAGGTCAGAGAATAGTATGAACTTAGGAGCAAAAAGAGCCTAGACAATTCCAAACCCAAAGCTTCTAAGGTCACTATCAAGAAAAGGCCTGAGAAAACTTCTAAAGCAGCTGGCGAGAACAAAAAATCAACGGCTGAGAGTTCTGGGAAGAACAAAGAAAAAGACAACCAAAACACTGATAAACAGGGTCAATCAACTAGCAGCACTAGCACTGTAGTTAGTGCTCCTGATAAAAAAATTCCAAACAATGTACATAATGAGAAGCAGCCCACTAATTCAGCCACTAAGGTAGTGGTTAACAAAACAGAGTTGAACATTCCAAAAATTCAGTCCACTTTCAATTTAGAGAGTGAGATTGCAAAGATTAAAATCTCTGTCCCACTCTCTGAGCTGGCCACTCAAGATATATATAAAGACCAAATTTTGAAAGCATTAAATTTAGGTGAGAACAGTGACACTGTAAACCTGAGTGATGATCAACCAGCCCTTCTGTTTGGTCCAAAGATTGAAGGGAAGTTTCAGGAAGGGGTAATTCCCCCTTTTTATATCAGTCTCAATATCTATGACAAGATCTTTCACAACGCAATGCATGACTCTGGAGCATCCCACAACTTAATGCCTAAGGTAGTAATGGAAAGGTTAGGCCTAGAGATAACCCGACCTTACAAAGACTTATATTTATTTGATTCTAGCAGGGTAAAGTGTCTTGGCCTAATCAAAGATTTATGTGTGAGCCTTACCCAGATTCCAACCAAGTGCATGGTCATGGATGTTGTCGTGGCAGATGTGCCACCCAAGTATGGCATGCTATTGTCAAGGTCCTGGGGAGCCAAGATGTAGGGTACAATGCAGATGGATGGGGCATACGCCACAATCCCTATTTTTAGCCAAACTAGAAGACTGTACAGAGAGGCACAAATGAAGTTCCTGGTTAGTAGCCCTGAAAAGCCTGAAAATTTTCCTCTGTACTCTGTACACATAGACCTGAACTCCTTTATCTTCTGCAACGATGAATCTTTGGGAGAGCCAGAACCAAAAGACATAGATGCAAACAGAGGGTTTAAGACTACGGATTTTAACATAATGGCCACTCTAGACTTAGAGGAAAACGAAGGAGAGAGCCTTAGACAATGCACTGAAACAGAGATTCAGACCAAACGCAAAACCACATGTAATCAGCTGGTTAGTCACCCCTCATAAACTCATATACCACATGAGCAACGAAACCCTCCATAGCACAACGCAGAACCCGTAATACAACAGACCAATGAAACCCACGATATGGAGGGAAATGACGATAAAATGAAAAATGGGCCCCTATGGGAAATGAACTTTGATGGGTCATGCACCAAGAGAACTGCTGGGGCAGGGGTGTGGCTACATAACACAGAGAGTGCCTACGCGGAGAGCCACGCCTACAACCTGTATTTCAAATGTACAAATAATATTGTAGAGTATGAGGCTCTTATCCTTGGCTTAAATATTTTGAATAAAATAGGAACCCGTAGGATAGCCGTGCAGGGAGACTCTGAGTTGGTTATAAAACAGGTGAACGGTGAATACACAGCCAAACACCCTAGGTTGAGAGCATATAGGAACGATGTCGTGGATATATTGAAAATATTTGTTGAATACAAATTATTTTTTGTTCCTAGGAGTCAAAACGTCATTGCAAATGGATTAGCTTGCCTAGCTAGTTCATACCCTAAGACTCCAAGCGACCAGCAAATCATAATATAGACCAAATTCAGACCCGCGGTGCCGGATAACGAAAAATATTGGCAGGTCTTTGAGGGCGATAAACAAATTGAGGATTTCTTGATGGGCGGGAATGAGTTTGAATTTTCTGATTCAGACTCAAAATCTGATGATAGCTGCCTAAGTGAAGAGCCCTCGTACGAGGGAGAACCACCTTGCAACATAGAAATAAACACTTTGGACGAACAGATTGAAAATCTAAATGAAAAATGCGAAAACATAGATAGTGAAGAAGTAGAGGCGCTGCAGGCCAAAGATAAGAACATACCTCGAGGCCTGGCACCTTTAGAAGACCTTTTTGACTTTGATGATGTAGCAAAAAATCCCACCATAGAACATGTAGACTCTGACGTCAAGGAATGCAACATAGGCACTGAAGATAAACCCAAAATGATTAAATTGGCTAAGTCCTTGCTGACAAACATGAAAAAGAAATACATTGACCTTTTCAAGGAATTCATTGATGTGTTTGATTGGAGCTATGAAGACTTAAAGGCCTATGACACGAACATCATACAACACAAAATACCTTTGAAAGAGAATCAGAAGCCCTTCAGACAAAAGCTTCGCAGAATAAACCCAAAACAGTTGCCTGTAGTGGAAAGAGAGATTAAGAAGATGTATGAGGCAGGCATAATTGTGCCTATGAGGTTCTCTAATTGGGTATCAAACCTAGTGGCTGTGAGAAAGAAAACAGGGGAGATCAAGCTGTGTATTGATTTCAGGAATCTTAATAGAGCCTCACTCAAAGACAATTACCCTTTGCCAAAAATGGAACACATCCTTCAGAGGGTAGTAGGCTCAAAAAGGATCTCCCTGCTAGATGGGTTTTCAGGTTACAACCAAGTCTTAGTAATCCCAGAAGACCACCTCAAGACAGCCTTTACCACTCCATGGGGCACCTTTATGTATGTTAAAATGCCCTTTGGACTGATGAACGCTGGTGCAACCTTCCAACGAGAAATGGATATAGCTTTTTCTGATGAGATAGGACACTTCATTGTCATCTATCTGGATGACATAACAGTCTACTCCAAGACTGAAGAAGAACACCTGAAACATATGAGAAAGTTCTTTGAAAAATGTATAAGGTTAGGTCTATCATTGAATCCTAAAAAGACTGTATTTGGGCTGAAAGAAGGTAAGCTTCTTGGCCACATTATATCTGAAAAGGGGATTAGGATAGACCCACAAAGAGTTGAGGGAATACTACAAATCATGCACCCAAGAAACATCAAAGAGTTACAGTCCTTCATTGGGAAAATCAACTTCCTTAGGAGGTTTATCCCCAACTTAGTTGAACACCTTAGGAATATGACGAGCATGTTAAAGAAAGGTGTAGGAGTTAAGTGGACTGTTGGGGCTAAGAAATATTTTGAATCAGTTAAACTTGCACTCACCCAGGCTCCTGTCCTAATTAGCCCAGATTTCTCAAAGGATTTCCTCATCTTTTCATTTGCCTCTGAGCATACAGTAGCTGCAGTTCTGCTGCAAAAAAATCCAAAGGGAATGGAACAGCCCATTTCCTTCTTCAGCAAAGCACTAAGAGATGCACCCTTGAAATACAACATAATGGAAAAACAGGCCTATGCCTTAGTCAAGGCCTTGAAAGATTTTAGGGTGTACATTCTGCATTCCCACACCATAGCCTATGTGCTTAGCATAGTGGTCAAAGATATCTTGTCCCAAGACCCAGATGGGAAGAGGGGCAAATGGATTGCTATGATCCTAGAGTACGACCTTGAGATAAAACCCACCAAACTGATCAAAGGTCAGGGCTTAGCTCAAATAATGGCTGAATCAAATCTAAAAGCCCCTGACATTAACATGGTAGATACCTTAGATGAGCAACAGGGATTGCCTGATCCCACTGTTGAAGAGAAGTTTCAGAGCTCTCCTTGGTATTCTGACATTCTGTATGTGCTTACACACCTCAATGCCCCTCCTGAACTGTCAAAGACCAAGGCCAGATTCTTAAAGCTAAAAGCCAGAAGCTATTGCATAATGAATGAAGGCTTATACTGGAAAAATCCAAATGGCCTATTGCTTAAATGTTTGCCTGAGTCTGAAGCAGAAAGGATTAAACAAGAATTCCATGCAGGAGAGTGTGGAGGCCACCTGAACTGGAAAGCCACTACAAACAAAATACTCAGAGTTGGCTACTATTGGCCTACACTCTTCAATGATATCCATAAGATGGTAATTTCCTGCCACAAATGCTAGATTTTTGAAGGCAAAAGAAATCTCCTCCCCTTACCTCTACAACCCATCACTGTTGAAGGTCCCTTTATGCAATGGGGCCTATATTTCATAGGATAAATTCACCTTGCTTCTTCTGCACAACACAAATGGATCTTAACAGCCAAAAACTATTTCACTAAGTGGATAAAGGCCATACCTGCTAGGAATGCCACAGATTCTGTCATCATTAGGTTCCTATAAGGCCATATCCTCTCTTGGTTTGGTTGTCCAAGAAAAATAATCACTGATAATGCTGATGCTTTTGGATCCAAGAAAATGGTTGACTTTTGTCACAGGTACCAAATAACACTCGGTCATTCAACTACCTATTACCCACAAGGTAATGGCTTAGCTGAATCATCAAACAAGAGCCTGGTGACCATCATCGAAAAGCTGCTAGAAGAGAACAAAAAGTCATGGCATAACAAGTTAGTGCATGCCCTATGGGCCGACAGGCTTACAACAAATAAATCCATTGGCATGTCTCCATATCAGCTTGTCTATGGAACAGAAGCAGTGTTTCCTACTAGCCTTGGAGAACCAGTGATTAAACTTGTCCAAGAGATCCAGACAGAAGAAGACAACATGATTAGAAGGATAAATCAAACAATTCATCTCCAGCAAACAAGGGAAGAGGTCTATAATAGAGCTCTGAAGGTTCAAGAAAATATAAAGAAGTTATTTGACAAAAGAAATAAGGCCTCTGATTTCAAAATTGGAGACAAAGTTCTGAAGTGGGACTCAAGGAGAGAGGAAAAAGGAAAGCATGGCAAGTTTGACAGTTTGTGGCAAGGTCCATACATCATCCAGGCCACTGTGGGTTCAAATGACTTTTTCCTACAAGAGTTAGATGATACTGAGCTGTTTGGGGGTTCTATCAATTGCAGGATGCTCAAACACTACTTCTACTAATTTCCAATTTCTAGTTTCCATTTCCATTATAAATACCATTGCTGTGTTTGTTTTCAAGAAAAAGAGAAAAAGTTTCAAAAAACAGAGGAAAGGGAGAGGTTCAGACATGCACAAAACATGAACCTCTGAAGTGAAAAATATTGGCTCTAATATGATCAAAACCTGAGCCAAAGAAATTAAAGATAGTTGGTTCAAACATGCCCAAAACCTGGACCAGCAAAGAAGAAAGAAGAATCAACTCTAACAAGCCCAAAGCCATAGCTGAAATGAAGAAGAGAAAGTGACTCTAACAAGCTCAAAACTTGAGTCACAAAGAGAAGAAGGATGCTTCAAACTTTAGATTTCAAGCCTTCAAAGTTTTTTTTCCAGTTTTCTGCAAGTTTCTGTCCATGTGCAACTGACTTTATGCCTTGGATCCACAACAAACTAGACTGTCTAATCCTAGTTTGACTATTTTTAAATTTTTGTTGTAGAATGTTGAGAAGAAATTTGTTGGACAGTCTAATCCCAGCAGATGTTAGATTAGGTAGAGAAACATGTGAGGCCAACAGTTTAATCTAGCCTCATGGAGTAATAAGGGTAGAGATAGAATAGGTTTATTTTCTTGTTTGTAAAAAATAAAAATGATGTAAAGGGTCTACTAGTTCAAATGCACCCTAGAAGAAAAAATGCTAGGATTGTAGGATGGGTAGGTAGATTGTCTGGATAATGTTTCTGCTAATTGATGTCTTCACAATTATGGCAGCTGAAAAACCAAAGAAGAAAGGTGGCTCAAGCAACAGGCATCTGGCCTACACCAAAGATAATTTTCTAAATTCTTGACTCCTTCAAGAAGAAGCCATCCCCATGTGGAGCCACTGTTAGCCCCTTATAAATTCCTTGACAAGAATGAAAGGGGATAATTTGTTTTATGAGCCTTCAAGGAATGCATTTCTCTTGAAAACAAATCATCCTTGAAGGCTTTCCATGTTCCCTGCCCTTTGATTGTTTCCCTCTACTGTTGTTGAGTCAATAAGCCTCACTGATGATAAACATTGTGCTCCAAAAGGCCTTTATTTGCCCCTTGTACCTCTGCAGAATTCTCCATTTCACCCCTTTCCCCTTTTCAAATCCCCCTTTCCAGCCCAAAATTCCTCCCTTAGTCCTCCTAAACTATCCCAAAATCCCCCACTAAATCCTACAAGCTCCCCTTGTTTGGCCCGATTTCCCCTTTTTACCCCTACCGTTACCCTTTCCCAACCTCAAAATGCATTAAAAAGGGGAAAAAAACCACTTTCCACTTTATGTTAAGGCCTAGCCCCTTTCAACCTAGTCCCTTAACCACTTCCCTACGTGACCCGCGCCCAGGACCAAGCATTTAAGCCCCAGGCTCTTATCGCAATCGGAGTTGTCGGGCGGGCAGTTTCCTTTGTAACGTCGAAAATATCCGATGCGATTGTGTTTCGTTTATTTGACCTCCGTTGTGATCTGGGCCATCGATCTATATAGATCTGATGCCCCAGCGCTGGTCATTGCGCGCTCGTCGCCCCTCCCCTTTCACTCCGCCGATCATTTTTGAACCGTCGATCTCCCCGCCAGATCCAACGGCTGGCGCATAATCGCATTCCCGCTCCAATTGCAATCAGAACTTTCAATGGTGCCACCCCTTGTTTCCCCCTCGATTGCGATCCCCCGATTGCTTCTCCACCATCGATCTCCCACTAGATCCAACGGCTGGCGCACAATCGCATTCCCGCTCCAATCGCAATCAGAACTTTCAATGGTGCCACCCCTTGTTTCCCCCCCGATTGCTTCTCCACCATCGATCTCCTGCCAGATCCGACGGCTGGCGGACAATCGCATCGCAAGTCTTAAAATGTGTCACTCGACTTCATTCGCTGATTGCGATCCACCGATCTGATCCTGGCCGTCCATCCATTTGGATCCAACGGCCCAGATCTCATCGCTCCCCGCCTGTTTTCCCCCTTCGATTTAATCTCCACCATTGATCCCCTATGCGATCCAACGGTCGGCGCTTAATCGCCCCATCCTTCCAATTGCAATCGCAAATTATAAAATGTGTCCCCCTCTTCCTCCCCCGATTGCGATCTCCCGATGCAATCGTGACCGTCGATCTCCTCCTAAGATCCAATGGTCTTAAATGAATCGCCCTCCGCCCACGACCGGGTCCCACCACATAAAACTGTTTCATATGTTTTCCGCACATTTTCTATATAATTGCATTCAAAGGCCCAAACTTGGGTTTTTTATTGATTGCATTAAAGTTTTCATTTCGTCGGGCCTCCGCGTACTTTTCTCCACCGTCTCACTGCATATTCCCACCATTTTCCATTACATCCATAACATTCGCTCTTGTCACGCCGACACCATCACAAGCATTTCATCTCAACCATCTGCCCCATGCATGGATTTCATAGCATGTTTGTGAGTGTTACAGGGTACGAGTGGCAGAAAACCGCCATGATTCAAAATCTCTGTATAGTTACAGAGAAATAGGAAAGGACCATTTTCAAAGAGCTGAACTCATAAATAAGGGTCTGAAAAGACATATGATAGGGCTCGCATTAAAGAACAGAGTTTAAACTCTGTAAAATCTTCCCCAGAGCCATTAAAGAACAGATTTCGCAGTCAGAGGCAAACGTGGAAGCGACAAAGAGTATCAGTGGGAAAACAGAGTATTTAAGGCCTATCATTGAAGATTTTGAGCCTAATCCAATGATTTGAAGGCAGAGTACCAGATCAAAGACATTATGGACCACACGGAAGGCCTAATGCACAGAAAAAAATACTATCAGGGTTTCACACCAGCAGATTGTTCTTTCCCTAAAGGACCAAGCACCCATATTGTTTCCTTTGTTTACCGTGTTCTGGAAGAGATTTCAACTGACCGCAGTCCAAAGCTACCAGAGCATTTGTTATGTGGTATGGCGAACTTCACTGTCATTTATTTACCATTTTTCACCAAAAGTACTACAGAGTACTGCAGCCAAAGTACATCAGGGGCATACCCGGAGTAAGTGGAAGCCTGACAAAGACCACCATTTCATCCAAGGAGTACCAAGGATTAATGCACAGAGTTTAAACAGAATGGGTTTCGGCCCTCTTCCTCTTCTGAGTTTTAATGCTGCATTTAGTTTTCCACCTACCTCCTCTGCTCCTCTTTTAGCTATAAAACTCATGAAGAAACTCATTGTAAAGGTTGTTGATCGGTTATCAGAGAAATTACAAGCTGTTTCGTTTGATACATAGTCTCTATGTAAAGTTGTAAGATAGGCAGAAGAAGATGTTTTCAGACTGAATATTCAGCCATTGGTAATGTTGTACTTGACTGGTGTTTCTCTCTAATATGACAATCACATTTATTTGGATCTTGATCTAAAGCCGGGGTGATTTTTTTCTGTCTCTGTGTTTTATTTCATTTCATTTCATTTCTACTGGCTTGCATCAGAAATCTGGCATAGGATTTACCCTTGTTAGGTACCCTATGTTTCTACTCTCCTTGCCTTCAATGTTTTTCTGCTATATGTGTTATCTAAGGTTTGGTTTCAATTAATTTAACCAGTGTAGTGGATGTTATTGCCTGCTAGCTGATGTATGGATTAATGAATCTATTCTTAGATGTTCTTGTTAGGATTTAATTGAATGAATTGGGAACACTGGGAGATCTAGAACTCTGTATTTATCTCACTAGGATCCTTTTCAATTAATTGAGCCTTTCTAAGATCCCTCAAGCTGGAGGCCGAAGCATTGAGAGTTCAAAGTCTCTCTCTGATCTCAAGTCTTTAACTTTGTGTTCTAAATCTTTAATGTCTCTTGTCTGAAGAGTTAGCCTTTAGATTTCAGAATCACAGGTGGTCAATGGTATGCCCTGTCCCTGGATATGATTTCTAAAGGTCACCTTGGATGGTTTCCTTGCTTTCACCATTCTCTCTTACCATTTCATATCACACAATATTCTTTAAGATCCAATGCTTTAGATGACTAGCCCAACTGAAAGCCTGCACATTGAATAGCAAGTAAACCCTTTCCTGACTCCATTGCCCAATGGTCTTGAATGTTCCCTGGGGGTACCTCTCCTTTGCCTAAAACCCTCTTTTCTCATCCTTGTCTTATATCAAACCTTTCTTTCCTGATTCCCCACAACCAAACATACATCAAACAAACAAACCCCGAGCCTTACCACTAGCCTAATATCTTAACACTGAGCTTCAAAGTCATATACCTTTGACATATCATAGAGAGATCCCTCTCTGGACCCAGGAGGGTTAGATCCTAGGGTCTGAAAGTGGTTTGATGTTGTCTCATATTTTGGTATTGCCAACCTTGCCAAAACATGGGAACCCCAACAGAGTGAAATGTTTAGGTTTGATCAAAGACCTCTGTGTAAACTTAGAACAAATTCCATCCAAGTGTTTAGTGATGGATATTGTAGTGCCTGATGTACCCCCCAAGTATGGTATGTTGTTATCAAGCTCATGGGGAGCTAAGTTACAAGGAACAACGCAAATGGATATGACATATGCTACTATCCCTGTTTTCAATCAAACTAGAAGACTTTATAGGGAATCTCACATGCAATACATGGTTAGTAGCCAAGAGAGACCAGAAAAATCTCCTCTTTATTCTGTGCATACAAGCCTTGAATAATTTATTCTTTTCAATCATGAAATATTTAATGAGCAAGAAAATTTGACTGATCTAGTGGCCACTACTCACTGTAACATAGTGGCAGACACAGAAAAAGAGGAAGACAAGACAAAAGCATTAAGATAATTTACCAAAACAGAAAACCACAGCAAACTAATCACAGGTCTAGAGCTACAAAACAATCATCCATTGGTTGTCAACTTTGAGAGTCAAGAGAAGAGTCCTCAAAATAATGAAGAACATGAGGAACTAAACCAATTTCAACATAGTGCTGACTTACATGAACAATCCAAAAGCATAGTAGATAAAGAGGATACTAGTCAAACTAGTAAATTTGAAACTAGCCCTCTTTGGAGTATGAATTTTGATGGGTCTTGTATAAATAATAATGTCGGGTCAGGCATATGGATACATAACACTGAGAACAATCATGCTGAAGGGCATTCCTACAGGTTAAACTTTCAATGTTCAAATAACATAGCTGAGTATGAAGCCCTCCTTTTAGGCTTACAATTATTGAAAAAATTAGGGGCCAAAAGGATAAAAGTTCATGGGGATTCAGAGTTGATTATTAGGCAAGTGAATGGGGAATATAGTGCCAAACACCTCAGACTTAGAGCCTATATAAATGATTTCATTGATATTCAAAGTCTCACTAGCTCCTCGGTTCCCTTAATACTAGTATGAGCTCTCGTTGATCACTCGCCCAAACACCGCTACGTTCCCGTTCCACCCACATAAAAACATTTGATGAATTCCAACTTATTTTTGTCCCAAGAAACCAAAATATCCTTGCTAATGGTTTAGCCTTTGCTGCTAGAACTTGTCTAACACCTTATGAAGCCAAACAATGTACCACCCAAATCAAATTTAGACCAGCTGTCCCAGAAAATGAAAAATATTGGCAAGTGTTTGATGGAGATAAAAAAATAGAAGACTTCCTACAGTCCAGAAATGAATTTGAGATGCCAAGTTCAGATTCAGATTATGAATCAGACTGTCCTATGGAAGAGAATCTGCTTGATGAAGAAGTAAAATCTACAAAAATTGTTGATATAAATCTGTTAGCTAATAAACTTGAACATACCACTGAAACTAGTGCAGATTCAGAGAAAGAAGATCTAGAAATGTTGTAATCTAACACTCAAAGCTTGCCAAAAGGACTGGTCCCATTAGAAGAATTGTTTGATTTCAATGATGTTGCCAAAAAACCAAAACTGGAACATGTTGAAACTGAAGTAGAAGAGTGTAACATAGGCAGTGAAATAAAGCCAAAAATAATCAAACTGTCTAAAACATTGCCAACTGACATCAAACTGAAATATATTGAGTTTTTTAAGGAATTTTCTGATGTACTTGCATGGAGTTATGAGGATATAAAATCCTATGAAACAGAGATAATTCAGCATAAGATACCCCTTAAAGAAAACCAGAAGCCCTATAGACAAAAATTGTGCAGAATAAACCCTGTTCAATTACCCCTGGTTGAGAAAGAAATTAAGAAAAATTTTGATGCTGGAATTATAGTCCCTGTTAGATATTCAGATTGGGTGTCTAATCTTGTGTCAATTAGGAAAAAGACAGGAGAAATAAGGCTTTGTATTATAGAAGAGAGGAATAACCTGTTCTTGAGTTTTTCTATTAAGGCTTTGTATTGATTTTAGGAAATTAAACAGAGCCTCATTGAAGGACAACTACCCTTTATCCAAGATGGATCATATTTTACAAAAGGTAGTTGGTTCTAAGAGGATTTCTTTGTTATATGGCTTCTCAGGTTATAATCAAATTTTAGTGAATCCTGATGATCAACTCAAAATAGCCTTTACCACACCTTAGGGTAATTTCATGTATGTGAAAATTCCCTTTGGTTTAATGAATGCTGGTGCCACATTTCAGAGAGCCATGGATATTGCATTCTCAAAAGAATTAGGCTTCTTCATCATTATTTACCTTGATGATATCACTGTTTTTTCCAAAACAAATGAAGAGCACCTAGAACACTTGAGAAAAGTCTTTGAGAAATGCAAAAAATATGGGTTATCTTTAAATCCAAAGAAAACAATGTTTGGTTTCCAAGAAGACAAACTACTTGGACATATCATATCAGAAGAGGGGATAAAGATAGACCCAAAGAGAATTGATGGTATATTGTCGATCAACCATCCTAGAAACATCAAGGAACTTCAATCTTTCATTGGGAAGATTAATTTCTTGAGAAGGTTCATACCCAACCTAGTTGAACTCCTTAGAAACATAACAAACATGCTAGAAAAGGAAGAAGGAGTTAAATGGACCTTAGAAGCAAAGAAATCATTTAAACTGGTAAAACAAGCATTAACCAAAACACCAGTTCTTATTAGTCCTGATTTTATAAAATATTTTTTCATTTTTTCATTTGCATCAGAACACACAGTGGCTACTGTCCTATTACAGAAAAACTTGAAGGGACAAGAGCAACCAATTGCATTCTTTAGTAAAGTATTGAGAGATGCACCTCTAAAGTACAATATCATGGAAAAATAAGCCTTTTCCTTAGTCAAAGCCTTAAAAGACTTCAGATTTTACATTTTACACTCCCACATAATTGCATTTGTGCCAAGTTTAGTTGTAAAAGACATTCTAACCCAGGACCTAGATGGCAAAAGAGGAAAGTGGATTGCTGTGATACTTAAATATGATTTAGAAATCAAGCCCACTAAACTCATAAAAGGCCAAGGACTAGCAAGATTAATGGATGAGTCTAATTTTGAAGCTCTTGATATAAACATGATAGATGCATTATATGAACAGGAGGAGTTGCCAAATCCCATTATTGAAGATCATTTTCTGTTTTCATCTTGGTATGCTGATATTTTATATGTTTTTCTCAATTTTAATACACCTCCTAGTTTGTCTAAAACAAAGGCAAGATTTTTAAAGTTGAAAGTTGTTAATTACTGCATTTTGGATAAATGTCTATATTGGAAAAATGCTAGTGGATTATTGCTTAAATGTTTTCCTGAGAATGATGTAGATAAGATCAAGCATGAGTTCCATGAAGGAGAATGTGGAGGCCACCTATATTGGAAGACAACTTCCAATAAAATCCTTAGAGCTGGTTACTACTGGCCCACCCTCTTTCAAGATGTCCATAAAATGATTATTTCTTGTCATAAATGCCAACTTTTTGAAGGAAAAATAAAACTTCTTCCCTTATCTCTACAACCAATCACTGTTGAAGCTCCTTTTCAATGGTGCGGTCTAGACTTCACTGGGGAAATCCATCCAGCCTCATCTACCCAACATAGATGGATCCTCACTGCAACAGACTACTTTACCAAATGGATAGAAGCCATCCCTTCTAGGCAAGCCACTGACTCTGTTATCATAAAATTCCTTGAAAATCACATCCTATCTAGATTTGGCTGCCCTAGGAAGATTATCATTGATAATGCTGCTGCATTTGGATCAAAAAAGATGGTTGAATTCTGTCACAAATATCAAATTACATTGGGTCATTCTACTTCTTATTACCCTCAAGGTAATGGGTTGGCAGAATCCTCAAATAAGAGTTTGGTAAACATAATCAAGAAGTTGTCGGAAGACAATAAGAAATCATGGCACACAAAGCTAGTACACGCACTTTGGGCTGACAGATTGACACTTAAAAAATTAATTGGAATGTCACCCTACCAGCTTGTTTATGGAGCAGATGCAATTTTTCCAACCAGTCTAGGAGTGACAATCATGAAGCTGATCCAAGAATTACAGTCTGAGGACAATGATATGACAAGAAGAATCAATCAGACTACACATCTTCAACAAACCAGAGAGGAAGTCTACAACAGAGCATTACAAAAGCAAGAAAACATCAAGAAGCTATTTGATAGAAGGAGAAAAGCTAGTGATTTCAACATTGGTGAAATTTTTTTAAAGTGGGATTCCAAGAGAGAAGATAAGGGAAAACATAGGAAATTTGATAACTTATGGATGGGCCCTTATCTTATTCATTCTACTACTGGTAACAATGCTTATTTCTTGCAGGAAGTCAATGGAACTGAACTCTTTGGAGGTCCTGTCAATGGCAGGATGCTCAAACATTATTTTTCTTGACTGTACCAGTTGCCGGCTTTTTTATTTTTTTTTCATTGTAAATATCACATCCATCACTGCATTCAAAGTTTGAAAAAGAAAAAATACAAAAACAATAGAAATAGAAAAGAGGTCAGAATGAAAATAAGAAAGGTATAGCCCCATACCAAATAGAGAAACAAAGTCTGAAAGTGTGCAAGCTCAAATGCCACTCCTAAAAACACACTTCTAATTAGTCATATAGCCTAATCATGACTAATTAGTTTTTCAATTTACTGTTGATAGGTTAGTAAATCAGTTTTTCCAAACAACATAATCTTGGCTTATCAGTAAGGTATATTAGGATAGAAAAACAAAGGTTCGAACAAGCTCAAATCTGAATCTAGTAATCTCAGAAGAAGAATGGCTCTAATTAGATTAAAACTTGAGCCAAAGAGAGAAAGCAAACTGGTTCCAATATGCTCAAAACTTGAACCAGGAAAGAAAGAAAGACAACTCAAACAAATTCAAAACAGAGCTGGAGAAATAATGAAGGATGTTTTGAAATTTTCAGATCTTAAGCCTTCACATTTTTCTTTTAATTTTTTGCAAACTTTAGTCTATGTGCAGCTTATTTTTATGCCATAGACCAATAACAAGTTAAACTGTTCAATCTTGGCTTGGCTGTTTCTGAATTTTTGTTTTAGAATTTAGAGAAAAACGTCTGTCAGACAGTCTAATCCTGACAGATTGTAGTTAGGTAGAGAATTTATGAAGTCAACTTCTTAATATGAGTTCATGGAGGAATAAGATTAGACTTAGATTAGTTTCCTATTTTTAAAAAGAATAAAATGTTTATGAAAAGAGTTTGCTAGTCCAAATGCACTTTGAAAGAAGAAAAAATGTTAGGATCATTAGGAGTGGGTAGGAAGAGATGTTGTTTTGATAGAATTCCATTGTTTCAGATTGCTACAGAAATCATCAAATCAAAGAAAGATCAACAAAAGGAAAGAAAGTTGCAACCCAATGGATAAGGCACTGGTCAGCTTCTAGAGAAATTATTTGTAGTTCTTGATATCTTCAAGAAGATGCCATCCCCATGTGGAGCCACTGTTAGCCACCTATAAAAATTTCCATATCAAATGGTGGCTAAATCTCTTTTAGCCTTTAAGAAATAATTCATGTTCAAATTGTTAGTTCTTAAAGTCTTATGAAGATCTTTATCCTCTGAGTTAATCTTCACTGTTGTTTCCCTCATTATCCTAAAGAACCTACTGTTTGCTAAGAGAAAGACTGCTTAAAACCCCATTTTCATTCTCATTCCCTTCATAAAATCCCTCAAAATATCTCCATCTAACTTTCAAATTCATCAAAACCCCCCTTTAAAACCTTATGATCCCCTTTCATTTGGTTTAAAAAACTCTTATTTTACCTACCGGAACCCCCAGTTTGGCTTAAAAACCCTATTTTTTGGCCTAAAAATCACCTTTTTATACTTTATAGGACTTAAGCCCTTGAGGGCTTATCTCCTTTAACCCCTCCATCTCATGTGTCCTCAGCCCCGAAATTGGGCGCTTAAAACACAAAACCCCATGTAAAAACCTTTCCTCCGCCTTTATTGCTCTTCCCGACATCATGGTTTCTGATAAAATATGGACCGTTGATCTTTACAGATCAACGGTCATTAGTCCTAAATCCTCTTCGGAAACCTTATTTTCTTCCTTTTCCTCCATTGCCCGATGAAAGGATTAAAATCAATGTGGATCGTTGATATTTGCAGATCAACGGTCATCTGGGTACCTATTCTCCGCCCCACCATCTACCATGGCCCCTTTCCTTTTAACATAACCCACTCCTCCTTGCAAATCTAACTGTCCATGCATAAGATCAGACGATTGGGATTAAACCTGATGAACTAATAAACCCACTCGCTCCACGACAAAAAACATCACATCATCACCGGGCCCACTACTCCACTCATCTATGCAGTTTTCCCCATCGCGTGCAATCCGCATCGTCGGATTTGGAGCCTCTGATCCGACGGCGGATGCAGCGTTTCCCAATTTTTTTTCGATAGAACGTTAACACCAAATAATTTTTCGAAACTGGTGGTATTCGGAGGTGTTAGAGTCGGTCCTTGCAGCCCTCCGTCAGAGATCATTTCGCTTTTTGCATATTCATTCTTAGGTGTCTCGCTTGTTCCACTTCGTTGCATTTCGCTAGGAGCATGCCATCGACTGATGAGGGGGTCTGGTTGTCATGTGTTTCCTCATGCTTGTACCTGCAGGGCTATTTAAAAATTCTTCAAAAATCACTGAAGTTCATCGTCATTTCATTCATAGTCATTAATGATTGTTTTCATTAAAAAGAGTCTTTAGTCCTAGAGTCTAGGGTTTTTAAGTCCTTTGCATACATGTCATAAAGCCCACAGGCCATGAGGTTGGTTTCGCAAGTTTTCTATTTCAAATTTTTATCATCAAAAGCATTTTAAGACATTTCTAGTCCAAAACTCTGTTTTGGAACTAGAAATTGTCTAATTTCATGTTTGTAATAATTGTATTTATTTCATCATAAGAAGCTTCAGTGCAAGCCTCTGATCTTTTCCAAAGCCAAGTGCCGCATCCCTGCAAAAGACAAACAAGTATTTTTAGTCCAAAAACTCAGAAAAGCCAAAGGAGAAACATTGTATTAAATGACCAAATGTCAAAGTGTAGAAACATTATGAAAGTGGGTTATCAAATAAATTTGAAATCAAATCTGATTTGGTGAGATTTTTCCTTCATATAAAAACATGGCAAACAAAACCATTTGCAAGAAATCCGCCAGGCAGAAGTCGAAATTGAGTTTTGGAAGGCCGAAACCGTGTTTTCATAGTTGTGGACAGAGTTTGGAGTGCGCGCTACCCATACATGGTGCGCGCTACCCACTTGGTGTGCACTACCCACTTGAACGCCATGGCCAGTGTTAAATAACACAGGTGCTACCCACTTGGTGCGCGCTACCCATTGGGCAGGGGCGCTACCCACACAGCAACAGAGCCCAGAAATTTTTGTTTTGTGCCCAGTTTCGTTTCAAATCGACTCCAGCAACTTGCAAACAGGTTTTTATCATTGCTCAGTAGATTTTTAACAATGGTTGTGATGTTATTGATGTTGGGAAACAGGCCATGCTTGGAGAGAAATGTATAAACCCTACATTCACATGCAAATTAATTCCTTAAGGGTTTTGAAAATATATGGACAGTTTTATGAAAAGTTTGAAAACTTTTGAATGATAGATATGCTCATGCCCTGGCACGTTGTGTACATGATCTTCACGCCCTGAGTTATCATCTTATCACTGCTGTCATTCCCTTTCATGTTTTTGCACAGTCTTATGTTGAATAGTCTATAGCCTCCATCACCATAATATCACCGCTGCTGTCATCATCATTCTATTGCCACTGTCATGGCCATTTGTGTCACTATGGTTATTATCATGTTGTCCCTATTCTCCAGTTCATAAAACACAGTCCCATACTTGTTTGCTCCTTTGACAAATTTTGGCCATCATTATAAAATAGTACCATACATTTGCATTTGGTATTCATTTGTCAAACTTACTTGTGATCAAAGCAGTGATAGTTTTTATGCCATTAAAACAGAGCCATCCTCATTATGATTTTGTTCTCCTGTGATACTTGGGTACATGTGTGACATTTATTGGGTTTTGAACATACATTAAAACTTTGCCTTCACTGCACCTATATCAGCATCCATATTGCAAATATCTTGTTTTCAAAGCCATGTCAGAGACAGAGTCAGTTTATGAGCAGGAGTCGGACAGTGATTCCACAGCAGAGGGTAATGTGCCACGGAGGCCTCACAAAGGTGGCAAAGGTGGTAAACATCTCAGGGAGGAGCCTACTTCTTTGGCTCAATTGCAGGCATGTCCGCTTGCAATGGATTTTTTTTGGTATCAGTCATGTTTTCGATTCTGTGAGATGATTTCACAAACCCAGCTTCATCGTGAACTAGCTCGTCCGTTTGTTCTACATTTACATGATGGCCGTGTAAACCTCGCCGGTGTAGATTTCATTCTGTCACCAATGACTATTGCTCAGGCCACCGGCATACCAAATATAGGAGAGGAATGGAACAAACGTCAGCAGTTGGAGAAATTCCACTATAAGCCATACATCAAACCTGGGTATATGAGGCACTTGGGCAGAGTTTTTCCTTTCAGATTCCTGAAGGATGAGTTTGCACCACTGATGAAACTCATCATTCGGTATTTTAGTTGCGAGGGCAGATTCTCGCGTCTCTTTGCGTACCATGTTCGTTTGTTGATGCACTTCACGAGGGTACGTATGATGAACATTCCGTACTTCATGTATCGCAACATAGAGAGGATGATGATTTTTGTACAGAAGAAGAGCCCAGCACAGCAGCATAGAAGTATATATCATTACGCTTTGATCAAGATCATAGTGTTACATCAGTTGGCACAGCAGGGCATCACTTGGGAGGATTTCATCTCCCGTGACTTTTTCACAGCGCCACAGCTGCCTCCCGAGGTAGTTCATGATGCGGGAGAGCCTTCACACCAGCCTGGCATTCCTGAGATTGAGCATATCAGCACTCCATTGTTTGTGACATATCAGCAAGGCCACAGGGCCTTATTTGCAACTACACGGCGAGTATTATCTCCACCCAGGGTGGAAGGGGTCTTGCCGACTTCATCAACAGTGTTACACCATTTTTTGGTCATCTAACCTTTTATCATTAGATGGACCCAAGTACACCATGTAAGACCAGTTGTACCATAAGTAAAACTACTTTCACTATGTTAAAATAGGAAACCCCAAAAGGAAATATTAAACAAACCTATATTTGTTTGATTTTCCTCATGGAATAATTAATTAAACCATAATTTAATTATTATTCCCAGTCATGCTTAACCCAAAAACAAAGAAATTAATGAGATAAACCCTTACTTATCTTATTATTTTCTAGGAATAATTATTTAAATCTTATTTAGATAATATTCCTTGTTAAATATGACCAAATCACCCACCAATAATCAAATAAATCATTATTTATTTGATTATATTCCAACCACTTCCTTAAAAAGATAAATAAATCATTTATTTATTTATTTTTCACTAATCAAGGGATTTGACCTAAGTCAAACACCCTTTCCCTCCAACAAATAATAATAAAATATTCCATAGAGGTGGATCTAGATGTGATTAACATTATTTTAATCATGCACCAAGATCTAGAAGGACCCAATATTTTGTTATAAATAGGAGGGGTTTCCCCATCATTCTTCACCTTTTGTTGCCTATTAGATCACTCTGGATCTATACACTTGGTCTCATTTCTACCATTTTGCTCCCATTGAGCTCTATCTTCTACATTGGGTTTTCTACATCTACAAGAGAGAGAAAGCTTAGATCCGAAGTGCTGAGGACTACAAAGAACCCATCCCATTGAGGAGATCTGGATACACCTTCTTGTTTCCTCCCAGGTGCCCTGTAATATAAAAATTCATTCAAAAATCGTGTTCTTGTCTTGTCCGTTGGATGCATGGAGCAAACTCTTTACTTTACTTCTTAATGTCTTTCCATTTATAGATCTGTTTGTTGCAGCACTTTAACTACTAATTGCAGATCTGAAGATGTTTTGCAGCCATTATTGTTGTTAGGGCTATTAGTTATGCGTAGCTAAAGTGGTTCTCTTTCGTACACTTCGACGAAGAATTCATACTAACAAATGGCGACTCCACACGGGTTTTAAATTACAACCGCTGTCGTTTTTCCTATTCCTGCATATCCAGCTACTTCAGACCCTAGGGTTTCTTTTCAGCTTTTTGTTTTTCCCTATTTTCATGTGGTTTTTTCCTCATAAAGCCCTCAAACATTAAAATTTCTAACTTCCGTGTGTTTCTGGCCCTATTGCGCAGGTGACCGACATCAGCCGCAACTGAGACGACATTTTTTTTCTGAAATCTGCCGCCGAGCGTCCCGGAAGTGCAGGTCGCACTTTTTGGCTCAAAAAGTGCGACCTCAAGCCTCAGGTCGCAGAAAACAGCCCCAAAACTGCGACCGGAGCGAAAAACTGGTCAGAAACCGCGACCTGGACTTTTTTCTGCTGTTTTTCTGAAATTTTTCTGGGTTTTTCTGAAGCTTCTGTCAGGGTTTTCCAGCCTCTGTCTTAGCCCGTTTCGACTTGTTTCTGATCTTCTTTTGCTCATCTAAGTGGGAACCTAGCCCCCTAGGGCTTCAGTACCCTCCACTTTTGGTGGAAGAGTTTTAGCTGTTTCAGGTGTCTAATTTTTCAGAGTTTCAGCCTTCCCTTTTTCAGATCTGATACCTCATCCTCAGATCCCTTTTAATCAGCTTTTCTTCCTTTCAAATCACCTCTTGTAGTTTTGTTTGGACCCCCCTTTAGGACCTCATCCCTGTCCCTTCCGCTTTTTGTTGATTTCCCCCTTTTTTCAGCCACCTTGCCTCTGCCTCTTGGCTGTGATCTGCACCTCTTTCCAGCAGTTTTATCCTCTAGATCCCCGTCCCTTTTGACCCTTGATCTATTGGCCTCTTTTTATGTGTGTTTCGAATAGATTTTTGCCCTCTCTTAGCGTAGTTTTGAGAGACCCGCCTTCTTGGGGTAGACCAATGCATAGTTAATTGTTAAATGTTCTGTTATTTCAGCAATCTATCTTGTTCTCTGCAGATTTCTTTTCAGTTACGCAGCACACTTTTTCTTGCTCTCAAAACGAAAAGGGTTTAAAAATTAAAATTAATGCACATCACACACTGACCCTAAGTGAAGAAGCGCCTGGTTAACACCGCCTGGCAAAGACTCTAAAATTAATTGTCACTGCACCTTATCTGCCCTTGACATTACTTGATTCTGTCCCTTTCTGCCCTTACCGGTTTCCTTCTTCCTGTCATCATTGCGCCCCCAAGGCGCCTTTCCCGGAGACTTCTTGGCCTTCACCCTCAGTTTCCGGTTAATCGACCTGCTCCACCCCGCCGTCGTCGAGCCAGTCCTCCTCCGACTCCTCTTCTGATTCTTTTGGTTCTCCTTTTCCTTCTCGGTTCTCCCCCTGTCACCTTCACTATGTCTGGTCCAGGTCCTAACGCTAGTGGTGCTCCCGGCCCTAATGCCGGAACTACTACTAGCGGAACCACCACGGGAACTACCTCGACTACACCCTTGCTCCCCTTCTTGGCAGGCCTCAGCCTCCCAGATTTGGACCGGTTGATAAACGACCCTATACATCATGACGCTAGTTGGCCCGCTATGCCGACAAAGCTCCCTTCCGACATCCCAAAGTTTGAAGGTCGTGCTGGAGAAGATCCTTCAAATCATGTTCGATCTTTCCACATGTAGTGTTCATCTACCTCCATTATCGATGACTCTGTTCGTCTTAGACTGTTCCAACGCACGCTTACAGGCGAAGCTTCTAAGTGGTATGTTGACCAGCCCACTTCCTCCCCTACCACCTTTGCAACTCTTGCCCGGGCTTTTTTATCTTACTTCCAGCTTCCCCTTCGTTATGACACTGGTATCGAACTCTTGACTTCCTTCAAGCAAACCTCTTCGACCCGCCTTTCTACCCATGTCCAGGAATGGCGAAGAAGACAGAGCCTATGTCAATCTCCTCCCTTCGAAGACCGTGTCTACATGGACTGGTTCCTTAGATCTCTCTTGTCCCCTATCGGGAAAGATGTAGCATCACATTTTCCTCAAACCGAAGAAGATGCCCTCCAAATGGCGTTAAAATATGACCTGATCTACGCTCAGACAGGTTATGATCCTACTGTCCTACCTAATCTCCCCAGACCCGGTGATGCCCATACACCGGGGGCACCTCATGCCGCCGGCAGTATCGTTGGATCTATCTCTCATCCCTCTGCTCAACCTCTCATGAGCTATGGTTTTCCTGGGGGAGGGGGCACCACTTCCTGCACTTCTCCCCCTCCCGGTAGCACGCATCCAGGATTCGGCACGCCTCATCCTTTTGCCCAACCTCCTGCTTACCTCAATGTTGCCCAACCGAACCATTACCCTTATCCGCAGCATGGTGCGCCAACTCCTCCAGCATATGCACTTTCGCCTCCCTTGCCTCCTCCACCCCTGCAACAGCAGTCACCGCCCCCTCAAGAGCAAGTGGACGCACAGCAGGGATTCATGGCTACCCAACCACCTGACGGACAGGTGGCCACTCCACCTTCCCCTTCTGGTTCCTCCCATTACCAGATCCTCATGATGAACTCCGATCCACCTCTACCCGTCGACCTTAACCTTCAAACTCGGTCCCGCCAGTACCCCAAGCCCCCCGCTCAGTCTGCCCCCGAGCCTCCTTCTTCAAGTTCTACAGAGCCTCTTTCGACACCGAGTGGTCCCTTACATATCCCTCAAACCCAAATTTGAGGTTCATACCAAGATTCCTAAGGGTCCATTACGTCGAAACGCTGCTTCTGGTCGAGCTGCTCATTCGTATAGCATAGTAGATGATTTGGCGCAATCTCCTGCTGCCATTTCCACACTGGAACTCCTCCAGTCGTGCCCTTCCCAAAAGAAGGCTCTACTATCTGCCGTGGGCGCTGTAGATCCTGCTGATGATCAAATGATTGTTTTCGACGCCTCTCAATCAGACCATCCTCCTCTTCCTGCTTCCGTCGCCTTCCAAATCCTGGGGCAAAAAGCTACCCCTCCAACGTTCTTGCATAATCGCCCTGAGGGGGGCATCCACCGCGTGATGTCCGCTTCGCTTGGAAGCAACCCCGATTCTCCCCGAGCCGGCCCTTCCACGATCACCTCTTAGAGCGTGGGGACTCGCTCACGCTCCTGCACCATTGTCCCGTCGTAATTATCCTATCACCCTCGCCGGTAAGACTGTTTGCGTTGACGTCGAAGTCATAGACGCCCCGCTAGACTACAACATTCTATTAGGGCGAAGCTACACCTATGCTATGTCTTCTGTCCCATCCGCGGTTTTCCGCAAGATGTCTTTCCCCCATAATGGAAAGATAGTCACCATTGACCAGTTGACATATCATGAGCCGACATCTCAGACCTCCCCTGAGACAACCATCTCTTCTATAGCCAACAAGCAAATCGTTGATTCCTTGACCAGTGTCTCCCCCGGCGTTTACAAGGATTCCTCCCTACTTGGAACTTTTCCTAGTCTCCCCCCTCCTCCTATCTCTGATCCCAGCTCGTCGAATGTTTGCATGATGCAATCGTCTCGGGCTGCTCTCAAGCAACCTGCTTCGGCTAGTCAGCAACCTTGCCCTCTGCAACCTGCTCCTAGCCCTTCACCTGCAGTTGGTAGTCATGAGCCCCTTTATCCCCCTGGCACGGTTCCTCCAGGCCTTAGCCATTTAGGAGCCATCCCGCCTGGCCATTACCCCTCTGGTCAGATACCGTTCCTAGCTCCCCCACCAGGAGTGTACACGGTACCAGTCATGGCCACCCTCTCTCTTCCTAACTTGACCCTTGGGATTCCCGTTTGGTACCTTGATCCTCCAGCCCCCACCTTGCCTGGTCAACCCAAACCTTATATTGCTTTGACCCCGGTTCAACCGGCCTCCATGCCTTCTCCCACTGCATCAGTGCCTCAGTCACCTCAACAGGAACCACCTCCTGTTGCGACCGCTTCGGGTAAGAAGGGAAAAGCTCGCAAGAGGGCACCAAAGGACAAGGCTCCCCCGAAAAACCCTGCTCCTCCTCAGCCTCCAAAGCATACCATCCAGTGTGCTTTGTGTGATGTTTTCGGTCACGCCTCCCATACCTGTCCTGCATTGCTTCATCTCAAGCCCATGGTTAATGTCACGTTCCCTGAGTCCACGGTCCCAGAAGCCTCTGTTCCTTCCGCGACCGCGGCCAAGAACCCCAAGACTATTCACACCAACCACCCCTGTGCTTTGTGTGATCTCCATGGCCATTACACCCATCTTTGTCCCCGCCTCGAGGACTTCCGCACCTCTATTGCCGCGGTCCACCAATTCGAGGCCAAGCGCAATGAGTCCACCTCTCCCCTATTTGCGCATTCTACTTCAGCAGAACTACCAGATACAACTACTCCCATCGACATTCCCCCTCCTGATGTCGAGATGATGGAGCCTTCGTCCAGCATTTTTTACCTATCATCATCCATGAGACCCTCGGGGAACATTCCATCTGAATCCTCCCCTGTTTCTTCGCTTAACCTTCCTTCAGCGATCATCTTGGGCTCAACATCGGTAGATCCTTTATCTACTTACTCTTCGGTCACCCCTTGTGACGATGCGCATGTGAACCTCTCTTCTCATGATGATGATTCAGGTCACTTCACCACGTCAGGTGGTCTTTCTTCCACCAGTCACCCCATCGTCTATCGAGATGACGACATTATGGAAACAATCCCCACCCCTGACGTTATCTATTCCCCCTTACATCGAATCCAGGCGTTCACACCACATCCACCTTGTGGCCATTACATTAAAACCCCATGTTTGGGTAAGGGGGCACCCACATTTGAGAGACCAAGAGAAGCCATTCTCCACCACTCTCCTAGTGTATCTGGTCGTGTTGACTTTAGACCCAGTATTCTTCCACATTTAGAAGAACCTCTAGAGTCCCATATCACTTCAGATCACTCTAGGGATGATACCCCTTATCGTCCCCTCATCTTACATCAGCAACCCAGTCTCTTAGACATTATTGTTGACCAACCTATAGCTTTTCTACGAGAGCATCAGTTCATTATCTCCAAATCCTCTTTTTGGGATAGTGACACCAGGTATGCCAACTCGGAAACTTAAAGTCCATTTGATCCCCATATGCAGTACCAAAAGAGATTGGTAATCCTCCATTTCCTTTCTCAAACTGCATAACCATAACGAGAACAAATGGCACACCACATCATTAAAATGTGTTTAGATTCCCATTTTTCTAAATACATTTTGGCATGACCACACCATGCTCGGGGGCACCCATGCCCCTCAACCATAACCCTCCTCACCTCGTTTTTGGAGAGGAGGTTGTCTTACCAATCGAGTGTGAAATCCCTTCCCTTCATCTGGCTGTTGGACTTCTCCCTGACACCCAACCTCTAGAACAACGACTTATCATGCTTGAGCGTGCCTCTAAAGACCGCCGTGTTGCATTGCACACCATAGAAGCGGCCCAGAAACGCACCAAATCTCAATATGACCTAAAAGTCCAGCCTCGTCCTTTTCACAAAGGCGACCTTGTTCTAGTATATGACCAGGCCCATGATGTCCTTGGT
This sequence comes from Pinus albicaulis, assembly GCA_034641835.2. Lineage (NCBI taxonomy): Eukaryota > Viridiplantae > Streptophyta > Pinopsida > Pinales > Pinaceae > Pinus > Pinus albicaulis. The sequence continues at coordinate 603,641,253 of CM076569.1, forward strand.
CACGGGAAGTTCGACTCATTATGGCTAGGCCCTTACGTCATCAGTAAGGGTCTTGGTAAGGGGGCATACTTTTTAGACGACTTCGAAGGCAATCCTCTTCCTAATCCTCGCAATGCACTCTATCTTAAGAAATATTACCCTTAGCATCCCCCTTATGAAATGCGTGTTTTATTTTCTTTTAGATAGCCAGCATCTGTTTTTCTCTTTTTATGATTTGCCACTTCACCAGGACCGATTTTGTCCAAGAAGGGCCACTTCACCTGCACTCAAAATCGAATTTCTTCACTTACGACGCTTGTACTTGGGGCACCATCTTGCCCACTTACTTGCCCAAGTTCGTGACGCTTTTCGTCATGAGTCCCCACCTTGTACTCATGTTTTATGGTCCCCCATTGGGCCTTTCACTCTGTGGCAGCACCATATAGTCACCCTTGTTTAGAGCATCCAAGTTGAGTCATCATCGCATTCATGGAGTCTATCCTGCGTCCCTTTGTACCCCACTATAACCCTCCTTCCATTATTGCTTGGTTCCTCTCTTGTGTCGCATATCATGACCTTCAGCCCCACTGTCCCCTATCCCTTCTGATATTGTGTCAGTCGCTGCCATGTCATTCATGTCCTTTATGCTCTAACAAGGGAAGTCGTCCATTCGCCACTCCATCCTTTCCATTCCGCCATCATCATTAGTGTCAGTCTGTCCGTCACTCTACTATTTTCTCTCGTGCCTTAGTTGAGGATCTCTCATTGCCTCACCTATGGCGGACCTCCTTCTGTCGACATCAACTCATTCATTCCAGAAGCCAGGTCTAGAGGGCGGTGTACCTTGGTTCCAGCTTCCACTATTGTTCGGTGCCTCAGATCAGGCAAAGGGATCTCTTCTTCCCCTTTGACTTGATTGTTTCTCCAGCTCCTTTCCGCATGATCGAGATCCGTATACTTGATGGTTCAGTGATCCAACAGCAGCTCTTGATGATTCCCGGGTGTGTGTGAGATGTCTCAGCCCTCATGAGGGGGTGGCCCTGCAGGTAGCCCCCCACATGCCCGGATGACCTCCTCCTTGCAGCCTTCGATGCAGCTCCAGATATTTGATGATGTTGGCCGTCGCCACTTGCAGCGCCTCTTTCAATTTGCATGTATCAGTCAGATTTTGTGAGCCCTTCCCCATTCACAGGGGGCATTTGGGTTGTATTTGTATCTCATGTACTCAGATATTATTGTACCAGTCCTGGCTGTTATCCCAGGCACAACATGTATGTGGGATTCCTCATTGTATTTTTATCTGGCTCCTGATTATGCCAGCTATATCTTATGGTTCGGTCCCTTGTTTACTGGACACACTATTCTTTTGTACTTTGTCTCGGCGGGCATAGGTATGCCTCCCCCGTCGCCTTCAGCACAGGTACCCTCTCATAAACAGAGACTTGTTGCACCCGCGAGTCTCGTCTCCTCAGGGTCTAGTCCTTCAGCACACTATCTACCTCACCTTTCTCTCTCTGACTTCCCTTTTGTTGTCTAGTGATTGTGTTCTTACAGCGTACTTCGGTCATACGATTTGCTCCTGACACTCGCACGCTGGGGGGCAATCTGTTACACCATTTTTTGGTCATCTAACCTTTTATCATTAGATGGACCCAAGTACACCATGTAAGACCAGTTTTACCATAAGTAAAATTACTTTCACTATGTTAAAATAGGAAACCCCAAAAGGAAATATTAAACAAACCTATATTTGTTTGATTTTCCTCATGGAATAATTAATTAAACCATAATTTAATTATTATTCCCAGTCATGTTTAACCCAAAAAACAAAGAAATTAATGAGATAAACCCTTAGTTATCTTATTATTTTCTAGGAATAATTATTTAAATCTTATTTAGATAATATTCCTTGTTAAATATGACCAAATCACCCACCATTAATCAAATAAATCATTATTTATTTGATTATCTCCCAACCACTTCCTTAAAAGATAAATAAATCATTCGTTTATTTATTTTTCACTAATCAAGGGATTTGACCCAAGTCAAACACCCTTTCCCTCCAACAAATATAATAAAATATTCCATAAAGGTGGATCTAGATTTGGTTAACATTATTTTAATCATGCACCAAGATCTAGAATGACCCAATATTTTGTTATAAATAGGAGGGTTCTCCCCCATCATTCCTCACCTTTTGTTGCCTGCTAGATCACTCTGGATCTATACACTTGGTCTCATTCCTACCATTTGCTCCCATTGAGCTCTATCTTCTACATTGGGTTTTCTACATCTACAAGAGAGAGAAAGCTTAGATCTGAAGTGCTGAGGACTACAAAGAACCCATCCCATTGAGGAGATCCGGATACACCTTCTTGTTTCCTCCCAGGTGCCCTGTAATATAAAAATTCATTCAAAAATCGTGTTCTTGTCTTGTCTGTTGGATGCATGGAGAAAACCCTTTACTTTACTGCTTAATGTCTTTCCATTTATAGATCTGTTTGTTGCAGCATTTTAACTACTAATCGCAGATCTGAAGATGTTTGGCAGCCTCTATTGTTGTTAGGGCCATTAGTTATGCGTAGCTAAAGTGGTTCTTTTTCGTACACTTCGACGAAGAATTCATACTAACAAAACGTAGCGAGTATTATCTCCACATGTGGAAGGGTCTCGCCTTCTTCGCATGTACGCATCCAGGACAGGGAAAGAAGCCCACGCACATGAGGCCCACTCAGAGGCCTAGACACGGATTACCGATCATTGATGTTGATGCGAGCTCTCCTAGCTCGAAACTGAAAGAGATCATCCAGGAGCAGAGGGCCGAGAATGACACGCTGAAAGATAAATTGCAGAAGGCTCAGTGGGTGATAAAATATCTGGAGTAGCGTAACAAACAGCTGGAGGATGAGCACGAACTTTATGAGCTGCAACGAATCCATGAAGATCGACAGTTGGCCCGGAAGAGACCCGGCGACATGACACCAATTGATCGAGATTCTGTACTCACACGGGTTAACATTCATTTGGAGAAGTTGATTGAGAAGGCCAATAGAGACAAAGACTTGCTTCGTCACATGAAAGGTCATTATTGGGCTCGCATGCACGTCTGCAAAGCAAGAATGAAGATTCTGAAGAGGAGGTTGAGCGAAGCACTAAAGCGGCGGAAAAAGCCTGATCCACTCTGGATTTTGGCCAAGGCTTCATTGGCTGGGCATGATTCATGATGGAGGGTATTTTCTCTGAATTTGAGCGAATTCGGAGAAATTTTTGTCGTTTTGAAATTTTTGGTCTCAAAAACAGATTTTTCAGTTATACGGGTAGCACCTCGATATGCTCACTTTTTTTCGGGACACTTGCGGAAGGAAGTATTTTTATTTTTGGGTTTTTCATGGTAATTTATGAATTCTCAGGCATTTTCAAAGCATTTCATCAGATTTTGGATGGTCAAAAGGCCCAAAAACACCATGAAAACCACCTTGCTGCCACCTTTTGCACCAGCAGGAAGTATTTCTGGGAGAATGAAGTTTTGGAGGGGAAAATGAGCTCAAAATTGGGAAATTCCACTTGGGTTGGATAGAAAACATCCAGGGCTTTCCAGCGAGCTATCATGAGCTCAATTTGGATGCCGGGAAGTACTTCAAAATCAGGCTGAAAGGCGCGCTACCCACATAGATTTTTGGCTGAATTTTCAACTTCCAGCTCAGAATTTCGGCCAGTTGGGACCAGTTTTGCTTGTGGATGAAATTTTTGGGTTTTCATGATGTAAATTGATGGTTGGCATGTAAATTTGGCTTATTTTTACCTATTCTAGAAGATTCACTCTCAAAATAGTGAAAATCATGTAAATGAATCATTTTCCACTCTTTTAGAGGCAAGTTGTTAGCTGCCTAGATTTTAGTTCCTTGATTAGAATTTGGTTGAAACTGATCCCTGAAGAAGGAATTCGACCCCTAGAGGCATGGGAAGGGGTTAGAGTGATCTATATATTGTAATTTTTGAGACTTTCTATAGGTTGGACTCTTGGGAAACTTTTGGCACTCTATTGTACATATTTCTCATATTTTGGCTAAGGAAAGATCAGAGGTTTTGCGGCACCTGTTGAGATTCTTGTGGTGTTCTATTCTTGATGGTGTTTTATCTCTGTTTACTATAATTTCTTCATGTTTAATGTATGCCATTCCTTTCATATGCTTCTGAAACTAAAATGAATGAGTAGATGAGGTTGAATCCATTATTTACAGTGCTCTGCCTTTGAATTCGTTTAGTTTTACATGTTTTCGCCTGTTTGGAGAGGATCCAAGTTCTTATTTGCCATATTCAGCTCCTTTTAATTCTATTCTATCCATATACCCAATCAAAAGCATCAAGACAATCGCCTACCTCGCCCCAACTCGAATTCTGCAAAGATCTGACCTTATCCCCGGACCCAAAAATTGTTTTTCCCATTTCTCCAACGAAAACCCAAAAAATCAAAATCAAACATACCTATCTCTTTACTAGCCTAAAATCAGTTCCCATTGTAAGTCATCTCGCACCCTATTGCTCATTTTATCGATATTGACGGAGAGAGCCCTCTCCTGTCCTCGTAGGGCTAGCTACGAGGCCGAGCGTGGTTTGATGTAGCCTTGAGTTTTACCTTATTTCAGCCTGAGGTAGATTTGAGCGCTAACATAGTGGCGACCATACTGGGGAAAAAATCTCTCAATGGTTTGCTTGTTGATGTGTTTGTTTCATGAGTCTTAGACGAAGTCTGAAGTCACGCCAGGTAGCTTTCGAAACGCTTTTGCCATGCATAAGCGGAAGTAGATAAATGTTGCTTCAGTCGATCTCCGGTAAGCTTTTGAATACAGCACTTGATTTGCAAATCACCCCAGTATACTTGTTCATTCTAGACCTTTGGATGATTGATTCTAGAAGTCGAAAGGCTGAGAATAATTGATTGTGTTTCTTGAAATTTATCCCGAGAAGATCAATACACTGGCTTCAAGAAGGAATACTAGGTCGAATCCTGACCCTGATCCACCAACGATATTTGAAAATCCAAATCTGATTCCTAGGATTCTTAGAAGACAAGGAAGTCAAGAAAGTTCTGAAAGAGAAATTCAAGAGAGTTCTGGAAGTTCTAGATTGCTTTCTAGATCTGCATCCTGTCCTGTGAAAATTATATATGTTGACGAAATTCCTTTTGATGAAAGATTTGAAACATCCTTATTTGTAAATTTTTCTGAAACTGAGTTATCAAGATTAGTTCCGGATCCATTTTTTTTTGAAGATTTGCAATTCATATTTGTTTCATATCACTTGGATAGATAGTTGCAAGATTCCATTGTGGCTACCAACAATCCCGAATTCACTGAATCTACTTCACAAACTTTTGGACCATCTGAAGTTGCATCTGGTTCACGGATTCCCACTGAACCCTCCTTTATCCCTACCATTCCCGTTCAGCCTGAGAACTCTGATCAGCAATCAGCAGTAGTTTCTCCTCCGTCTCCGCCGCATACACCTCATTCACCTACTGCTCCTAGTCCTCCTGTTTCTCCTAGACAGCAGATTATCAATCCGCCAAGAGTCATGGCAGCCAGATTTGCACCTCTTGTTTTGCCAGCCAATTTAGATGCTATTCTTGTTGATTACCAGAGAAAAATTCCTATATTCGATGGCACACCACAGAGTATATCAGCTCAACAGCATATTGTCTGAATGACAGACTTTTTGGACCTGCATGAAATTGATGCAGAAAATGTTTCAATGAGTTTGTTTGCCCAGACATTTGGAGGAGAGGTTCACAAATGGTTCAGAGCTCTACCGGCCAGAAGTATCAATACATTGCAAGACCTTCAGACACAGTTTTTAGATCGATGGGAGATGAAAAAGGATCCACTGCAGATCACTTCAGAGTATACAAACATCAAGCGTAATCCTGGTGAGTCCGTTCAGGATTATATTATCAGATTCAATACAGTGTATAATGCAATTCCAGATGACTTAAGGCCGTCTAAAAAGTCAGCTCTTCTTAAATTCCCAGATGGTTTTGATCCGGAGATGGCTTATTCCCTTCGTGATCGAGATCCACCTACCTTAGAAGATATGTAGAAGATTGCTGTTAGTGTTGAGGTGAATCTGAACGATAAGAGAGCACGGTTGAAAGCAGAGAAAAGAGTGACAATAAAAGAAGAGCCTTCCACATCTACATCTGAACAGCACTTGATTCGTGAGATGGAAAAAATGTTCAAAAGAATGAACCTTGACAAATCAGAAACGCAGATTCGGAATCCAAACTACCATGGCCATCAACAGCCACAGTTCAGAATAAAGCAACGTGAACAAAGACCACCAGAGCCGGCAGCCCAACAGCAGATTAAGACACCTCTTTTGCAGAATTTTGTGAGTCAAGATTCAGACGATGATGATGATGTAGCAGGTGAGCAAAATCATTTCTTCACTCCTGACGATCTGCCTATTTATATTACTGAGGATGAAGAATATGGAGAGAGTTCAGCTGCTCAGAAAGATGAAGATTTCATATTAGCAAATGATGCAGATTTAGAGGAAGAGTCAGATGATTACCAAAGAGGATATTTGAATGCCTTGTCCACTCAATAGAAGCAATACTCATTGAGAAACCGAGATGTGCCCATAAATCCAATTCAGAAACGAAAGGAAGCTTCAGCACCCAAGGCAGATTCACCGATACCACAGAAGAAAGGAAAAGAGACAATTGATCCCGCATCTAGTAAAGTATCATCAGCAGAAAAGGTAAATCAGCCGAACATAGTGAAAGATAAGGCTGAAAAGAAGGAAGCTCCGGTCAAAGAAGTCGAAAAAGTTTCAGCATGTAGTTTGGAAAATGAAATTTCCAAATTAAAAATATCTATTCCTTTGACAAAAATTATGAAGAACAGCAGCTACCGCGGTAAAGTCTCCAAAATTCTGAACTTTGATCCAATGTTCGATACGGTAAATGTTGAGGATGATCATCCAGAATTGATTTTCGGGCCTGCATTAGATGGTGAGTCCCCTGACAGTGATGTTCCTCCCTTTTATATCAGTTTGAGGTTGCATGAATATGTTTTGCACAATGCCATGTTCGATTTGAGTGCTTCGCACAATTTGATGCCAAAGGCGATCATGGAAAAGTTGGGACTAGACATTACAAGAAAATATCATGAATTGTATTCATTTGATTCCAGCCATGTGAGGTGTATAGGACTCATCAAAGATTTGGTTGTAAGCTTAGATCAAATTCCAGCAAAGAATGTCTTGATGGATGTGGTTGTGGCGAACATTCCTCCGCGATTTGGCATGCTCCTTTCAAGATCTTGGGGGGCAAATTTGAAAGGCACACTTCAGTTAGATTTCTCTTATGCTACAATTCCAGTCTTCGGTCAAATGAGAAAGTTATATCAAGAGCAGAAGATGAAATACATGATAAATAGCAAAGAGAAGCCAATTAATCATCCTGTAAATTATGTACATACCGACTTAGAGTCGTTTGTGTTGCTTGCTGATAGTTTTAATGATATAGATAGTCAATTAGTTCAGGCGGAAGATATACCAGAAATCACTGAGAATTTTAGAGAAGTTCTGCAAAAGGAAAGAAGAGAAAAATAAGCTAATGTGGAGCAATCAGCTGAAGACAATGGGCAACAAAAAGGAAAAACAGAGCTGGCGCAATTTCAGCATTTAGAGGACGATGAAGATGGTCTTTGGACCATGGATTTTGATGGCACAGTGGGTAGTGACGGTGCTGGAATTGGTGTTTGGATTCGTAGTCCATTTTCCGCTCCAGATAAGGTTCCAAGCAATGTCAGAGTGTGTTCCTACAAGCTTGCATTTGACTGTTCTAATAATGAAGCGGAATATGAGGCTCTAATTGCTGGCCTTAAGATTCTTAAAAAGCTGAAAGCGAAAAGGATTGCAGTGTATGGTGATTCAGAGTTGGTGATAAAGAAGGTTAAAGGTGAGTTTCAAGCCAAGCATCCTCACATGAGGGCTTACCGTAATGCAGTTTTAGACATTCTGAAATTATTTTCTGATCATACCTTGACATGTGTGCCCCGCATACAAAATGGTGTTGCTGATGGACTTGCTAAGGCAGCAAGCAATTTAAAAATTCCAATGAATTCCAGCAACAAGTTCGAGATTCATGTGAAACATCGCCCCACCGTTCCAGACAATCAGCGATATTGGCAAGTCTTTCAGGATGACGAGGAGATTAGTGATTTTCTGCAGAATAAGGGTAAGTTTAAAGACACCTCCATAGATACAGAACATGATGATGGTAGTGATGACATACAAATAAACCAAATGGAAGTGCTGCAACTTAAAGATAATATCATTCCTAAGGGATTGATTCCTTTGGAAGAATTGTTTGATCAAGACGATGTAGCCCGCAAACCGACATTGAGGCCGACGGAGAAAGGTGTTGAAGAGGTAAATATTGGGACAGCTGAGAATCCCAAAATGGTTAAGTTATCGAAGTCATTGTCACCAAAGGTAAAGGCAGAGTATGTGAAATTGTTGTCTTCATTTTCTGATGCTTTTGCATGGGATTACTCAGATCTAAAAACATATGACACCAATATCATTCAGCATACTATCCCCATCAAACCAAATCAGAAGCCTTTTCGTCAAAAGTTGAGGAGAATCAATCCAAAGCTGCTACCATCGATTGAAAAAGAGGTAAACAGGTTGTATAAGTCAGGAATCATTGTGCCTATTCGATTTTCAGATTGGATATCAAATTTGGTGCCCGTGAGAAAGAAAACAGGTGAGATCCGTTTATGTATCGACTTCAGAAATTTGAATAAGGTATCATTAAAAGACAATTATCCGCTGCCAAAAATGGACCATATATTGCAGCGAGTAGTTGGAGCATCCAGGATGTCACTACTCGACGGCTATTCAGGCTATAATCAGATTTTAGTGCATGAAGATGATCGTGACAAGACTGCGTTCACCACTCCTTGGGGAACGTTTCATTATGCAAAAATGTCGTTTGGTTTGAAGAATGCAGGTGCCACCTTTCAGCGTGCAATGGACATGGCTTTTGCCAACGAAAAAGATGTATTTTTGGTTGTTTACCTTGATGATTTAACTGTGTTTTCAAATTCTGATGAGGAACATTTATATCATTTGAAAGTTGTTTTCCAGAAGTGCAGAAAATATGGCATTTCGCTGAATTCGAAAAAGAGTCTTTTTGCCATGGATGAAGGCAAGCTCCTTGGCCACATCATATCGAAAGATGGCATCCGTGTTGACCCTGCACGTGTTGAAGCCATCCAGCAGATTGAACAGCCCCGGAACAAGAAAGAAATACAGTCCTTTAATGGTAAAATGAATTTTCTGCGTCGTTTTATTCCAAATCTTGCTGAGCATCTTAAAGAAATCACGAACATGCTGAAAAAGGACAGTCAGGTAAGGTGGACAGAAGAGGCGGTGAAATCATTTAATTTGGTAAAGATAGCTCTTTCTTCAGCCCCTATTTTAATCAGCCCGGACTACACACAGGACTTCATTTTGTTTTCTTTTGCTTCCGAGCACACATTGGCAGCTGTTTTAATGCAGAAAAGGGATGGGGTTGAGAAGCCCATTGCTTTTTTCAGTCGGATTATAAGGGATGGAGCATTGAAATACAACATTATTGAGAAACAAGCACTTGCGCTTGTAAAGGCCTTGAAAGATTTCCGTGTGTATATACTGCATTCCCACATTATAGCATACGTTCCTAACGCAGCAGTTAAAGATGTTTTGGTAGAGGCAGATCCAGAAGGAAGACGGGGTAAGTGGATTGCTGCGTTGTTAGAATACGATGTGGAGATTAAACCGACCAAGCTGATCAAAGGACAAGGACTCGCCAAGCTCATGGCTAAAACAAATCTGCATGCTCTAGATATAAATTTGATCGCTGCCATGTCCGATGAAGATGAGGAAAGTACGTCAGTTCAGGTATCTGATATTTTTGTTTCTTCCCCTTGGTATGCTGACATTTTATACGTGCTTCAGAATTTGTCTCCACCTCCCGGGATGCCTAGAAATAAGAGTAGAACATTGAATTTGAGAGCTGCAAAGTTTTGTATTCTGAATTCTGCATTGTATTGGAAAGACCTGGGGGAGTGTTGTTGAATTGTTTGGTAGAGGAGGAAGTTCAAAAAGTTTTGGAGGACTTTCACAGAGGTGACTGCGGAGGCCATTTGTTTTGGAAGACCACAACGAATAAGATCCTAAGGGCAGGGTATTATTGGCCTTCTTTGTTTTCTGATGTATACAAGGCTGTTAAGAATTGTCACGAATGCCAAATTTTCGAAGGGAAGCAGAAACTACAGCCTTTGCCTCTCAAACCAATCAAAGTTAGTGCACCATTCCAGCAGTGGGGATTGGATTTCATCGGGGAAATCCACCCAGCATATTCTGGACAGCATAGATGGATATTGACAGCTACAGACTACTTCAAAAAATGGATCGAAGCGATTCCCACTCGACAGGCCACGGATGCGGTAATTATCTCTTTTCTTGAAAACAATATTCTGTCACGTTTTGGGTGTCCTAGTAAGATAATCACAGATAATGTAGCGGCCTTCAAGTCTAAGAGGATGGTTGAATTTTGCTACAAGTACAATATCAGTTTGGGACATTCGACTGCCTACCATCCGCAAGGGAATGGCTTGGCAGAATCTTCAAATAAGTCCTTGGTGAATATCATTAAGAAATTGCTGGAAATCAACAAAAAGGGGTGGCACAAGAAATTAGTGAATGCACCGTGGGCTGATAGAGTAAGTCAGAAAAAGTCTATTGGAATGTCTCCTTTCGAGTTGGTGTACGGAACAGACACAATTTTTCCTACTTCACTTGCTGTCCCAGTGGTCAAATTGCTTCAGGAAGCTGGTAGCGAGGAAGATCCCATGCAGCGGAGGACTAATCAGATGATTCATTTACAGCAGACACGGGAGGAGGTATTTCAAAATACATTCAAGTTGTAGGAGCGTATAAAGAAGATCTATGACAGAAAGGAAAAAGCAGATAAATTTCAGTTGGATGAGGTGGTTTTGAAATGGGATGCTCAGAATGAAGATAAGGGAAAGCACGGTAAATTTGAAAACCTATGGAAGGGTCCTTTTAAGATTGCAGCGTATCGTGGTTAAAACGATTTTCTTCTCAAGGAAATGAATGGAGATGATTGTCCTGGAGGACCGATCAATGGTCGGTTGCTGAAGCGATACCACTTCTGAGTATTTTCTGTTGATTTCATCATCTGTATATATCGTTTTACTTCTGTTTTATTGCAAGTGTGTACTGATCTCTCATATTCAGTTTGGGGCCCGGAGCGAAGGCTATAATTCTGGAGACGGAGGTTGGTTCGTTTGAAGTTTGTCAAGTCAGTTTTATCAGTCTTTTCAGTTTGCATCAAGTCAGTTTTGGTCAAGTTTCAGTCGCTTTTAGGTCAAGTTTACAGTCAATAAATGTTTCAAAAGTTTTTTGTTTTATCTGTTGAAATAATGACTCCATCACCCAATGGATGAAGGCACTGTCTGACTCCCCCAGAGATCTGCCATTCTTGGCATCTCCATGGAGCCACCATCCCCATTGGAGCCAATGTTAGAGTCGGTCCTTGCAGCCCTCCATCAGAGATCATTTCGCTTTTTGCATATTCATTCTTAGGTGTCTCGCTTGTTCCACTTTTTTGCATTTCGTTAGGAGCATGCCATCGACTGACGAGGGGGTCTGGTTGTCATGTGTTTCCTCATGCTTGTACCTGCAGGGCTATTTAAAAATTCTTCAAAAATCACTGAAGTTCATCGTCATTTCATTCATAGTCAATAATGATTGTTTTCATTAAAAAGAGTCTTTAGTCCTAGAGTCTAGGGTTTTTAAGTCCTTTGCATACATGTCATAAAGCCCGCAGGCCATGAGGTTGGTTTCGCAAGTTTTCTATTTCACATTTTTATCATCAAAAGCATTTGAAGACATTTCTAGTCCAAAACTCTGTTTTGGAACTAGAAATTGTCTAATTTCATGTTTGTAATAATTGTATTTATTTCATCATAAGAAGCTTCAGTGCAAGCCTCTGATCTTTTCCAAAGCCAAGTGCCACATCCCTGCAAAAGACAAACAAGTATTTTTAGTCCAAAAACTCAGAAAAGCCAAAGGAGAAACATTGTATTAAATGACCAAATGTCAAAGTGCAGAAACATTATGAAAGTGGGTTATCAAATAAATTTGAAATCAAATCTGATTTGCTGAGATTTTTCCTTCATATAAAAACATGGCAAAAAAAACCATTTGCAAGAAATCCGCCAGGCAGAAGTCGAAATTGAGTTTTGGAAGGCAGAAACCGTGTTTTCATAGTTGTGGATAGAGTTTGGAGTGCGCGCTACCCATACATGGTGCGCGCTACCCACTTGAACGCCATGGCCAGTGTTAAATAACACAGGCGCTACCCACTTGGTGCGCGCTACCCATTGGGCAGGGGTGCTACCCACACAGCAACAGAGCCCAGAAATTTTTGTTTTGCACCCAGTTTTGTTTCAAATCGACTCCAGCAACTTGCAAACAGGTTTTTATCATTGCTCAGTAGATTTTTAACAATGGTTGTGATGTTATTGATGTTGGGAAACAGGCCATGCTTGGAGAGAAATGTATAAACCCTACATTCACATGCAAATTAATTCCTTAAGGGTTTTGAAAATATATGGACAATTTTATGAAAAGTTTGAAAACTTTTGAATGATAGATATGCTCATGCCCTGGCACGTTGTGTACATGATCTTCACGCCCTGAGTTATCATCTTATCACTGCTGTCATTCCCTTTCATGTTTTTGCACAGTCTTATGTTGACTAGTCTATAGCCTCCATCACCATAATATCACCGCTGCTGTCATCATCATTCTATTGCCACTGTCATGGCCATTTGTGTCACTATGGTTATTGTCATGTTGTCCCTATTCTCCAGTTCATAAAACACAGTCCCATACTTGTTTGCTCCTTTGACAAATTTTGGCCATCATTATAAAATAGTACCATACATTTGCATTTGGTATTCATTTGTCAAACTTACTTGTGATCAAAGCAGTGATAGTTTTTATGCCATTAAAACAGACTCAACCTCATCCTCATTATGATTTTGTTTTTCTGTGATACTTGGGTACATGTGTGACATTTATTGGGTTTTGAACATACATTAAAACTTTGCCTTCACTGCACCTATATCAACATCCATATTGCAAATATCTTGTTTTCAAAGTCATGTCAGAGACAGAGTTAGTTTATGAGCAGGAGTCGGACAGTGATTCCACAGCAGAGGGTAATGTGCCACGGAGGCCTCACAGAGGTGGCAAAGTTGGTAAACATCTCAGAGAGGAGCCTACATCTTTGGCTCAATTGCAGGCATGTCCGCTTGCAATGGATTGTTTTCGGGTTCAGTCGTGTTTTCGATTCTGTGAGATGATTTCACAAACCCAGCTTCATCGTGAACTAGCTCGTCTGTATGTTCTACATTTACATGATGGCCGTGTAAATCTCGCTGGAGTAGATTTTATTCTGTCACCAATGACTATTGCTCAGGCCACTGGCATACCAAATTTAGGAGAGGAATGGAACAAACGTCAGCAGTTAGAGAAATTCCACTACGAGCCATACATCAAACCTGGGTATTTGAGGCACTTGGGCAGAGTTTTTCCTTTCAGATTCCTGAAGGATGAGTTTGCACCGCTGATGAAACTCATCATTCGGTATTTCAGTTGCGAGGGCAGATTCTCGCGTCTCTTTGCGTACCATGTCCGTTTGTTGATGCACTTCACGAGGGTACGTATGATGAACATTCCGTACTTCATGTATCACAACATAGAGAGGATGATGATTTTTGTACAGAAGAAGACCCTAGCACAGCAGCATAGAAGTATATATCATTACGCTCTGATCAAGATCATAGTGGTACATCAGTTGACACAGCAGGGCATCACTTGGGAGGATTTCATCTCCCGTGACTTTTTCACAGCGCCACAGCCACCTCCCGAGGTAGTTCATGATGCGGGAGAGCCTTCACACCAGCCTGACATTCCTGAGATTGAGAATATCAGTGTTCCATTGTACGTGACATACCAACGAGGCCACAGGGCCTTATTTGCAGCTACACGACGAGTATTATCTCCACCCGGGGTGGAAGGGGTCTCGCCGACTCCATCAGCAGAGCGAGTATTATCTCCACATGATGTGGAAGGGGTCTCGCCTTCTTCTTCAGCACAGGTACAGATCCAGGACAGGGGAAAGAAGCCCATGCATGATGAGGGCCCATCAGGAGGCCGGGACACGGATTTCACGATCATTGATGTTGATGCGAGCTCTCCTAGCTCGAAACTGAAAGAGATCATCCAGGAGCAGAAAGTCGAGAATGACACGCTGAAAGATAAATTGTAGAAGGCTTAGTGGGTGATAAACTATCTGGAGCAGCGTAACAAACAGCTGGAGGATGAGCACGAACTTTATGAGCTGCGACGAATCCGTGAAGATCGACAGTTGGCCCGGAAGAGACCCGGCGACATGACACCAATTGATCGAGATTCTGTACTCACATGGGTTAAAATTCATTTGGAGAAGTTGATTGAGAAGGCCAATAGAGACAAAGACTTGCTTCGTCACATGAAAGGTCATTATTGGGCTCGCATGCACGTCTGCAAAGCAAGAATGAAGATTCTGAAGAGGAGGTTGAGCGAAGCACTAAAGCGGCGGAAAAGGCCTGATCCACTTCGGATTTTGGCCGAGGCTTCATTGGCTGGGCATGATTCATGATGGAGGGTCTTCGCTCCAAATTTGAGCGAATTCGGAGAAATTTTTGTCGTTTTGAAATTTTTGGTCTCAAAAACAGATTTTTCAGTTATATGGGTAGCACCTCGATATGCTCACTTTTTTTCGGGACACTTACGGAAGGAAGTCTTTGCATTTTTGGGTTTTTCATGGTAATTTATGCATGCTCAGGCATTTCCGAAGCATTTCATCAGATTCTGGATGGTCAAAAGGCCCAAAAACACCATGAAAACCACCTTGCTGCCACCTTTTGCACCAGCAGGAAGTACTTCTGGGAGAATGAAGCTTTGGAGGGGCAAATGAGCTCCAAATTGGGAAATTCCACTTGGGTTGGATAACCAACATCCAGGGCGTTCCAACGAGATATCATGAGCTCAATTTGGATGCCGGGAAGTACTTCAAAATCAGGCTGAAAGGCGCACTACCCATACAGCTCAGGCGCGCTACCCACATAGATTTTTGAATGAATTTTCAACTTCCAGCTCATAATTTCGGCCAGTTGGGACCAGTTTTGCTTGTGGATGAAATTTTTGGGTTTTCATGATGTAAATTGATGGTTGGCATGTAACTTTGGCTTATTTTTACCTATTCTAGAATATTCACTCTCAAAAAAGTGAAAATCATGTAAATGAATCAGTTTCCACTCTTTTAGAGGCAAGTTGTTAGCTGCCTAGATTTTAGTTCCTTGATTAGAATTTGGTTGAAACTGATCCCTGAAGAAGGAATTCGACCCCTAGAGGCATGGGAAGGGGTTATAGTGATCTATATATTGTAATTTTTGAGACTTTCTACAGGTTGGACTCTTGGGAAACTTTTGGCACTCTATTGTACATATTTCTCATATTTTGGCTAAGGAAAGATCAGAGGTTTTGCGGCACCTGTTGGGATTCTTGTGGTGTTCTATTCTTGATGGTGTTTTCTCTCTATTTATTGTAAGTTATTCATGTTTAATGTATTCCATTCCTTTCATATGCTTCTGAAACTAAAATGAATGAGTAGATGAGGTTGAATCCATTGTTTACAGTGCTCTGCCTTTGAATTCGTTTAGTTTTACGGCTCATCACTGCTTGAGAGGATCCACTTTCTTCTTTGCCCTCTTCAGTCTGTCATCTCTGTCCGCTTATATACCCAATCAAAAGAATTCAAGATTAACGCAAACCCTCACTCTAACCTCGAATTCTGCAGGATTCCACCATCCCCAACCTGAAATTATGCCCCTATTTCCAACGAAAACCCAAAAAATCAAAATCAAACATACCTATCTCTTTACTAGCCTAAAATCAGTTCCCATTGTAAGTCATCTCGCACCCTATTGCTCATTTTATCGAGATTGACGGAGATAGCCCTCTCTTGTCCTCGTAGGTCTAGCTACGAGGCCGAGCGTGGTTTGATGTAGCCTTGAGTTTTACCTTATTTCAGCCTGAGGTAGATTTGAGCGCTAACAGGAGGGATAGGTGTCAATAGGCGTACCGTATCACATTTTCTTTTGCCAAACCGCTTACAACCCAAAAAATTTGCGAAAACCACTACCGGTTTTCCACTTTACCACTACCCTCGCAACATTGTTCCTATTTTAATCTTAGCCACCAATCTTCGAAGATCGAATGGTCCCGACTTAATCTTACCCCCATTTCACTTTTCACCCAACTCGCTTCCAAAAGACTTCATCTGTCGATCTCCATAGTTCATCATTTTAATCCAACGAATTACGTTATATCCCGATCCAAATTCATTCGCCTCCATCTAATCTCCGAGATGATCTCCATCATTCATCATTCTAATCCAATGGCTCTGATTCGCCCTCGTTCCCAAACCGCCCAAAGCAGTTTAAACCTATTTTTCGCAGGATTTTTGTAATATTTATTTGTTTTTTTCAAGTTATATATGGATTTTCCCAGAGTTTTAAAATAGCATGAAGGTCAGGAATGACGATTCCTAACCTTTAGTACAGGAAGTGATCCAAGGGGTCTTTCATTAAAACAAACTACTCCACCTGTGTAAACCTTCTATGCGCCTGCAAAACACCAAAAATCAGAGTAAACATCAATTATACAAAGAGTATCAGTGCCAAAGGTGAAAATCAGAGTGAAAGGGAAGATTAATGTTTTTTTATTAGAGTTTAAAGGGATTAAGGCACAAATTCAAGAATCAAAGGCCTAATCCACAGAGATAAAGACCCATAAATGAAGATCTAGGCTAATTAAGCCTAAAACACAGAAGTAAAGCAGATTAAAGGTGTTTTAAGGAAAAGCAAAGAGATATATCTATCCGAAAGGCCTCCACTGCCACATCAGAGGCTAATTGAATCCTCTCCAGCTACCAAAGAGCCACCTGCAGCTTCCATAAATCAAAAGAAGGCATAGTTATTTCCTAGCTAGTGATATTTTGTTTGAAGACAACCAGAGTTATTGCCAGCCTGCCTAAAAGAGTTTAATGTCAACAAAATCTTCCAAGTAGCCTCAAAACTTAATGAAAACCAATTAATACATGGAAATATTAGATAAATTCTCTATTGATCCCCTCAAAGGCCGAGAAGCATTCACTTGTATTAATTGAACTTAGAGATCTTTTCTTTGATCGCACCTCCTCATTTTCTTATAAAATCTCCTTGAGGAGCTCATTGTAAAGGGTTGGTTATTGGATTTCTGATGTAATAGTTGTTGTATCGAATCATTGTTGAATGTAAATAAATTCTGAAGCTCTGAAGCTCTGTTAAGTTATTGAAGAAGTTAGGCTGAGAAGACAGGTTGTTGCTGTGATGAAACATTGGACTTGAAGTATGTAACTGGATTAACAATCAATATACAAGCTGATTTTTGGGATCCTGGTCTATATCATTGATGAAGTACCTCTTATTATTATTGTTTTCCTTTCATGAATGCCATTTTTTTCACTTTTCTTTGATAAAGAACAACAAATATAGAGCTAGGATTTACTGTTAAAAGGACCCTACTCTCACTGATAAGCTTTATCTTTATGTTTTCTTCCAATTGTGTGTTTAAGAATGACTTAAGTTAAGTATAAACATTATCAAGGAATGTTGGTTAGTCCATGTCTTGATGTGTAAAACTTGAAAGGAAGTTCTTGAATGATATTTTCAATACATACTAAGTAGAGTTAAACTAGAAAATTTTATGGTTTTCCCTATCTTCTAGTTCTTTCTCCAAAGGTTGTTTGAAGGTTTCCCTAAGAGTATGTTGAAAGCAGGCCTAGATTTTAATCCATCTGCCTTGATTTTAAGCTGCACTTTGTTTTCTTATATATTTTCATCCTTTCTGAAAGTAGTCATGTGGATTACTGGATTGTTTGTCTGATAAGTTAGCTTTAATACAAGCTTGTCCAAAGAAGTTTATAGCTCTATCCTTTGGTTGGTTTCAAACAATTGCTTAAAAAAGCTTTTCTTGTATGGAAAGTTGATAAATCCTTGTTGAAATTATTGACTTTTTCCACCTTCTCAACACTTTTAATGGTCCACTCCATAATTTAATCTAAAGGATCTTTTGATATAGATGACTTGCTCCTTGGACCACTCTTGAAATTGTTGTGCAATTAAACCCTTTTGTGAGTCCATTGCCCAATGGTTTAAAGTTGTTTCATGCTAATCCTATCTGCTGAACATTCTCAATATACTTGCATCTTCACCTTTTGAACTCTTTCATTTTGTGATATGCCATCCAATTAAAGATCATACCTGACCAACCAAACAAACAAAAAGCCCTTGTTCTTCATAACTAGCCTAATATCATTGTTAGTATGAATCTTTTGTCGGGAAAAGACCACTTTAGCTACACATAAAAAATAGCCCTAACATCAGTGATGGCTGTCAATATCTTCAAATCTATAGTTAGTTGATCCAAACAAAGCTGCACAAATCCAGATCTATGCATAAAAAGACATTAAACAGTAAAAATGAAGTTTTGCTCCATGCACCCACTAGATAAGACAAGAACAATATTTTTGAAAGAATTTTTTATATTAAAGGGCACTTGAGAGGAAAACAATAAAGGTGTTTCCAATTCTTCTTAATGGGATGGGTTCTTTAAAGTCCTCAGCATTTCAGATCTAAAATTTCTCTCTTGTTGGTGTAGAAAACCCAGACAAACATAGAACTCAAAGGAAACTCACAAAGCAAATAATGGAGAATGTGACAATGATAATGGCTCAAAGTTGGACTAGGAGTATAGATCTATAGTGATCTAATATGCAATTAAAGGTGACAAATGAATGGGAAAACCCTTCTATTTATAACAAAATATTAGGGTAGTCTAGAACTTGGTGCATGAATAAAATATTATTAACCAAATTCTAGAACCACATTTTAGGAATATTTTATTATATTTGTTGGAGGGAAAAGGATTTTTGACATGGGTCAAATCCTTTATTTATAAATAATAAATAAATAAATGATTTATTTATTATTTTAAGGAAATGGTGTAAATATAATTAAATAAATAATGATTTATTTAATTATTTATAAATGATTTAGTCAAATTTAACTACGAATATTATTTAAATAAGGATTAAATAACTTATTCCTAGGAAATAATCAAATAAATAAGGATTTATTTAATTGATTTCCTTGTTTTGGGTTAAATATGACCAGGAATAATAATTAAATTGATGTTTAACTAATTATTCTTTGAGGAAATATAAACAAATATAGATTTGTTTATTATTTCCTTTTGGGGTTTCCTGTTTAGACCATAAACAACTTAATAAAGGTGTTTTACTAAGTTATTTCACATAGTGAAAGAAATTTTACTTAGGGTAAAATTGGTCTTACATGGTGTACTTGGGTCCATCTAATGATAATAGGTTAGATGACCAAAAAATGGTGTAAAAATCACACTAAAAACCTTAAAGATAAATCAATCCTTGCACTTATAGAGAGATCCTTCTTTGGATTCAGGAGGGCTAGATCCTAGAATCCAAAAGTGGTTTTTGATGTAGTCTCTACAGCGTTTAGTCTTGTCACTCTGCTAAATTACAGAGACCTAACAATTTTGACAACACTGTCTACATGAAGAAAGTGGGTAAGTCCTTCATCATCCTCATTCTTTATGTTCATGATCTTATCCTTACTGGTAGTGATCCCAACCATATAAACCATGTGAAGGCTAGCCTCAAAAATAAGTTTGAAATGACAGACTTAGGACACTTGCATTATTTCCTTGGTCTTCAAGTCATCTAATCAAAAGAAGGTATCACCCTTTATAAGTCCAAGTATGCATGTGATATTCTACGCCACTCTCACATGGAAGACTATAATCCAGCCACTTCTCCCTTTCAGTATAGAGTCAAGATTTCAGTCACTTGTACTACCTCTAAATTTTATGCTTCCTTATACCATCAAGCTGTTGGTAAACTTCTGTATCTAACCCATACTCATCATGAATTTTCCTTTTCCATTGGTCTTGTTGCTCGGTCTATGCACCAACCTCATGAAAGTCGATGGAAAGAAGCTAAAAGAATACTTCGATATATTCGAGGTATAGTTCAGTTCGAGCTTCATTATAGTGCAAGATCATCTCCATTGTTGATTGGTTTCACTTATTATAATTGGGCTGGTGACCCTAATGATCGAAATTCTACTGTAGATTATGAATTCACTCTTGTTTTAGGACCTATTACTTGATCTTGTAAGAAACAAAGTGCCATCTCTCTTTCTTCGGCAGAAGCAAAGATATGGTGGTGTTGTTGAAGCCATCAAGGAAGCCATGTGGCTTTGTCAGATCTTGACCAAATTTGGTCTTCATCAGCAACATCCAACTACACTTTGGTGTGATAATCAAAGTGTCATTCAACTATGCAAATATGCAGTTTAGCATCAGTGTATGGAACACATTGAGCTTCACATACACTTCATCATAAAGCTCATTCATGATCGTGTTGTTGAAGTGTAGTCAACGAATGATCAATTTTCTGATATATTTACAAAGGCTCTCATAGAATCGAAGTTTACCAAACTACGATCTATGCTTGGAGTTTACGAAAGTTTTCATTGAGGGGGGATAGGCACTAATTCTTCCTTCCTTCTCCTTCAATCCTATCTCAAGTTGTTCGTAAGGGGGGATGTTAGGACATTTCAACACATATAAATAGTCTCCTTTTCTGTCACCTTTGTCAATCCTTCAATCCTATCCCAATTTATTCTTAAGGGGTGATGTTATGATATTCCACCACATAGGAAATAGTTAAGTATAACTTGGTCTAGCATAGATTTAGGTAAAGTGTGTTTCTTTTCTATGTACATTTGTAACTTATAATCCTAGGGTCATGATATGTAGTGATATGAAGGTTCACTCTCTCCTCAATATTACTGACACTTGATTTGTGGCTTAACACCCGATGTAATGTTCCCAAATTTTATCCTCAAGATAAAAGGAACATAATAGTTGGCATTAGATGAATAAAATGGGTAGGGAGGACCATTAACCTCTTTAGAAGGGAAAATAACATTCCTCATGTTAAAAGGGAAAGAATAAGTAGCTGGAATGAGCACCTATAGGTGTGAACAGGATAGGATCATGTTGATTCAGTCATATTTGACCTAGTCCACATGCACTGTCTAGATACATTGTATCTCCATGATGGGCTGCACAGTTTTAATGGAGGACAACTTGCATGAGCTAGGTGGCACATATTGATGGGAACCATTGTGGAGAGGAGCAATTTCTATATATGAAGATGAGGAAAACCATTGTATTCATGCTTGGATTATTATTTGCTTTGGTCTGTTGAGACTTTTCTTCCTCTTACTTTTTAGTAGGGTTGCAGTGTTGTTTAGCACAAGGGTGTTCTTGGTCGGGGATCCCTACCTCCTCCTCAGGAAAGGAGAAGTTATTTGGGCTACATTTCCTCATTCCAGTATTTTGGCCAAGCTATCTCCTTTAGCTACAGCGCAATTTCTGTTTAGAGCTGGGTTGCGTTGCAGGGTGCAGCGAAGGAGGATCTCTTAGAGTCATTTCCAGGCTTGTTTTTCAGTGGAGAGTTTATCTATGCATTGGAGCATTAGTTGGAAGGACTCCCAGGCATATTTTCATATCTTTGGTATCAGGCCAACCATCTACCATCCCTCACAGCACAATTTCAGTCTAGATCTGCGTTATTTTCAAAGGCAGTTGCTGGGAGGGTTCATTGAGCTCATCGGGAGGGTCTATTTCTAAGTAGAGGGATCAACCTTATAATTAGAAATACCATTGGAGGAGGACATCAGTGTTTTAGATCTGTCATAGCCTCATTTTATATCAGATCTATTTTGTAGTGGCACATTCACCCCGGGGATATTTGTCACATTGTATGTTTTCCTGCATTTCTAGCAATCCTCTCCGGGTTGGCTAGAAATCTTGTATTGGAGCCCATATCTTAATTATTGGGAATTTATTTTGTTTCATTCAGCCATATTTCATGTATATACATCTGCAGCAGCAACTACACTAATATATATTGCGCAGTCACTGCTCCCTAGCATTCTATATAGTTGTAGCATCTCATGTATCTATTGCTTTGATCATTCGAGACTTGTTCTTATGGCTTGAGTGGCTTGTCCCTCATGATATTTTGTACATTGTTGCTAATACATTAATATAATGATGGATGAATATTTTTATCTCTCATGACATGATCATATTTGATGTGTTTACAATATTGTGTTCATGTATTGTTGTAGCTCCAACTTTGGAATATCTTAAGATATTCCCATTGTTGTAGATTTTTCCTATTTTCGGATATTACAGTGGTATCAAAGCATAATATTGGCTCAGCCTGTGCATCCAAGACATTATGCCATTAGGAGGAGAAGATTTTCATAGAAGAGATAAGTTGTGCAGAAGAAACAAAAGCATGACTCCATTACTTGGAGGAATGAAGGAAGAGAGGGTCTCCCTGCTTCTTTTCCAAGCTATGAAGAATATCAAAGAAGATCTCAAGGAGATGAAAGGGGAGGAGTGTAGAATATTTCTGAGAGGGTTTGAAGCAAGCCCTAGCTATTCACTTGATGGGTGTAAGCATTCAGCCACACATGAAGATCCACAGCGCAGTCTATTTCCCACATTTACGGCAAGAAGGATGGAGGAAGAAGATGCACAAAGGGATGAGACCTTGAGTGACTATCTTCGGGAGTATGAATCTCAATCATGGAGATTAAAAGAGAACTTAGACTTCCAAGGGTTTTTCAAAATCAAGGAGGCAAGATCCAACAGCAAAAGAAGAAGAAAGAGAGGTAGAATCTTCCTATCTCACTTTGATGGATCAGCAGAGTGCACAGCCAAAGCTTGGGTAGAAGATCTAGATTCCTATTTTCAACGACACCAATTTTTAGAGAAGGAGGCCATTAGAGTAGCAGTGCTGCACCTCAAAGGTATGGCTCATGATTGGTGGTTTAATGATTCTACTTCATTTTATCATGAAAATGTAAAAACTTATGTTGGGTTCACTAAGGAATTGGTGAAAATTTTTGATAGAAAACATTGTGAGCCATCATTTGCTAAAAACAAAAATTCAAACACTTTGCATGAGTTGGAGAGACCTATTAAACCAACTCCACTCCATATTTTTAGAGGGGATAAAAACATGCATGATAGTTTTCCAAGGGAAATATCCCCACTTCTTGAAGAGCCCTCTTCTATTTGTGAAGATATGGAGTCTTCTCCTTCAAGAGATGACCAAGATCAAGGGTCTCTCATTTAGGATAAGGCATTCTCATATATGGAAGAAGAGGAGAAGGATCAACATCAATGGATGATGAGCATTCACCCTTATCTATTTCGAGAGGTTTCTACACATAAGGAGGGGACTGCATTGCGCAATGAAGAGAGGGACAACTAAGTACACTCATACATACAACCCACTTCATATTTTGATGTCTCACTACATGGAGGCATTCCACCAGGGATGCCACCAGATCTAGAAATGATGAGTGACATCTTGTCTTTGGGTTCACCACTCTTGGATTTTTGAGAGGTGAAGAGTTTGGAGGGAAAATTTGGCATGGGGGATGTCAAATTAGCATGCAGCAGCATGAGGAGAGCTTCACATGCCAGATCACCAGTGTTGTCTCTTGGGAGGATTGATCTAGATTGGAGATCTCAACCCTTGGTAGAGTACTCCAAAGATCTAAGTGCATGTATGATTCTTGATAACCCAGATATAGATGATCAGTATATGGTGGATGATTTGGTCATCTATTCTTATGGAAGAGTCTTCTTGACTAGAGCTTCTCAGCTCAAGGAGAAGCTGCTTCATGCAGCACATGAGGACTTTCTTTCCATGCATTATGATGCATATCTTTCTTTGGAAGAGGAGTTCACTTGGGAGGGCATCCAGAGAGAGAAAAAATCCTCCCCTTTTCCTCTTGTGGCATATGGATGATGCATAGCCCAGATGATGATAGAGAGGAGGTCACAGCCACTTCCCTACTCTTTGGAGGTGAGGGAAGATTTCTAGTTGAGCCATTTTAGCTCAAGGTCCCAAGTACATGATGGAGAATGTACAATTTCACATTATTTTTTGTACTTATCTTATTTATATGAGCAGTATATTGTACCAAGAAGGATTTTCCCTTCTTTCATATTATATGATGATGTACTTAGAGCCACTTGTGGCATTGAGATTGGCTATTTATTTGGTGGTTTGTGGGGGAAGCCACATGATTCTTGGTGTGCACCATTGGAAGAAAATTATACTTTCATGTTTCTATATTGTAAAATTATTGTGGCAGAAAACAAGTGGTTGGAAGAACACTTGTTATTGTTTTATTTGATGCAAGCAAAGTATGCACTACGCTAGTTCCATGTGAGGAACCTTGATCCACTTTCCGGTTGTCATATGACAACTTGTTTCCATTGATTTTTGCTTCCATGTATGGTTGATATTTTTATATTCATGGGGAGCTTTGTTTGGAGAGTGGGAAATGAGTTGGAGATGCCCATTGGGAGTATGATCCTCCATACTTTACATGTTGTATGTTTCAAGAGAAACAATGGACACACCATGGTTGCCACATTACACCTCTTTCCTTCATATAGGAGAAGCCATTGGGAGAACTTGCATTATTGGAGGAGGCATTTCATGGTTGATTTATCTTGTGGGGTAGATTGGGCCATCTATGAAGGCCATGAAATTTCAGCCAAGTATCAGCAACCCCCTCATACTTACCATAAATGGAGAGAGAAACTACTTGGATGGGAAAATATAAACTCTGCATTCAACCCCAGCACATTGCATAAACCCGGGGTTGCAGATTTCTTTGATGAGCTACCTAGAATGCCTCATTTCATTTGGATGATAGAATGGGTGAGTGGGTCACTCATTGGGAATGAGATTTCCCATGTATAGCATCACTCCTACCTTGAGGAGGCCATGACACAGCAATAAGGTTTCCACCTACACCTTCCACTTTTTCGTGATGTGAGCCATTTGGTCATGCATCTTTGGGAGGAGACATTGGAGGGAAGATTTGTTGCAGATTATCTTGAGCAGTGGTGGGGACTATTGATGAGGATGCCACAAGAGGAGAAGGGGAGGAATTTTTCTCTCTCTATGTGGTTTCTTGAGGACAAGCAACATTTTGGAGGGGAGGATTGTAATTTTAGCCTCAAGCTAAAAGGAACATTATAGCTAGCATTAGATGAATAAAATGGGTAGGGAGGCCCATTAACCTCTTTAGAAGGGAAAATAACATTCCTCATGTGAAAAGGGGAAGAATAAGCAGCTGGATTGAGCACCTATAGGTGTGAACAGGATTGGATCATGTTGATTCAGTCATATTTGACCAAGTCCACATGCATGTTAGTCACTTTAATTGTTTTAACAATTCAAGTGCCACATAAATTGTCAACCCAGGAAGGTCTGGTTGTTTCAAAGGAAATCACACACTATATATGCTCAATTCCAAAAGAAAAGAAAGGTTGTAGTATTTATTACACTAATTATATTAACCACGCTATCCACACCTTGCTTTAACAACGCTGAAGCCTACTCATGTTACAGCAAAGACAACCCTTCTATTGCAGAATTTCATTAAAGTAATCCTAGAAAAGATAATGAAAAGAAATCGTTCCATAGAAAGGAAAATCAATCGAATATAACGGAGAACAGGACCCTATTCCTCCAAGTAGGAATCTTCAGCACCTGTTTCCTGATATCAAACCATCACACATTCATTCCATAAATAGATTGCTAAAATAAAGTAACTCACAGCTTCTCCAGAATGAATTGCATAAAACCAATGCAGTAAATAAGTGAAAACAGAGTTCTAACAAGAAACACAAGATTTCGGAACTGCATAAATAATCTTTAGCAAACAGGGTTTAATCAAAGTGCGAATAACATAAACAGTTAACAAACTATGGGAACAAATGGGTGAATCTTGTGATGAAGGTGGGCCCTTTCCTTCTCACAATATTCCCCAGAGAAAGAAATTAAATTGAAGTGCTCAAAACAAACTTTTATTCATCTTTCAAAAAGCAACATATTACAATAGAGTCTCGCTCCTTCTCTATTCAGGAAAATGCACCTCCCGTAGTCTCTAACTATCATCTAATGATGATGTCTACTCTTTTTAAAGAGGAGACATCTATTATAGTTACATCATAGAAATCCTATTTTTATCCAAATATGATCTTTTGTTCTAAAACAGGGTCTTTCTGTTCTTCCATTACAGAATGTTGTTACGATGGATACAAGAATACTAGCTTTAGAATGGTTCATGTAACAGCTTCCCTTGCTTATCTTTGTCTTGTTGCCATTATACTTGAAATACGCCTTCAAAATTGCAAATCACTAGTTGTTTTAGCAACGGGATTTGCATGCCTGTTGACTGTTTCAGCAACGCGATTTTCAAAATAGATTATCTGCGGTCTTTAAACTGTCTCAGCAGCTATATACCTTCGATTAATGATTAAATATAAAAGTGATGTAGAATTATATGCAAGAAAAATTAAATATATAGTAAAGAGAAGAACTTTATATACCTTTTGGGAAAAATGGATGGAAATGATAATGTAAGCTTTAAATATGGACTAGAAAGAGTAAAGTGGTGACAAAATATGTAGTCAAAATGGTACATTATGAGGTCCTAACATCCCCCCCAGCTGAAAGGGTTGCATGTCCTCAGGCAAATTTTAGTCTGAGTCAGAGTCTGGATACTAACTTTTTGCATGCAAGTTATTCAAGCAATAACTATGGAAGGTGGTATCTGTCAAAGGTCTGAATCCCTGGTTACTTTGTAATTTCTGCCATGTTGTTGCCTCATCCCTGTTAGCCAATCTGTAATGAGCCTGATATCATTCTTCCGGCGTCCATAAGATAGGGAAGTGAAAATGATAGCCTATCCAATTCTCAGCACATTGCTGAACACATCTGATGTAGTTTGGTATTCTGGACAACACATTTTCAAGGTTAGTAGGGCTAAAGGGATTATACTCTTGTCTCTCCTTAGAGGATTGTTGCTAGAACATGTTGTTTGCCTTCAGAGCAGCAATCTCTTTGGCCGTGATTAACTGATGACACTCTCGGAGTACTGAGGCTTGCAATTGCTGTATATATCTAATAATTCCTAGCTTCTGCAAAAACTAATGATACTCTGCTACAAAAATGGCCGGATTTCGAGGTTCTGGCCTTATCCAGAGAAGGAAATTATCCTCGTTGTGCCGAGTTCCAAGGAAATTGGTTTGCCATGTGATTTTATTGGCAAGAAAAGAAACAAATGCCCTAATCTGTACATCACCAATAATAGGATTAAGATTGACCTCTCTGTTTTCAGGCATAGCCTCATTATGAAGATACAGCTCACATAATAGATGTTGACCACTAGTGGAAGCCTCAACAAATGTTTTGACAAACTGTTCAGCTGTGAGAAGCTCATAAGGTCTCCCATCCTTAATTTCTTTCAACTGGAAATAAACAAGGCGTTTTGAAAGAAACAGAAAATAGTTCAAGGATGGTTTTTTGGTGGCTAATAGTTTTTGCACTAATTGAAACTTCAGGATCAGTTTATCTTTTAATTCCTTTTTCTCTTTCTTAGAATCTCTAAGTTGCTGAAGTGTCTACTCTCAGTTATCCCAATTGGAATACATATGATTTTTCCAGGCCAATTTATGTTGTTGTAAAACTTCGTCTTGATCAATAGCATACTGTTTTTTCCACTTATTCATTATTTCCAACTCTTTCCATGGTGGAGTTTGTGTTCTGGCATTATAAGTAATGGGCCGAGGCATAGTCTGAGTTGCAGAATCAATTAATGTAGGGCAGGATACCTGTACCTTGGTTTCTTTCTCCAAATTTTTTGAAGGCCCTACTGGTTCTTGTGTGACAGTAGGGCATTCTTCCTTAACTGCAACCGATGTGGATGCCTCAGGCACTGGGACTTTAACTATCTTGTATCCGGCCTGTTGATAGATGTTTTCGCATTCATGGCACATATATTCTTTACATGGGTCATTCTTTTTATCTTGCATCGATGCTGTATGGGCCAAGATATAGAGATTTAGCTCTTTGTCAAAGGCTTCCCTTGCCATTACCAACTCTCTTTTGCAGGCTTCTAATTCTGACTTTAAAAATTCATTTTCCTCTAAAAGAGAGGCCATGGTGACTGGACCCTGTGTATTGGTTGCTTTTGCTGAAGTTGATTGATGTTCTTCAGCTGTAGCTGGTTCTTGTGTTTCAACTACAGTTGGTTTCCTTGTAATATCATGCTGGATGTTTGTCTTTTGCACATCAGCAATTGGTTCTTGTGTTTCAGCTGCTGAGTGAGTAATTGGTTCTTATGGAGCAACTACTGATTAAGTAGCTGGTTCTTGTGGAGCAGCTACTGGTTGTGTAAAAAATGATGTCATATTACCCTGGGCATCTAGTTCTTGTGGAGCAGTGCCACAGGATGAGACGGGTAATGATTCCGGGGTTTGGAATGGTGATGATGAATGAAGTTTTAGAAAAATGGCTGCAGGATCCGGCGTAATGGGAATGGTTTAAGATTCAATGTTTGTTTTCATTTTTCTCCTAGGTAGGAAAGCAGAAAAATAGGTAGCTTGCTTTTTCTTTTTATGAGGAGATTTTTCCCTAGGAGAAGGGCTATCAGAGGAGGTGGCTGCTTTAGATGCAGCCCTTGTTTTCCTTTTTGATACAGAGACTGTTGCAATTCGCCTCCTTCTTTTATGAATAGGGGAATATGGTGGTGTTTCAACCTGAGATTCGTCGCTAAGGATGTGGATGGTGGGATGGGATGATTCTGCTAAATGAGATGGGCTTGAGGACAGGTCAACTTGATTAACTGGTTCTGAAGATGGAATCGATGGAGGATCAGGAATATCTTCCAATTGTTGTTCGTAGGAGCTTTCAGTGATTTCTTGGGGATTTTCAGCTTCTTAGGGAATTTTGGGGGCTTGTTCGGGAGGTAAAGGTAAGTTGTTTAGAGGGGGGTTTTGCTGAGCAAATCCCCTCTGAATTAATAGTTGAAAAAGGTGATGATGAGGAAGGGAAAGTAGTGGAAATTTTACCCGTCTACAGTAATATGACATATTTTTAATACATCCAAGCAGATAATAAGGAATGTTTACTAGTCTACCATGTCGTAAGTGACTCATTAAAACAAAGTCGTGTTAATAAAGTACCTGATAACGACCCTCGCAAGTTAAATAATGCTTGAAAAATTCAGCTACCTTTGGCCACGAAGGAGGTAATGAGTGCAGTCCTACGCCACGGCCTTTAATCTCAACATGTTCTCCTGGAATAAGGAAGTCCTGCTGCACATTTAAGATGATGTGCTTCCTACTAAACCACCGAGCACCTATGACTGGAAAACCCGAGACTTGCTCTATGTCGTCCTCTGAAACCGAAATTCAGACCCCCTGAACTGTAAAATGGTCCTGCTGAAGGTTCTGTGCAAATTCCAAGACCTGCTATGGGTCAAATTCTTGAAGTCTTCCAAAATATATCACCCATCCTGCCTATTGGAAAATATGATAAGCATCCGGAAACAATTCAAGGAGATCCATTAAGCCGGGCTCATGTATGATTGTCGATCCTCCCATAGTTACTAGCTTAGGTAAAATGCAGAGGCAGAGAGCAGAATTACTAGGCTTTGAAAAGAGTAATCATTGTGACTGAGAACATGGAGTATCGGTAAAGGGCCGAAGTAATGGATGCAAAGAGTGACGGTATTTTGCATGCTGTGAAATGATGGTTTGTAATTTTGAAATCCCCCCTATGTATGGTGAAATGATGTTTTCAAGTGTGTGGAGATTATAATCATAATGAGGGAAATCTTCTCTTTGAACTATCATTTAATTGTATTACATAAAATTCATATAACTTATATTTACCTTTGCTTTGTGATTCGAAATATATAGTGCTTATTTATGCTAACTTAATATTGATGGAATAACTTTAGAATTCTCTGAAATGTAAGAGGATCATATTAGAGTTTGCTTAATCATAAGAGAGAGGTAGTAAACGGAAAATATTCACAGAAGGAGTATGAAGAATAAAAGGGAGGGACTGAAGAATTTTTCATAGTCATGTTTTTAGGGGAAAGAAATGATGTTTTAGCAACGGAAAGATAAATGACACGCTGCTGAAAGTGGCGTTTTAGCAATGGGAAAATAAGGGAAATGTTGCTAAAAAGTAATGATTTAGCCATGGAAAAATGAGGGAAGTATTTGCTGAGGGATGATATCTCAGGAATAAGGAATAGGGAAAATACTTGCTGGAGAATGGTGTTTCAGCAGTGGGTAAAATGGGAAAAATAGGAAAATGATATGAAAAGGGAAAGAAATAATGAGGGGATAAGTGATGAAATGTTGCTGGGAGATGAGGAAATGAATTGAGATAAGGGAAACAAATCTTCTTAGATTGAAGCTTAGATCTTCTTGTAATGAAGTTTTCCTCCTTGGTAAGTTCTTCCTTAATCAGCAAAATACAATTGTAACATGCCAACCCTTGACAGGGATTATTAGTTTTAAATCTAATCTAATACTAAAAATATAGTGCAGAAAACAATTAAATGTTGTGAGGAGCAGAAGACTCCCCTAGAAAAAGATAATGTGCATCTGTCATGCAAGGAGCCTTAAAATCTTCTTTAGAAATAGGGCACTGGTACAAACGAAGCCTATGACCATTTACTAGTAGAGGTGTTTTAAAATCATCAATTGTTAAAAGTCTTACTGTTCCATTGGGAAAAATAGCATCTACTTCATAAGGTCCCAGCCATCTTGTACGTAGCTTGCCTTGAAAGTTCTCAAACCAAGAATCATACAATAAGGCCCAATTACTTTTTTGGAACTACTTGTGATTGATGGTTTTATCATGAAACTTTGTTCTTTGTTGTTGAATCATGGTTGTCTGATGAATGACATCTAATCTCTTTTCATCCAGTTCAAGAAGCTGCTGCAACCTGGCTGTCTGCACATCAGTCAAATCAAGGTTAATAGCTAAAGCAGTTCTTAAAGTTTTAATTTCAAATTCCACAGGAAAAACAACACTTTTACCATAAACCAATTCATAGGGAGAAAATCCTATAGTATTTCTCCAGGTAGTTCTATAAGCCCATAGTGCTTCAGGGAGCTTTTGAGACCAATCCCTCCGGTTATCCTTCACTGTTTTGGTTAGAATGGCTTCTATTACTTTATTTGTACTTTCCACCTGTCCATTGGCTTGGGGGTGGTATGGTGTAGTCATTCTATGATGAAGATGGTATTTCTGGAGGATAGATTTGAAACCATGAGAATTGAAGGGAGGTCCTCCATCTGTAACTAGCTCTTTAGGAATTCCAAATCTAACAAATATCTCTTCAAATAAGAAAGCTAGGATAGCTTCTTCATTAGCTCTAAGAAGTGCTTTGGCCTCCACCCATTTAGTCATATAATCTGTACAGACTAATATATAAACCCTTTGATTGGATGGAGGATTAATGGGTCGTATAAAATCTAAGGCCCATATTTCAAATGGTTCAAGTATTACCTGGGGGTTTAATGGCATTTCATCTCTATGATTAGGTTGACCCATTCTCTGACAGCCATCACAAGCCCACACACATTTCTTTTCATCCTTAAACAGTGAGGGCCAATAATAACCCATCCTTAGAATTTTATGTGCCGTTATTTTATCAGCAAAATGCCCTCCACAAGGGCCATCGTGACAAGATTTTAGTATGTCATACACCTCATCCTCTCTGATGCATCTTCGGATTTCATGATCAAATCCTGTGTAGAAAAGACACCCGCTTATCCAGCTATACCTGGCACTTTGTTGAATGATTTTTCTCTTTTCTCTATATGACAGGTGTGATGGTAACTTTCCTGCAACCAGATAATTAGCAATGTCTACATACCAAGGTGAGTGAACAGATACTGCAAATAAATACTCATCAGGAAAGGAGTCATCTACTGGAATATTATTATCAGTTTTTAACCATGAAAAGAAATCAGCCACAACATTTTCTTTACCTGGTCAATCTACAATTGTAATATCAAACTCTTATAGTAACAATAACCATATGGTAACTGGAGCATTTGTGACAGATTTATTCATTAAATACTTAATATCTGAGTGATCATTATGGACAAAAGTAGAATAACCAGTAATATAATGTCGAAATTTGTTAATGGCATAAATTACTGCTAAAAATTCCTTTTCGGTAACTGTATAATTAAGCTCAGCAGGGGTCATGTTCTTACTGATAAAGTAGATGGCATAAGGAAGATGGTTTTCCTCTTGTCCCAAGACAGCTCCAATTGCAGTATCTGAAGCATCAGAAGATATATGAAAGGGAAGTGCCCAATCAGGTCCTCTCAAAATAGGAGCTATGGATAACTAATGCTTGAGTTCTACAAAGGCTTCCTGACAAAGATTAGTCCACTTAAATTTAGCATTTTTCATGAGCAACACAAATAAAGGAGAAGCTATCTTGGAAATTTTTTTAATAAATCTCCTATAATATCCAGCATGTCCTAGAAAACTTCTCACATCAATTTGTGTTTTAGGAACAAGAATATTTTGAATGACTTGTATTTTGGATGGATCTACCTGAATACCTTGAGATGAAATAAAATGTCCAAGCACTACTCCTTCACTCATCATCATATGACATTTTTCAGTACTTAGGGAGAGGTGGGCTTGTATACAACGTTTAAGTACCTTCTCAAGATTCTGTAATGCATCTTCGAAAGACACACCATAGGGAGTAAAATCATCCATAAATATTTCCATAGAGTCATTCAACATATCAGAAAAGATTCCTATAATAGCCCTCTGAAAAGTTGCTGGTGCATTACATAGTCCGAATGGAAGAACTCTATAGGAAAAATTTCCCTAAGGGCTTGTAAAAGTGGTTTTGTCTTGGTCTTGGGGTGCAATTCTGATTTGGTTATACCCACTGAATCCATCTAAAAAGGAGAGGAATTTCTTCCCTGACAAACTATCCAACACCTAATCAATGAATGGTAAATGAAAGTGATCCTTTTGAGTGGCTTTATTTAAGGCTCTATAACCTACACACACTCTCCATTTCCCGTTTTTATTAGGGACTATTACCAATGGGGAAACCCATTCACTTTCAGATATAGGGTATATAAATCCTACATTAAGCAATTTCTGAAGTTCCTTTTTAACAATTTCTCTTAAATTAGGGTTCATTCATCTTTGGGGTTGAAAGACTGGTCGACAACCTTCCTTAATATAAATTCGGTGAGTACATAATTCAGGAGAGATTCCCTTCATATCCATGTAATCCCATGCGAATGCTTCCTTATTTTCAAGCAGTAACTTCATTAACTGTTGTGTTTCAGAAATTTTCAGATCAAGATTTATGTTAAGTGTTTTTCCAGGTTCGATTTCCACTGTTATACTTTTAGAAGAGATGGTAGTTGATGTTTGAGGTAGATCTTCAGATTTAATCTTTTCCTGGGTATCCGTTTCCAAAAGTGTAGTCAATTGATTGTGTATTTCAGCAGTCACAGAGGAGGGTTAACAAATAAAATTATTAATTACTTCATCCTCTGTGTTGTCTTTAAGACTTAAATCTTGCCCGATAGTCAAAATAGGTTGAATAGCGTTATCATCATAATCCATCCATACAGAATTTTCATTTTTAACCATGGGTGTAGCATGAGGGTAAAGAGTAAGATGTTTAGTTTCATATCCATTGGAAATTGTCATTGAACCAGATCTGCAGCTGATAAAGGCATCGACTGTGGCTATCCAAGGCCTCCCTAGAATTAGAGGATGTCCCCCCAGCTTTGTTTTAGTTTGTAACACCACAAAGTCAGCTGGGTAATTCCAGGATTCAACCGAGATAACTAAGTCTTCAACAAATCCCTCTGGTTTGATTGTAGAATGGTCAGCTAACTCTGGGATGGTTGGTGTTTCTCTAATTGTGTTCTTTAGCTGTAACAATTGTAAAGTTTCAAGAGTCATGATATTTATAGCAGCACCTAAATCTACTAGAACTTGAGGGATTATTGCTTTACCAATTTGGACTGTCACAGTAGGATGGCCGGGATCACCATATTTAACTGCAGGAGTTTTACCCGTCATTAATGCAGATAGATCGCCCATAATATGGACTGTAAGGAGATCTTTAGCTTTCCTACCCGGTTTCTTTACACAAATATCTTTCATGATTCTGGCATAAATTGGTACATCTCTTAGTGCTTGTAAAAGTGGAATTTTAACATACAGATTCTGCAATTTCCCTAAAAGATTAAAAGAAGGTGTCTCAGGCGTTTTAGTTAAAGCTAAATGCTCGGGGAATGGTGGTTCTGTTGTTTCAACACCCTTATTAGAGGGTGATTGTACTTCTTTGTGTGGATCATGTTTCTCAGTTTCTTCTTTATCTGAATCATCATCAATAATAGGTTCAACTATTTTCCCAGATCTTAAATGGATGTCATTACATTATGCAGGGAAAACAGGAAATGTAGGCTGGTTCTGAATGTCAATAACTTGCATAGCTTTATTATTGGGGTTAGGATTTGGTTGTACAGGTAGCTGAGGTCTCATTTGATTATTTGGTGGAGCACATGATGGTAGAGGAAGCGGTTGTTGAAATTGAGGAAATTGATTTGGAAATGGGAGTTGTTGGCCCCTCCAATTTGAATTCCATTGATTAAAATAAGACGGTTGCTGTGGGGGCCAAGAAGTCCACATCGCAGGATCTACAAAGGGAGGGTTTGTTTGTTGCATGGGTTGGTAATTCATCTGATTAAAGGGTGGGTATTGCATTTGGTTAAAGGGAGGGTAATTTGTCTGACTAAAAGAAGGATAATTATTCCAATGATTAGTAAATGGCATACTAGAATTCATACCTTATCCTCGTGGTCGCCACTGTCTTCTTTGTGTTAGCAAATAGACTGCTTCAGCTTCTTCTTCCGTTGGTTGCAATGCTGCCTTTATTCTTGGTAAAGAAGGGCATTGTTGTGTTTCGTGATCTTTCTCACAAGGGGTGCAGATTGGTATCTTGTCCAATGGGCATTCCCTTAGTGGGTGTTTGTCTCTGCATTTCGGGCAGAAGACAGCCAAAGCTGCTTCTACTTCAGCCTGCTTCTTTTTAACCTGCAAGGTGTCAATTTGTGAAGCAAAAGAACTTAAAATTTCAGTTTTAAATTCTTCAAGTAAATTACCTATTTCAGCTCTTGTTGCTCCCCCACTGGCTGATTTCTGAACTCTTGAATATGTGGCATCTCTACTATTTGATCTGTTCCTTGAAGCTCCTCTTGAACATATTTTACAGAGGTCAACAATATCATCATATGATTCTTTAGATATATCTCCTTTACCAAGCATGTTTAGCATGTCTAAACAATCATCCCTCACTCCTTTCAATAATATTGTTTTAAGAATATCTTTACTTACACTCGGATGATCGGATCTCTGCAGATTGTACTGCAGTCTCTCCACAAAGTCCCCCAAATTCTCGTCCTCCTTTTGTACCATCTTGAATAATTCCTCCCTCTTTTCTCTTGTCCAACAATAATCTTGATATTTAAGCAGAAATTTATGTTTCATCTGTTCCCATGTTGTGATTACCTGGCTTCTGAGGCTCATGAACCACCTTAATGCATTTCCTTTTAGTGTTGCTGGAAACAGTTTCAGCTTCTGAGCATTAGTAACATAATCATAACTTATGCATAATATATCAAATTCAAAAAGAA
Organism: Pinus albicaulis; assembly: GCA_034641835.2. Taxonomy (NCBI): domain Eukaryota; kingdom Viridiplantae; phylum Streptophyta; class Pinopsida; order Pinales; family Pinaceae; genus Pinus; species Pinus albicaulis. The sequence continues at coordinate 603,677,181 of CM076569.1, forward strand.
ATTCGTCGGGATCTTCAGAGGATAAACCATGAAAGTTGGGTAAGGCTGACAGTGGGATATTCTTCATAGGAGTTTCTCCTCTAGGGAGATCACTAATAGGAAATCCTAGGGTAGAGAGAAAATTTTCATATTTTCCCTCTCCTTCAGGATCTACTCATTCTCCACCAAAGAATCCTTCGTTATTTCCTTCCATTAGTTGATCTCCTACTGGAATTTCTCGATCTTCAAAGTTTTCTACTGGCTCCTCAATGTTTTCCACTAGTTTTTCAATATTTCTTGTTGATTCCTCAACGTTCTCTGCTGATTCTTTAGTACTCTCTTCTGGTTCTTCAACATCTATTGCTGGTTCCTCTACGTTTTCAGGGCTCAGAACCTCATTTGTTTCATAATTTGATTGTGGGGAGTGTTGAGGCTTTAGTATTCAAGAGCTTAATCTCTGAGAAGATTCAGCTTTTGATACAATTTCGTCTATAAAAGTCTTTCTTCCTCCCTTTCCTTTGCCCTTGCCACCTGTAGGGTTATTTTTCTTATGGGTTCCATGTCCTCTCATATAATCTGCACATATAAAAGAAAAACATTAATGTTTTTGAAATCTATAATTGCCTTCCCCAGAAATGGCGCCAAAATGTTAGTCACTTTAATTGTTTTAACAATTCAAGTGCCACATAAATTGTCAACCCAGGAAGGTCTGGTTGTTTCAAAGGCAATCACACACTATATATGCTCAATTCCAAAAGCAAAGAAAGGTTGTAGTATTTATTACACTAATTATATTAACCACACTATCCACACCTCGCTTTAACAAAGCTAAAGCCTACTCGTGTTATAGCAAAGACAACCCTTCTATTGCAGAATTTCATTAAAGTAATCCTAGAAAAGATAATGAAAAGAAATCGTTCTGCAGAAAGGAAAATCAATCGACTATAATGGAGAACAGGACCCTATTCCTCCAAGTAGGAATCTTTATCACCTGTTTCCTAATATCAAACCATCACACATTCATTCCATAAATAGATTGCTAAAATAAAGTAACTCACAGCTTCTCCAGAATGAATTGCATAAAATCAATGCAGTAAATAAGTGAAAACAGAGTTCTAACAGGGAACACAAGATTTCGGAACTGCATAAATAATCTTCAGCAAACAGGGTTTAATCAAAGTGCGAATAACATAAACAGTTAACAAACTATGGGAACAAATGGGTGAATCTTGTGATGAAGGTGGGCCCTTTCCTTCTCACAAGATTCCCAAGAGATAGAAATTAAATTGAAGTGCTCAAAACAAACTTTTATTCATCTGTCAAAAAGCAACATATTACAATAGAGTCTCGCTCCTTCTCTGTTTAGGAAAATGCATCTCCCGCAGTCTCTAACTATCATATAATGATGATGTCTCCTCTTTTTAAAGAGGAGACATCTATTACAATTACATCAAAGAAATCCTATTTTTATACAAATCTAATCTTCTATTCTAAAACAAGGTCTTTCTGTTCTTCCATAGTAGAATGTTGTTATGATGGATACAAGAATACTAGCTTTAGAATGGTCCGTGTAACAGCTTCTCTTGCTTGTCTTTGTCTTGTTGCCATCATACTTGAAATACGCCTTCAAAATCGCAAATCACTAGTTGTTTCAGCAACGGGATTTGTGTGCGTGTTGACTGTTTCAGCAACGTGATTTTCAAAATAGATTATCTGTGGTCTTTAAACTGTCTCAGCAACTATATACCTTCGATTAATGATTAAATATAAAAGTAATGTAGAATTATATGCAAGACAAATTAAATATATAGTAAAGAGAAGAACTTTAATACCTTTTGGGAAAAATGGATGAAAATGATAATGTAAGCTTTAAATGTGGACTAGAAAGAGTAAAGTGGTGACAAAATATGTAGTCAAAATGGTACATTATGAGGTCCTAACATCCCCCCAGCTGAAAGGGTTGCATGTCCTCAGGAAACTTTTAGTCTGTGTCTGAGTCTGTATACTGAATTTTTGCATGCAAGTTACTCAAGCAATAACTATGGAAGGTGGTATCTGTCAAAGGTCTGAATCCCTGGTTACTTTGCAACTTCTTCCATGCTGCTGCCTCATCCCTGTTAGCCAATTTGTAATGAGCCTGATATCATTCTGCCGGCATCCATAAGATAGGGAAATGAAAATGATAGCCTATCCAATTCTCAGCACATTTTTGAACACATCTGATGTAGTTTGGTATTCTAGACAATGCAGTTTCAAGGTTAATAGGGCTAAACGGATTATACTCTTATCTCTCCTTAGAGGATTGTTGCCACAACATGTTGTTTGACTTCAGAGCAGCAGTCTCTTTGGTCCTGATTAACTGATGACACTCTCAGAGTACTTAGGCTTGCAATTGGTGTATATATCTAATCATTCCTGGCTTCTGCAAAAACTAATGATACTCTACTACAAAAATGGCCGGATTTCGAGGTTCTGGCTTTATCTAGAGAAGTCGATTATCCTCGCTGTGCCGAGTTGCAAGGAAAGCGGTTTGCCATGTGATTTGATTGGCAAGAAAAGAAACAAATTCCCTATATGTACATCACCAACAATAGGATTAAGATTTACCTCTCTGTTTTCAGGCATAGCCTCATTATGAAGATACAGCTCACATAATAGATGTTGATCACTAGTGGAAGCCTCAGCAAATGTTTTGACAAAATTTTCAGCTGTGAGTAGCTCATAAGGTCTCCCATCCTTAATTGATTTCAACTGGAAATAAACAAGGCGTTCTGAAAGAAACAGAGAATAGTTCAAGGATGGTTTCCTGGTGGCTAATAATTTTTGTATTAATTGAAACATCAGGATCAGTTTATCTTTTAATTCCTTTTTCTCTTTCTTAGAATCTCTAAGTTGCTGAAGTGTCTGCTCCCAGTTATCCCAATTGGAATACATATGATTTTTCTAGGCCAATTTATGCTGTTGTAAAACTTTGTCTTGATCAATAGCATACTGCTTCTTCCACTTATTCATTATTTCCAACTCTTTCCATGGTGGATTTTGTGTTCCGACATTATAAGTAATGGGCCGAGGCATAGTCTGAGTAGTAAAATCAATTAATGTAGGGTAGGATACCTGTACCTTGGTTTCTTTCTCCAAAGTTTTTGAAGGCCCTACTGGTTCTTGTGTGACAGTAGGGCATTCTTCCTTAATTGTAATCGATGTGGATGCCTCAGGAACTGGGACTTTAACTATCTTGTATCTGGCCTGTTGATAGATGTTTCCGCATTCATGGCACATATATTCTTTACATGGGTTGTTCTTTTTATCTTGCATCGATGCTGTATGGGCCAAGATATAGAGATTTAGCTCTTTGTCAAAGGCTTCCCTTTCCATTACCAACTCTCTTTTGCAGGCTTCTAATTTTGACTTTAAAAATTCATTTTCCTCTAAAAGAGAGGCCATGGTGACTATACCTTGTGTATCGGTTGCTTTTGCTAAATTTGATTGTTGTTCTTCAATTGTAGATGGTTCTTGTGTTTCAGCTACAGCTGGTTTCCTTGTAATATCATGCTGGATGTTTGTCTTTTGCACGTCAGCTGCTGGTTCTTGTGTTTTAGCTGCTGAGTGAGTAACTGGTTCTTATGGAGCAGCTACTGACTAAGTAGCTGGTTCCTGTGGAGCAGCTACTAGTTGTGTAAAAAATGATGTCATATTACCCTGGGCATCTGGTTCTTGTGGAGCAGTGCCACAGGACGAGACGGGTAATGATTCCAGGGTTTGGAATGGTGATGATGAATGAAGTTTTAGCAAAATGGTTGCAGGGTCCGGGGTAATGGGAATGGTTTAAGATTCAATGTTTGTTTTCATTTTTCTCCTAGGTAGGAAAGCAGAAAAATAGGTAGCTTGCTTTTTCTTTTTATGAGGAGATTTTTCCCTAGGAGAAGGGCTATCGGAGGAGGTGGCTGCTTTAGATGCAGCCCTTGTTTGCCTTTTTGATACAGAGACTGTTGCAATTCGCCTCCTTCTTTTATGAATAGGGGAAGATGGTGGTGTTTCAGCCTGAGATTCATCGCTAAGGATGTGGATGGTGGGATGGGATGACTCTTCTAAATGAGATGGGCTTGAGAACAGGTCAACTTGATTAACTGGTTCTAAAGATGGAATCAATGGAGGATCAGGAATATCTTCCAATTGTTGTTCGTAGGAGCTTTCAGTGATTTCTTGGGGATTTTTCAGCTTCGTAGGGAATTTTGGGGGCTTGTTCGGGAGGTAAAGGTAAGTTTTTTAGAGGGGGGTTTTGCTGAGCAAATCCCCTCTGAATTAATAGTTGACAAAGGTGATGATGAGGAAGGGAAAGTAGTGGAAATTTTACCCGTCTACAGTAATATGACATATTTTTAATACATCCAAGCAGATAATAAGGAATGTTTACTAGTCTACCATGTCGTAAGTGGCTCATTAAAACAAAGACATGTTGATAAAGTACCTGATAACGACCCTCGCAAGTTAAATATTGCTTGACAAATTCAGCTACCTTTGGCCACAGAGGACGTAATGAGTGCAGTCCTACACCACGGCATTTAATCTCAACATGTTCTCCTGGAAGAAGGAATTCATGTTGCGCATTTAAGATGATGTTCTTCCTACTAAACCATCGAGCACCTGTGACTGGCAAACCTGAGACTTGTGCTATGTCGTCCTCTGAAACCGGAATTCAGACCGCTTCAACTGTAGAATGGTCCTGCTGAAGGGTCTGTGCAAATTCAAGGACTTGCTGTGGGTCGAATTCTTGAAGTCTTTCAAAATATGTCACCCATCCTGCCTGTTGGAAAATCTGATAAGCATCCAGAAACAATTTAAGGAGAGCCATTGAGCCGGGCTCAGGTCTGATGGCCGGTCCTCCGATAGTTACTAGCTTCGGTAAAATGCAGAGGTAGAGAGCATAATTACCAGGCTTTGAACAGAGTAATCATTGTGACTAATAACATGGACTATCGGTAAAGGGCCGAAGTAATGGATGCAAAGAGTGACGGTAGTTTGCATGCTGTGAAATGATGGTTTGTAATTTCGAAATCCCCCCCATGTATGGTGAAATGATGTTTTCAAGTGTGTGGAGATTAAATCATAATGAGGGAAATATTCTCTTTGAACTATCATTTAATTGTATTACATAAAATTCACATACCTTATATTTACCTTTGCTTTGTGATTCGAAATATATAGTGCTTATTTATGGTAACTTAATATTGATGGAAGAACTTTAGAATTCTCTGAAATGTAAGAGGATCATATTAGAGTATGCTTAATCATAAGAGAGAGGTAGTAAATGGACAGTATTCACACAAGGAGTATGAAGAATAAAAGGGAGGGACTGAAGAAGTCTGCATAGTCATGTTTTTAGGGGAAATAAATGATGTTTTAGCAACGGAAAGATAAATGACATGTTGCTGAAAGTGGTATTTCAGAAGTGGAAAAATAAGGGAAATGTTGCTAAAAAGTAATGATTTAGCCATGGAAAAATGAGGGAAGTATTTGCTGAGGGATGATATCTCAGGAATAAGGAATAGGGAAAATACTTGCTAGAGAATGGTGTTTCAGAAGTGGGTAAAATGGGAAAAATAGGAAAATGATATGAAAAGTGAAAGAAAGAATGAGGGGATAAGTGATGAAATGTTGCTGGGAGATGAGGAAATGAATTGAGATAAGGGAAATAAAGCTTCTCAGATTGAAGCTTAGAACTTCTTGTAATGAATTTGTCCTCCTTGGTAAGTTCTTCATTAATCTGCAAAATATAATTGTAACATGCCAACCCTTGACAGGGATTATTAGTTTTAAATCTAATCTAATACTAAAAATATAGTGCAGAAAAAAATTAAATGCTGTGAGGAGCAGAAGACTCCCCTAGAAAAAGATAATGTGTATTTGTCATGCAAGCAGCCTTAAAATCTTCTTTAGAAACAGGGCGCTGGTACAAATGAAGCCTATGACCATTTACTAGTAGAGGTGTTTTAAAATCATCAATTGTTAAAAGTCTTACTGTTCCATTGGGAAAAACAGCATATACTTCATAAGGTCCCAGCCATCTTGTACGTAGCTTGCCTTGAAAGTTCTCAAACCGAGAATCATATAATAAGGCCCAATTACCTTTTTGGAACTGCTTGTGCTTGATGGTTTTATCATGCCACTTTGTTCTTTGTTGTTGAATCATGGTTGTCTGATGAATGACATATAATATCTTTTCATCCAGTTCAAGAAGCTGCTGCAACCTGGCTGTCTGCACATTAGTCAAATCAAGGTTAACAGCTAAAGCAGTTCTTAAAGTTTTAATTTCAAATTCCAGAGGAAAAACAAGACTTTTACCATAAATCAACTCATAGGGAGAAAATCCTGTAGTATTTATCCAGGTAGTTCTATAAGCCCATAGTGCTTCAGGGAGCTTTTGAGACCAATCCTTCCGGTTATCCTTCACTATTTTGGCTAGAATGGCTTCTATTACTTTATTTGTACTTTCCACCTATCCATTGGCTTGGGGGTGGTATGGTGTAGTCATTCTATGATGAATATGGTATTTCTGAATGGTAGATTTGAAACCATGAGAATTGAAGGGAGGTCCTCCATCTGTAACTAGATCTCTAGGAATTCCAAATCTAACAAAGATATCTTCAAATAAGAAAGCTAGGATAGCTTATTCATTAGCTCTAAGAAGTGCTTTGGCCTCCACCCATTTAGTCATATAATCTGTATAGACTAATATATAAACCCTTTGATTGGATGGAGGATTAATGGGTCGTATAAAATCTAAGGCCCATATTTCAAATGGTTCAAGTATTACCTGGGGGTTTAATGGCATTTCATCTCTATGATTAGGTTGACCCATTCTCTGACAGCTATCACAAGCCCGCACATATTTCTTTGCATCCTTAAACAGTGAGGGCCAATAATAACCCATCCTCAGAATTTCATGTGCCATTCTTTTATCAGCAAAATGCCCTCCACAAGGGCCATCGTGACAAGCTTTTAGTATGTCATACACCTCATCCTCTCTGATGCATCTTCGGATTTCATGATCAAGTCCTGTGTAGAAAAGACACCCGCTTATCTAGCTATACCTGGCACTTTGTTGAATGATTTTTCTCTTTTCTCTATATGACAGGTGTGATGGTAACTTTCTTGCAACCAGATAATTAGCAATGTCTGCGTACCAAGGTGAGTGAGTAGATACTGCAAATAAATACTCATCGGGAAAGGAGTCATCTACTAGAATATTATTATCAGTTTTTAACCGTGAAAGGAAATCAGCCACAACATTTTCTTTACCTGGTCGATCTACAATTTTAATATCAAACTCTTGTAGTAACAATAACCATCTGGTAACTCGAGCATTTGTGACAGATTTATTCATTAAATACTTAATATCCGAGTGATCAGTATGGAAAAAAGTAGAATAACCAGTAATATAATGTCAAAATTTATTAATGGCATAAATTACTGCTAAAAATTCGTTTTCGGTAACTGTATAATTAAGCTCAGCAGGGGTCATGTTCTTACTGATAAAGTAGATGGCATAAGGAAGATGGTTTTCCTCTTGTCCCAAGACAGCTCCAATTGCAGTATCTGAAGCATCAGAAGATATATGAAAGGGAAGTGCCCAATCAGGTCCTCTCAAAATAGGAGCTATGGATAACTAATGCTTGAGTTCTATAAAGGCTTTCTGACAAAGATTAGTCCACATAAATTTAGCATTTTTCATGAGCAACACAAATAAAGGAGAAGCTATCTTGGAAATGTTTTTAATAAATCTCCTGTAATATCCAGCATGTCCTAAAAAAATTCTCACATCAGTTTGTGTTTTAGGAATAGGAAGATTCTTAATGAATTTTATTTTGGATGGATCTACCTGAATGCCTTGAGATGAAATAAAATGTCCAAGCACTACTCCTTCACTCATCATCATATGACATTTTTCGGTACTTAGGGAGAGGTGGGCTTGTATACAATGTTTAAGTACCTTCTCAAGATTCTATAATGCATCTTCGAAATACACACCATAGAGAGTAAAATCATCCATAAATATTTCCATAGAGTCATTTAGCATGTCAGAAAAGATTCCTATAATAGCCCTCTGAAAAGTTGTTGGTGCATTACATAGTCTAAATGGAAGAACTCTATAAGCAAAAGTTCCCCAAGGGCTAGTAAAATTTGTCTTGTCTTGGTCTTGGGGTGCAATTCTGATTTGGTTATACCCACTGAATCCATCTAAAAAAGAGAAGAATTTCTTCCCTGACAAACTATCCAACACCTGATCAATGAATGGTAAAGGAAAGTGATCCTTTTGAGTGGCTTTATTTAAGGCTCTATAATCTACACACACTCTCCATTTCCTGTTTTTCTTAGGGACTATTAACAATGGGGAAACCCATTCACTGTCAGATATAGGGTATATAAATCCTGCATTAAGCAATTTCTGAAGTTCCTCTTTAACAATTTCTCTTAAATTAGGGTTCATTCGTCTTTGGGGTTGACAGACTGGTCGATAACCTTCCTTAATATAAATTCGGTGAGTACATAATTCAGGAGAGATTCCCTTCATATCTATGTAATCCCATGCGAATGCTTCCTTATTTTCAAGCAGTAAATTCATTAACTATTGTGTTTCAGCAACTGTCAGATCAGGATTTATGTTAAGTGTTTTTCCAGGTTCAATTTCCACTATTATACTTTTAGAAGAGATGGTAGTTGATGTTTGAGGTAGATCTTCAAATTTAATCTTTTCCTGGGTATCTGTTTCCAAAAGTGTAGTCAATTGATTGTGTGTTTCAGTAGTCATAGAGGAGGGTTCACAAATAAAATTATTAATTACTTCATCCTCTGTGTTGTCTTTAAGACTTAAAGCTTTCCCGATAGTCAAAATAGGTTGAATAGCGTTATGATCATAATCCATCCATACAGAATTTTCTTTGTTAACCATGGGTGTAGCATGAGGGTAAAGAGTAAGATGTTTAGTTTCATACCCATTGGAAATTGTCATTGAACCAGATCTGAAGCTGATAAAGGCATCAGTTGTGGCTAGCCAAGGCCTCCCTACAATTAGAGGATGTCCCCCCAACTTTGTTTTAGTTTGTAACACCACAAAGTCAGCTGGGTAATTCCAGGATTCAACCAAGATAACTAAGTCTTCAACAAATCCCTCTGGTTTGATTGTAGAATGGTCAGCTAACTCTAGGATGGTGGGTGTTTCTCTAATTGTGTTCTTTAGCTGTAACAATTGTAAAGTTTCAACTTGAGGGATTATTTCTTTACCAATTTGGACTGTCACAGTAGGATGGCCAGGATCACCATATTTAACCGGAGGAGTTTTACCCGTCATTAATGCAGATAGATCGTTCATAACATGGACTGTAAGGGGATCTTTAGCTTTCCTACCCAATTTCTTTACACAAATATCTCTCATGATTCTGGCATAAATTGGTACATCTCTTAGTGCTTGTAAAAGTGGAATTTTAACATAAAGATTTTGCAATTCCCCTAAAAGATTAAAATAAGGTGGCTCAGGCGTTTTAAAGCTAAACGCTTGGGGAATGGTGGTTATGTTGTTTCAACACCCTTATTAGGGGGTGATTGTACTTCTATGTGTGGATCATGTTTCTTAGTTTCTTCTTTATCTGAATCACCATCAATAATAGGTTCAACTATTTTCCCAGATCTTAAATGGATGTCATTACATTGTGCAGGGAAAATAGGAAATGTAGGCTGGTTCTGAATGTCAATAACTTGCACAGCTTTATTATTGGGGTTAGGATTTGGTTGTACAGGTAGCTGGGGTCTCATTTGATTATTTGGTGGAGCACCTGATGGTAGAGGAAGTGGTTGTTGAAATTGAGGAAATTGATTTGGAAATGGGAGTTGTTGGCCCCTCCAATTTGAATTCCATTGATTAAAATAAGACGGTTGTTGTGGGGGCCAAGAAGTCCACATTGCAGGATCTACAAAGGTAGGGTTTGTTTGTTTCATGGGTTGGTAATTCATCTGATTAAAGGGTGGGTATTGCATTTGGTTAAAGGGAGGGTAATTTGTTTGACTAAAAGAAGGATAATTGTTCCAATGATTAGTAAATGGCATACTAGAATTCATACCTTGTGCTCTTGGTTTCCACTGTCTTCTTTGTGTTAGTAGATAGACTGCTTTAGCTTCTTCTTCTTCCGTTGGTTGCAATGCTTCCTTTATTCCTAGTAGAGAAGGGCATTGTTGTGTTTTGTGATCTTTCTCACAAAGGGTGCAGATTGTTATCTTTTCAAATGGGCATTCCCTTAGTGGGTGTTTGTCTCTGCATTTGGTGCAGAAGACAGCCAAAGCTGCTTCTGCTTCAACCTGCTTCTTTTTAACCTACAAGGTGTCAATTTGTGAAGCAAAAGAACTTAACATTTCAGTTTTAAATTCTTCAAGTAAATTACCTATTTCAGCTCTTGTTGCTCCCCCACTGGCTGATTTCTGAACTCTTGAATATGTGGCATCTCTGTTGTTTGATCTGTTCCTTGCAACTCCTCTTGAACATCTTTTACAGAGGTCAACAATCTCATCATATGATTCTTTAGATATATCTCCTTTACCAAGCATGTTTAGCATGTCTAAACAATCATCCCTCGCTCCTTTCAATAATATTGTTTTAAGAATATCTTTACTTACACTTGGATAAACCTGTGATAAAATCAATTGAAGCCTCCTCCCAATGTTGACTTGGAATGGGAAAACTTTGTAGCTGACCCGAGGTCTTAATTTTCTCAACTTTATTTTGTTGGAAAGCCAAACATTATGCCACAAACTTTTGAATACCATATTTAAGGCTATCCCAAAAAAATTATTTCTTCACCCTGTTGTAATTTTCTAAAAATCCCAAGTGTCCTCCTACGGGAGAGGTGAGCAATTCCAAAAAAATCTTTTGTTTTAGTTGGTAATTCTTACAAAGATACAAGCAATATTTGTACCATAAGGAATCATTTTTCCAACTAAATTTATCATATTTATTGGGATCTTGCTACAACTTTTGAATGAGTTTCCACACTTCTTCATCATTCTTCCATTCCTCCCTTTCTTTGGTTATCCAATCTCGATGGATAATAGAAATGGCTTAGAGAAAGGCTTCCACCTCCTCATCCTTTTTTGAGAGTGCATCTGCAACAACAATTCACTTCCCTTTCCTTTAGATGAATTAAAATTCATAATCCAACAACTTTGTCACCCATTTTTGCTACTCTTCTAAAGATAGTCTTTGTTCCAAAAAGTATTTAAGACTATTATGATCAATTTTTACCTTGAAGTGTCTTCCCACTAGGTAAGATCGCCATTTCTTTAGTGCGTGTAGTATTTCTAACATTTCCCTCTCATGAATAGTTTTTTGTAAATAGTTTCCTTTGATTGGACGACTTTCAAAAGCAATGGGTCTTCCTTCTTGCATTAAAAAAACACTAATTCCATTTCCTGAGTCATCACATTCCATAATAAAGGTTTTTGTGAAGTATGGCGTAGCTAAGACTGGTATTAGGAAAATTGCCTCTTTAAGATGTTCAAAGGCCTTAGTTTCTTCATGAGTCCATGAAAATGCATCTTTCTTCAATAATGTTGTTAGAGGTGCTGCTATTTTCCCATAATTCTTAACAAACTTGTGATAATACAATTTTAGCCTGAGAAATCCTCGCAGGTTCTTTATGGTTGTGGGGACATTCCATTCCTTAATGGCTTTAATTTTGTTAGGGTCTACCTTAACACCCTCCTGAGATACACTATGACCTAAATATTCCACCTCTTGTACTCCAAAGAAACATTTGGAGGTTTTTTCATATAATTGTCCCTCCTCCAATAGTTTGAGCACCCTATCAACATGTTGAACATGATCCTTCCAAGACCAACTGTAGATTAGTATATCATCTAAAATTACTAACACAAATTTTATAAGGAAGGGTTTAAAAATGGAATTCATCAACCCTTGAAATGTAGAAGGTGCATTGGTAAGGCCAAAAGGCATGAACAAAAATTCATAATGACCCTCATGAGTTTGAAATGTTGTTTTCAGAATATCTTTAGTCTTCATTCTAATTTACTGATATCTTGAACGAAGATCCAACTTGGTAAAATAAATTTCTCCATGTAATTCATGCAATAGTTCATCAATCATAGGAATGGGAAATTTATCTTTAATAGTGAGTTTATTGAGCTCCCTATAACGTGGACACATGCACCATGATCCAATATTTTTGTGCACCAATACTACTGGAGCAAAGAAATAACTTTGACTAGGTTGAATTATACCAGCCTCTAACATTTCTGCAATCATATGTTCAATTTCACTCTCTTGGACATAAGGATATCTGTAAGGCATGATGTTTGGAGGAACACTTCCTAGAATCAAATGAATAGCATGATCATGAGCATGAATAGGTGGGAGTCCTTTGGGAGATTCAAACACCTTGGAATGATGGTCCAAGACTTTTTGGAGATATTGAAAATAAATGATTTTGATGTTGGAACTTCTTGTGAGCATAATTGTGCAATTATGCCTCGTTGTTATTTCTTTAGAATATTTTTCATGACATTAGAGCTAATTATCTTTCTCGGATTCCCTGTGATATCACGTAATTCAACTTCCTTTGTCGAAAAAAAATCAAGAAAAGTTCTTGAAAATTAAAAGCTACCATCCCCAAAGATTGTAACCATTGTCCTCCTAGTACAACATCAACACCTCCCATTGGAATGGAAAGAATTGGAATATTTAATACATATTCCCCCATTGTTAGCTTGATATTATGGCATTTTCTAGAGAAATTTATAGTCCCTCCATCTGAAACCATCACTTGACACTCCAGTGTTGGGTATAGAAAGAAATTTGATTCCTTGGCTACCTCACAATGAATAAATTTATGGGTACTACCTGAATCAATCAACAATATTACATTTTTCTTCTTGATATGTCCTTCTATCTTGAGAGTTTTAGGAGTGGTAATTCCTACCAATGCATTACATGATATGGTTGGACTCATTTCTTCTTTCTCTAGGGTTGGTTCCTGGTGTATGTCCTCTTCTTTGAAGTTTATTGCTCATTTTATTCCTCCTCTTCACAATCTATGTAAAATAATTTATTCTCAGCACACTTATGACCTTTAGTTTATTTTCTATCACAATTGTAGCAAAGCCCTTTTTCTTTTTTCTCTTCCAATTTTTGTGGTGTCAACCTGGTAGGTTGTGGAATTCTAGGAGTAGCAACACTTCCATATTTATAGATGTGAGGGGTAGGCTTCCTTGTCGCCATAATTTTACTTTCAATTTTTCTTGCCAACTTAAATGCCTTTTCCAATGAATCAGGTTCCCAAAGGCGAGCCTCACGTTGGATGTTATCCTTTAAACTCCCTATGAAGACATCAATCCTGTGTCTCTATGGAATATGAGTTACCCTTATATTCAATTTTTGTAAGTCCTCGATGCAGTCCACCATTGAACCCTTTTGTTTGAGATCTATCAAATGGCTAAAGAAGGTGTTTCTCTTTGTATCCTCATAATGTAATATCATTTCTCCATAAAAATTGACCAAGTGACAATTTTTTTACGAGAGCAAATTCATCGATACCATCCAAATGTATTTTGTTCTAAATGTAAAGTTGCAATGTGTACTTTTTGTATGTTTTTCACATTATGGAGATCAAAATATTGCTCCATCTATAGTATCCATGTTACGTGATCATTGCCATCAAACTTCCTCATATCAAGATTTTGAATATGGTGGGTCTTCAATCCAACATTATCATTTATGAAATCACGATTTAGATTTATTTTTTTCTCATCATGAGTTTCCTATACTACATTCTCGCCATTAGGAATAAATTCTTGTATCAAAATTTTCAAACCTTCCTTTAAACCTTCCACGTCTTCTTTTAGATCATTCTTCATGTCTTCCGTGTTTTCTTTCATTTTTTCATCTATCTTAGCTTCCATGTCATCCATATTAGCTTCCATTCCATGCCATTCTTCAAAATTTCCACAACTTTCTTCAAAACTTCCATTTAATTTTTTGTTGCTTTTTGCAATAGAAAAATTTGATGCACTTGGTCTTGTAATTTTGATATATCATGTTGCACTTCTTCCTATTCATGAGTCATAGTAGAGCCTTATGAGGGCTCAATGGGTGTTGAATTATTTTTAGGGGCCATTGTATAACCCAATAATGATGTCTATGCTTGAATATGCTCTCAGAATCTCTTCAAACTGATTTTTCAAATAAGACGTGAAATTTAAAAAAAAATGCACACATTTTTCTTGATTTTGAGGAGCTCGATATTGAAACTGATGTATCTCTATCATTTTGGATCGCTAAGAATTGATATTTGGTCTTGTAGTAGCCCTCTCATTATCCTTTACAATGCCATAGGTCTAACCCGATTTCGATTCTTCAAGGCAAAGCTATGACCAATCTCCCACAATGACCTAATTATGGATTAGTTTAGTAGAGCGAAATTGTATGGCATGCCACGTGTCACTGTTTAATCCTTTGGCTCTGAAATTGATACACATGAAACTAAAGACTGTGTAATTTCGGCCACCTTTTACGGAATCACAATCCGATGCTTAAAGTGAGATCTATGACAATTTTCCAAAGGTCACCTCTTTGCGATGAAAATCGGGAGCCTGCAAACACCCTAACTTCCACAGATTATATCTATGAAAATATGGTGAATGAAGGTCTGCAATTTTTACAAGACGTTCCTCAGGAAGTATTCACAAATGGGTTGTTTTTTTAGCTTCTGAACCTTTGTAGAAATAAATTTATAGCGACAATGCCACGATGACCTTTTTGAAGCAGTGAAACCCTAGAATCCAAAGCTCTAATACCAAATGTTATGAAACCAGCTCCAAAAATAGAAGAAAAAAGAGATGAACACCTTATAAATTAGCTATTTAGAGGGGTAAACCTCCTTTACATCACATAAATGAATAATTCTTGGATTATTCAAATGAGAAAAAATCCTTTCTATATATAGAAGTCCATGGGGTCACAATGTCATCCTAGCAGACCTAAAAATAATAATGTAAGGGAAAAACAATAGCAATTGTGGGTTTTATGGGGCACAATAATAAAAATATTGGGACTATAGGGGTACAACAATAAGAATAAGGGGGTGACACTAACAACAATAAGGGACTACACTAGTAATATAGGGACCTAACAATTGGTGTGTCGTCTCAAAGGTTTATGCATGTGCCAAGGAAGGGGCTGAAAAGAAAGTTTTGAAGATATGACATCACAAAAGAAATAAAATAAAGTTGGAACCATTGTTAAATAGGAGCATATGGACATGAGGTTGCTCGAGGAATATCCTCCATTAGAAAACAAAGTAAAAAAATGTGCAGAATAAGGGTTTTTGATGTTGCTATGAAATCAATGAAGTGAATAAGTGGTTGAAGTTAGCTAACAGAGTTAGGGATATCATTAGGCCATATGTTTTATGGAGCAACTCAGAAATCCATTCCAAATGGATGAAATGGTTAAAACATCTCATCATGGTGCCGCCTTACTTAAATGGAAAAATCATCTTCAATTCAGTCGTATAAAGACCTTAAATCCAGTGTATCAATGGGCCACATCAACATGGCAATTTGATTCAATAAGGATGAAAAACATGGGTTATTAGGCATTATGTTTAAGTAATTAAATATCATAGAGTAATTTTTTATTACGAAATCTACTAAAACAAAAATATCCCTATTATTTCTCAAATTCTTGTAATCCTTGTTGAATTAGGTCTCTAGGTTAGTATTGAAGTCTAGCCTAGGTGGTAGACCTTTGTAACAGGGATCTCACTCTATAAATGAGAGGTTAAATGAATTTGAATAGGTTGGTTGATGAATGTAGATGAGAGCACCTTTATGTAATTTGGTTTCACCAAGCTAATACATAGTTGTAGAAGTGTTTTTCAGACCTGAGAATTATTTTAAGCTTATGTGTCTGTGTTTTTTTCCATTTATGATATTATCATCATCTTCATATTCTCATGATTAATTTGAATTAATAGTATTATGATCCAATTTCCCTCATGTGTTATGTGTATGTTGTAAAAATTTATCTTTAACCTTAATTACCTTTGCTTCCATGAACTTCATTTGCTTGTGATTGAAGTCCCAGTAGCTGAATCCATGCCCAATGGTAGCCTTTCACAAATCTTCCACTTGCAAAATAATCTAAAATACAAAAAGAGTTAGCCATATGCAATATAAGTTTCATCTTGAATATTCATTTAATCTATTTGAGAGAGCCCTCTCTTACTGGAAGGGATAACTTTCAATCCAAAGAGGTTTGAAATAGTTTCATTAGGTTGACCAATGAATAGCCCAATTGGTACCAGCCTGGTGATAATATTTTGGTGCGTCTGTCGAGAGTTCGAAGTTGCATTATGCTAGGAAATTGATTCAAATCAAAGTAACTAAGCTCTTGAAGGTAGGAGGAGATCAAAAATATTTGAGGTTGTACTTCTACCTTGGTGACTCCACTAAGATCCTCAACATAAACGTGACTTCTACGAATATTCACATGAGGAGTAATCCAGACCCTGGTCCACTAAAGATAGTTGATGATCCTGAAAAAATTCTCAGAGGTATTCGTAGCTCATCAAAATAAGCTAATCCACATCTCACAAGATTTTCATCTTTACCTTCTAAGGCTGCTCAAAGTTTTGATGCCATAAAGTTCAATGAAAACATAGAAGAAATTATTTTTGGATCTAACTCAGAGAATGAATTGACTTGTTAGCCATCAATAATTTTTTTTTCATAGAAAATGATGGCTAAAAAAGGTCTTGAGCCTTCAAGAGATCATTTTCATAGAAAATCATTCATTCTTGCAGTCTGTTGTTCCAAAACAGTGTTGTTCCTTAGCCTGCTATTCATTAGCAGTGTTGTTCCTTAGTGTTTTTCCCTAGTAGTGTTGTTCCTTAGTGATGTTCCCTAACAGTGTTGTTCCTTACCTTTTTGTTCATTATCAGTGTTGTTCCCTAGCAGTGATGTTCCTTAGTGCTTTTGCCTTCAAAAATCCACCAAGAAAATATGTTGTTCCCGAAGAAAACTGTTTCCTAAAAAGCCCCTTTTCATCATTTCATTCCCCCCCATTTTTTCCCCCATATCATTAATTTTCTTTGTAAAAATTCCCCTTTCCTCTCTCATTTATCCTTATTCCCCTTGAAAAACCCTTTAAAACCACTTAATCCTTTCTTATTTGGTTTAAAAAAAAATCCTTTTACTTCATCCAGAACACCAAAAACCCATAAAAAACACATAAAACCCTCTTATTCTGCCTTTTTATTAACAAACAAGCTTTAGTCCCTTTTTGGCTTAGCCCCCAGCTCTTTCTCTAGCATATGACCAAAGCCTCGTGATCGGGCGCTAAGTGCTCATTGCATTGCAATTCTTATATCGCATCAACATTTTCGCATTTTTCCTCCCCTCACCCTACTTCCCCCGCCGATGTGATAAGCCCTTTTCTTCCGTGGCCCCTGATCACCTTTCCCCTCCATGTGACCTTACCCCAGCATCTATGCTAAGCCCCCATCGCATCGGCGTTTTCATTTAAAACCTGCCTTTTCTTTATATTTTACCCGCTTCAATAAAAAATACCCTGATAAGATCTAAGTCGTAGATCTATATGATCTGATGGTGGTTATTAGCCCCCACCCCTTACCTTTGGGTTTATCCATCCGCCCTCCGCACCAATCTCCGTCATCGATCTACATGATGTAACGGCTCTCGTTCACCCCGACAACCCAATTCTTCTGGACCCACCATCCATTATGCAAAGCCCTCATCCAATTATGTGTTTCCACCTGGCTTCCACTTAAAACCTCACCCATGCACGTTTCCATTTAACACTCCTCCCCCACCATTGGATTTACTCCTCCAAATCCAACGGTTTGCATTGCATTTCGCGCTCATTTCCCAAAAAAAATCAATCAAACAATAATCGCGCGAAAAAAGTGGTTTGGGGAGGACACGTGGTGCATTTTAATTGGATCATGTTCATTTTATTGAAAACCATTTACCGCCCGAGGGTCACGCGAAAACCATAGGTGGTTTTCCAAAAACTACTTTTGCCCAGTTTTGCACCAAAATCAGTTTTAAGCCTAGTTTTCACTGTTTTTCTCCACAAAACCTCCTCTACCTACGTTTCACTCCTCTGAACTGCTCCTTTTCCTCCACCAGCCTCCTAAGCAGTCAAACCCTTCCGCGCAAGTTTTATATAATGTCTTTTTTGTTGTGTTATAGGTTTTAACAACGCCCGAAGTCTGTAGGCTTCCCGCTGCCAATTCAAGTGGCAGGAATCCCTTTGGCAATGAATTAGGGATCAAAACGCATGAAGAGAGGGTTAGAGGGACAATTAAAAGCTTCCATCGATGCTTCATGATCATCGATGCATTCGTAAAACCCTCCAGCGCTGTAAAAGATCCACTTGCATGCACAACAAAAAACAGAGTTCAAAGTCTTAACCTCACGGTTGAAAGGAATAAAAGCACACCTTGAAGATAAAGTTAGTTTAAAAGGTTGAAACAGTCAGCAGATAAATTTTAAGACTAAAAGATGATGGTAAAAGCCCGAAAGCAAGATTAAAGGCAGATCAGTGTTTTAAAGCCACAAAAATAGTCAGATTAGCAAGGAAAGCCTCCAAATGCCACATCATTGAGGCTATTACTACTCAAAATGCCACCTACCAGTTGATTTCACCTAAAAATAAGTCATATTAATTACACAGTCAGAGATATTTCTAAATATAGCTCAGAATTAATTACCAGCGTACCAAAAAGCCCCAAAGTCAACAAAAGTGACTGAAGTTGATGAACTTTAATGTAATAATCAATTAGCAGAGTTAAAACTTTTGAAAAATTCTCCATCTGGCCCTTCAAAGGCTGAGAAGCACTTACTCTGCATTAATTGAACTGATAGACTTTTCTTTCACTCCACCTCCTCATTTCTTCTATAAATACTTCTCTAGAAGACAATATAGAGGTTGGTCTTTGGATACGTGTTGAATGTAAATAGTTGTTGAAGCATGTTGTAGCTCTGTTAGGAATTGAAGATACATAAGCTGAGATGAGAAGTTTGAAGCTGTAAAGACCCACTAGACTTGAAGATTGTAACTGGTTTGAACGTCAAATACAATAGTTGATTTATGGGATCCTGGTCTATGTCAATGGTGATGTTATTCTCACTGTAATTGTTATTTTATTTGTGTTTTCATTTTGTCCACTTTCTATGATAAAGAAGAGCAAGCATAGATTAGGATTTACTTCTGAAAGTACCCTAAATCTCACTGATAAATCTTTATCCTTTACGTTTTCTTCTAAATGTGTTTTGAAGGTAATTCAATAGAGTATAACCAGTGAAGTGTTGGTAAGCCCATGTTTCTTGAGTATGACTTGAGATATTGTCTTTGAATGTTTTGGAAAAGTTTTATTATTAAAGTTGAGCTAAAGAAGTTTATGGTTAGCCCTGTCCTCTAGTTTATCTCCAACAGTTGCTTTGAAAAGTTCCCTTAAGAGTATGTTGAAAGCAGGGTAGTTTAGAAGTACTTACCTGATCTTAGACTAATTCTTATGTTCATCATGAATATTTTCCTTTGAGAATATACTGAAAGCAAGCTAAGTTAAAAGTCTTTACTTGATCTTAAGCTATTATTTGTTTTTTTAATGTTTTCTCTTGAAATTATATCAAAAGCTGGCTAGTTTAAAAGTACTTACCTGATCTTAGGTTGTCCTTTTTTTTTTCTTGTGTGTTTACTTCCTTCACAACACTCTTACTGTTTCATTCCATAAAATCAACTTAAAGAGATCCTTTGACATAGATGACTTGCCCCATGGACCGCTCTTGAAACTTGCTGTGCAATTAAATCCTCTTATGACTCCACAACCCAATGGATTGATGTTGTTCCTTGCTTATCTTATCAGCTGAACCATTCTGTCACTTACTCACACCTTCACCCTTCATATGGACTTCCTTCATCTTCATGTTATCCTACCCAACCAAAACAAACAAATTCTTGTTCTTCATAAGTATCCTAAATCCATACTTAAGCATAAAGAAACATCTTTGAGATACGCATATATAGAGAGATCCCTCTCTGAATCTAGGATGGCTAGATACTAAGATTCCAAAGTGGTTTTGATGTAGGCTCTGCAGAATTTGTACTTGCCAATCTTGTAAACTACGGAGACCTAACAGAGTGGCAACCATACTGGGGAATTTCTGAGTAAAGTCCTTAAAAAAAAATACTCAGCATTCACTTAAGTAAAATCAGCTTTCTTCAAGCACTACCAAGCATATTGGTGATCATGATAGGACTTGTCTGAATCGGTGGAAATCTAAGTACGTCTTAGGATTCTAACAGACCCTTATCAAACATTGGAGAAATTAGCTAGGTAAGCCACAGAGTAAACAATATTTGTCTCATCACCGTAGCTAAGTGTTGAAACAAATATAGGACACTCTCATAACCCACAGGACTATAAAAACTCAAAAAACCCCACTATTCAGACCAATTAGTGGTGGTGGACCATAACATTTTTTACCTCCCAAAGCTAGAAACTTCCACCTGGTGACTCAACATTTTTGAATTGACTAAATACTCCACTGGGAAACCCATTCCATTATAACATCAGACAAACTCAGTTAAGGAAACTTTGAAGATTAATTTTTCTTGTTAAAGATCAGTTAGCTTATTGAAGATTGTCATATTTGGTTGAATTTTTCTTGTTATTGGGTATGAAAACACAACATAGTGGCTTCTAGAAGAATTTATACTAGAGTCTATCCTGGCCCAAATCCTCCAGAGACAGTTGATAATCTAGAAAGTATCCTTAGGAAATCCCCTAAATCTAAAACTGCAACTGTTGTCAGACAAATTCATAGAGCTGTTACTGTTCTTGAAAACCTTACAGCTCTACAAGATACACAAGTTGACTTAACATTCACAAGAAAACCATCTAGGACTAAGTCACTCAGTGATATTGATCAGATAGACTTTGAGCCTTCACAGTCACCCCAACATAGTGGTGAACACACTGTTAGTAGAGAAACTACCCCACCTGATCTGCATTTCCTCCATAATTTCAGTTTCTCTCATCCTAGATATGCTCAACAGTATCTTGATGGTCCATCCACTGCTATCATCCATACTCCCATTGTTCAAACTACTCCATTCCATCAACCCCCTCCTATCTTACATCATCCACCTGTAAACCCCCCATTTTTTCCACAACCTCCTACCATGGCAATATGGTATGCTCCCCTAGTCCTTCCTTTACCTTTAGTCAATCTGCCATAGGACTATCAGTAAAAAATTCCATTATATGATGCCAGTAGTGCTACTACTGCTTCACAACATGTGGACAAGATGAATGAATATTTTGATAGAAATGAGATAGATGATGAAATTGCCAAACTCAGATTTTTTGCTCAAATTTTAGGGGGAGAAGAAAGAAAATGGTTCAAAAGATTAACCCCTAATAGTATTAATGACCTCCAAGCTCTCCATCAATCATTCCTAAACAAATGGGAAGTCAGAAAAAACCCTCTCCAAATATTTTCAGATTACAACAACCTCAAAAGAAACACTGGGGACAGTGTTTAAAATTATTGCACCAGATTCAATAGTGTTTATAATGCACTACCCCCAGATTTGAAACCTCCACAAGGCTCAGCTTTGGCCAAATTACCTGAAGGATTTTATCCTGAAATGGCATATTAGATAAGAGAAAGATATCCCTTGACTTTGGAAGACATGCAGAAGGGAGCTCTCGCTGTGGAAGTAAATCTGATTGAAAAAAGAGCTAGGATGATGAATCAAAAGAAAGTATCATTTAGAGAGGAAACTACACCTTCGACATCTAGCTCAAAAATGGAGAGAATGATGGAGGAAATGATGAAGAAGATGAGCATACTTGAAATACCACTATCTAGAGAAAATCAATCAACAGAAATCAATCTCAAAACCAGAATCAGAACTTTAGGAGAAATCAACCTCAAAACATACAAAGAGAGGATGATCAGCAGATCAGACCTCCTTTCCAAGAAAACTATGTGAATGAGGATGAAGAAACCAATGAAAAAAAAGAGGATGAAAACATAAACATGCTGGGAGTAAGAAATGAGGATTCTGATTTCCTCCATGAAAGAAGACAAGGTCTATATACACCTTATGATGACAGAAGTCTAGAAATTGATTATTATGAACAATACTCTGAAAATGCCATCATAGGATCACCTAAACAATATGACCTAAGAAGTAAAAAGAATCAAGAAACTCCCAGTAACAAAAACTTTGATAAATCTGCCAAAAACAGCCCTGAAAATGTTTCCAAAAAGACAACAGAAATTCATAAAACAGTGGCTATAAATTCTGATCCAAACAAAGGGAAAAACACTCAAGCCAATGAAAAACAGAGTGTTAACCCCTGAAACACTAGCATCTAAGCTAGTGCTCCTAAAAAAACCATTTTAACCGTTGTAAATACTAAAAATCAGCAAGTTGATTTTGCTGAACAAGGAGTGACTAACAAGGCTGAATCAAACATTTTAAAAAATCAGATTCCTATTATCCTAGAGAATGAAATTTCTAAAATCAAAATCTATGTCCCACTCATTGAGTTAGTCACTCAAAATGTATATAGAGGTCATATTTTGAAAGATTTGAACATAGAAGATGTTCATGATACATCTAACTTAAATGATGATACCCCAAAGCTCATATTTGGACCAAAAATTGAAGGAAAATTTCAAGAAGGAACTACCCCTCCATTTTACATCAGTTTGAACATCCATGATAATATTCTACACAATGCCATGCTTGATTCAGAAGCATCACACAACCTCATGCCCAAGGTAATAATGGAAACATTGGGCTTAGAGGTAACAAGACCCTACAAAGATTTATATTCATTTGATTCAAGCCGGGTAAGATGCCTAGGCCTAATAAAGGATCTGTGTGTTAACTTAGCCCAAATTCCAGCTAAGAGCTTAGTGATGGACATTGTAGTGGCTGATATTCTCCCCAAATATGGCATGCTCCTTTCAAGGTCATGGGGTGCTAAGTTTTAGGGTACTATTCTGATGGATATGACTTATGCCACCATCCCTGTCTTCAGTCAACCTAGAAGACTCTATAGGGAAACACATATGAAATACATGGTGAGTAACCAAGAAAGACCAGAGAATT
Organism: Pinus albicaulis; assembly: GCA_034641835.2. Taxonomy (NCBI): domain Eukaryota; kingdom Viridiplantae; phylum Streptophyta; class Pinopsida; order Pinales; family Pinaceae; genus Pinus; species Pinus albicaulis. The sequence goes on from CM076569.1 coordinate 603,700,378, forward strand.
CTCCTCTCTATTCCATACACACTGACCTTGACTCATTCATTCTTTACAATGATGATATTCCTAATGAGCAAGAGTTAGTCAATGAAACATCATCAAATGCAGTGGTCACTACACATCTAAACATAGTAGCAGCAAATGACGAAGAGGAAAATAAAGAGAAAACCAAAAGGAAATTTGTTGATTAAAAAAATTACAGCAAACAGATTACAGGTCTTAAGGTTCAAAATAGTCATAAAAATGATGCAGATCATGGAAATCAAAGAAAAAAACCTCAGAACATTGAAAATATTCAGGAACAAACCACAGAAAAAGTAGTACAAACCCTTGTACAGAACCAAATGATGAAAAAAACAAAGAGGACAACAATGAAATAAATGACAAATATGAAAAAAATCCTCTTTGGAGCATGAATTTTGATGGGTCTTGCACTAAAAATGATGCAGAAGCTGGCATATGGTTACACAACACTGAAAAAAATCATGCTGAGGGGCATTCCTATAGGTTAAATTTTCAACGTACAAACAATATAGCAGAGTATGAGGCTCTCCTTTTAGGCCTACATTTATTAAAAAAATTAAGGGCCAAAAGAATAACAGTCCGTGGAGATTCAGAGTTGATAATTAGGCAAGTAAATGGGGAGCACAGTGCTAAACATCCCAGAATTAGAGCCTATAGAGATGATGCCGTGGATTTGTTAAGAGCATTTGATGAGTTCCAACTTACTTTTATCCCAAGAAACCAAAACTTCCTTGCCAATGGATTAGCATTTGCTGCTAGAACCTGTCTAACACCTTATGAAACCAAGCAATGCACCACCCAAGTCAAATATAGACCAACTGTCCTAGATAATGAAAAATACTAGCAAGTTTTTGATGGAGATAAACAAATAGAAGACTTCCTATAGTCCAAAAATTAATTTGAAACACCACACTTAGATTCAGATTATGATGAAGACTATCCTATTGAAGAAAACCCACTTACTGAAGAAGTAAAGTCTCCAGAGATTGTTGAAATAAATCTGTTAACTGATGAACCCAAATATTTGACAGAAATTAGCACAGATTTAGAAGATGAAGACTTAGAAGTGCTGCAATCTAAAGACCAAAGCTTGCCTAAAGGACTGGTCCCTTTAGAGGAATTGTCTGACTTGAATGATGTGGCCAAAATGCCAAAACTGGAACCCATAGAAACTGAAGTGGAAGAATGCAACATAGGGAGTGAGGAAAAGCCCAAAATGATCAAATTATCCAAGACACTACCAGCTCATATCAAACTTAAATACATTGAGCTTTTTAAAGAATTTTCTGATGTTTTTGCACGGAGTTATGAAGATCTGAAATCATATGATATGGAAATAATCTAGCATAAGATACCCCTCAAAGAAAACCAAAAACCTTTTAAACAAAAATTGTGCAGAATTAACCCTGCTCAATTACATCTGGTAGAGAAAGAAATCAGAAAAATGTATGATGCTGGAATTATAGTCCCTGTCAGATACTCAGAGTGGGTGTCTAATCTTGTATCTGTTAGGAAGAAAATAGGAGAGATAAGGCTTTGCATTGATTTTAGAAACTTAAACAAAGCCTCACTAAAGGACAACTATCCTTTGCCCAAAATGGATCATATCTTACAAAATGTAGTTGGTTCTAAAAGAATTTCTTTGCTAGATGGCTTCTCAAATTCTGGTACATCTTGATGATCAACTTAAAATAGCCTTTACTACACCTTGGGGTACTTTCATGTATTTGAAAATTCCTTTTGGTTTAATGAATGCTGGTGCCACATTTCAGAGAGCCATGGATATAACATTCTCAAAAGAAATAGGTTACTTCATTGCGATTTAAGTTGATGATATAACTGTTTATTCTAAAACAAATGAAGAACACCTAATACACTTGAGAAAAGTCTTTGGAAAATGCAAAAAAATTGGATTGTCCTTAAATCCAAGGAAAACATTGTTTAGTCTATAAGAAGGTAAAATTCTTGGACATATCATATCAGAAGAGGGAATAAGGATAGACCCAAAGAGGATTGATGGCATATTGCAAATCAGCCATCCTAGAAACATCAAGGAACTTCAATCTTTCATTGGAAAGATTAATTTCTTGAGAAGTTTCATACCCAATCTAGCTTAACTCCTTACAAACATAACAAACATGCTTAAAAAAGAAGAAGGAGTTAAATGGACCTTAGAGGCAAATAAATCATTTGAACTGGTAAAACAAGCACTCACCAAAACACCAGTTCTTATCAGTCTTGATTTTTTAAAGGATTTCTTCATTTTTTCATTTTCATCAGAACACACAGTAGTTGTTGTCCTATTATAGAAGAACTTGAATGGACAAGAGCAGCCCATTGCATTTTTTAGCAAGGCATTAAGAGATGCACCTCTGAAGTACAATATAATGGAAAAACAAGCCTTTGCCTTAGTCAAAGCCTTAAAATACTTCAGAGTTTATATTTTACACTCCCACATAGTAGCATTTGTGCCTTATTCAGTTGTAAAAGACATATTGACCCAAGATCCAGATGGAAAAAGATGAAAGTGGATTGTTGTAATTTTAGAATATGACTTAGAAATCAAGCCCACTAAGCTCATAAAATGTCAAGGTCTGGCCAAACATATGGCTAAATCCAACTTTCAAGCTCTTGATATAAACATGGTTAATGCATTAGATGAACAGGAGGAGTTTTCAACTCCAATTGTAGAAGATTATTTTTTAAATTCATCTTGGTATGCTGACATTTTGTATGTTTTTCTCAATCTTAATGTTCCTCCTAGTTTGTCTAAAACAAAGGCAAGATTCTTAAAGTTAAAAGCTGTAAATTTCTACATTTTGGATAAATGTTTATATTGTAAAAATGCTAGTGGATTATTTCTTAAATGTTTTCTTGAGAATGATTCAGATAAAATCAAGCACGAGTTTCATGAAGGAGAATGTGGAGGCCACCTCTACTGGAAGTCAACTGCCAAAAAAATCCTTAGAGCTAGCTATTACTGGCCCACCCTCTTTCAAGATGTCCATAAAATGATTATTTCCTGTCACAAATGCCAAATCTTTGAAGGCAAAATAAATCTACTTCCCTTACCTCTGCAACCAATCACTGTTGAAGCTCCTTTTCAACAGTGGGGTCTAGACTTCATTGGGGAAATCCATCCTCCCTCATCTTCCCAACATAGATGGATCCTCACAGCAACAGAATATTTTACCAAATGGATAGAAGCCATCCCATCTAGGAATGCCACAGACTCAATCATCATTTAATTCCTTGAAAACCATATATTGTCCAGATTTGGCTGTCCTAGAAAGATCATACTTGATAATGCTGTTGCATTTGGGTATAAAAAAATGGTAGAGTTTTGTCATAAGTATCAGATTATATTGGGTCATTCTATAGCTTATTAACCCCAAGGTAATGGGCTGGTAGAGTCCTCAAATAAAATTTTGGTGAACATAATCAAAAAGTTGTTGGAAGACAACAAGAAATCATGGCACAATAAGCTAGTACATGCCTTGTAGGTAGATAGATTAACAATTAAAAAGTCAATTGGGATGTCTCCTTACCAGCTAGTTTATGGAATTGATGCAATATTTCCAACCAGTTTAGGAGTGCCAGTCATGAAGTTCATCCAAGATGTACATTCTGAAGATGATGATGTGACAAGGAGAATAAACCAGACTATACATCTACAACAAACCAGAAAGGAAGTATACATCAGAGCACAACAACTACAAGAAAACATCAAGAGGATATTTGACAAAAGAACCAAGGAAAGTGATTTCAAGATTGGTGATAAAGTTTTGAAATGGGATTCAAGAAGAGAAGATAAGGGAAAACATGGAAAATTTGATAACTTATGGCAAGGCCCTTATCTTATCCAATCTGCCATTGGAAACAATGCATTTTTTCTGCAAGAATTGGATGGAGCTTAATACTTTGGAGGTCCTGTCAATGGCAGGGGTTCTCAAACATTATTTTTGTTAGCTGATATTTTTGTTTCAGAGATTTCTATTCATTTTATACATCACTGCTTTTCAATTTAGAAAAGGAAAAAACACAAAAACAATAGAAAGAGAAAAAGAGGGCAGAAATAAAATAAGAAAGGTATAGCCCCATACCCAAAAATAAAATTTATGAAAGTGTGCAAGCTTAAATGCCACTACCAAAAACAACACTACTATTTTAGTCATACCGCCTAATCATGACTAAGATAGATTTCAATTTTCTACTAATAGATTAGTGAAGAAGATTTGCCAAACTATTCAATCTTGGCTTATCAGTAGAATAGATTAGGATAGAAAAATAGTGGTTCAAACAAGATCAAAACCTAAACCTATAGGATTGATGAAGAATTGGTTCTAAAATGATCAAAATTTGAACCAAGGTAAAAGAAAATAACAACTCAAAAAGATCAAAACCAAAGCTGAAAGAAAGAATGAAGGATGGCTTATGATTTTTAGATCTTAAGCCTTCACAGTTTTGTTTCAAATTTCTCAAAAAATTCTATGTACAGCTTGCTTTTATGCCATAGTCCCACAGCAAACCAGACTGTCTAATCCTAATTTCACTGTGTTTTAATTTTTTTTTTTAGAAAATAGAGAATAAAATCTATTAGATAGTCTAATCCTGGCAGATAATGGCTTAGGTAGAGAATTTATGAGTTCAACAATCTAATCTGAACTCATGGAAGAAATAAGGGTAGATTTAGATTAGTTTTTCTTGCTTTCAAAAGAATAAAATGCTGGTGTTTAAGGGTTGCAAGTCCAAGTGCACCTTCTGAAGAGAAAATGTTAGGAAGTAGGTTGTGTAGGTAGAATGATTGGGAGGATTTTTTTGCTAATATGAAATATTGATCATCTTTTCTAAAGCAGCATGATCAGAGAAGAAAGTTTGTCAATGGATAAAGGCACAGGTCTACATCCCAGAGATCAAATTCTAAAGTTCTTGACACCTCCAAGGAGCTGCCATCCCCAGGTGGAGCCACTGTTAACCATCAATAATTTTTTTGTCATAGCAAATGATGGCTAAAACAGGTCTTGAGCCTTCAATAGATCATTTTCATAGAAAATCATTCATTCTTGAAGTCTGTTGTTCCAAAACAGTGTCGTTCCTTAGCTTGTTGTTCATTAGTAGTGTTATTCCTTAGTGTTGTTCCCTAGTAGTGTTGTTCCTTAGTGTTTTTCCCTAGCAGTGATGTTCCTTAGCCTGTTGTTCATTAGCAATGCTGTTCCTTAGTGCTGTTCCCTAGCAGTGTTGTTCCTTAGTGCTTTTCCCTTCAAAAATCCACCAAGAAATTTGTTGTTCCTGAAGAAAACTGTTTCCTAAAAAGCCCCTTTTCATCATTTCATTCCCCCCATTTTTTCCCCCATATCATTCATTTTCCTTGTAAAAATTCCCCTTTCCTCTCTCATTTATCCTTATTCCCCTCGAAAAACCCTTTAAAACCACTTAACCCTTTCTTATTTGGTTTTAAAAAAAATCCTTTTACTTCATCCAGAACACTAAAAACCCATAAAAAACACATAAAACCCCCTTATTCTACCTTTTCATTAAAAAACAGGCTTTAGCCCCTTTTTGGCTTAGCCCCTAGCTCTTTCTCCAGCATATGACCAAAGCCCCGTGATTGAGCGCTAAGCACTCATCGCATTGCAATTGTTATATCACATTGGCATTTTCGTATTGTTCCTCCCCTCACCCTATTTCCCCCACCGATGCGATAAGCCCTTTTCTTCCATGGCCCCTGGTCACCTTTCCCCTCCACGTGACCATACCCCAGCACCTATGCTAAGCCCCCATCGCATCGACGTTTTCATTTAAAACCTGCCTTTTCTTTATATTTTACCTACTCCAATAAACAATACCTCGATAACATCTAAGCTGTAGATCTATATGATCTGATGGTGGTTATTAGCCCCCACCCCTTACCTTTGGGTTTATCCATCCACCCTCCGCACCAATCTCTGCCATCGATCTACATGATCCAATGGCTCTCGATCATCCCAACAGCACAATTCTTCTGGACCCACCATCCATTACGCAAAGCCCTCATCCTATAATGTGCTGCCACCTAGCTTCCACTTAAAACCTCGCCCATGCACCTTTCCATTTTGCACTCCTCCCCCACCATTGGATTTACTCCTCCAAATCCAATGGTTTCCATTGCATTTCGCGCTCATTTCCCAAAAAAAATCAATCGAATGATAACCGCGCGAAAAAATTGGTTTGGGGAGGACGCGTGACGCATTTTAATTGTATCTCATTCGTTTTATTGAAAACCATTTACTGCCCGAGGGTCACGCAAAAAACACAGGTGGTTTTCCAAAAACCACTTTTGCCCAGTTTTGCGCCAAAATCAGTTTTAAGCCTGGCTTTCACTGTTTTTCTCCACAGAACCTCCTATGCCTGCATTTCACTCCTCTGCCTCCGCCAGCCTCCTAAGCAGTGAAACCCTTCCGCGCAGGTTTTGTATAACTTTTTTTTTGTTGTGTTACAGGTTTTTAATAGCGCCCTGAAGTCTGCAAGCTTCCCGCTGCCAATTCAAGTGGCAAGAATCCCTTTGGTAATGAATCAGGGATCAAAATGCATGAAGAGAGGGTTAGAGGAATGATTCAAAGCTTCCATTGATGCTTCATGATCATCGATGCATTCGTAAAACCCTCCAGCACTATAAAAGTGCCACTTGCATGCACAACGAAAAACAGAGTTCAAAGACTTAACCTCACAGTTTTAAGGGATAAAAACAAACTTTGAAGATACAGTAAGTTTAAAAGGTTGAAATAATCAGCAGATAAAGTTTAGGACTAAAAGATGATGGTAAAAGCCCGAAAGCAAGATTAAAGGCAGATCAGTGTTTTAAAGTCACAAAAACAGTCATATTAGCAAGAAAATCCTCCAAATTCCACATCATTGAGGCCATTACTCCTCAAAATGCCACCTACCAGCTAATTTCCCTAAAAAGAAGGCATATTAATTACATAGTGTTATAGCATCATTTCTCACCTTGACATGATTCATGATTGCTTTATGGCTTTTGGGCACCCATTCCTACAGACTTGGACAAATTCACTTAAAAACAATGTAAAATCCCTCATACGGGACTATGCCCATACTTTTCCGCGTGTATACGCGAGTACAGCTAGACTTTTCCACGTATGCCATTAAAATGATTAAAAAATATATAAAAAATCCCTAATTTCGCGCTGGGTTGATGGTTACTCAGGTAGTTCAACCACCCCAGCCCGTGGCCAACTGTTTCTAACTGCTGAAACTACTTGGAGGGACTATAAAAAGCCCTCATGTGTATGGCCTAAGGGAGAGAGAGAATTATTGATATTATACTCTGTTGGTATTCCCTATCCAAGTCGGATTCCCCGTGCCTCCTGCACTTTCCCAGTTCATTATAGGAAACCCTTGTTTCCTTGAGATACACATCCCTCTATATGTTATCTCGTATGCACCAGTTTGGAAGGAGTCTTAGCGAGGCAAGGGCTGGACGGATCCGGACGACGGTCTGCGAAGGCCTTGGAAGGATCAGGTGATCTCTCCACTTGATTACTTTTGTACGTACTATTTATAATACAGAAGTATCATGCTGTTCCCAAAATAGACGTGTTAGTGTATGCTTTAATGTATGAGAATATTTGTTATACAAGCATTCATTATGATTTATTTAATGTTTTATATGAATCTCACTAACATATAGAGTAGATATATGTTGTACAACTTGTCCTTTGTGTTGGTTTCTTCTTGTATTTCAGGTTAAGGAGGAAGGACGGTTGCAGGGAGTTTGAACTCCACGTGGATCTACTTCAAACGTAGGACCAACGGGTAAACCTCTCATTCTGCTCTATTTGGTTTTTCTGAACGTGCATGGTTGTGTGAGTCTCTGTTAAGTAGTACGCCCCTGCTCTGTGGAGGTTGTATCCCAACCAACCTCTAGGGTGTTAATTCCCCGAAACAGAACTGGCGACTCCGCTGGGGATCACATTCTTGTGATTCTCCTGTTGGGTTGTTTCAGCTATTTGGTAGGTTGCCAACAGTTTTATCTGTCTTTTACAGTCCAGTTTATTTTCTTGCAGTCAGTCTGAAGTCTTGGTGTCTTTCCCAGGCTTGTCCTTTTTGTTTTTCATTATCTTTCTTTGTATACGCTCTTTTTTCTGCACACAGTCGCGTATACACGCGAGTTTGTCTAAAGGGACCCGCGTATACGCGAGTTTCCCTCAACACAGATGCGTATACACGCTGGTTGCATAACTGCAAGGTCGCGTATACCTAGGCAGATTTTGAATTTTTGGGTTTATTGGCTTTTTGGTCCTTTCTGGCTGTGGAGGCCTGTGTCTACAGTGTCTCTGTATTTACTGGAGTGTGAGGGAAGTGGTTTCAAGTCTTGTTTCTCTTTCGTTTGTTCGAAAAATAATCTTTTTGGAAAAGTGTTCTTATTAGTGCTGGCACTCCTGGATTGAGTTCCAAGATCGCTTTCTGAGCATTCTTGGCTGTTCTGCTTTATCAGAACAGAGAGCTTCTGCTCACTGACTCGCTCCTATCTTTGTGTTGTGCTTTGCATTGCGAGTTTTGCTTTGTTTTCGATTGGTTTTCTTGAGTTTCATAGGCTAGGGTTTTGTTGCAATTTTCGAAGAACTTTTCTTGCTTCTTTGGAGTCTTTTGTTGCAGCAAGTTTGCACTATTTGTCTAGGCTGATTGGCTGAGTTTTTGGTCTTCCGTTGCTCTTATTGATCTTGCTATCATTAGCTTTATAAGGTTTGGGAGCATAGTTGAAGTTTGTGCTTGAAATTCGGTTTCATTTTGGCTTGAATTGTGATAGTTGTGCTTGGTTTTTTTGAAGCTCTTGTTTTATAAAACTAAAAATCCCAAAAAACATTCGTTTTGCTTTTTGTTTTTTGCATTTCAAAAACTTGAAAAACATTTGGTCTTGTTTTTGTTTTTGTTGTTGCATTTTCATTTTCGTTTGGCCATATCTTTTGGAGCTTTTGTGAAGTTTCTTGCTTCTAGTTTTCGGTTTGATTTTGAAGAGGAGTTGTCATTTGATTTCTTCTTCTTGTTGTTAAGTGTTTTTGGTGTCTTATATTAAGAGTTCTTGTTTTCAAGAATTGGCTTTCTGGACAACAAAAGATGAGTTAAAACCGAAGGAGCTTTTTGGGAAATTTCACCTGGTTTCAAGAGACTTTTGCATCTTAGAATTTACATGCTTGTAGTGATTTGTATTAGGTGCATTAAATCATTTAGTTAGCTTCTTAGTTTTTGTGAGTGTGAGTTTGCAATTCGAAAAGAAAAATACAATTTTTAGTCTCGTAGAACCTGTATAGAAATTGCTCTTCATCGAAAGACAAAGAACTGCATGTGCATGTAGTTAAGTTTTTATTAATTTCTTTTGCATCAAAAACACCATTGGTTTCATCTCCATATCCTTGTGACTTAATATAACAGCCCATAAAATAAGCGATTTAATCTAAAATCAACTAGCAAGTTTTCTAAGTGTCAATCACCAACTAGCTAGGTTGTAGGGCCTTGGAATAGGTGAGTGGAGAGTTAACTCTCCAAGGACGCTCAAACAAACATAGAAGTTGATTAATTGAGCGAAATCCAACTCCGTGAGGTGGACTGGGAAAGCTCTCATCCGAGAGTCAAGCGCGAGGGGAAGTGAAGGTTAAGAAGAGGGATACCCCCCCTCCGATTAGCTGAATCTAACCTCAAGACCGTTCCGCCCAGCTTCCGATACGGATTGGTGTCCATAGTTGCTGTTCCTAGGTTCCACACAGGTGACTGCGGGGGGGAATACCCGTGGTACCTGAGGCAGACGTCGCATCACTTTCAGCAGTACTTCTGGGGGGTGCCCTTGTGAAGCTTGGGTGCTTGAGCCGGCAAAGGCTGTCGTTAGGAGGTCTGCGTAACTGTTTCTGATACCTTCGCTAGTTGTTCTGGGCCCTAATCATCCCAGACTGCTTTCGGAAGGCCCTATACTTCGCTTTCCTGTATTTTGGTGTCCGGTCCTCATCACCCGGAGCGGAAATACTTGGAGGTTGTTTGATTGTTGTTTCTCAGGGATTTTTATTTTAGTGAGTGCTCTTTGCTCCTAGCTTGCCTAGCTTTTCACTTTTTGAGTCTAATATAATAAATCTATAAAAGTGGCTGATCAAGCGCCTCGACGTTCGAGGAGAATCCGGGGGTTATCTCCCGAGAGTGCAGAGCCTTCTTCGAGAAGGCGTAGGAGCGACTTAGCAGGTGGTTACCACCCTGTAGAGTCTGACGCTGTGGAGAGAGATCCTCCACCAAGGTCTGAAGGTTTCATAGCTGATTCCGGTGTCGGTTCCGAGAGGAGCGTTCCGCTTACCTCGCGAGTGTTGTTTCCTCAGGAAGAAGACTTTCAGATAGAAGATATACCTGAGCCTCCAGCTACAGGTCCATCTCCTCTTCCTCCTGATCATCCGTTTGTTATTCAGTACATCGGACCGGAGTCTGAGAGACCGCCGGATCTTCCATATCATTCTTATCTTTCGATGGCCACGACTGGGAACGCGACTTCTACCGTGAGTGCTGCAGGCATTCAGACCCCTGCTTCTGTCGAGGCAGGGGGCACTATTGCTTCATCTTCGATTGCTTCTAGCACTGCTATGTTTGTCTCTGGGTTCACCCAAGCATATGCTTCTCATTCTGGTCCCTTCTGTTCGGGGATGTCCATTAGTGGAAATCCCTCTTTTTCCTTTTCCGCCGGTGCAGCTGGATCTACGCCCATGTCTAACATGGCTAGTGGATCAGCTTCATTTCAGGGTTTCCCCTTTGGGACTGGGCATATTCCCAGTTCCAATCCTTCTTTAGGGTCGTTTCTTTTTACGTCCCAGACCCAGAGTTTCAACCCTTGGTCTGGGGGGCAAAGTTCGACTACTTTTACGGGATGGAATCCTGTGTTTACAACGGCTGGGGCAGGGAATCAGTTCTTCGCGGGTCATCAAGGGAATGCTTCTTTCCCTTCATCGAGTGCTTATCAATCTTTTTCTCCTCTGTCTAATGCATGGAACCCCTACCAGGGGCTTTCCTCTTCAGTCAATACTTCAGCGGGGGGAACTAGTCTGGGTTTTGGTAACTCGGCGTGGGGAGGAGGTTCTTCTCCGTTTTCTACGAGTCCTTTCTGGCAGCCTGGTGCCTCATCAAATCTAGGCTATTCTTTTCAGAATGTTGGGAATCCATCCCATCAAGGATGGAATCCTCAGGCTCCGCCTCGCTTACCATTTCTGGCAACGTTAAACTTGCCAGATTTGTCGAAGTTAACTAATGACCCGATTCGGTATAGTCCGGGGTGGCCTCCGGTCCCAACCAAACTTCCTTCAGACATTCCAAAGTTTGAAGGTAAGAATGGAGAAGATCCGGCGGACCACATCACCACTTTCCACTTATGGTGCTCGTCGAACTCCTTGATCGATGACTCGATCAGGTTGAGATTATTTCAGCGCACCCTAACTGGGAATGCTGCCAAATGGTATATAGAGCTCACTGGGGGCAGTTTCGCCACATTTGGAGAACTGGCTGTCACATTTCTTAACCATTTTCAGTTGCCCGTCAGATATGAGGCTGGGACCGAACTCCTGGCTAATTTTAAGCAGGATGAGGCAACTCACATTTCTGATCATATTCGGGAATGGAGGAGAAGGAAGAGGCTTATCAAAGCCCATATTCCAGGTGAGTTCCTTCTCGAGTGGTTTTTGAAATCGCTTCAGTCAGATATTTCAAAGGATGTATCCCTATCCGGGGTATTTTCCGAGGAGCAGGCCATTTTTAGGGCCCAGCAGTTAGAACTGATCTATTCTCAGTCTGGGGTACTTTATAAGTATTTGCCCAATGCTCCTCGCTCCAAGTTGGATTTATCGAAACCCAAACCTGGTCCGCATGGTGACGGGCTTGTCGGATCGGTCAATAGTAGTGCAGCCAGCCTGCTTTCTCAATTGCAGCAGTTGTCTTTACAATCTGCTCCTTCTGGTCAGGCTGTGCCTGTTGATTCATCACCTTCCCAGTCTTTGTCCATAAATGCTGTCCAAGCTTCTGATCCCAAAGGAAATCAACAATCCGATGGGAAGAAGAAGGGACGTAATAACAAGAAGAAGGGCAAGAATGGGAAGGGAAATGCAAATAAAACCAACGAGCGTGTTGGTGAGGGTCAAAAGGAGAAAAAGAAAGTGAAGTTTCCGTGCAAGCTTTGTGTTGGAGACCATCTCACACACCTTTGCCCGAAAATTCAGGATGCTCAGCGCCTGTTATCTCAGCAGGGTTCTTCTAGTTCCCAGGCTGTGCTAACAAACCCTTTTCCCCAAGGGCAGCAATTAATTGCTAGCGCAAACCAAAATCCTGGGGCTTCCTCTGGAGGTCCTCAGGAAGGGGAAATTCCATCGAATATCTTTATGATGAGTGCTCACGTGGATGTTGCTACGAGATCCCGTGATTATGGCGGAGAGGAATCTTCAAAAGCTAAGGAAGTTCCTGATGCTACTGAGCCGCTTCACATCACGAAGCCAACTGTCGAGTCTATGCCTCGGATACCGAAGGCATCCTCTAAGCGGTCAACGATTAATCCGAACATGAGGGCTGCCCAGAACTACTCGATTGTAGAAGATCTGGCGCAGATTCCTTGTGCTATGTCAGCTTTAGAGGTACTCCAGTCTTGTCCGGCTCAGCGCAGTGCTTTGCTCACTGCCATTGGGGCTATTGATCCGAAAAATTCTCTTCTGATTACCTTTGATATGAAGAATTTTAAGAAGAGGCTTCCTCATCATATGGCCTTCCATATTAAATCATCGTATCGGAAGACTAATATCTTTCGCACGGTTGTTGATGAGGGTGCTTCTACTTGCGTGATGTCTCTCGCATGGTGGAAGACACTTGGATCTCCCAAAGCTGTTCCATCTAGCACTGTTCTTACTGCATTCGATGGTCATTCTCACAGACCCCATGGTATTGTCCCGGCTTTGCCCATCTGTGTTGGGGGCAAAACCGTTAACATAGAGGTTGAGGTAGTGGATGCGGCCTTGGACTACAACCTTCTGTTGGGGAGGAACTGGATATATGAGATGGATGCTATTGCATCCTCATTATTTCGAATTGTATGTTTCCCCCACGAAGGGAGGATAGTCACGGTGGATCAACTGGACTGTCCTCCTGTAGACCTGGATGCGCCTTCTGACTCATCTGTGCCTAAGTTGGATAATACTAAGGCGCCTGTCGAGAATCTAGGAGTTGGAATGTATTCTTCCCCGATGGGTTCTTTTGATCTTCCTCCTCCTAAGGTGTCTATTAATGCTATTTCATCCTCCAAGGCTCCCCTTCGAAGAGAGTTCTTTCGAACTCATTATTTTTCGGACCCTTGGACCTTACCTTCCCCAACGGCCACATTGGAGGAAGGGCAAGTGGGTGGAATGGCATTCCCGATTTCTGCAGCTGAGATTGCATATCAGTCTATTGTTGACACTGCAGAATCTGATCCAGCTCCTCTTTCACCAGAAGAGTTGGATGGTGATGTGGCTCCGGCTTGGACGCTTACTTCTTCTTCTGCCCAGGATTGTCTAGATACCACTCTTCCATCTGAAGAGGCCATCCTGGAAGCAATGACAGGTATAGAGAGACCGTGGGATGACTTGCATCATCGGTCTTACTTCCTACCTGACTTGAGCGAAGTCGAAGCTAGTTTTCCAAGTCCTCGGTCTCCTGGACCTGTTCACCCAGTCTTGAGCCCCTTAGCACCAGCACAGGTTTATGCTGAAGGGAACATGGCTGTGATCTCTCCGACTATCCCGGTGAACATCTCCAGGAATCCCAACATTATCGAGAACGTTTTCATTGGAGCTGAATGTTCCCGTGAAGAAGTTCAAATCTATACCGATCTCTTCAAAGAGTATAGGGATGTTTTTGCTTGGTCTTATGAGGAAATGCCTGGCATAGACCCATCTATCGTCCAGCATGAGATCAAGACGTATGAAAGCGCTAAGCCGGTCAGGCAAAAACTTCGTCCGGTTAATCCTAGGAAGGCAGCAGCTATCAAAGCTGAAGTTGAAAAGCTGCTTAAGGCGGGATTCATTTTCCCAGTTCCTCTGACTGAATGGGTTTCAAACCCCGTTCCCGTTGATAAAAAGCAAGGAACGATTCGAGTGTGCATCGATTTCAGGGACCTGAATAAGGCGTGTCCTAAAGATAATTACCCCACACCTTTCATTGATCAGATTATTGACGAGTGTGCCGGTAACGAGATTTTCTCCTTCATGGACGGTTTTTCTGGTTATAATCAAATTACTATCCGTCCAGAAGATCAACATAAGACCGCATTTATTTGTCCCGGGGGTACGTTTGCATATAAGAAAATGCCTTTTGGTCTTAAAAATGCTGGAGCTACTTTTCAGCGGGCCATGTCTTACGCCTTCCACGACATCAAGAAAATTGTCGAGGCATACTTAGATGATCTAGCTGCTCATTCTCGAAAGAGGATGGATCATCCAGGTCACCTCCGGCAAATATTTGAAAGATGTCGTTTTTATAAAATTTGTTTGAATCCGAACAAGTGCGTTTTCGCGGTAACATCCGGTCGGCTGTTGGGATTTATCGTGTCTAGTGAAGGGATAAGGGTAGATCCCTTCAAGGTTGAGGCAATACTTCGGTTGCCTCCCCCGTCTTCAATCCGTCAACTTCAAAGTCTCCGAGGGAAGTCTAACTTTCTTCGGAGGTTTATCGTTAACTATGCTGAGATTACAAAGGGATATATGAGACTGTTGAAGAAAGGAGTCCCTTTTCTTTGGGACGACTATGCTCAGCGCTCATTCGATGCCTTGAAAAAGGCATTGACCTCTGCTCCTTTACTGAGTCCACCCGATTATAGCAGAGATTTTCTTTTGTATCTGGCTACAGCAGAATCTACCATCGGTATGGTTCTGGTTCAGGAGGATGATGCTCTTGTTGAGCATGTTATTTACTACCTTAGTCGAGGACTAGTAGGGCCTGAACTGCGATACACCCCGATAGAAAAGTTAGCCTTAGCAGCAGTTCATGTTGTGCAGCGACTCCGGCATTACATTATTCTTCGCAAAACTTATGTCTTGGCAGCTGCCAATCCATTTCAGTTTGTCCTCAGCAGGCGAGTGATTGGGGGCAAATATAATAGATGGATTGTGATATTACAGGAATTTGATCTAGAGTTCATGTCTGCCAAATAAAAGAAGTCATTAGTCTTTGCGGAATTGATCTCTGAGTTGCCTTGTGGAGAGGAGATGATCTATGATGAGTCCTTTCCGGACGAACATTTGTTTCTTATCTCTCCACAAGATCCTTGGTATGGGGATATCATTGTGTATCTCCAGACTGCGAAATTTCCCTCTTCTTTTTCGAAAGATGAGCGTCGTAAGCTGCGTCACTTAGCCAAAAATTATTTGATTATTGGTGATGCTTTGTACCGTCGAGGGGTTGATTCGATCCTAAGACGCTGCTTAACTTTCGAAGAAGCTGAGGCTGTGCTCAATGATTCTCACAGTGGAGCTTGTGGGGGTCATTTATCAGGGCTTGCTACAGCCCAAAAGAGTTTGCGCGCTGGCTACTTCTGGCCCTCGATTTTCAAAGATTGTATTGAATCAGTCAAGAAGTGTCATCCTTGTCAGGTGTATACTTGAAAAATGCGCGCTCATCCAGCTCTGTTTTTTCCAGTCGTTACTGTCGGACCCTTTACGAAGTGGGGTATGGATTATACTACTTGTAACCCGCCTTCGGCAAAAGGTCACAAGTACATTATCGTAGCAGTAGACTACTTTACGAAGTGGGTCGAGGCTATGCCTACTTTTGGGAACGATGGTGAGACTGCAGCTCTTTTCTTCTTCAACCATGTTATCGCTCGTTTCGGTATACCTAGAGAGATTGTCACTGACCATGGCAGTCACTTTCAGAACAGTATGATGGCTGAGTTGGCTCTTAAATTGGGTTTTCGGCAGGAGCATTCATCTCCATATTATCCTCAGGCCAATGGGCAAGTGGAAGCCGTGAATAAATCCTTGAAGAAAATTCTTCAAAGGACCATTGATAAACATAGATCCAACTGGCATATTATGCTATATCCTGCACTTTGGGCATACAGGACGTCAGTTAAAACTGCAACTGGCTTTACTCCGTTTCAGTTAGTCCACGGGGTGGAATCCGTATTTCCCATTGAATGCGAGATTCCTTCCCTTAAATTAGTTGTTGAGCTTCTTCCTGACACTTCTAGTCTGGCAGAGCGGCTTCTTCATCTGGAACATCTTGATGAGCAGCGTCGAGATGCCGCCACGTTGAATGAAGCACATAAAAACCGAGTAAAGGTTCAGTACGATAAGGCGGTTAAGCCTAGGGTCTTTTCCGAAGGTGACCTTGTTTTGGTCTATGCCCAAGAAAAAGATGCCTTGGGGGCGGGAAAGTTTAAGTCGATGTGGTATGGCCCCTATATCGTCAAGAAGGTCCTTAAGAAAGGAGCGTATACCTTGGTTGACTTCGAAGGGAACGAGTTGTCGGAGCCCCGAAATGGGCTCTATTTGAAGAAGTATTATGCCTAGGCTTTGGCCTGGCATTTTGCTTTGTATATAGTAGTTTTTTGCTTTTGTACATATCTGATTGATTTTTCGATTTTTGATGAGTTGGTGATGTTTTTTGATCTGCTTTTGTGCTGTGTTGATGTCAGCAATACCTGCTGTTTCAATACAGTTAGTAGAGTTAATTCTAACTTAGCTTCCGCGCTGGGTGCTTTTCAATATCTCACAATGTTGTACTAAGAGGAGTTCTATTTAGTCCTCTGTCAACGCAGCGTAATACACTTGGCCATTCATCTACTCTAGGCAATATCTTTTGCTGATTCGTGCTTTCAATTCTAAATGGGTGGTGTCGCAGTTGAACAACACTTATCGGGTACGAGATCCAGTTTTATTACGATTGTTCTTGAGGGTACGTTTGTTACAAAGGTCATTTCAATTTTTAACATTCATTCATATTCCTCGAGCTGACAATTGGTTTGCTGACTCATTGGCTAATCAAGCTTTAGATTGGCATATTAATCATTCAATACAATAAATTCTAATCATCAAAAAAATCATACATTTGATACATTTATCACATCACATCAAATATCGCTGTATATACATCATCGGTATGTCAAGAAACTTTACAAAATTTGGATCCATAAATGCCGTACAAAACTTGGGCTTATGCCCCATCATGTTCAGTCTCAAAAAAGAATATACAGTCAATATATAAAATCTGTCTACTCCTGAGGACCCTGCCCAGAAGTCGTGTTCCTATAGAACATAACTGCAGTGGCCACACGGCGGAATAGTCTAACCCAGTCCCGGGGTACTCCTACAACCCGTCTCTGGACGGCTTCCGGCAAGTCCTCCACGGCAGCCATAGGGATTTGGCGGGTCAATCCCTCCAAGTTTCTCTGCACGGCCTGGAGTGTCCTGTCGGAATCCACTGTCTCCGCCTCACCTCTGCGGCGCTTGTGGCGCAGTAGGCCCTCAGGACGAACTGGTCCAACATCTGAAACATGATCATTTTTAATTGTCAGTCATTATGAATCCAATCCAAAAACATGTTTGTTTTTCATTTTTTTACACATATTTGAAAAAATCCAAAAAAATCATATAAGTTAAAAAATTTTGCAAAACTTACCGACTGCTCCCCATGCTGCTCCAGGTGGAAGTACTAGATCTGGATCTCCTCGAAAATCCATCCCGGAATAGGGATAGTCGTCCACTGCGACGATCTGTTCTCTCCACCACAGGAAGAACTCATCGTCCCAGGTGGTTCGGGGTACCTCGCTGCCCCCCAGTCTCTTCATCATGTCTGCCCAATGGGAAATTCTTGGGTCCCGCGGGCTACTGATAGTCGAGATGACTCTGGGTCTCAAAGCTGGAACTCTCTCAAAGAAGAATGTTGTCAAAATGGTCCCATAGCCAAAGTGTTTTGTCTTTGTTTGGCTAATGGAGGTCAGCTGTTGTTTCATATTCAGTAGCAGGGCTGTGCACCAATCATACACATGAATTAAGCACTCTACAGCTATGCTCATGTGCGTCCTGGACGCCTGATGTAGTGAGGCAGATCCTGCCACTCTGCCGATGGTGAACAGGAGGATCTTTATGTGCAAATCCCCGATATCTCTAATTGCAATCTGTGTTCCAACCTTCTTGGAATTATCTACGCAATATATTTGGACATAGTCTTCCACGGTCAACCCTCCCAGGGGCTTTCCGTGCAAGTCCACTGGATCTCCCCTCCTAGAGAGTCCAGTGATGAAGTATATATCCTCCACTTCTATGCGTAGTGGCATCTGATCAATTATGAAGCAATCCTGATCTGGTTCCCAGTAATTTACGAGCATTTCAAGCAATCGCACATTACTTTTCATATTGGCCATTTTAAAGAATTTGAACAATCCACAGTTTCGGAGGACATTTTGTGCTGCCCGATCCTGCATGACCTCTTGGTCTATTGCACTATGCTCACGTTCCCTCCATGAGATGGTCATCCTGAGAAATTTCATCAAAATTTGCATTAGAAACACTCTTTTTGAAATCGGACCTGCACATACGCTACTTTCCCTGTGCACAGTCGCGTGTATACGCGACTTGCCTTCATTGAACCCGCGTATGCGCAGATACGCATTTTTTAATAAGGGTTTCAAGGAAAAAAATCACTTAATTTTAATTTTCAAACAGACAAAATGATTCAACAGGATGATTAAGGAGCCTACCTGAAGTTTCGCTGAATTCCGACGGTCGGTTGTTCCTGATTTGACGAAACAAGTTTTTAGCTCCAGAGCTCTTTTTCCAAATCAGCTATGCAATAATGAACCAAATGAGAGGTAATTTGTGTATTTATGGCTAAAAATTGAAAATTTTTGCAAAAATTTCTTTATGCTTATTTTTTCGATCTATCTTATGCTGTATAACTTGATTGCTTGGAAGTGCCCAGTTTGGTATGTTTTCAGGTACATTTTGACGATTTTGAGACTTTTCCCGGTTTTTGACCCATGATTTTCGACTCTTCACGGCAGGTATATGATCTTCACTGGCATATAGGTTAGGGAATCACTTTCCGTTGCATCTTGCATACTAGCCTTCATACTGATCACTTGCCTTAGGGTCGATCCCATCAGGTCATGAGCATTACACCCATTTCACTCGCCGATTTTTAATCATGACTTGATGGTAGAGCCTTCCTTTACATGGGCTTCCTAGTTAGTTCCTCGCTATCACTTGTTGCCCATGCTGCTTTTTATGTAGGCTCGGGAGTCCTCTTTAGTCCCGCCATGTCTTCCGTGTTGAAGCTTCATTCTTCTCCTTCATCACTTATCATTTTTCTGGCTTATACCCTAGAGGCTCCCTGGTGTCGTTAAGTTGTATTACTGCATTGCATATTGGCTACTTGTTTATCCCGGCCTTTAGCCGGCTTCATTTGGACTCGATGTTTAAGCCAACTTTTGACCTTGACTTTCTGTACAAGTTAACCATTGCATGCACTTAGCTACCACGACTTGACACCTTTGTACCCATGGATGGAACGTTCCTCTGAGTATCACTGACCAGTTTTCGCCACCTTGCATTGAGCATAGGATTGTTCCAATCCTAGGAACTAGTGCATCTGCTTTCTTGATACTCGTTCTATCCATTGTACCATAGCATTCTTTTATTCTTTTTCAGGCTTATTATATGAAAAAGACAAAAAATCAAATATAACAAAAAGAGCGGGAACGGGATGTATCTTCGTTATTTTGATGGCAGTACAGAGTCAGTTTGTCGCCCTTGAACAAAGCACATATACTTATATATATTTCCTTCATTTGGGATGGTTCTAGTTTGACCTAGGTTCAGCCTTTACCATCTTTCACTTGTCAGTTCTCCCCCGGTTGGTTATCTCTTCCAATCATATGGAGAGTTTGTTTTGCCTCCTGCAAGACAGACTTATACAGTGTCACTTTTTACTGCCATGGTCATCACAGAGTCGTGCTTTTGTTCAAGGGAAGTTTAGCCTGAGTCGGCCATTCTGCGGTGTCTCTTGACTCATTATTCAGTCGGCCTTCCCGGTCTTGTCCGTATCATGTTCTATCACATCAGATGTTTTTATCTTCTGCTCGTGCTGGTTTGAGAAGGTCCCCATTGACTTCTTGCCGGCGGGTTTGTCTCTTATCGACTACGACACATTGCTCTGAGAGCAAGCCTAGAGCCGCACCTTGGGCCTATTTCCATTATTGATAGGTGACCTCGTGCTCATCATTTGATCATCATCATGGGTCTTTGACTGAGTGGTTTCCCCTATGTTCAACGTCAGCACACATTATCACACTTGGGATTCGTGCAGTACCTGGATTTCCATTTGACCCTATCGATGGATTTCTCGCCTCTGTGTCAGCTTTCATTATTGGTTGGTTCAGAGGGTTTCTTCCGTGCGCTAGCTTCATCTTGTGCACGTCGGAAACGTACTTCGGTTTTGGTTCCATCACTCTCCTTCGTCCGATTCCTTCCAAATATTGGCCTGCGGGTTACACTCGCGCTGGACTGATGTGGGATGCCTTAATGCCTTCCTTCCAACAGATCTTTTCCCATCGACTCCGACTCATTGCTCTGGGAATAAGGTCTAGAGTCTTTTTGTCAGTACCTTAGGGTTTGCAGTCATCAGTGGCAGACTCTTCGCTATCGACAGTGGGGATTCATCATTGCCTCCCGATTGGTAGATTCTTTCAAGTGTTCGACTTCAACTCATTCATTCGCACTTGTTAGATTGTACTGGGGCACCTTGACACTCATTTTCATTATTGGTGGGTTGTCTCGCGTTGGTTAACGGTATACATCATTGACCGGTAATCCAACGATTTCTCACATGGTCGACTTCAGCTCATTTATTCCCATTGTGTAGAATTGTGTCGTTGTGATCGGTGAAGACCTCGGGTTGCATCAGCATTTCTCGGTTCACTGTTGACAGTCCTTTCAGTTTCTGCCAGTGTTGTCGTCCACCCTTATATGTTGCAGTTCAGCATAGCAGCATCTTATATGTTGATCCCCGAGTTGCGTGATTGTACCGTTTGATCCGCCTCTTATGATCCGGTACTTGGAGATTCAGTTACTTGATCAGACATCCAGTTGCACTATCTTTGATCAGTTTTCTATATGTGATACTTGGACATTGATACAGACTTGTATTTCCGGGCCCTGCTCAGATGATTCACTATGTACTTTCAGTTCAGTTATACTTGTATACATGTTGGATCTATTCAGTACTTTCTATATATATGATGTATTTTCGACTGAGCATGGGTATGCCCGCCTCAGCATGTGTTGACTCTCTGGTTTCTTTCATTGGTTTTTGGCAGGCTGAAATCTGGTGAAGTCCTCTCTTGTCCTTGCGAAGTTCTTTCTATGTGCATAATACATTTCGGCCATCATGTACCCCTTCTGACCTCATATATTAGGGGGCATATGTTATAGCATCATTTCTCACCTTGACATGATTCATGATTTCTTTATGGTTTTTGGGCACCCATTCCTACAGACTTGGAAAAATTCACTTAAAAACAGTGTAAAATCCCTCATACGCGACTATGCCCATACTTTTCCGCGTGTATACGCGAGTACAGCTAGACTTTTCCGCGTATGCCATTAAAATGATTAAAAAATATATAAAAACTCCCTAATTTCGCGCTGGGTTGATGGTTACTCAGGTAGTTCAACCACCCCAGCCCGTGGCCAACTGTTTCCAACTGCTGAAACTACTTGGAGGGACTATAAAAAGCCCTCATGTGTATGGCCTAAGGGAGAGAGAGAATTATTATTATTATACTCTGTTGGTATTCCCTATCCAAGTCCGATTCCCCGTGCCTCCTGCACTTTCCCAGTTCATTGTAGGAAACCCTTGTTTCCTTGAGATACACATCCCTTTATATGTTATCTCGTATGCACCAGTTTGGAAGGAGTCTTAGCGAGGCAAGGGCTGGACGGATCCGGACGATGGTATGCGAAGGCCTTGGAAGGATCAGGTGATCTCTCCACTTGATTACTTTTGTACGTACTATTTATAATAAAGAAGTATCATGCTGTTCCCGAAATAAACGTGTTGGTGTATGCTTTAATGTATGAGAATATTTGTTATACAAGCATTCATTATGATTTATTTAATGTTTTATATGAATCTCACTAACATATAGAGTAGATATATGCTGTACAACTTGTCCTTTGTGCTAGTTTCTTCTTGTATTTCAGGTTAAGGAGGAAGGATGGTTGCAGGGAGTTTGGACTCCACGTGGATCTACATCAAACGTAGGACCAACGGGTAAATCTCTCATTCTGCTCTATTTATTTTTTCTGAACGTGCATGATTGTGTGAGTCTCTGTTAAGTAGTACGCCCCTGCTCTGCGGAGGTTGTATCCCAACCAACCTCTAGAGTGTTAATTCCCCGAAACACACAGTCAGAGATATTTCTAAAGAAAGCTTAGAATTAATTACCATCCTACCAAAAATCCCCAAAGTCAACAACAGTGACTAAAGTTGATGAACTTTAATGTAATAATAATTAGCAGAGTTAAAACGTTTGAAAACTTCTCCATTTTTCCCTTCAAAGGCCAAGAAGCACTTACTTTGCATTAATTGAACTGATAGAACTTTCTTTCACTCCACCTCCTCATTTCTTCTATAAATACTTCTCTAGAAGACATTATAGAGGTTGGTCTTTGGATACTTTTTGAATGTAAATAGCTATTGAAGCATGTTGTAGCTCTGTTAGGAATTGAAGATACATAAGCTGAGATGAGAAGTTTGAAGCTGTAAAGACCCACTAGACTTGAATATTGTAACTGGTTTGCTGAGTACGACTTGAGATATTGTCTTTGAATGTTCTGTAAAATTCTGCTTATTAAAGTTGAGCTAGAGAAGTTTATGGTTATCCCTATCCTCTAGTTTATCTCCAACAGTTGCTTTGAAAAGTTCCCTTAAGAGTGTGTTGAAAGCAGGGTAGTTTAAAAGTACTTACCTGATCTTAGACTACGTCTTATGTTCATCATGAATTTTTTCCTTTGAGAATACGCTTAAATCAGGCTAAGTTAAAAGTATTTACTTGATCTTAAGCTATTCTTTGTTTTTTTAATGTTTTCTCTTGAAAGTATATCAAAAGCAGGCTAGTTTAAAAGTACTTACCTGATCTTAGGTTGTCCCTTGTTTTTCTTGTGTGTTTACTTCCTTCACAACACTCTTACTGTTTCATTCCATAAAATCAACTTAAAGAGATCCTTTGACATAGATGACTTGCCCCATGGACCACTCTTGAAACTTGTTGTGCAATTAAATCCTCTTATGACTCCACAACCCAATGGAATGATGTTGTTCCTTGCTTATCTTATCAGCTAAACCATTTTGTCACTTACTCACACCTTCACCCTTCATACAGATTTCCTTCATATTCATGTTATCCTACCCAACCAAAACAAACAAAACTTTGTTCTTCATAACTAGACTAAAACCATACTTAAGCATAAAGAAACGTCTTTGAGATACGCATATATAGAGAGATCCCTCTCTGAATCTAGGATGGCTAGATCCTCAGATTCCAAAGTGGTTTTGATGTAGGCTCTGTAGCATTTGTACTTTCCAATCTTGCAAACTACGGAGACCTAACATGACTAAAATTTTATTAGACCTACAAAGGTTAGGATTTGATACTTCATTTCTTGTGTAAAAGGAAGAAAGAGAGGGGTTTTGGGAAACAGTCATGTTAGACTCCTGTAATTGACAGTATCACAAGGTGACTGATTATTTATTTTCAAATATTTTATATTTTCAATAATGTTCCATGGCTGTGATTTATTTCCAAGAAGAAACTACTAATTAAAAAAAAAAGGAGGGGAAAAGAACAATTTCTCCTAGGTTTTGGAAATCCCAGTACAAGTTAAAGGCACATAAAGAATTGTTCTAGGAAAAGTCTTTAGAACTTATCCTAAGTTCTAAAACATCGCCAATAAAAAGGTTTACGAACTTTATATTACCAATTCCGCCACATCATATTATTAATGCCATCATCATTACAAACCTATGTTATGACTTTCCGCCATTTAAATATTATCATGTATTTTATATGATTTAACTTACCATATTCCATTTACCCTAAGTTTCGTTTTAAATGTAAATATTCCCTTGCCCCACCATCCTGTCACATTAATCCTCTTCTACCTGAAAAACCCGTCAACTCACACCTCGTTAACCTCTGTTCACTTACCTACTCATCCACCTTGCCCCGCTTCCATCTGATGGTCAACATAATTTTTTCGGTCCCACCTCTCCATCTGAGATTTACTGCCAGGGGGGCGGGGGGGGGGTTCGAAAATGGGCAGTTTCATAGTTTGGGCCTTACCCTTAATTGGTGGCACTAGCGTGTTTTTCACCCCGCTTTGCCGAAACCACCTACCACCTTAGGACACCTCTGAAATGGTTTTCGTCGCCGCAACAAAACCATTCAACAATCTGCTTCTCCACGTCAGCCTATCGACTCTCACCACCACTACTTCACGTCAACCTACCGACTCCCACCACCACTGCTCCATGTCAACCTACCTAGCCAACCATATTCTATGACAACATTACATTCTGATGACCAGTAATTCAAACAAGGTTTTGCACCATTTATAAAGGGAACAATGGGTTTTCTGTTTTAAACTCCACTACAACAATAACCGACATAGTAAATCCAGAGGCAGTTTAACAGAAAGTGGCCATCACTATAGCCAGTGCAGTTCACCAGCACACTATCCGTAGTAACTGTTTCCTAAGAAAAGGAAAGTCGGATGTTAGTTTTGTTTTATCGTTTCCTCTTCGTCTTCACACTATCCTGATTTTGATCACTTTGCAATCAATAACAGACTACCAAAGTAAATACAGAGATCATCTTGGGTAGATTTATCTTATCACCGCCATCGCATGGTTCCACTTGTCCAATTTTTTCTTGAATGTAATTAATGACGAACACTGAAGTAGATAGGGAAACCGACCTAAGTTTAAGTTAATTACTGCATGCATTTGCAGTATCCACTAGACTTGAAGGGAGAAAAGCATTATAAAATGTTCATCTGGTAGTAAACACACCTTTTTTTTAATGAATAAAAAGACCCTGATGTTTCCAGATTCTTGTGTCATGATATGTGGTGAAGTTCTTTTTTCATGTAATTTTTCATCCTCTCGTTTCATATATTGTTTATTTCTTTACTGTTGATAAGAAAATTTTGTTCAGGATTTGTCATAGGGCACCCTGCTCAGGCTTGAAACAGTATCTATGTCTTCCTCTAAAATTTGAGTGTAGAATTTAGATAAGGTTTGCTCTGCATTCACATTGAACCTTAATCTCTTCTCCTTTTCCATTTCACAAACTGTAGAGATCCATTAACATGACTAGCTTGTCTAGGTACACATGATCTCAGTTATTCGTCCATTTAAATCTGCTTTTCCCTTTTGACTCCATTAGCCCAATGGCCCTCTTCTGTTGTCTCAACCAAAAACTCAAAACAAGGCTCTTTGCCTTAATAACTAGCCTAAAATTCCAAATCAACAAAGTTATATCTAACATAGAGATCCCTCTTTGCGTCTAGGATGGCTAGATCCTAGGCTCGATGTGGTTTTGATGTTGCCTCTAGGATTTGTTCTTCACCCTCAAAATTATAGAGCACTAACATAGTGGCGACCATACTGGGGACGAGTTTTATGTTCCTTTGTAACACTTATCAAGTTCAAATCTGGCTAATGATTGTGGACCAACAGTCAGACAAAAGAAGGTTGAAATCATCCACTTGGCGACTCCACAAAGTTCAGTTGATCTAAAGGCTCTACTAGTATAAGAATCCAAAATTGTTGTGAACTATGGTAACTCCATTATCTGGTTGATTGGTTGTCAAGATGAATTCAGGAATAAAATGCAGGTACGCACCTTTGGAAAGATCTAAGATCCTAGGTTTTCCAAACATTATGCAAAACATTGATTGGTTAAAATATCTCCCAGATATTAGGGTCCCATGATTTGGCAGATTGGCAGGCCAAATAACAGGGTAACATGGAACCAAGCTTTGGAGTCTGAGGACCTAGCCTTCCTGTACTTAGAGAAGGATCTCTCTATTGGGTGCAAAGGATGTGTTCTTTTTGCTCTAAGGTTTTGATTTTAGGATATTTATTAGGTGTAGGTTTTGTTGATTTGTTTTGGATGGATAAGATGGTCAAAAGTAATAAGAGGAGTGAGAGGATGTCAAAGCCATTGGGCTATGGAGTCAAGTGAAACTCAAGAGTGTCTAAATGATGAAACAAAGTGAGTTGCAGGGCCGATTTAGCAAGGTGAAAGGATCCTTAAAGTGATGTATGATGATGTAATGAACATTAAGTTTGAGAAAAGACTAAGAGGTCTTACACATATACAATTTGAAGCATAACTCATGACGTAGGGAAAACCATTGATCTCATTAAACAATATTGAAACTGATAAACATATAAGATGAACATTCCAGTGAAAAATAGAAGCATTTGAACTCCTAACTTTATAAATTCACCTTCAGATTTTGGGAAAAAATACAAGATTTAAACAAATAACTTAATTTATGAAGAGGGAACTCCTAAACATCATATTTCAAGCTATTGGGAACTTTGAAACAAGTTGACAACCATGGACAAAGGGTAAGATCAAACGAGACCTCTTTGACTTAACCGAATCAATCAATATTCCACAGAAAGGCTTCAAGATAGGGTTTTGAGAACTTAAAATAAGCAGGGCATACCATAAATCTTATTTGTAAGCTAACATACTAGCCATGCATGAAAAAAAAACGATTTTTGGTGGACCTAAGGAGCAGTAAAGAATTCCTTAAGATGGCCAAAAGAGAAAACATAAAGGCTATAACAAACAGGAGGACTGAGGTGCCTCAAGGAACATGTCTCAACCTATACTTTTCTGTTTAATAGAAGCTAAGAAGCATGAAACATATGATAATAAAGAAAACAATAGACAAATTAGGAAAACATCACCATTCACCAAGCTATGGAATCCTGCAAACTAGCTTCTCCATCATCCAAGCAAACAAGCCATTCATCCACTTCACAAAATGAATTTCTTCTCCAAGCTCATGAAACCATGTATATTACTCTTCAAGATAATAAAATGCCAACAAAATACATGAGGGCCTCATTCTCTATTTATAGATAAAATCAGGACTAAAACCCTAAATGTGGTGGGAAAATGTCAAATATAGTCATAAATGTCATTTATGGCCAAGAGACCATGCAAGGCCAAAGGCACATAATATCCCATGAAATAAATGCTAAAATAAATATTTTCACCTAATTCTAGCTTAATTTGCCTTAAAAAACTCAAAATATCTTTTTGCCATAACTGAGTGTGTTTTGTTGACTTTTGGTCTAAAACACACTAGGCAGCCTCTATGCTTAGCGCCACTTTAGCAGAAAATGGGGTCACTTGCAGTTGAGTTTTGGACCCCTTCCCGACACCGGATTTGGCTCCATGATGGCCCGTTGGAAAGGTTGGTGAGTATAATTTCAAGAAATTCTTGAGTTGTGCTGAGTGGATGCCATTTTCCTATCCAAACATAAAATCTCCCAACACTACTCTGTGCACAGCGCTTGGTTTGAAAATGAGGCAGAAAGGTCAAATATTTGATGTTGTTTGACCTTCTGAGGGGGTAAAAATGCTCCAAATGATCTGAAAATTGGTGAGAAGACTCTAGGTGATGTGAAAAGTCCAAAGATGCAAAATTTGAGAGCTGAGGATGCACTAATTTTGTGCGTAGCACCTAGGGTGTTGTGCTCCTAGGGGTCAAAATTTGGGAAAAACCATAAGTTGTCTAGATTGTCTCAAACTTGATGGATAGGTCCTTCAAGGGTTTAGATAAGCCTATAAAAAATCTTGAGTTATGTCTCCAAGTTTTTTGGTCTTTTACTCTCTTTGAGTGTTTTTTATTTTCAATGAACTCTTTGTTGATTCCTTCATTTTCACTTTGTTCCTCTTTTTGAATTACTTGCTGCACTTCTCTTACTATCACCTTGCTTGGAATTAAAAACCACCCTCTTCTTTTTCTTCACCATCCCTTCACCTTTTATCTTGCTATTTCTATTGCTATTGCCTTGGTTTTGGAGTTGATCATCAGCCTCTGTATCTTTTTCACTTTAGCCCTATCCTTCTTCTTCAAAATCAGTCCCAGCATTATCATCTACCTATTCTTGATCTTATATTTCTTCATCATCTTCATGTTGTCATCATCTGCACCATCATTTTGTTCATTGTTATGCACAAGTCCTCTTTCCTCATGGCTATCATGTAAACCTCCTTAGTCATCATCATTCTCTTGGTTTTCTTTATCAAACTCTACTTCTTCCAAGCTGCTGTCATGTGAGCCTTCTTTTTTATCATCATTATGTTGCTACTCCTCTTTTAGACTCTACTTTTTCTCAACTTGTCTCATTATTTACCTCATTATCTTCTTTTCCTTCACTTCTGCTTTCGTGATATCATCTTGCATAAATTCTTCCTGTTGTTGCCTTGTTCTTCATCTAAAACTGTGTTTGCCTTACTGTCTTCAGCATTCCCACTATCCTTTGCTTGTTATTTATGGTTACTACTATTTTCTAGCTCATCATTGTCCCTATCACCATCTTGACTGGGTGCTTTAGGAGAAAAAGGAAACAAGCAGGTTTCTTTGTGGGGAAAGAAAATGTGAAGGATATGAATGAGTGGAGGTAAGTGAGTGTGAGGTGGAAAGAAAATTCTGGTAAATGGAGGCCTGAGGTTTTGCGTGCAAAAATGGCTCTCTGCTTGATGGGAACTTTTAATTTTAGGGAGGACAGAATGAGGGATGGTGAGGCAAAAAATTTCAGAAATGGAGGGAAAAGATGAAGCATTTAAATGAGTGTGCTCAGTTTTCAAAGGTTGGTTTCTACTATTGAGTGTTTTTTTATATATATAACAACCCTTCTCTTTGCAAACCCTAACCTAAGAGGTCAAAAACTTGGGTTTTTATGTAGCCTAGGGTTTGGTTATATTATGCCAAAAGATGCCTTTCTAGATTATGCAAAGAATAACTAGTAAGTGAGGAAAAGGAGTTACTAACCCTTTTTTACTGTTTGCAGAAAATTTGGAGGAAAAAAACATTAATTTTGGCCCTTCTGGAGAAAATCTAGGGAAATTATGTTTGTGCGCAGTGCCTGCCCGACTGTACATTCAGGTCGGGTCGGTCTGTTAGAGCGCAGTACCAGGTCAGAGATGGGCCAGTCGGAGCGCAACGCCGAGTTAATTTTGTGGGCAGTCACGCCGTTCTGGGCCTGAGCGTAGCACCTACCGAGGTGCATAGCTCCGGGCTCTAGGTGTGCAGCACAGTGTTAAATAACACTGCTGTTTCCGCCCCTATGCACAGTGCCGAGGGCCAGGTGCATAGCGCCAACCTCGGTGCACAGTGCCTGCAAAATTTTTACTAATTCGCACAAAAACCCTCAAAATTCAATTTTAATGGTTTCTTCTTCTCTGTAGGGGAAAACGAGATGTGGAAGAGCTCAATTAGAAATTATAGTCCTTTTGAACACTGATTTGATGTCAAAAAATCTCTTCATAAAGCTTGTTCCCTTTGCCTTTTTCCCACTATCTTTTTGCTTCTTTTAGTCCTAGAGATGGAAATTTAACAAAAGTCTTGTTCTTTTCACTTCTAGAGGCCTCTTAATGTCTTCCTTGTGTTCACCAACCCTTCAAACAAGTTTAAGAATGTGCCTTCAAATCACCTTGGAAAATGAAATTTCCTTATGATGTTTATCACTTTGCAACAAGAAGATTCTGATCAATTTGACTCTTTTCCTGTGATTCTCATTCTGTCCTAGTTTTCTCTTTAAAAAGTAGTGAAAAAACTCTTAGTATGAAAACCCTTAGCACCAAGTATCATTAGTCCCTTTAGTCTCGATGTGGGAAGTCATGGTGATAGACATTTGTTCTATTCATCTTTATCAATTTTCTTGTAGGTAATCATCTTGACAATCCTATAGAAATTTCATTTTATGACTCACCTATCTTTGGCAGAATATACCTTGATAAAGGAGACATTTTGGATGGGATTACTGCCCTCAAATCAATAGCTGTCTGATTTTAACCTTTTGGTGAGGAGGAGTTGGTGTCTCTAGGCCAAACCCTTTTGGATAGTTTGAAGCCTTTTGAAGCCATCTGGTATGATGAATGAGGCTTCTTATCATTCTTTGATTAGTTTTTCCAACATTTCCCAAACTGTTAGGTTCTAGGGCTGCTTAGGAAAAGGTATATAGTTTTGTCTTCTAAATTCTCCAAAATTACTCAAAAATCATCAATTATTCCTAAAGTCCTTCAATGTGCACTTGAATGAGTAGAGGAGGCCTTTGCCTTTGTAACCCTAGGACTGATTCCTTGCTTGGTTAAAAATGTTTCAAACCCCTGATTTCCATCAAACATATGCTTACTGCTTTCTTCTTGTTATGAATGGTCTTCTTATGGTGATTTTATCTTTTACCTGACCTCATTGCTTAATTTGATGGCTTGTTGATCCTTTTGCAGAAATGCGAGCAAAGGGCAGCTGTCCCTTTGCAAGATTCATGCTTTAGGCAAAAAAACCTTCCTTGAATGATCTCTTTGGTGAACCTAGGAAGAACTGACTTGTCCCATTCTTTGAGTGTATTTTCTTCATTTTGTAAAAGCATAGCTTATAGGGCACCAAATCCATCCTATGACTTTGTGAAAAACCCTGGGTGATCTAGTGAAGGCCTTCTTGGACATGGCCTTTGGACTAAGACCTAGAACTTAGGCTTATCAAGTGCAAGACAGAGTTTCTTAGGATAGAATAATGTATTGAAGATCTGAAATCTCATGCACTTGATTTATCTAAAGAGCCTACAAAGATAGTTTGAGACTATCAGTGTTTGAGAGTACTTTGGGAGACACAACAAGGTTGTTTGTTTGGTGAGTTTAAGTAGTAGTGGGGGGTTTTTAGTCAAAACAAAATAGAGGATTTGGGCCAAGGTTAAAAGTATATATACAGGAAGAGTGATATAATCTACTAATGGTTTTTCTGGGATTGGTAAGAAATGCTAGGCATGTTGGAAAGATGAAATAGTGAAAAATTATCCTTAAGGATGATGAAGGCGGTGATATTTCTAGAACTCACAATGTTCAAGAACTTTGTTTCTAGAAATCTAGGGAAAAAATTTAGTCATCTATGTAGGAAAAAATTACTGATGACTAACAATGGCTCCAATTGGGGAGGGCAGCTCCTTTTCAGGAGGTGTCCAGAACTTCGAATTTCTGGCTTTATGAAGACCAGTGCCTCATCCATTGGGAAGATTTTACCTTTTTCTCTTGTTGATGCTTTCTAAAAGCTTATGATCTCAAAAATATGAAAAAGCAGGATTAGCTTAAATCCATCTCTACCTACCCAACCTATTTTCCTAACATTTTTTCTTCTTCTAGTGCATTTGGACTAGCAACCTTGACATATTTTTGTTTTTTGAAAGAAAAATAAACTATGTACTTCTACCTTATGTCTTCCGGGAGCTCAGATTAGGCTAATGAACTCGTTTGATTCTTTACCTATACTATTCAACTGTCAAGGTTAAGCTGTTTGGCAGGATTTATTCACTAGGCTACAAACATGAAATTGAAAACATGCTAAATCAGGATTAGACAATCTGATTTATCATGGCTTTGTGGCATAAAAACAATCTGCACACAAATGTTATTTTTGTACAAAACAAGACTAGAAAAACCAGGGCTAGGATACATTGTTTGTTACTCATCCCTATCTTTCTCTTTGGTTCTATTTTAGGCATGTGGAACCAATATTCTACCTAATCTATCTTTTGACAATTCAAGCTTGAACAATTTGACTCATTATCTTTCACTAACTTATCAACAAATAAATTTAAAACATGCTTCAGACATGATTAGGCTAGATGACTGAAACAAGACTCCTTTAAGAACTAGTAGTGGTATTTAGACTTACACACTTTCAACAATTCTATTTTTTGTGTATGGGGCTTTACCTCTTTTCAAATCTGCCCTCTTTTCCATTTTTTTTATATATATAATTTTTATTTCTCTCAATATATTTTCATCAAATAGTGATATGTACAATGAATGAGAATTTCTAACTAAGACTCTAGATGGCCATGGTATTTGATTACCCTGTCTTCCCTAGGATCATCTACCAACCTCTTTTCATTCAGTTCTTGCAAATAAGGAACATGACTAACTATTTTTGAGGGCATGGTGCAAGATTTCTGCCGAGGATTTTGAAACATCCCAAGTTCTCTTTTACACCCCTTCTTTGAGTTTTGTTCCCAAACCTTGTTTCTGTGAAATAAATTGTCTAGGTGAAAAAGGCCATCCTCATCAACTCCTAAACTAATGACAAAGTCATCAATGTAAATCATAGTGAAAAAGTTGGTAATATGAGTTGTGGCCTCTTGGAAGGTGTCTTTAGCTTTCCTTATTCCAGGAAAAAATTGGTCAAGCATGTAGTCATCCCAAGGAACTTTGAAAATGTCTTTGTGATGATTGATTTGAAGTGGTATCATCTCATGAAAACATGAAACACTACCAATCAAATTCACCTTGTTAGAAATTTCTATTTTTGGCATAGGATAACCTATCTCGGGAAAAGGGTGTTTTTATTCCATAGAGGGTTTTCGTAAGTGTCTAAAATCCATACACAGTCTGCACTCTTCAGTTTTCTTAGTTAGTAATAGGATTTGACCAAAGGTTTCATAGTTCTTCTTGGAAATAGGTTTCTTTGGAACAATGTCTATGTCATCAGGTTTTGAGCATCCTGAAATTTCTTGCATAACCTTAAGTATTTGATTTTTGTGTGTAATGGCAAGGTTTTGGATAAGCTAATCATCTTGGGTCTTCTTAGACTACCTATATTGTATCCCTCTATATCAGTTTCAACAGACATCCCTTTAGGATTGATGGCCACATCAGTGAAGGTCAAAAAAAGTTTAGGAGGAACAAGACTCTCTGATAATAAGGTGTCCAGATAAGGTAAGAACATAAGATTTCTTTGTTTAGGATCACCTAGGATTTTTGTTGTATGAGGGCATCTTAGCATTTTGGAATAGGTAAAATGGAAGGGTTGGGTTTATGATGTTTTCCCTCCCTTTGAGAAACCTGATCCATATGTCAAACTGACCATTGGTTTTGAGGTTTCATGGTTAGTCTGTAGAGAGTCAAGTTTGATTTTGTCATGATGTGTTTGTTCAAGATTGCTAAAGGTCTAAATACTGAATTCTCTATGTAGAGACTAATTTGAGTGTTGTAGTGTGTCTTGATGTGTTTCAACTTCATATACCTGCCCAACATTTTCTTCCTCATTATATAGAATGAAAGAATCAAGATCTGAGTGAATAGAATAGAGAGGAGTGTTGTCTGGTCTGTCTTGACTGCTAACCATATATTTCATATGTGATTCTCGATATAATCTTCTTGTCTGGTTGAAAACAGGGATGATTTCATAGGACATATCTAGTTAAAGGTTCCCCTAAAGCTTGGCTCCCCAGGATCTAGATAAGAGCAAGCCATACCTGGGAGGAATATTTGCCACTACTATGTCTATGACTAGATTCTTTGTAGGCACTTGTGCCAGGTTAACACAAAGGTCCTTGATGAGGCCCAACATTTTACCCTACTAGAATCGAAAGAGTATAGGTCTTTGTAAGGTTTAGTTATTTCTAGGCCTAATCTTTCCATCACAACTTTGGGCATGAGATTGTGAGAGGCACCAAAATCCAGCATGGCATTATGCAAGATTTCGTCATGTATGTTTAGGCTAATATAGAAAGGTGGAATGGCTCCTTCCTGATACTTCCCTTCTATTTTGGGTCCAAACAACAACTCAGGTGTGTCATTAGTCAAGTGTAAAGTGTCACCATCATTGCCTATGTTTATTACCTTCAGCATCCAATATCTATATATGGGCTGAGTAACTAGTTCAATGAGGGGCATATTTATCTTAATTTTGGAAATCTCTCCCTCAAAACCAAAAGGCACTAATGTTTTGGACATATTAACATCAGCTTTATCAACCATGATCTTCTCTACATTATTTATTAGTTGATCCTGATTTGGAGTTTTAGTCAGAATGGTTTTCTTAGGGTCACTGGTGGTGGTACTTGGGCAACTAAGGTCATTGTTTGGCTGGCTGATTTTCCCTTTGTTTGCTTTATCTTTCTTAACTATAGTGTTGACATTTTCAGCTATTTTCTTAGGGGTGTTTTCAGGTACTTTCCAGACAACAGCCTCTATTTGGTCTTTCTTGGTTGAATCTAGGTACTCTTTTCTCCTAAGGTCATATTGTTTATGGATTTCCATGATGGAATTTTCAAACCCCAAGCGGTAGTCTTCAGATTCCTTGTAGTTTGTGTCAGTTTGATCTAAAGAGAAGAAAGCTTGTTCTTCTTCAGTGAGAAAAACATCCTCTTCATTATTAGAACCTATTAAATTTATATGGTTTTCTTTAGGTTCTATAATTTCTCCTTCATCTTCATCTACACAATTTTGTTGAAAGGGAGGCTTGATTTGTTGGTCATTTTCCCTTTGTTTGATTTGAGGGGTATCTCTTCTGAAGTTTTGAGTTCTGTTTCGGTTTTGGGAGTTGACTTGGTTGTCCCTAGGAGGTGCCCTCTCATTTAAGTTTATTTTCTCTATCATTCTCTCCATAGTCCTCATTAGGCTGTCTATTTTGGTATCAGCAAAGGAGGTTGAGGGCATGGTTTCATCCTTGTAGGTTACCCTCCTTTCTGATTTCAACCTAGCCCTTTTTTCAATTAGGTTTACCTCTGCACTAATAGCTACCTTTTTCATTTCTTCTAAGTTTTCATAGTCTCTTTCTCTTAATTGGAAATTCATGTCAGGATAAAAACATTCAGGGAATTTCACTACTGCTAGGCTTAGCGAAGGTTTCATGTGAGGTGGGAGAGAGTTGTAAACACTATTAAACTTGGTGCAATAGTCTTGCACACTTTCCCCTACATTCCTTTTGAGATTATTACATTCAGACAGGATCTGGAGGGGGTTTTTCTTGACTTCCCACTTGTTTATAAAAGTTTGGTAGAGGGAAGGAAGGTCATGTATTGAATTAGGAGTTAATGCTTTGAACCATTTTTTGGCCTCTCCTCCTAGGCTTTGTGTAAATATTCTCATATTAAGGGTTTCTTCCTCTATATCCATGTAATCAAAAGCATCATTGATTCTATCTACATGTTGTTGGGTTGTGATGGGTTCAACCCCGATGAAATGAGAGATCTTAGATTAATAGTCATTCGGCAAAGGCACTAGGGGTTGGGGTAATACCAAAGGTGCATACGAAGCTACGATGATGGGAGCTTGAGGGTTTAAAAGAGGTGAGTTTGGGAAATGGGGTGTAGGATGTAGTGTAGTGGTTTGCACAGTGGTGGTATGGATGGGTGTGGTGGAAGTGCTTAGACCAAAAAACTGATTTTGAGTAGATTTGGTATGGAAAGAGTTGAAGTGATGGAGAAGTTGAAAGTCAGGTGATGTGGAAGGAGAGGATTCTCTGCTCAAACTCTAGTGCAAATCTAAGTGCTCAAGTTCAGTTTGGTCAATATCAGTTTGAGACCTGTTTCTGAAGAGGTTCCTGGTATGGTGCAAGTCAAATTGGGGATCTTGCAAAGCTGTGAGATTTCTAGGTACAAAGCTTGTTCTATGAATGGTCCTAACAGTGGTTAAGTTTCCATATCTAGAATTTTTCCACAAAATCTTCTCTGGGTCATCAACTATGTTGGGAGGGTTTGGGTCTAGATGAGATCTGGCATTGATCCTATGTGAAGCAAGATTTAAAATTTCAAAATTCAGAGAGGCTGAGAGTTTTTAGTACTGTTTTCTAAGGCTGACCTCTCTTAATGCTTGGTATTTATACAGTATATGAATGGGTTCATACAATTCTTAGGATTGGTGTGAAACAATTTTTAGGAAGTCAAGTGAGTACTAATGAAGTAATAGGCCTACTGGAGCCTAGTGGAGTGGCCAAGTGGAAAATTTTATCTTTTTTGAAGGTAAAATGTATTATGGTCCACCACTAATAAGTAATAAAAACCAATCGAAGGGAGTTTTGGGGTTTTCTTAGTCTCTTAAAGTTTGTGAGAGCGTCCTATAACTGAGTCATCATTTTGCTAGGATGATAAAACAAATAGAGTCTACTCTTTGGCTGATAGTGTGTGTTTCTTAATGATTTTAATGAGGGTATCTAAAGTTCTAAGGGTAACTTAGTTTGTCACTAACTCATAAGGTCCATCATTATCATCATTGTGTTAGTGTGGTGATGAGGTAGCATGTGAGCCACCAAATACTATTAGTCAATTTTCTAAGCTCAATAGAAGGTTCAAATGAGTCTATATGGGTTTGCTAAGCAACTATATACTTAGAAGGTCCAACCGTGATCGCCAGAATGTTAGGGTCCCGTGATTTGGTAGATTGGGAGGCCAAATGATAGGGTAACATGGAACCAAGCTTTGGAGTTCGAGGACCTAGCCTTCCTGGACTTAGAGAGGGATCTCTCTATTGGGTGCAAAGGATGTGTTCTTTTTTCTCTATGGTTTTGATTTTAGGCTAGTTATTAGGTGTAGGGTTTGTTGATTTGTTTTGGATGGATAAGATGGTCAAATGTAATAAGAGAAGTGAGAGGATGTCAAAGCCATTGGGCTATGGAGTCAAGTGAAAGTCAAGAGTGTCTAAATGATGAAACAGATTGAGTTGCAGGGCCGATTTAGCAGGATGAAAGGATCCTTAAAGTGATGTATGATGATGTAATGAACATTAAGTTTGGGAAAATACTAAGAGGTCTTACACATATACAATTTGAAGCATAACTCATGAGGTAGGGCAAACCATTGATCTCATTAAACAATACTCAAACTGATAAACATATAAGATGAACATTCCAGTGAAACATAGAAGCATTAGAACCCCTAACTTTGGAAATTCACCTTCAGATTTTGGGAAAACATACAAGATTTAAACAAATAATTTAATTTATGAAGAGGGAACTCCTAAACATCATATTTAAAGCTATTGGAAACTCTGAAACAAGTTGACAAGCATGGACAAAGGGGAATATTGAATGAGACCTCTTTGACTCAACCTAATCAACCAATATTCCACAGAAAGGCTTCAAGATAGGGTTTTAAGAACTTAAAATAAGCAAGGTATACCATAAATCTTATTTGTAAGCTAACATACTAACCATGCATGAAAAAAAAAAAATTTGGTGGACCTAAGGAGCAGTAAAGAATTCCTTAAGATGGCCAAAAGAGAAAACATAAAGGCTATAACAAACAAGAGGACTGAGGTGCCTCAAGGAACATGTCTCAACCCATACTTTTTTGTTTAATAGCAGCTAAGAAGCATGAAACATATGATAACAAAGAAAAAAATAGACAAATTAGGAAAACATCACCATTCAACAAGCTATGGACTCCTGCAAACAAGCTTCTCCATCATCCAAGCAAACAAGCCATTCATCCACTTCACAAAACCAATTTCTTCTCCAAGCTCATGAAATGATGTATATTGCTCTTCAAGCTCATCAAATGCCAACAAAATACATAGGGGCCTCATGCTCTATTTATGGAGCAAATGAGGACTAAAACCCTAAATGTGGTAGGAAAATGTCAAATATAGTCATAAATGTCATTTATGGGCAACAGACCATGCAAGGCCCAAGGCACATAATATCCCATGAAATAAATGCTAAAATAACTATTTGCACATAATTCTAGCTTAATTTTCCTTAAAAAAAAAAAATATCTATTTTCCATAAATGAGTGTGTTTTGTTGACTTTTGGTCCAAAACACACTAGGCAGCCTCTGTACGTAGCACCACTTCAGTAAAAAATGAGGTCACTTGCAGGTGAGTTTTGGACCCCTTCCCAACACCGGATTTGGCTCCGTGATGGCCAGTTGAAAAGCTTGGTGAGTTTGATTTCCAGAAATTCTTGAGTTGTGCTGAGTGGATGCCATTTTCCTGTCCAAAAATCAAATCTCCCAACACTGCTCTATGCACAACGCCTGAACTAAAAATGAGGTAGAAAGGTCAAAGTTTTGAAATTTTTTGACCTTTTGAGGGGGTAACAATGCTTCAAATGATCTGAAAATTGGTGAGAACACAATAGGTGATGTGAGAAGTCAAAAATTGCAAAATTTGAGAGCTAAGGATGCACTAATTGTGCGTGGAGTGCCTAGGGTGATGCGCTCCTAGGGGTCAAAATTTGGAAAAAACCAAAAGTTGTCCAGTTTGTCTCAAACTTGGTGGAGAGGTCCTTCAAGGGTTTAGATAAGCCTATAAAAAATCTTGAGTTTTGTCTCCAAGTGTTTTGGTATTTTACTCTCTTTGAGTGCTTTCTATTTTCAATGAATTCTTTGCTGATTCCTTCATTTTCACTTTGTTCCTCTTTTTGAATTACTTGTTTCACTTCTCTCACTATCACCTTGCTTGGCATGAAAAACCACCCTCTTCTTTCTCTTCAACATCCCTTCACCTTTTATCTTGCTATTTCTAGTGCTATTGCCTTGGTTTTGGTGTTTATCATCAACCTCTGTATCCTTTTCACTTTAGACCTGTCCTTCTTCTTCAAAATCAGTCCTAGCCTTATCATGTACCTGTTCTTGATCTTCTATTTCTTCATCATCTTCATGTTTTCATGTAAACCTCCTTAGTCATCATCATTCTCTTGGTTTTCTTTATCAAAATCTACTTCTTCCAAGTTGCTGTCATGTGAACCTTATTTTTCATCATCATTCTATTGGTTTTCTTTATCAAAATCTACTTCTTCCAAGTTGCTGTCATGTGAACCTTATTTTTCATCATCATTCTATTGCTGCTCCTCTTTTAGACTCTGTTTTTTCTCAACTTCTCTCATTATTTACCTCATTATCTTCTTTTCCTTCACTTATGCTTTCATGATATCATCTTCCATAATTTCTTACGGTTGTTGCCTTGTTCTTCATCTAAAAATGTGTTTGCCTTACTGTCTTCAGCATTCCCACTATCCTTTGCTTGTTCTTTATGGTTACTGCTATTTTCTAGATCATCATTGTCCCTATCACCATCTTGACTGGGTGCTTTAGGAGAAAAAGGAAACAAGCATGTTTCTTTGTGTGGAAAGCAAAGGTGAAGGATATGAATGAGTGGAGGTAAGTAAGTGTGAGGTGGAAAGAAAATTTTGGTAAATGGAGGCCTGAGGTCTTGCATGAAAAAATGGCTCTCTACTTGATGGGAAATTTTAAGTTTAGGGAGGACAGAATGAGGGATGGTGAGGGAAAAACTTTCAGCAATGGAGGGAAAATATGAAGCATTTAAATGAGTGTGCTCAGTTTTCAGAGGTTGGTTGCTATTACTGAGTGTTGTTTTATATATATAACAGTCCTTCGCTTTGCAAACCCTAACCTAAGAGGTCAAAAACTTGGTTTTTTATGCAGCCTAGGGTTTGGTTATATTATGCCAAAATATTCCTTTCTAGATTATGCAAAGAACAATTAGTAAGTGAGGAAAAGGAGTTACTAACCCTTTTTAACTATTTGCAGAAAAGTTGGAGGAAAAAAAATTAATTTTGGACCTTTTGGAGAAAATCTGGGGAAATTCTGTCTGTACACAGAACCTTCCCGACTACACGTTCAGGTCAGGTTGGCCTGTCGGAGCACAACGCCGGGTTGGAGATGGGCCAGTCGAAGCGTAGTGCCGAGTCAATTTTGCCTTTTTCCCACTGTATTTTTTACTGCTTTTATTCCTCGAGATGGAAATTTGATAAAATCCTTGTTCTTTTCATTATTGGAGGCCTCTTAATGTCTTCCTTGTGTTCACCAACCCTTCAAACAAGTTTAAGCATGTGCCTTCAAATCACCTTGGAAAATGAAATTTCCTTATGATGCTTATCACTTTGCAACAAGCAGATTCTGATCAATTTGACTCTTTTCCTGCGATTCTCATTCTGTCCTGGTTTTCTCTTTAAAAAATAGTGAACAAACTCTTAGTATGAAAACCTTTAGCACCAAGTATCATTAGTCTCTTTATTCTCTATGTGGGTAGTTATGGTGACATACATTTGGTCTGCCCATCTTTATCAATTTTCCTGTAGGTAATCATCTTGACAATCCTGTAGAAATGTCATTTTATGACTCACCTATCTTTGGCAAAATATATCTTGATAAAGGAGACATGTTGGATGGCCTTACTGCCTTGAAACCAGTAGCTTTCTGATTTTAACCTTTTGATGAGGATGAGTTGGTGTCTCTAGGCCAAACCCTTGTGGATAGTTTGAAACCTTTTGAAGCCATCTGCTGTGATGAAGGAGGCTTCCTATCATTCTTTGACCAGTTTTTTCAACATTTCCCAAACTGTTAGGTTCTAGGGCTGCTTAGGAAAAAGTATATAGTGTTGTCTTCTAAGTTCTCTGAAATTCCTCAAAACTCATCAATTATTCCCAAATTCCTTCAATGTGCACTTGAAGGAGTAGAGGAGGCCTTTTCCTTTATAACCCTAGGACTGATTCCTTTCTTGGTTAAAACCGTTTCAAACTCTGATTTCCATCAAACATATGCTTGTTTCTTTCTTCTTGTTATGAATGGTCTTCTTATGATTATTTTCTCTTTTACCTCACCTCATTTCTTAATATGATGGCTTGTTGATCCTTTTGTAGAAATGTGAGCAAAGGGCAGCTGTCCCTTTGCAAGATTCATGCTTTAGGCAAAAAAAACCTTCCTTGAATGATATCTTTGGTGAATCTAGGACAAACTGACTTGTCCCCTTCTTTGAGTGTATTTTCTTCATATAGTAAAAACAAAGCTTACAGGGCACCAAATCCATCCTATGACCTTGTGAAAACCCTAGGTGATCTACTGAAGGCCTTCTTGGACTTGGTTTTTGGACTAAGACGTAGAACTTAGGATTATCAAGTGCAAGACAAAGTTTCTTAGGATAGGCTGATGTATTGAAGATCTGAAATCTCATGCACTTGATTATCTAAAGAGCCTACAGAGATAGTTTGAGACTATCAGTGTTTGAGAGTACTTTTGGAGACACAACAAGGCTGTTTGTTTGGTGAGTTTAAGTAGCAGTGGGGGGTTTTTAGTCAAAATAAAACAAAGGATTTGGGCCAAGGTTAAAAGTATATATACAGAAAGAGTGATATAAGCTACTAATGGTTTTTCTGGGATTGGTAAGAAATGCTAGGCATGGTGGAAAGATGAAATAGTGAAAATTATCTTTAAGGATGACGAAGGAAGTGATATTTCTAGAACTCACAATGTTCAAGAACTTTGTTTCTAGAAATCTAGGGAAAACATTTAGTCATCTATGCAGGAAAAAATTACTGATGAATAACACCGATGTTTAAAGATAATAAAGGAGATGATGCTAATATACATTTATTAAGATTTTATATGCATGTCCATAAGTTTAAAATCCAATTTCCAGAAGACTGTCTTATGAAAATGTTTGTGGCTATTTTAGAAGAGAAAGCTAGGTCTTGGTATGAAGATCTACCAGCTGCAAGTATAAATTCTTTGAAGTGTTTTCATGCTCTGTTTTGCGACAAGTATAAAGAAGATTATCCTTCTTTGTCACTATTTCAAGATTGTTGCGATAACTTTCAAAGTTTTATTGAATATCTGGAAGATTACCATGATGATGATCAATTTATGAATGATGAAATATTAGACGTTTAAGAAGAAATACCATTTCAAAAAGTAGAAGTATTGTTTGAAATGTCTTCTCATCAAGAAGAAAGAAATGATATATGTTGTCTAGAAGTTCGTGAAGTTTCACTATAGGAAATATTCCTAGCACCACAGGAGCAAGCTGATCAGCAGAAGGTTAAGGAAGAACTTCAGCCTCCTAAACTAGGTCTAGCAG
Source organism: Pinus albicaulis (assembly GCA_034641835.2). Lineage (NCBI taxonomy): Eukaryota > Viridiplantae > Streptophyta > Pinopsida > Pinales > Pinaceae > Pinus > Pinus albicaulis. The sequence goes on from CM076569.1 coordinate 603,742,335, forward strand.
AGGAAAACAGTGAAAACCTACAACAGTTTAGTGATATGGAAGAAAAGGCAGCAGAACTTAACATCATATATTCACAAGAGTATCTTCAGCCAATGGTGTTTTATCCAGAGATTGAACACCATTCAAGTTTTCCTAATGAAGGCCAAGAAATTTTGTCAAAAGAAGACTAATCAGGTTTGTTGATCGATGACCACTCAAAGCCGATTTCTGAGTGTGCAAACCTTGAATAAGATCACACAATTTTTCCATCATTATTTTCTTCCTTGGATGCTAATGAAGTTGCACAACATAGTGTTATAACTCATAATCCTTTGCCCAATATGATTGAGAATTTGAAGCTCTCTGGAAATATTCTGAATGATAAAGGAAATAATAAATATCACTCAGAGAAATTGACTATAGTGGCGAATAAGGGAAAATAATTTGCTCCCTTGTTGTTTGAAGAAAATCAGTTTCAACACATAAGAAAAGTAGCAGTTTGGAATGAGGTTCTTTTTCCTATTACAAATCATCCAAAATAACTTATGTTGCATATCTACCTAGATCCTTGGAGAAGTTTATTACAATTATCAATGAAGGAAGAATTTACCAGGTTGATCAACAAAGTTATTGAATTTAGTGGAAGAATTAATTTTCCATGTTTTGAATCCATTTTTCTACCTAAGGAAATGTAAGGTCAGTTTCAGTGAAGCACTCAAACTGGTTACATTGGAAGTCTGATTATTACTTAATATGGTAATCATTTTATCAAATTAGAGTAGGCAGAAGTGTGAAACTAATCTCAATACTTTGAGCATCTTTCCAACTTTAGTTTTAGATTTTTTTCGAGTTTTCAGATCAAGTGTGTTCCAGACTTCAATTGCAGAGAGTTCAGATTTCAGCTCGAAGATTTTCAGCAACAAAGGTTTTGTAGCAAATCTAAAATCGACCGAATGGATCAGGCCACTAGTCTACAGTGTTCCTGACACCTCCCCTTGAAGTGCCATCCCCAGCTGGAGCCACTGTTAGACTACTATAATTTACAATATCACAACGTGATTGATAATTTATTCTCATATTTTTCATATTGTCAATAATGTTATGTGGCTGTCGTTTATTTCTAAGAAGCAACTGCTGATTTAAAAAAAAAAAGGAGGGGCAAAGAACGGTTTCTCCTAGATTTTGGAAATCCAAGTACAAATTAAAGGCACATAAATAATTGCTTTGGAAAAAGTCTTTAGAACTTATCCTAAGTTATAAAACATCACCAACAAAAATGTTTGTGGACTTTATATTACAAACTCCGCCATATCATATGATTAATTCCATCATCATTATAAACCTATGTTATGACTTTCAGGAATTTAAATATTATCATGTATTTTATATGATTTAACTTACCATATGCCCTTTACCCTAAGTTTGGTTTTAAATGTAAATCTACCCCTACTCCACCATCCTATCACATTAATCCTCTGCTACCCAAAAAACCTATCAACTCACACCTCGTTAACCTCCATTCACTTACCTGCTCATCTACCTTGCCCCACTTCCATCTTACGGTCAAAATAATTTTTCGGCGCCCCATCTCCATCTAAGATTTACGACCGGGGGGGGGGTCCAAAATGGGCAGTTTCATAGTTTGGGCCTTACCCTTATGTTGTGGTACCAGGGCATTTCAAACCCATCTTTTCTGAAACCACCTACCACCTTAGGACCTTAGGACACAGTAAAGAATGAGGAAGTTTAACAGAAAGTGGCCAGCACTACAGCCAGCGCAGTTCACCAACACACTCTTCACAGCATCTTTTTCCTAAGAAAATGAAAGCCAAATATTAGTTTTGTTTTATCATTGCCTCTTCGACATCACACTAGCTAGATTGTGATCACTTTATAGTCAATAACAAACTGCCAAAGTAAATACAACCACCGTCTTGGCCATATGTATCTTATCACCGCCATTACATGGTTCCACTTGTCCAATTTTTTCTTGAATCTAATTAATGATGATCACTGAAGTAGATAGGGTGACCGAATTAAGTTTTAGTTAAATACTGCATGCATTTGCAGTATCGTCTAGACTTGAAGGGACAAAACCATTGTAAAATTCTCATATGGTAGTAAACACAATTTTTTTGGATGAATGAAAAGGTCGTGTTGTTTCTAGATTCTTGTGTCATGATATGTGGTGAAGTGCGTTTTCCATGTAATTTTTCATCCTCTTGTTTCATATATTGTTTCCTTGTTTACTGTCGATAAGAAAATTTTGTTCAGGATTTGTGATAGGGCACCCTGCTCAGGATATAAATAGTATCTATGTTTTCCTCTGAAATTTGAATTTAGAATTCATATAAGGTATGCTCTGCATTCACATTGAACCTTAATCTCTTATCCTTTTCCATTTCACAGAATGTAAAGATCCATTGACATGACTAGCTTTCCTAGTTACACATGATCTCAGTTATTCATTCATTTAAATCTACTTTTCCCTTTTGACTCCATTAGCCCAATGACCCACTTCTGTTATCTCAACGAAAAACTAAAAACAAACCTCTTTGCCTTGATAACTAGACTAAAATTCCCAATCAATAAAGCTATATCTAACAGAGAGATCCCTCTCCACGCCTAGGACAACTAGATCCTAGGCATGAATTCGTTTTGATGTTGCCTTCGGGATTCTATCTTCAGCCTTAGAATTACGGAGCACTCAAAAGTCACATCTGAATTATCATTAGAGCAAGAGTCATTTGAAAAATTGAAAGAACTTGATCCTTTTGAATTATTGTTGAGAACGAGGGTTGGTGTCTCTTTACCTGAGTGGATTTATTTTGTCTCTAAGCTGCAAATACCTATCAGTCAATCTTCTAATTTCACATCCCATTTTACTACTCCTTCTACTATATTTTCAACTAGCACTCTCACTGCTAGTATGGTTGGCCCTGCTAGGTATGCTCCTCTTGTTGGCCCTACTCCATGACCCCCCACAAGGATAATCCAGTAGAATAAATAATTTTGGAGGTGAAGAGGAAATCACTGTAGAGTAGCATGTTGATCAATTCAATGATTTTATAGACTTAGAAGAGGTAGATGATGAGGATGTCAAAATGAGGTTTTTTGTGCAATGTTTTATTCGAAGTAAGAAAGTTATTTAAATATTTAACCCCAGGAAGTCTGTGAAATTGGGATGAGTTGGAGGATATTTTTTGAGAAAATGGGGAAGGAAAGTAAACATTGTTCAAGCCTTGACTGAATATAATAACTTGAAGAAAACTAACAATGAGTCAGTCCAATATTTTTCCAAGAGATTTAATGAGGTTTACAATTCTATTCCTGCTCATATCAAACCACCTTCAGGAGTTTCCCAATTATATTATGCTGAGCCCTTTGATTATGAGTTTTCCGTTCTATTGAGGGAGAGAGAGTCTATTACTTTGGCTTATATCCAAAAGGATGCTGTAAAATTTGAGGTTAATATGGCTGCAGCAAAGAGGTCCATAATGGGAAAAGCAAGATTGAAGAAGAAGAAAAAACCTCTACATCCTCTAATGTGAAATTTGACACCATTATGAAATCTATGGAGAGGCTTATGGATAGGATTTCTCTTGGAAACTATCCTCCTCCTATTGCACAACAAGAAACACAAATTAGAAATCCTCATTTTAGAAGGCCTCAAAATCAGAAAAGACCAAGAAATAATAGAAATCATCCTGACAAATAAATTAGGCCTCCTTTCCATAAAAATTTAGTGGATGAATAAGAAACACATCTTGAATTTCCAGAGGATATCATTCACTTTTTGGATGAATATGTAGTAGGGATGTTTTTAACAAAGGAAGAGAATGATGAATCTAGCTATGACATAGGATATCAGGAAGATGAAAAACAATCTGATTATTTCAATGGTTATCATCATGCCATTTTTGAAATGAAAAAACAATGTAACCTTAGGAATAGAAATGTTCCTATAATGGCCAATAAAAACAAGCCTAAGAAATATGCTCTGAAGTTTGTTGAATAGAAGAAAGATAAGTTTCATGGTAAAGAAATTAAGAAAAAATAGTCTGCCTTCAATTTAGAAAATGAAATTTCAAAGATCAAAATTGTTGTCCCTTTTATCGAAATCATCAAAGTTATTGAATACAGAAGCTAAATTGTCAAAATTCTTAATACTCATCTTGGACCTTCTGATATTCTTAATTTGCAATAAGATGATCATCCTACTATCTTCTTAGGGTCAAGAGGGGAGGATGAGCAGAATGAAGAAGCTCCACCTTTCTATGTGAGCCTAAGCATTGATGATATGATTTTAACTTATTCTATGCTATATTTATGGGAATCTCATAACTTAATGCCTAAGGTCATCATGGAGATATTGGGTTTAGACGTAACCAAACCGCACAAATACTTATTTTTCTTTGACTCTAAAAGAGTTCAAGGTATATGTATCATCAAAGATGTATTTTTTGGTTTGAATCAAGTGCCTCCTAAGACAATATTGATTGACATAGTTGAGGATGATCTCCATCCAAAGTTTGGCATGTTATTATCTAGATCATGGGCTGCCAAAGTCAAGGGAACTATGCAAATGGACATGACTTATGCCACTATCCATGCTTTTGGCGAGCAAATAAGGTTGTATATAGATTATAGGATGGAATACATGGTGAGTAGTAAAGATAAACCCAAAAAAATTCCAGTCTATGCAGTGGAAACTGAGTTGGGATCTTCTATCCTCTTCAATGAAATTAGTAATGAGGCAGAAAACCAGATATTGAAAAAAAAATAGCAAACATAAATTTAGAATTTTGAAGAGGTTGACAAGGAAGGTTGGTGGCATATGGATTTCGATGGTGCTACTTGAAGAGAGGGAGCTGGTGTAGGTATGTGTATTATCAATCCAACATATGAGAGTAATTTATTCTCTTATAAATTGAATTTTGATTGCACAAATAACATGGCAAGGTATGAGGCATTGTTTTTGGGTCTAGAAGTTTTGACAAATTTAGGTGCCAAGAAGATTTCAGTTTGTAGTGTTTCTGAATTAGTCATCAAGTAGGTAAAAGGCACTTACCAATCTAAATATTTCAGAATGAGAGCTTATAGAAACTTGATTCTCGAAATGCTTGAAAATTTTGAAGAGCATAATTTCACCATCAAATCTAGAGATCAAAATTCTGTGGCTGATTATTTGGCTGTCTCAGCTAGTTTGTTTAAAATTCCCATCCATCCTAGCAATAGGTATGAAGTTGAAGTTAGAAATAGGCCAACTATACCTGATAGTATAATCAATTGGTAAGTGTTAGACAGTGGTCATTAGGTCAAAAATTTTCTTGAATTGAAAGAAGAATTTGAAAACATCCAAGTTGACCAGCAAAACATGTTTGCTCAGACCAAAGCTAATTTTGAAGTCATACAATTGAAGAATAGTTGTATTCCTAAAGGTTTGATCCCCCTTGAATTTTTTTTTATCAAAATGATGTGGTTAAGAGTCCTAAGATGAAATCTAATCATGAGGAGGTTGAAAGTTGTAATCTTGGTAGTGTAGAAAATCCCAAGTTGATCAACTTGTCCAAGCTTCTTTCTTCAGAAGTAAAACAAATGTATGTTGACTTGATGAAAATATACATTGATTTTTTTGCATGGATTTATGCATATTTGAAGAGGTATGACCCTAACATCATTCAACATACAATACCCGCTAAAGAAAATGAAAATCCCTTTAAATAGAAATTGAGGAGGATTAATCTATTGCTTATTTCATTGATTGAAAAATAAATTAATAAGTTTGTTTGAAGAAAACATCATTTTTCCATTGAAATTTTCTAGGTGGATTGTTCACTTGGTGCTTGTGAGGAAGAAAAGTGGGGATATTAGAATATTCATTGATTCATAAATCTGAACAAGTCATCTCTTAAAGATAACTATCCTCTTCCCAATATGGACCACATATTGCAAAACATTGTTGGGTCCCAAAGGATGTTGATGTTAGATGGATTCTCAGGCTATAACTAGATACTAGTATATCCAGATGACCAAGAGAATACAAACTTCACTACACTATGGGGAACATTTATGTATGCCAAGATTCCATTTGGACTTATGAATGCAGGAGCGACTTTCCAAAGGGTGATAGACATTGCATTTGCAGAAGAGAAGGACAGATCTAGGTTTGTTGTTTTAGATGGCATCATAATTTTATCAAAGAAGGAAGAAGAGCATCTTAAACACTTGGAAATAATTCTCCAAAAATGCAAAAAAATTGGTATTTGTTGGCTTGAGGGGTCTTGACCCATGTTTGGTTTTAAGGTTTGCCAACAAACCCCTGTACTACTGGCCCTTTTGGCAATGGTCTTCTTGCACAAGTAAAGGTCTCACCTGAAGTAGTATGGGAGGGTGTTGGAACTAGGTTTCCGCACCCTGAGAGAGGAAAGTTAATTGAAGGGGGTTCCTTTAGATCTAGTAGACCTATGCCAGAGAAGTCCTACAACATAAACCCTTAACAACATATCGGTAGAATGTCTTCGGTGAAGTTCATAAATATTTCAATAGCATGTCAACAAAAGTAAGCTAATAAAATCTAACCATATCTATGCATTCATCTTCTTATATAGTATTTCATCCATGTGCACATCAATAATCATTAGCAAACTGATACAAAGAACATAGAGCACAGATAATAATCATAACACAAAATACTCAAATATCCCAAATATCCTTCTCATTCATTAATATCTAGATCCAACTCACAGACTCTATCTACTAGCCCGTGCACACAACCAGTGGAGTTTGCACATAGTAGGACTCAGGGTCTTCATGCACATAGCCAGTAGGAGCCCTTACCCAGACAATCGACCAAAGATCCACAAGTCTGTATCCAAGATTTTTCCAAAAATTTCCTACTCTAGACTTGATTTATCCATCTATTTATAACATATTAGCCTGTGCTATTTTATGGCCTGAAAACCGTGGTTTACGGACTCTTGGTATACACTTTGACCTATTAATATTCATTGGGGAATTTGACCTGCCCCAAATCCCCTGCGCTAGACTAGATTATTACAAAATATTACAAAAATGTTCCACAATTTCCGCTAGGGCCTATGACTTGCCCCTAGCAGAAATTTATGGGACAAAATATTACAAAAATGTTCCACAGTCTCGTGATTTGCCCCGAGTCACAGTGTCAGTGGGGTATTGATCTTCTCTTGGAGCTCTTCGATGGTGGCTACAGAGGGGGTAGGACACATGCTCTCTGAGCGGCTGCATTCTCACAATGTCAACCAACTTTTGTGAAGTTGGTCCTTCAGTAGCGATGATGGTCCTGTAGGAGAATTTTTACCCCTTTGTGGGTTCGATGATGGCATAGTCAGGGGGATGGTCTCTACGTGCACTACCATGCCTTGGTCGAAGGTAGGTGAGTTGCTTAAAGGAATGTATTTCGATCTATCCCCTTATTGGTTAACTCAGTAGTATTTTCTGTTTCGTGTCGCGATCCCACTCTAGTTTGAGGTAATTCACTCAGTGTGGCTGCACAGGAAACCCTTTTCACACAATAGCATATTAATCATTAGCAGTAATTTTTGCAAGAACTTACCCTGAAACCCTTTGAAGAATCTTCGCTCAGCTTCAGAATAAGACACAAACTGATTGACTGAAAATTCTATTACAAATCCCCCCAAAACACTATCAACCCAGTGATCTACAATGCGGGTGATATTGTTATCAGTCTTTTTTAATTGTTGAATTAATTCAGGGGTCCACTACATCACTTGATTTTCTTTCTAGTAGGTCTGGAACTCCACCAACCTTGCTAGTGACTCCTGCAGCTCATGTGTGAAGGATATGAAGAAGATTTCATGCACTTCTGTAAAGATGTACTTCTTCTTCCACTCTTCGGTAGATAGCTTTTTACTTCTATTATCTTTTAGGGAAAACTCCTGAATATGTTTTTTAAACCAGTCCTCAAGCTTTGGCTTCAATGGCTACCAATGACCCCATGGCATTACCCGATCTCTCTCTCAAAATTCTCCCGGTCTCGGCAACGGAACCATTTTTTGGCTTGAGGGATCTTGACCAAGGTTCGATTTTAAGGTTTGCCAACAAACCCCTGTACTACTGGCCCTTTCGGCAATGTCCTACTTGCGCAAGTCAAGGTCTCACCTGAAGTAGTATGGGTGGGTGTTGGAACCAGGTTTCTGCACCTTGAGAGAGAGAAATTTAATTGAAGGGGGTTCCTTTAGATCTAATAGACCTGCGCCAGAGAAGTCCTACTACAGAAACCCTTAACAACGTACCAGTAGAATGTCTTTGTTGAAGCCCATAAATCATTTGATAGCATGTCAACAGAAGAAAAATAATCAAACCTAACCAGATCTATGCATTCATCTTCTTATACAGTATCACATCCACATGCGGATCAATAATCCTTAGAAAATAGATACAAAGAACACAGATCGTATCCAATAATCATAACACATAATACTCATATATCCCAAACAGCCTTCTCATTCATTAATATTTAGATCCATCTCACAAACTCTATCTACTAGCTCGCGTACACAACCAGCGGGGTTCACACACAGCAGAACTCAGGGTATCTGCGTACACAGCTAGTAGGAGCCCTTACCCAGACAATCGACCAAATATCCACAAGTCCATAGCTAAGATTTTTCCAAAACTTTGCCTACTCTAGACTTGATTTATCCATCTATTTATAACATATTAGCCTGTGTTATTTTATGGTCCGCAAACCGTGGTTTGCGGACTCTTGGTCTACCCTTTGACCCATTACTATTCATTGGGGACTTTTACCGACCCCAAAGCCCCTACGCTAGACTATATTATTACAAAATATTACAAAAATGTTCCACAATTGCAGCTAGGGGACCCTGCTCAAACAATATCTCTCTCATTCCTACCAAAAGTGTTTTTTCTTTGACAACTGGCAAACTATTGTTTCTATAATATCAAAAGAGGCAATAAAAATTGATCCAAGTATGGTCGCTTCCATTCATAAGATATTTTTTCCTAGAAATAGAAAAGAGATTAAATCCTTTTTGGGAAAGGTGAATTTTTTTAGAATATTTATTCCTAATTTTGCAGAAATTGTTAAGAATATCACCAAGATGCTTAGAAAGGACTGTGATATTAAATGGATAGTAGAGGCAAAGAATTCTTTTGATGATAAGAAGAAGGCTCTTACCCAAGCACCAATGCTCATAAATCTTGATTTTTCTAAGGATTTTATGGTTTTTAGCTATGCCTCTTAGGACACAATTGTAGGAGTTTTATTGGAGAGGAAGAAGCAAGGTAATGAACAACCAATTTCTTTCTTCAGGAGGACACTAGAAATTTTTTAACTAAAGAAAAACATTATGGAAAAGAAAGCATATGCTCTAGTGAAGGCTCTCAAGGATTTTAGGGTCTATATTATTCATTTCATATTTGTGGCTTTTGTTCCTAGTGTTGTGATTAAAGAAATATTGACTCAAGATGATCCAAATGGCAAGAGGGTTAAATGGATTGCTACTTTGTTGGAGTATGATTTGTAGATTAGGCCTACAAATTTGGTGAAAGGAAAAGGGCTAGCGAAGTTGATGACACAATGAAGTTTTGGTTGCTTAGATATGAATTTTGTTGCAGATATTCCAGAGGTGGTTGCGGAAGAAGAATTGATCCCTATACAAGAAATATTTATTATGTATGATTGGTATAAAGATGTAATTTTTCTTTTGCAACATCACAGGGCCCCTCCTAAATTAACTAAGTCTAAATCCAGATTTGTCAAGTTGAAATCTCTAAGGTACTACATTTTGAATAAGAATTTGTATTGGAAGGATATTGGTGGGATACTCCTTAATTGCGTGCTTGAAGATGAAGCTGAAAAGGTAATTGATGAATTTAATAAGGGTGACTATTGAGGTCATTATTATTGGAAATCGACAGTAAAGAAGATACTTAGAGCAAGTTTCTATTGGCCTTCCATGTTCAAGGATGTCTATAAAAATATTTCTTCCTTCCATGAGTGCCAAATTTTTTATGGAAAAAAGAATTTTCTGCCATTACCTCTGAAACCTATATTTGTAGAAGCTACTTTCCAGCAATGGGGATTGGACTTTGTTGGAGAAATACATCCTACATCTTTAGGCCAACATCAGTGGATCTTAACAGCCACTTATTATTTCACAAATTGGATTGAGTTTGTCCCTAAAAGACAAGCTACAGACTCGGTTATCATTCATTTTCTAGAAAATAATATCTTATCAAGGTTCGATTGTCCCGCAAAAATTATCATTGACAATGCTCAAACTTTCAAGTCTAAAAAGATGATGTGTTTCTAGAGTCAGTACTATATTAATCTTAGTCACTCCACAATCTATTATCCTGAAGGTAATGGCTTGGCTAAGTCATCAAATAAGATCATAGTCAAAATTATCAATAACCTTTTTTAGGAAAACAAAAAGGTCATGGAATTTGAAGCTAAAATTTTCCCTATGGACTGATAGAATTTGCAACAAGAGATCTATAGGATCCTCTCCTTATGATCTGGTCTTTGTAACTGAAGCAATATTTCCTAGTTCTCTTCGAGTGACAATGACAAAATTATTTCAGGGATTGGAAGAAGATCCGAATGCGGTCCAAAGAAAGATAAATCAGCTCATTGTTTTGCAAGAAAAGAGAGAATTTGTGTACACTAGTTATCAGCAATCACAAAACAAAGTCAAAAAGACATTTTATAGGAAAAAAAAGGAGGAAAATTTCAAATTTCTAGATGTGAGTTTGAAATGGGAGGCCAAGATAGAAGATAAATGGAAACATGGAAAATTTGAAAACATATGGAAAGGACCCTATAAGATTGTGGCATATCATGGGAACAACACCTTCTTACTCCAAGAGATGGATGGATAGTTGTGTCAAGGAGGACCTGTCAATGACAGGTTTCTGAAACATTATTCTTCTTAACTCAATATGCTGAAAGACACATTAATATATGTATATATATATATATATATATATATATATATATATATATATATTCTATTTTCCTTCATCATGTTTGCAAATAAAAGTGATATTTTCATCAAGTTTGAGCCCAAGGATAAGGCCATAAAGACTTGGTAAATACTTCATCAAAGTTAAAATTTTTAGTTTTCAATAAGGCACTGGAGTTATTGGTTCTTTGTTGCACCACAGGGACATAACATCCCCATTGGAGCCACTTTTATCCATGATAACAATTAGGTTTTTCTTAATTTAATTAGGTTAAGTCAATTAGATTTGAATAAGGTCTTTGGAATTCAAATTTTCAAAAAAAGAATGCATATATGAGGGGGTCTTGAAGGTCATTTTTCATGTGATAGGGGCCATGTAAATTTAGAATAATGTGTGTTTATGATTATTAATAATAGGTTATATGGCTAATTATCATATCACACATAAAGTTCCATTATGTAATAAAGTTGGCACGTGGAATAAATTTCCCGCAGGTTTAAAGGGCTAATATCGGGCGCGATTAGATCAACGTACCACATCTAAACCCACACCCCCCAGTGTTTCTGAATGATATTCATGAGGGGATGGTCCAGGTAAATTCGTTTCACCCTAACCACCTCTGCCTGCATGTCGACATCCCATTCAGACCGCACCCCCCCACATCAAATCCACTTACCATCCACCCCCCACCCCCCCCCCCCCCCCCACCTTCCGGGTAAGCGTCAAAACCAACCTTTGGCTTTTTGACTCACTCCCCACCATCCTTTTTCATATGAATATATGCTTGGTCATCATTTTTCTATTATAACATTTTTTCCACCCATTCATCCTGTCTATTATTCAATTATGATTTGCAATTAAAAAAAACTTCACCCTCATCCTTGTAAGTTGTTTAGAGTGTTTTTCCAAGTAGTCTAGAGATCTATTTTTTAATCAAGGAGTTGTCATAAACTTAGTTTAACTTGTGTCAAATAATTGGTGTGCCATCTCAAAGTATTATGTAGGTGTCTCGGAAGGAGTTGAATAAAAACTTATGAGGATATGGTATCACAGAAAAAATCAAATAAATGTGGAACCGTTGTTCGATATGAGCCTATGGACATGATGCTGCTCGAGGAAGATCCTCCAACATTCAAAAAAGTCAAAAAATATGTAGAAGATGGGTTTTTGAAGTTTCTATGAAATTAACACAGTGAATAAGTTGTTGAAGTCAGCTAATTGAATCAGGGATATCATTGGGCCATATGTTTTATGGGGAAACTCAACAATCCATTCCAAACCAACATGATTACACCTCACTTAAATGGACAAATCATATTCAATTTAGTTTTATAAGTACTTTAAATCCATTGTATCAGTTGGCCACCTCAACATGGAATTTTGATTCGATAAGGATGAAAAACATGGGATGTTAGACATTCTGTTTATGTAATTATTAACCATAGAGTCCTTTTTTATTACCAACTCTACTAAAACAGAAATATCCCTATTATTCCTCAAAGTGATGTAATCCTAGTTGAATTAGGTCTCTAGTTTAGTATCTAAGTCTAACCGAGGTAGTAGACCTTTGTAATAGAGATCTCACTCTATAAATGAGAGGTTTAATGAATTTCAAGAGGTTGGTTGATGACTGTAGATGAGAGGAATATTATGTAATTTGGTTTCACCAAGCTAATATACACTTGCATAAGTGTTTTTCAGACCTGAGAATTATTTTAAGCTTATGTGTCTATTTTTTTTCCATTTCTGATATTATAATAAGCTTCACATTCTCATGATTACTGGGAATTCATAGTATTCTACTCCAATTTCCTTCATGTGTGATGTGTATGCTGTAAAATTTTATCTTTAAGCTTAATTACCTCAGCTTCCATGATCTGCATTTTCTTGTGATTCAAGTCCCATTAGCTGACTCCATTCCCAATGGTAGCCTTTCACACAGCTTCCACCTGAAAAATCATTTAAAAGACAAAAAGAGTTAGCTATCTGCAATATAAGTTTCATCTTGAATATTCATTTGTTTTCTTTGAGAGAGCCATCTTTGACTGGAAGGGCTAACTTTCAGCCAAAAGTAGTTTGAAATAGTTGCATTAGGTTGACCATTGAACAACCTAATTGGTACCAGCCTAGTTATAACATATTGGAGGACTTTCAGTGTTTCTGGAAAAATGGTAAATTCAAGAGGGAGAACATATAACTTCTCAAATTGAAGGTTCTATTATAAGTACCTCTGTCCATATCACCATTTTCTCTCTAGGGTATGGGGAATTGAACAAGCGCTTGGATGAGCTCGTGCTCATGGGGAAATCGGGCGGTGCTATTATACCAATTTTTTACAATTTCAAACATTCCGATATGAGATGGACGTGAGGATACATTTTCTTGTATGTGAAATCCCTTCATGACCTCACAAACGAGAAAACTACAAAGATAAGTTTCGATATTAATCATCTATGGTTGAAATATTGAGGAATTCTCTTATTCATGTTGTAGGAATAAGCAATAATGAGCTATAGGACTGTAATGGGTGGGAACCTAACCTATATCCTTTGTATCGTATTACTTTATATATAGATATATGTTGGAAACTAGATCACTACTGAGAGGGGCTGAATTATTAGTGAATTTAATTATATTTTTTTCTCCAAATTATTACTATTTAATCATGTATAAACTGAAATAGACAAGAAGAGATCAAAACATAAAAAAATAAACCTGAAATCATGAAAACCATTCAACACATAGACATAAGTATATCTGGTGGAAAACCTTGTCCAGGGAAAAAAACCACCCGCTGCTACTGCGCTACTCAATATTTATTATTCTAAGAAACTTATTTACATAGGAATTTATTACTGGCTACTATTAAATGGAGACTCTTTCTCATGCATATCTATGGACTACCATCTGCTGGAAGCCACCATGACCAACGATCCTTTTCCAGTTACTCCAGAACTATACATCAACTCTATAAACTTTGATCTGCTATAAGCCACCATAATGAATGAGCCTCACCCAGTTTCTTCTGAACTATTCAACAACCATTGGATTGAGAAAATTGATCCCTTATATTTATTTCATCACAATCCCCCAACTCCACACCTCTATGTGGTTCTCATTTCAAAATATTTTAGACTAGAACCATGAACTACTCAACACGACCACTACAACAAAGCATCATCAAATCAACAATCAAAAACAAAATATCCAATCTACAAATACAACACAAACTGCAACACAATATCTCCACACACTTCTACCTATCCAGACTTCACCTTCTCACTCACTTGCACAAAAATGATGGCTGAAACATATTCAAGTTATCTACTATAACACCTGGAAAATTCTTTATAAATTACACATTATACAACTCACACAACTTTCCCACAATCCTCCAAACTCACACTCACTCCACACATAATAGAATCAACATATTATTAGACCTTCCTCCAATATATATATGAAAAAAAAATTCTCAATTCAATAATTACCAATAATTACTCAACTCCACAATCTCTATTCTTATGTTTGATTTGATCTGGATCTAGCTCATTGACATGATCAAGCCACTTACTCCACATTCCTTTTGATATTTTCAACCTTGATTAGCTTCTAGAGGCCTAAATACATTTTCCTACGATATATTGAAAATTTATGATCAAGAACATCGCCATAATACCAAAATTAGTTTAGTTGCACAAGGAATGTGGAGAAATTGTCATGAAAATGCTCAATCACATGCACAACAATAGCCAAATTCGACTAAAACTCTTCATTTTATATCACAGGATTGTATCCCAACAACTAGAAACTTTTAGTCGCTTTGATGATCCATTATCCATGCAATTTGGGTAGAGGATGAAGGAAAGCTCAATCAAATCATCTCAAGGTTTTGCCAAACTTCAGGGGCACCTTCATTATATTCTAAACACACCTACAAGCCTTTGTAACAAGTTTACAACTGATGATATAGGCCAAGAGCATCTACAACAAGTCAATGACATGTAGTCCCTAGTATTCCAAACTCCTCATCAATACCAACACCTCCAGCTCCTTAAGAAACAATGCAAACCTGTTGGAACACCTCCAACACCTATAGCAACATCTCCACCACCTGCAGAAACAACATCAATTCATCCAATTTCCTCCAACACCTGTAGAGGCACCTCCAACACATGCAAAAACATCTCAACACATGTATCAACAATTCCAATGGTTCCAACCCATGTAGAAGCATATTCAACACCTGTAACTGCAATTCAACCACCTACAACAATAACATAGTTAACCAACACAACATGTCCTGAATCCATCTCTACCGAGCCTTGAAATACCCTCCACTAGTCATGTCAAAAGTGTGTTGACATCAACTCCAACAAACAAGACCATCAAGCCAAACACTAAAACAACCAAACAATCATCACACATCAAGAGAACTACTAACATCACAAGGCATATAACATGCAACACCATGATCCCGTTAAAATCAATGAAAACACTACATCACAACACCAATGTCAGCAGTCTCCCAATTTGGAATTGACGACTACCCCAACCTTATCTCCAAAATTTGAGACTAATCTACATACATGTCGAACACTGAAGCTGCAAATATGAAGCTGATCTCTATCCATCCAAATTCTCTCCTCCTTTGAAATCAATGGAAAAGGGCCATAAAAACACTAAATTACAATTCCAATTCATGTACCGGATTAGAGAAATACTTCCCCTGACATACACAATGCCATATAGATGCAACTCAAAGATGTCTCTCCTGCAATATAAGAATGTGAAGCAAGGAACTTAGCTTCCAAACATATCTCTATCCAATTCCATGCAATCTATAAAACTAAACATGCTCCCCTTAAGCATGTAATGAATCTGAAATCACACTCTCTTTGCTACTGAACCAACATCTCCTGTTCACTGCAATAAGCCTCCTTCCCAAGTGAAAGATACCACTCATCATGAACCATGACTCCAACCAACTTTGGACAACATATACAATGAATTACAATACATATACAATGCTTCATGGAGCAAATAAGTAGTTGTGACAAATGCATGTGACTAGCAAATGAGTCCTCTATAAAATCTCCTATCACTAAACAAGATTTATATGGACCCAAGTTTACATCATGTACTGAATATAGTGGGGCTACATGAATGATATACAAAATTAAACATGACTTGTACAACCATTGACTCATACATAGCTAATGAAAAATCATACTAGACACCATGGGTCTCTCCATGAGAAATATTCCAAAAAGATAGAATAGTCAAGCATTAGGGGAATTTTGAGGTCTAAAAAGGGACCTCCTAAGGAAATTATAAAATAATAATGGAAATAATAAGATTATATTACATCATCAAAGTTTAGAGGAAAAAAATAAAAAACTACTTTTTCAACTCATATTTTCAACTTATCTCCCTATGGGTTTACTCAAATTTGAGCGGGAACACTTGTTGGATGCAAAATTTAATTCCTCATCCATGAAGTACCCATGTTGCATACTTTTGATGGACCCTTCTGCAGGAAAAATATGAAATACATGGAAAAAACATGATTACAATCACATTTTTCATGTATTTCTCATTTTTCATGTAGTAGGGTCCATCGAAAGTATGCAACATGGGTAATCCTTGGATGAAGAATCAAATTATGCATCCGACGAGTACCCTTGCTCGAAATTTGAGTAAGACCTTAGGGAGATAAGTTGAAAATACAAATTGAGAAAGTAGTTTTATTATTTCATGATTATTTAATCTTTTTACCTTTTTACCCCACAAATGGTGAGTCACCCCCCATGGTTGACATCATCATCTTGAATCCTATTGGTTCTTATAAATTTTAGTTTGGTTGTACATTTTTCTTAGGAGGTCCATTTTAGACCTCAAAAATTCTTTATGAAGGTTTTAACCCTATACAGAAATTATCTACAAATGAATCTTAAAAACAAAAAATAAACAATAGCAAGAGCATAAAACATAAAACATATATACACAAAGATTTTCCCCTCGATCCCAAATTGGGACGACCAACTTGATTTTTCATTATATTCCTTTTAGTGTTACACCACATATATATACATGCCGAAGCATACAAAAACCCAAATCCATTAACCTTGGATTAGAACATAAACGTAGTTCCCTTGGCTGGATTCACAAAATACCAGGGGCTCAAAACCATCATGCCCCAAAACCGTGTGCAAACCCATGCACAAAACCATGGGCGGGTCCGCCGACCGAAAAATAAGGTCCAAAAAAAATTTTCCGGGGCACTGCCCTAGACCCTGAACACAGGGGGCTGCCGCCCCACCTGCTACACCCAATGCAACATACAAGGGGGGCTATGGCCCCCCCTATGACCCCCCCGCGCATGAATAGTCATGGAGAGAATATAACACATACCCAACACTCTAATGGGACATGGATTTTACATCTGCACATAAGGGTGCTCTCTTTTATACATTCCCAAAACATGAAATAACATGAGTGAATGACATCAATGAGAAATAAAATATGCTCCATATAGTAGCAACAACAATAATATAAACATTGGCATATGCACCAAGTACAAGGTTTCCAGGATAAATGAAATAAGATCTCCATATGCAGTAGCAACAATAGAGGTACTAACAACATCATATGTTAGTGCATGGCCAATCAACACCTTGGCTAACAAAAAAATCATGATAATCACTGGGAACCACCACCATGCTCCACATAATCAACTAAAAGAAGCAATATAGCAATATGTTATAGAGTAGGAACATATACATATCCTCATCATCACGAGGATCATCAACCATCAACCTAATATATCATCAACTCAAATCATGAACAACACATCAATATGCAACAATAACATCAGTAACATCATTTTAACCAATGCGTGTAATCTCTCCAGTAACATCAATGTGTGGGCAATATGAAATTATCTAAGAAACACTAAGAAACAACAATAAAATCAGAATATTTTGCACTATAACACCATTGATAACATAGGTTCATCATCTCTTGAATATAGAGCCATCAACACATTCTCTCTTCTAATGAGAGAAAAAACCAAGGAGAAACATCCATTATACCAAAGAATCATGATTATCATCATATTATCTCTCCATGCAATAGAAACATATGATTCAACCATCTAATACATACCAACAACATGCATGACTCATCTAGAAATGAAAACATAAGATATAATATGCATACTCTAGATGAACTAACTCCAAAATATCATCTGATCTCCATGGGACAAAAAAATTCAATAAAGCATATCATAACTATGGTCTAGAAATGAGAACACTAGTAACATGCCAATTTTTTTATGCAACCATACTATCTCATCCAACTAGTAAAGTGTTGAAAAAAAATAAAAACCATCCTGCATTGATTCAATTTCAAATATATACACAACGCACTCCTAAATAGTGAGATGCCAACAATCTGCAGGTTGATTTGGAAGTAAAAATGATCCCCTTGAATGTATGATCCCCTCATCACATCTCAACATGTAGTCGCTCGAAAAACCATTAGTAAAAGATATACATGGCTAAACCAACTAAAATCAAAATGGAAAAGAAATAGATCAGAAATGAAAATTCTCTCCAAACCTCATGAACTCCCCTTGAACACATGCATATTCAAAAATTCAAATTTGTCTTCATTCCGAATTCCGATATGGTTGCACATCCAAGAATATACATGCAACTCATGATGCAACCATATGATTCCCCTAAGACCATGTAGGCCTCAGTTTTTTATGGGGATTCCTTCTTGCTCTTTTATCCTCCAAACTTTCATCTACTAATCCTTATTCTTCTTGCGTGGTTGACCATGCATATTTTCCTTTCTAAGATTCGATCTCATTAAACACATGGGTATCTTATAATCCTTGGAACTATGTCTAACATTGTCAGACACAGAAATATTAAGTGACCAAGGAATAGATTAATATGTTTATATTTTCTATTGATTGGATTTCTAATCCTTCCATATGCCCTGTAATCAATAGCCCTATTCCCAAAATCATTGCATGAGAAAAAATAAACATAAAAAGGACTATTATACTTGATAGATGGGGATCTTATTTGCATGCATCCTTGAGGTTACTTCTCCTTTAGCTGCTCCTTTTTTATGAGAGGGTATGATTTCTTCATTACTATAATTTTAAGCTATATTTCTATGTTCTCGATAGTTGTATAATTTTATATTTTTAATATTCCTTCAACTACTCTTATCAGGAGAGAGGATTTTATCTCTTTGTTGTAGTTTTATAGTTCATGTCCATGTACTCCACAGTTGTAACATCCATCAATTTTTTTATTCTTCTTTGGCCTTCTTCATTTGTTTTTCTTCTTCTTACATCATTTAACTGATTTTTCAAATTATAAATTTCCTCTTTGTAGACACACTCTTCATCAAATATTTTCAATAATATTCTATGATCTTTATTTTCATCCACGAGCTTTTAAATTTATGATTCCAGTACCATTATCTTTGATTTATCTTCAACTTTGTTGTCTCTCAAGATTGATGCTTGATCTATCAATGCTATCACTTGGGATTTCATCATCTTATTCTAAGATATTGGTACTTCCATATTATTCTTGTGCGGTATCTTGATTTACTAGTACAATATGTGTTGAATCCTTTCCATTTTACTCCATCTCTGAAAAAATGAAATTTTCGTACAAGATACACATTTTCCAACGTGTCCAACATATCTTTTGTAGTTTCACAATGTGTCACAATAAGAATTTCATATTTCGAAATCATATTCAAAATAATCCCTTTAGATATATCATTAAATTCATTTCTAACTCCATATTCTACTGACAACAAAATATTTTCATTAAGAGATAGACAATATGAATCCAATTTCACCCTCCATGTTGCAAATTTACTTTCATCAATCATTGGAATTCCTTGTTGATCCATTTCAAAATATTGGCAAAAATTATTCCAAAACTCCCATATCCACTCTCCAACAATTAAGCTGCAACTGAGAGCCCCTCTCTGATACAATTTTTTGGAAATTAGATGTTATGAAACTAGCTCACAAAATAGAAGAAAATATAGATCAACAACTTATAAGTCAGCCTCTTTGAGGAGGAAACCTCCTTTACATTACATAAATGAACAATTCTTTGATGATACAAATGAAAAAACCTCCTTTCTATATATAGGGGTCCAAGGGGTCACAATATAATCGTAGCTGACATAACAATAACAATGTAAGGGAACAATAATAACAATATAGTGTTTCTATGGGGCACAATAATAATAATATGGGGACTACATGGACACAACAATAACAATAAGGGGGCTACACTAAAAATAACAGTAAGGGTATACACTAGTATTATAGGGACTTAGCATGCCCCTATCATTCACAAAAGCTTTGTCCTCAATACTTGAGTAGTTTTGGATGCTTCTGTATCAAAATTATCATCCTCCCATGTTGAATCTTCAATTGGTATTCTTCCACTTGATGAGATACTCTAAATTAATCGATTTCATAGCTGTCGAGTTCTTGTTTTTGTGAGTGCTTGAGGTTCCAATATGATTTTTCCTTCCTTGTCAAGTTCTGGAAATATTTTTTGAACTTGGAGCTTGTCACGTGTAACTTTATTTAAGCATAAACATGGAAAAATAGGTGCACTCAGGAAGATGCAGAAAGATCCAATTTGTATGCCATAGTACCAATATTTTGCAACACCTTGTAAGGGCCATACTACTTTGGTGATAATTTATTATCCTTCTTAGCTTGCTTGAGGGACATTTTTTTTGTATGGTTGTAACTGTAAAAATACTTGGTCGTCTACGTCAAAGCTTCATTCGCTTTGATGTTGATATCCTTGTTGTTTCATTCGATTCTGTGCTAAAGTGAGGTTATTCTTTAAGAGTTGAGATCTTCCACTACTTGAACCTTATAATTTTTTCTTAAAGATGATGCGATTGAGGGTGGATGATATCCATAAAGTGCCTTAAATGGGATCATTTTTGCTGCAGTATGGAAGGAAGTGTTATACCACCATTTAAGTAGAGGTAACAACTTGACCAATTGTGTTTGTTTATTAGATACAAAGCAATGAAGAGATCCTTCGAAACATTTTTTCACTATCTCATTTTTCCCATCAGATTGAGGATGACATGATGTATTGGGATCTAATTGAGTACCTAAAAAAGAAAATAATTATGTCCAAAAAGTTCCCATAAAAATGGGATCTTTGTCACTTACAATAATCTTTAGGTTTCCATGTAGCTTTTGAATTGTTTCCATAAATGTAGTAGCAACTGTATTGGCTTTAAATGGATGATATAATGCACAAATGTGTGCATACATGGTAAGTCTATCAACTACCACCATGATGACAGTCTTTCCTTCGGACTTGGGTAAACCTGGGATAAAATCCATTGAAACCTTCTCCCAATGTTAAGCTGGAATGGATAAAGGTTGTAACATACATGGGGTCTTAACTGTCTCCACTTTACTTTTTTGGCAAACAAAACCCGAAAAAAATTCCTTCTTCAACTTATGGTAAGTTTTTCAAAATACTAATTTCCCTCCTAAGGGGGAGGTGTGAAATTCCAAAAGAATATTTTGTTTGAGTTGGAAATTATTACAAAGATATAAGAGATATTTGTACCATAATGAATCATTTTTCCAGCTAAATGTTTCATATGTACTAGGATGTTGCTGCAACTTTTGAATGACTGTCTGCACCTCTACATCATTCTTCCATTCATACCTTGCTTCAATTATCCACTTATGTTGGATAATAGAAATGGCACAAAGCAATGCTTCCACATCCTCATCCTTTCTTAGGAGTGCATATGCAACAACACTTTGCTTCCCTTTTTTGTAGATGATTTCAAAGGCATAACCCAAAATCTTTGTGACCTATTTTTTCTACTCTTCTGAAGATAATATTTGTTTCAAAAAGTATTTAAGACTATCATGATTTATTTTTACCTTGAAGTGTCTTCCCATTAGGTAAGGTCTACATTACTTTAGTACATGTAGTATTACCAACATTTCCTTCTCATAAATTGCTTCTGGTAAATACTATCCTTTGATTGTATGACTTTCAAAAGCAATGGGTCTTCCTTCTTGCATTAAAACCACACCAATTCCATTTCTGAAGGCATCATATTCTACAATAAAGGTTTTTTTGAATTTTCGCCTATCTAAGACTCGTGCTTGGCACATTGATTCCTTAAGATGTTTGAAGGCCTTAGTTGCTTCTAGAGTCCAAGAAAATGCATCTTTCTTCAGTAATGATGTTAAAGGTGTTGATATTCTCCCACAATTATTAAAAAACTTGTGATAATACCCTATTAACCCCATAAATTCTTGAATATTCTTTATGTTTGTTGGTATGTTCCATTCCCTAACGGATTTAGTTTTGTTAGGGTTTACCTTAACACCCTCATGAGATACAATATGACCCAAATATTCCACCTCATGTACTCCAAAGAAATATTTGGAGGTTTTTGCATATAATTTTTTCTCCTTTAGTAGTTTGAGAACCATGTCAACATGTTGAACACGATCCTTCTGATACTTGTTGTAGATTAGTATATCATCAAAAAATACTAACAAAAATTTTCTAAGGAAAGGTATGAAAATTGAATTTATTAAACCTTGAAATGTTGAAGGTGCATTATTAAGGCCAAAAGGCATGAATAAAACTTCATAATGACCCTCATGAGTTATGAATGGTGTTTTCGGAATTTCTTCAGTCTTCATTCTAATTTGATTATATCTAGAACGAAGATCTAGCTTGGTGAAGTAAATTTCTCCATGTAATTCATCCATTAATTCATCAATGATGGGGATGGGAAATTTATATATAATAGTGAGCTTGTTGAGCTCCCTATAATTCAGACACATATGCCATGATCCATCCTTATTGTGCACCAATACTATTGGAGCATAGAGATAACTTTGACTACGTTCAATTATACCAGCCTCTAGTATTTCTACAACCATATGTTCAATCTCACTCTTTTTGGAATAAGTATATCTGTAAGGCTTGATGTTTGGAGGAACACTTCTTAGAATCAAATTAATAGCAAGATCATGATCACGAATAGGTGGGAGCCCTTTCGGTGTTTCAAACATCTTGGAATGATTTTCCAAGACTTTTTGGAGATCTAGCGATATAGATGATTTTGATTTTTGAACCTCTAGTGAGCATAATTGTTCAATTACACCTCATTTGTCTTTCTTCAGAAGCTTTTTCATGACTTTAGATTTGATTATATTTCCCAGATTCCCTATGATACCCCATAATTAAACTTCCTTTCCTTCTCAAAAAAATTTCATGAAAACTTCTTAAAAATTAAAAGATATTGTCCCCAAATATTGTAACCATTGGACTCCTAGTACAACATTAGCGCCACACATTGGAATGGAGAGTATTGGAATATTCAATATATATTCCCCCATGGCTTTCTTGATATTAGAGCACTTTCGAAATAAATTTATAGTTCCTCCATTTTCAACCATTACTTGACACTTTGGTGCTGGGTATAGGAAGAAATTCAATTCCTTAGCGACCTTACAATGAATAAAATTATGGGTACTACCCAAATCAATCAACACTATTACACTTTTCTTCTTGATATGTTCTTCTATCTTGAGAGTTTGAGTAGTGGTATTTCCTTCCAATGCATTAAAATATATTGTCGGGTTCATTTCTTCTTTCTCTAGGGTTGGTTCCTAGTGTATATCCTCTTCTTTTGAAGTTCCTTTCTCATTTTATTTCTCCTCTTCACAATATATGTAAAATATTTTTTTCTCAGCACACTTATGACCTTTAGTGTATTTCTATCAAAACTGTAGAAAATCCATTTTTCTCCTTTTCCTTCCGATTGTTGTGGTGTCAAACTTGTAGGTTGTCGAAGTCTAGGAGTAGCAACACTTACATATTTATAGTTGTGAGTGGTAGGATTCATTGTTGCCTTAATTTTTCTTTCGTTTTTTCTGACCAACCAAAATGCCTTCTCCAATGAATCAGGTTCGCAAAGGAGAACCTCATGTTGGATGTTATCATTTAAAGTACCTATGAAGACATTAATATTGTGTTCATCTGGAATATTAGTTACCCTTATATTCAATTTTTGGAAGTCGTCAATGTGCTCAACCATTGAACCCTTTTGTTTGAGATTTATCAATTTCCTAAAGAAGGTGTTGGTATTTGTATCCTTATAATGTGCTATCATTTCCTCTGTAAAAATTCACCAAGTGACAACTTTTTTTACGAGAGAAAATCCATCGATACCATAAAAATTTATTGTGTTCTAAATATAAAGTTTCAATGCGTGCCTTTTGTGTTTTTTTCACATTATGGAGATAAAAATATTGCTCCATATGTAGTATCCATGTTACCGGATCCTTTCCATCAAACTTCCTCATATCAATATTTGGAATATGGATGTTCTTAAATATAACATTAGAGTCTATGAAATCATGATTAACATTTATTTTGTTCTCACCATGAGTTTCATCTACTACCATTTCACCATTAGGAATCATTTCTTATAGCAGCCTTGTCAAACCTTCCTTGAAACTTTCCATTTCTGCTTTTAGACCATTCTTCAGTCTTCCATGTTGCCTTTCATTTTTTCTTCTATACCATCAATATTAGCTTCCACGCCATTCTTTAAACTATCCATCTTAGCTTCCATGCCTTTCTTTAATCCATCTATGTGTTTCTTCAAACCATCCATCTTAGCTGCCATTTCATTTTTTGTTTCTCTTTGCAAGATAGAAATTTGTTGCACTTGGTATCGTAATTTTGATATATCATGTTGCATTTATTCCTCTTCATGATTCATAGAAGAGAATTCTGAGGGCTTAATGTGTGTGGAATTATTTTTGGGGGGAATTTTAAAATCTAGTACTGATATCTATTCTTCAATATTACCTTGGAATCACTTCATTTTTTTTTAAAAAATACTTATGCAATTTTTAAAAAATGATACACACCTTTTTATTGATTTTGAGGATATCAATATTGAAACTGTTGTATATATGAAATTTAGGATCCCCAATATTTGATATTTGGTCCTATAGTAGCCCTCTGAGTATTCTTTCCAATTCCATAGGTCCGACCTAATTTGGATTCTTCAAGATGAATTTATGCCCAATCTCCCATGATGACCAAATTATGGACTAGTTTAGTAGAGAGAACTTGTATGACATGCCACGTGTCAATGTTTCAACTTTTGACTCTAAAAATTGATACAAAGGATACTATAGTCCGTGAAATTATTTCCATTTTTTACAATATTGCAATTATATATCTAAAACAAAAGTTATGATGATTTTCCCCTAGTGACCTGTTTGAGATGAAATTCTAGATCCTGAAAAAATGCTAACTTCCACAGAACATATCTCAGAAAATATAGTGAACCAAGGTCGGAATTTTTTACAAAAATTTCATTAAGATTTCGTCTCCACATGGTAAACATTTCAACTTCTGAGGCATCGTAGAAAAAAAATTATAGTGAAAATTCCAATATGACCTGTTTGAAGAAGCGAAACCCTAGAATTGCAAGCTTTGATACCAAATGTTATGAAGCGAACTCACAAAATATAAGAAAAGAGAGATCAACGACTTATAAATCAACATATTCGAGGGGTAAACCTTCTCTACATTAAAAAAATTAAAAAAATTTAGATGATACAAATGACAAAACCTTCTTTTTATATATAGGGGTCCCAAAGGGTCACAATATAATCCTAGCCGACATAACAATAACAATGTAAGGGCACAACAATAAAAATATTGGGCTTCTATGGGACACAATAATAATAATAAGGGGACTACATGGAGATAACAATAACAATAAGGGGGTTTCACTAACAATATCAATAAGGGGATACATTAGTATTATAGGGACCTAGCATTAGATAACTACTAAGGGGTGGGGGGGGGGAGTGAATCAGTATTGAAGGAACTTATAATTTTTTCTCAAAATTATTACTCTTTATTCATGCATAAAGTAAAACACACAAATATAGATCAAAGAATAAAAAAATAAACATGAAATCATGAAAACCATTCAACACATGAACACAAGTGTATCTGGTGGAAAACCTTCTCCAGGGAAAAAGTTCACCCGCTATAGCTGCGCTTCTCAATATTTATTATGCTAAGAATATTATTTACATAGATATTTACAATTGGAAACTATAAAATGAAGAATATTTCTCATGCAGATCTATGGAGTACCATATGCTGGATGCCACCACAACTGACAATCATCACCTAGTTACTCCCGAACTATCAATCGAATCTACATAATCCAATCTGCTGGAAGCCACCATGACCAACGTGTCTCACTGAGTTTCTTCCGAACTATCCAACCGTGATTGGATTGAGAAAAATACGCACTTATATTGATTTGAATAGAGTCCTCCAACTCCACTCTTGCATGTGGTTCTCATTTTGAAGTATTACACATTGGAACTGAGAACTACTCAACATGAACATTATAGTATCGTATGATCGAAGCATAAATCAAAAACCAAATCTCCAATCTCAAAATACACCATAAACTGTAACAATATCTCTCCACATACTTATACCAATCCATACTTAACCTTCTCATTCACTTGCAAAAAAATGATGGTGAAGGATATTCTAGTTATATGTTACAACACCTATAAACTTCTTCAGAAATTCTGCATTATACAACTCACATAGCTTGTACATAGTACTCCAAACTCACACTCACTCCACACACAAGAGAATCAACACAATATCATTGATAGTCCTCCAATATATAGATGAACTAAGTTGCTAAACTCAATAATTACCAAGAATTATTGTGCTCCACAATCTTTGTTCATATGCTTGATTTAATTCGGTTCTAGCTCATTAACTTGATCTAGCCACTATCTCCATTTTCCTTTTGATATTTTCAACTTGGATTAGCTTGTATAGGCCCCACTACCTTTTCCAAACATATAGAAAAATGTATAGATCAATAAAATCACCATAATACCAAAATTAGTTGAGTTGCACGAAGATTGAAGAGAAATTCTGGTGAAAATTCTCAGTCGCAAGCACAACACTAGACAAATTCGACTGGATCTCTTCATTTTCACTAATAGGATTTGTTTCATAGCGACTGCAGAATTTTAGTTGCTTCGATGACCCGTCATCCATACGACTGGTAGATAGGATTAAGGAAAACTCAATCAATCATCTCAAGGATATACCAAACTTCAGGGACACCTTCATCATATTTAAAACGCACCTCCAAGCATATTTAACATGTATGCAAGTGATGATATAGGTGGAGGAAATATGCATTAAGTCAATGACATGTAGTCGCTAGTCTGCCAAACTCCTCATCAAGACCAACAACTTCAACTTCTGAAGTAACAATGAAAACATGTCTAAACACCTCCAACACCTGGAGTAACATATCCAACACCTGCTCTAGCAATATCGAGTCATGGAACTGCCTCCAATTCTTGTATAGGGACCTGCAATAGATGCAAAAAAATCTCAACATATGCAGCAACAATTTCAATGCTTCCAACACATGTAGAAGCATATGCAACACTTGTAGCATCAATCCAACCACCTATAGAAGCATCATATTCAACCAAAAAAAATTTTCTTGAATCCATCTCCACTCAGCCTCTAAATATCCTCCACTATTCACGTCATAAGTATGTCAAAATCAATGTCAGCCAACAAGACTGTCAAGCCAATCACTACAACAAACAAACACTCATCACACATCAAGAGGACTACTAACATCATAAGGAATATAACAAGCAACACCATGACCCTTTTGACATTAATGCCAACAATACAACATAGAACCAGTGCCAACACTATATATAGAATTTTGTTTCTCACTAGCCATATTTTATTTCTTGTGTATATCCAAAGACACAGGTAAGTTACTCGAGAAGGTTGTGAAGAGAATTGAAGAAAATTTAAAAAAAATATTCACAGTGGTAGAATATCCATATGGTGTGGATGAAAAGGTTGAATATTTTGAAAAGATAGTCTTATTATTGTAGCAACAGAGTGGGAAACCTTTTCCAGTGGGAATTATTGGGATGGGCAAAGTTGTTAAAGATATCTAATTACTCCCACGTGGAGAGTTGTCTATAATTAGAGATTTATTTAATTGAGTAAAGTTGATTTAATTCCAGCTCAATCCTATTTTGGGAAAAGTCAAAGTTAGTGTGTGGTTTCATGTCAAAGTTATTTTGAGTGAATCGCTAGTTGAAAAAGTTAAATACACCTCACCGAGTTCAATTTAATAATCAAGTTTGTGTGATCAATTGAAGAGCGACAACTCATGTTATTGTGTGTGTCAATTTTGAGTCATTTTGTGTCTTTCCTCCTCTACCTTTCCAAAAAATTGGTATCGAAGCTGAGGAAGGAATACAAGATCTGTGGAGTTAGTAGATCTAGTAAGATGAGAGCCAAGTGAAGAAGGTCAATGATTTTTTATTTATTTTTAAAATGTGTTGAAGAAGTGTCACATGTTTAAAATTTAAAAGGTGCGACAACAAGGAGTGACAACTACAAGTCATAAGTACAAAAAGTGTGATAATTTGAATCAAACTTTCACTATCATAGGTTGGTTGTGTCGAAGGGTGGGAAAGCCGCATGACGTATTAAAAATTTAAAATAAGTTGTTAGTGAATTAAAATGATTAAAAGCTTCACATATGAATTCACACATTTGAAGGTATTAAGTCCAACGTCAAAATATCATGTGGTTATTATTCCATAAAATTGATTCATGGAGATCCTTTTTTAAAATTTATTATGCACACACTTTTAACCTTTTTTTTGATGAGTTATTTATATAGAGGTTTTTTTATATTAAACAAAAATGGTTTATTTAAAGTTATTTTAAAAAAATGGTTTTTTTAAGAAGGGTCCCTAATATTATTTGCAGATATTTTTTTTGAATATGGTTTCATCAATTTTCCAGCTCTAGTTTCCACCATTTATAGGGAAGGAATATGATCTGTGGGACATTAATATTGAGACCACTTTTGAGGGTCACGATGTTTGGAAATATGTCATGAATGTATTTCCATAAACAATATATGAAGCAACTAAATGAGCCCTCACTAATGCAGAGAGGGAAAAATGGAAGAAAGAAACAAAAAAATAATGTGCCAACATTGCAGCTTATTGAGTGAGGAGTGGACCTAGTAGTGTTATAGAATATGTAATATTCATAATTATCTTTCAGCTAGTTGGAATATTAATTTGTTCTTTTGTTAATAAGATAGATGAATAAGTGGGTGGAGAGACCCATACATCTCTTTTGCATGAATAAAACCACTTCTAATGTGAATTTGGATCATTGTATCAGCTGAATAAAGCACTTTTGGGTGTGAATAGGGGCTAAAGGATGTGGAGAAAGTCAAGGTTGACCAAGTCAATAGCATTATCATGGAGGTCATAAAGTGCTAATGATGAAAATACAGTTATGGTGGAGGAGTGTATGCATGAGAGTAGCATCTTTAATGAGTGGGACCTAGGGTGAGGAAGCTCATCGAGAATATAAGGAATGGGATGGTAGCTAGAGAGGGCATTCTAATTATTGTTTATGTCTTGGTTATGACTTTCTTCATGCTTCAGGTATTTAGTAGTGTCTGTTGTGTTGTTTAGAACAAGGGTGTTTCCGAGAGGAAGTCCCACCCTAATCCTCGGGGGAATTTTATTTCCCACTCAGGAGAGGTTCATTGATCTCCATTTCCACTATCCAAAATCAGGCCAAGCTTCAGCCATTATTCAAATCACAGTCTCCTTCAAGATTATGTTTTTTTGCAGGGAAGTAGTAGTGGATGGTTGATAGACCTAGTTTCTGAGCTTGCTTTCTAGTGACGGGAGAAGCCCTTCATCCAAGAGGCTAGAAAGGAGGTTCCTTGAGAATTATTCCACCATCTTGCATTAGGCCAAGATTCTTCCATCATCTATAGTGCAGTCTCCTTCAGAAACTGTGTTATTTTTCAGGGCAATGCAGTGGGGTGGGGGGGGGTTGAAGAACCCAGTTTGTGGGCTAATTTTCTAGTGAGGGGAGCAACCCTTCATCTAGAAAGATAGGGGGGAGAAGTTTCAGCCATTTTCTTGTCATATCAGCCATCTCCCAACATCGATTTAGTGGTAGAGAATTATTCAGCCCTAGGGATGCATTTTTCATATGGTGTATTTCTGGAAACCCCTTCTCGGTTGTCTTGGAATTTTTCTTAGGAGCTTAGATCTATGATCCCGTTACTTTTTGAGAATTATGTCAAAAGATATTTGTATTTCCATTTTCCATCAGTAGTTACACTCACTGGGACTATTCTTTCATGGTCCTTCGACATTTTGAGTAGCAGCAACATTTCATGTTTGAGTGTATTTGATCATTGGAGGCTTGTCTTGCCTAGCTTGAGTGCCTTTTTCCTCAAGATATTGTACTTATTTGTTGTTGTTATACATAATGAAATGGATCTATGATTTTCTCATGTTTTGATGTATTGATATTTGCTACAATTTCCATTTTTATGCTCAATATTCTTGTTTTTCCTATTTTGGAATATTATAATGGTATCTGAGCATAATCTTGGCTCAACTTGTGGAGCACTACATCTATAAATCTAGAGCAATGGATGGAAGAGAGAAATCAAGGATATAAGGAGGGAAATACATAAACAAACCCCAATAAGGTCTCAACAAGAAGAGAGTTCTAGCACCTCACATTATTGGTGTGATCAATCAACATTTCAGCCAGTTCCACAATGCTCCACCATGCCTTCATTCCTAGCAATAGGAAATGAGGTAGGAGGAACACAAGAGGAGGATACTCTTAGTGAATATCTCCTAGAATATGAATCTCAATCTCAGAGGTTCAAAGAGCATCTAAAATTCCAAGGTTTTTGTCAGGTCAAGGATAATAGAAGACTCAGTCATCACACTAGAGGTAGAGGGTACATGCAGAACTATCGTCGACAACATACTTTGGGTAAATTTTTTCTACCTAAATTTGATGGGTCACCCAAGTGCACAGCCAAGGCTTGGGTAGGGAAATTAGACATATATTTCTAGCTAAACCAACTTTTAGAGATGGAGGCCATTATGCTAACAATGTTTAATATTGAAGGTGAAGCACATGAGTGGTGGTCTCATGGCCTGTCTACATTAGGGCCTGCCAATATAACTGCTTATGCAAAATTTACACAGAGATTGGTGGAAATATTTGACTGAAGATTTCCACAAGCTCATTCTGTTGGGCTAGATAAGCTCAAGTAGTCAAGAGATCCAGAGACTTATATCTCTGAATTCCTAAAACTTTCATTCATGGTGCTAGATCTATTTGCAGTTAGAAGGGTGTGTATGTTTATTGATGGGCTAGCAGAGCTTTTGCATGAGTTGGTAGAATCCACTAGACCAACTATGCTCCAGGATGCTATTGAGAGGGTTAGAGACCTGCAAAATACTTTTCCAAGAGAAAGAGCCCCCTCCAGCAAGATTTCTCCTCTCAGTCAAAAGGGGAAGCTATGAAGGTTCCTCCCTCAAAAGAGAACCAAGAAAAAGGGTCCTTTAGTGATGATGAGGTATTATCCAATGATGATGAGGAGGAAGAAGAAGAGCTGGAAGGAGATACCAACATTGTAGCACTAGGAGGAGATCCACCACCACGTGGAGGTGGAAATGGAGCAATTTTTCCAACTATAGGAGCCCTTGCATCCTTGCGGGAAGTTCCAAAGAATCTAACATTGGGAGACCGAGGCACACTGCAGGAGCAACATGTGTCGGTATTGATATATAGTGGGAACACCCACAATTTTATTGATTCCCAGCTAGTGCAGAGGGGAGACATATCCACCAGTGCTTCTGAATTATTTTTAGTTGTGGTCTCTGTTATGTATAATTGTGATCTACGGATAAATAAAATTCCCTAAGTGTGGTGTTAGGCACTTAGAACAAGAGATGAAAGAATTTGTTAACACTTTCTCTAAAATAAGTAGACACACAGAATGAAAGAAGAACCTACTTGCAATCCAAACGTTTATTATTTTCCTTTTGTCGCTTTTGTTGTAACCTTCAATCCAAATCAGATCTACAAATTGATTCCTACAAGTATATACAAATAGAAAAAAATAGATTGCAATATGTAGTTGCATACTTATCTTAATCACTTAAATTCAATATATGTGAAACATATATATCATTCAATAGGCCATTACATGATAAATAGAAACATAAACAAATACATATATGGGAAAATGAACATCAATCTTTATTAAAGAGTAGGAGGGGGAGGTTATAACCAACAATCGATTTGATGCTACTAGCTCTAGCTTCATCCCAGCCTCATCACGTCCAACATCATACCAAAAACATATCAATACTTTCACTCTCTCAAATGAGAATCCAAAAACATTTCTTTACCAAAATTCTTCGTCCCCAAGCACTAGGATCTATCCTCAATTTATAGGGAAACTGAAGGTAGTTTCTCAATGAATGACTTTCTAAGAATAGGAAAGACATGATCCCAAGTTCAGAGGTGTTATATGGACACTTGGATTCAAATTTTGTCACATATGGACTCTTCTAGAGGGCATAGGCCATGTGGAGATTCCCGAAACAATGAGAGTTCCGCTCCCAGGTGACCAACGCACTCTTGAATGTCGGGAAGTGCATTGCAGTGCACCCTTGAATGGAGGATGCTACATATGCAACACAGTTAGTTGCTTTAGAGGTAGTGTTGGTGAGTTCATAAGTGATATAAAATATACTTCAAACCTTGGAAATCTCACAATAGAAGCCATGAATTATTTATTCTTCTCTTAGGGCATATAGAAATTGAAATGTAAGGGAATGATAGACCCTATTTCATTGGTCCTGGGGATGATGTCCTGTTTGATCAGGTCACAGGGGATGATGCCCAAATTGACCTATAAAAGTCCCTGGGACTAAGCAGTTTGGGAAGTGTGTTCTGGTATCGACTATAAATTTGGGGAAATACACCCTGATATATCACTTCTTTGTGGTCAAGACCCTCGATACCAATGTAATATTGGGTGTGAAGTGGCTGATTACATCAGGGAGGTCACTACATATTGGAAGGCCTTGGAGATGGCATGGATAGATAAGAAGAGCGGTAATCAACAAAAGATTAAGAGCATGCATACCTATCCACCTCAGGAAGCCTCCACACATAAGACGGAGACTGATTTGCATAGAGGAAGCCATGACAAATCAGTCCACTCAAATATGAAATTTACTCTAGACCATTATGTTTTATTATTTGGAGGCATTCCACCAGGGAGGACCCCGGATTGGAAGTTAGTTAAAGAGTTCTCACAACAAGTGACACCACTCATATATCTGGCTAAGAGGAGAGCCTTGTATGGGACCAGCATAATGTGGGGGGCCTTTGATTAGCTGAAGGAGGAGATGAATAATTGGTTGGTATCGGTATTACCAAGTTTCACAAATCCTTTTGTGCTAAAAGGTGATGCTTCAGGAGTGGATGATGGCACCGGTATGGTGCAAGAGGGTTATTCTGTAGCCTTTGAGAGTCAGAAGATACTTCCATATTGGAAGGATTCTTCAATATATGATAGAGTGTTGTTAGTCGTCATACATGCATTGAACCAACTCAGGAGGTTTTGGATGGGTAATAGATTCCAAGTGAAGATTGACCACCATGAAATTCAATCTTTTCTTGAGTAGAAGCAACTGCAAGAGAGGAAACAAAAGTGGGATAGCAGTACTCTGGCATGTGACTTTGACATTGATCATGTCAAATAGGGGATCTATGAGGTAACAGGTGCCTTATTACAAAAACCAGTAGCGTTTTCATTGAGGGATATTCATCCATAATGGGAGTCCAAGCCACTGGTGGAGTATTCCAAGAGCCCCTTCATATGTGAAGTACTTGATGTACAGGTTACTGATGAGAGGTATAGAGTGGTGGATGGAGTCATCTATTACCAGGGTTAGGTCTTCTTGTCTAGATATTCCAAGCTCAAGGAGAAGATACTACATGCATTACATGACTCGCTCCTTTTCAGTCACCCTGATTTCATCAAGACATATCAAGCCATTTGGGAGAGATTCTCGTGGGAGGGTTTCAAGGAGGATGTGCTCCAGCATATCAAGGGATGTGTAGTTTTCTTGAAGAATGAGGAGGGAAACAACCATCCTGCAAGGTTGTTATAGCCACTTACTCTTCTTGGAGAGAGATGGGAGAGCTCATCTATGAACCTCATCACTAGGTTGCCAACAGTACATGGTAAGGGTTATGTCTTTGTACTTATTGATCAACTAACAAAGTGTTCACATTCCTTTGCCATTTATTTACAATACATTGTGTAATATTCCAAAATGGAGAATGCAGCAATATAATGCAGAATGAGAGGAAAATAACGCAGATCATCATAGAAAAATCAGGACGCCAATATGGAGACCTTTAATTTGTATTTACTACAGCAAAATAGATTTAAAATATGGCCCATAAGATGCATAACAGGAAATACAAGTCTCCAATGAAAGAAAATCCTCAAAATGAGGTGTTGCAACCATATATAAAGACTGGAAAAAATCCTTACAACGTTATTTTATCGGTTTGCAATAGTTGTAGATTACACATAAGATCTAGAGCAGATAATTTCATAAAAAGTTAGATCTATAACAGATCCATACACTATATAAGCTCCTCTAAAGAATCCCCTTGGGGTTTTCAGCAAAACACCATGTACAAGTTGTAGATCTGAGATCTAAGACTATAGATTTACAAAAATATTCAGATATGGAAAGTGGATCTGATCTAATATAAACAATAGAATGATCTCCTCCAATAGATCTCCAAAGTGAAGGGAAGATCCCCAGCACTTGAAAACCAACTCTCTAAATGGTGTGCCAAAACACCCTGCAACTGCACCTACAGGAATAACATAGATATGGAAGTAAAACTACATTGTAGGGATAAAAATATAGTTGGCCTACTGCCGAGATATGAAAATGATGCTCAAGACTTCCAAAACTTTCCTCCCAATGAAGTATAACCCTCCTCCACTTGATCTGAAAGATATAATCTCCACTTGATACAACTTGCAAAAACAACCAAACCCTCAATAGGATTTGTGCTCTAGTTGAAAGAAGAAGCGTATCCTTTAGCCAGATAGTGGATAATTCAATACAAACTCTCCCAATAGCTACTCAATGGGAAGAGGTGGGATTCCCGACCAGGAACACCCAATGATAAACAACATTCAATCGTAGCTAAACAAAAAGAGAAAGATATTTGTCTAAATAGACAATATATTCAGAAAATATGATAAACATCAACCACCTTCTAATGTTTCCATCCCCTTCCTTTTATAATACAAGAGCTTGAAAACCCTAAACCACTTCCAATGAGATTTCCTTTCACACAAGGCACCTCCATCTAAAACTGTGCTATGCCTCATTGATGGCCACTCCTCCATGACAACGTTGTAGATTTGGTCAAGGTTGACCTAGTCAAAAAATTTTAGCCCCTGTCCACACCTTAGGGTACTTTATTAGGCTGTAAATATGATCCACTTTCATATGAGAAGTGGTTTTAGTCACCATAAAGAGCTTTATCGGTCTCCCCACCCACTTATTCACCTATCTATGTGACAAAACAAAATTTTAATATTCCCATTAGTTGTAGGATAATTTAGGAATATTACAGTCCACCCCTCAAAAATGTTGCTTGTCCTCAAGAAACTATAAGGACATGGAAAAATCTCTAATGGATATGTCTCCTCCCAAGAATAAAAATTTTCCTTTGGTGAATGAGCTAAATAGCTTTCATCACGAAGAAGTGGAAGATATATGGAAAGAGTTATATGTTATCCATTGGCCTCCTTAAGCCATGAGAGATGATAAAATTTGGGTCATTCAACCCCAATGAGAAACTCCAATCTCCATGCTATCATCCAAACAAAGTGAGCCATCCTTGGTAGCTTATAGAAATAGTCACCAATCCGTTGCATATGCAATGTGTAGGGGTTGCATGGCTGAAAATGAGAGGTAATACTGTTCAACTTACACTGTCTCTCCCTCCATTTATGTTAAATTTGGAGCTGCTGATCTTGGGCTACAATAATATACTCCTCATGAAGCTAAGAGATACTTGGAACCTCATGATTCCCCTCATTGGTTCTAGGGAGCCTCCTTGCCCAATCCTCCATGCAAATAGTGAATAGAGTGTCATCACCATATGGGCTCCAAAAGAAACATGGACTAAGTGTCATATGACATATTGGATGGTGACAATAGTCCCTCAATTGAGACCAACATTGTTCTTCTTCTTTCTATCTCCAATCATGATACAATAAGTGGCCATCCAACCACCTTCTTGCTGCCATAAGCTTCTCAAAAGCTTGAAAATTGTAGAGGATATTAGGTGTTGGCTGAATATGATCCATGCCAAACATGTCTTGCCAAAAATCCTCCCATTTGAGAGGCTTCTCCCAAAGACATAAGTCAATCATATCGCCCCTTTTATAAGGAAACAAGTGATGTAATGTAGTATCCATATAATGTCCCATACTTCTCTTGAAGCATGAATAAATGTGGGAAATTTCATTCCCAATGGACACATCCAACCAATGTGTCATCCCTCCAATCATGTCCCCAACAAAATTAAGATTAACATCATCATGTGGGATCAAAACTAGTGATATATAAACAATCAAATGCAATGATGGAGGTGGATCATAGTCCCATATGTGGAACCAGCGCAGTAGATCTCCTGACTGTATCAGATATTGATATGGTAATTGGTTTCCCCACCACTTACTTGCTACCCAAGTCTTCTCACCATGGCTGAATATGTGAGATATATTTGGTTCTTTTGGAATGCACCCACAATGATACAATACCTCCCTTTGTCCTCCAAGGGAGTGGCCATGTTCAAAAATTCTTGTGGCCCAAAGTTGTCCATGAAGTTTATATGGAATAATACTCCTTTTTGGAGCTATGGCCTGCACATACATGGTAAAATAATACAGGTCATAACAAAATGAATCATTAGATACACAAGCATATTCTTCACCACAGTTTCTCCTCATACAAATGGAGTGGTGCATAGATGTTTCCCCTCTCATTCCAGAAGAGGAAAGAGGTGGCTTAAATAACTCCTTCATAGAGTCATATCTCTCTTAAAACTCCACATGACTGATGCATCTTTGAAAATGCGGATATAGATCCTCTTCAAAGCCCTTCCAAATGTAGCTTCTCATGATAGTGTTGTAGGCTTTCATGGAATAAGTGTGGCTGAAAAAGAGCTCTTCATAAGCCCTTTGTAGAAACTTATCCTTGAGCTTGGAAGCTCTAGATAAGAAGATCCTACCATGATAATAGATGACTTCATCTTGGACTGAATAGCCCTCCTCATGTAGCTGGTCATCAAGTATCATGCATGTGAAAAGATTCTTTGAATATTCCACCAATAGTTGGGATTTCCAATATGTATCATTCTCCCGCAGTGACAGCGCTAATGATCTATCATAAAGAATATCTTTCATATGGCTGCCATTCTCCTTGAAATCTCCCATGTCAAAGGTATATGTTGGATGGTTTCTATCCTTCCCTTGCTTCTCCTCCCACAACGCAGAATTTGAAATGAGTGTGGGTGATGAAAATGTTGGGGGAATGTCTCTCTCCTCCTGGAGTCTACCCAAGACTCTCAATGCTGTATCATGGTCCCTCAATGCTCCTTCATGAGACAAACATATCAATGTTGCATCATGTTGAGAGAAAACTTTATTCATCTTCCAATCAGGGGGTCTCCCTTGTGGAATGCATCCATGTAAAGAGACATCATAATCTGAAGTAGATTATATATATGAGTGGACTGATGTTTCCCTCCCTTTGCTGCATAAAGAGGTCTTCTTCTTCTGAATATAAAACCCTTGAAATAAGCAAGGGTGCATGCTCCCCATCATTGTATGTTGATCCACCCTTCCTCCTCCTTGGATCAAGGTGTTATTGGCCATTACTATTGTCACATGATGCTCCTTGGGAACCTTTTGCAAAGATGCAAAAGCTCCTCCTCTTTAAGCAATAGCTCCATGCCCATCCCCATGTGGTGATGGTTCTTCTTCTGAAGTGACAACGCTGTTATTGCCTTCCTACTCTTTATCCTCATCAATATTTGAGAATACCTCATCATCAATGAGAGACCTTAGATCTTGGTCTTCCCTTGAAAGAGGAGTATTCATGTCTTTATTTTGAGAAGAAATCTCTTCATGCAATGGGGATCTTGCCCTTGGCAATGTTTCATACAAGTTTCCATCCCCATCAATAATTTTTTGATATGCAGATGGTATAAAATATCTTTCCAACTCATGCAAGGCTTTTGAATGTTCATGCTTTGCTAGCTCAATCAAAGATGTTTCGGTTTGTTTTACATCAAATATCTTCACCAATCTCTTAGTGAATCTTGAATAAGTAGATATATTTACATTTCTTAATGAAAAGGATTCAAATAAACACCAAGCATAAGCTTTACCTTTAAGATGCAATGCTGCTACTCTAAGGGCTTCCTTTTCTAGAACTTGATGTAGATGCAAATATGAGTCTAGCTGATCTATCCAATCCTTGGTTGTGCATGTGGAGGACCCATCAAAATTTGGCAGAAAGGATCTACCTCTTCTACTTCTATTGTGATTGTTGGGTATTATTTCCTCCTTGAGTTGGAAAAACTCTTGGAAGTTCAAGTGCTCTTTGAATCTTCAAGATTGAGATTCATACTCCTGAAGATAATCACTCGAAGTCTCCTCCTTTGGTGAATCTTCTTCCTCCATCTCTCTTGCAGTAAATCTGGCCATAGTATAGCGTTGCAGATCTAATTATGTGGTTGAATTCTCACACATATAATATGAAGAATTGGGGATTTCTTTAGGTGAAAATATCCTTGAGGTATCTTCATGTCTTTCCCTCCTCATTCCCTTGATTTCTCTTCTAAGCTCATACATAGTTTGAAGGAGAAGTCTTGAAAACTCCTTCCCTTTCATTTCTCCAGATAAAGGGGTTTTACCCTTGTCTTATTTCTCATCAGTATAATCCATTATTCTTTGTCTTCTCTTTTGATACCTCCTCTCTTTTTCAGTAAGAGGCTCTCCTTCTTCAGAAGACATATCGGCTTTTTAGAAAGCACAGGTTGTGCCAAGTTTATGCTCCGATACTGTTGTGATATTCCCAAATGGGGAATGTAGCAATACAATGCCGAATGATAGGAAAATAACATAGATCATCATAGACAAAGTAGGAGGCCAATATGGAGACCTTTCATTTTTTTTTACAGTGGAAAAATAGATGTAAAAGAAGGCCCATAATATTCATAATAGCAAATACAAGTCTCCAATAAAAGAAAATCCACAAAATGAGGTGTTGCAACCATATATAAAGACTAGAAAAAAGCCTTATAGTGTTATTTTATTGGTCTGCAATAGTTGTATATTACACATCAGATCTAGATCAGATGAGTGCATAAAAATTCAGATCTATAACAGATCCATACACTATATAAGCTCCTATAAAGAATCCACTTTGGGTTTTAGCAAAACACCATTTACAAGTTGTAGGTCTGAGATCTAAGACTGCAAATCTACAAAAGTATTTAGATATGGAAAGTGGATCTGATCTGATATAAATAATAGAATGATATCCTCCAATAGATCTCCAAAGTGAAGGGTAGATCCCCAACACTTGAAATCCAACTCTCCAAATGGTGTGCCAAAACACCCTGCAACTGCACCTATAGGAATAATGCAGATCTGGAAGTAAAATTGCGTTGTACGGATCAAAATATAGTTGGCTTACTGCCAATATATGAAAATGATTCTCAAGACTTCCAACACTGTCCTCCAAATGATGTAGAACCCTCCACTGAAAAGAAGCATTGAAATGGACTATATCTGAAAGATATAATCTCCACTTGCTGCAGCTTGCAAAAACAACCAAACCCTCAACAAGATATACGTTGTAGTTGAAAGAAGAAGCTCGGCCTTAAGCCAGATAGTGTACAATGCAATACAAACTCTCCCAAGAGCTACTCAATGGGAAGAGGTGGGATTCCCGACCAAGAACACCCAATGCTAAACAAAATTCAATCTCACCTAAATAGCAAGAGAAAGATATATGTCTAAACAGACAATATATTTAGAAAATATGATAAACATCAACCACCTTCTAATGCTTCCATCCCTTTCCTTTTATAAGACAAGAGCTTTCAAACCCTAAACCACTTCCAATGAGATTTCTTCTTTCACACAAGGCACCTCCATCTAAAACTGTGTTGTGCCTCATTGATGGCCAATGCTCCATGACAATGTTGTAGATTTGGTCAAGGTTGACCCAGTCAAAATGTTTTAGGCCCTGTCTACACCTTAGGGTACTTTATTAGGCTGCAAATATGATCCACTTTCACATGAGAATTGGTTTTATTCACCATATAGAGCTTTATGGGTCTCCCCACCGACTTATTCACCTATCTATGTGTCAATTTTTTTTTTTAATATTCCCATTTGTTGTAGGCTAATTTAGGAATATTACACATTGCTCCAAAAGAGGGAAAGCCCTTCTTAAGACCAAAATTAGTGATGGAGATAACCACTTCCTAGATGGCTTTGGGAAAGTATTGTTCTATCTTGGGTATACTCAATTGACACCCAATATGATTTACTACTTCCAAGTAGATGAGAAGACATGCATAGCAAGCAAGTGGTTGGGAAGCTACTTGCCACATCATGTTCAGGGTCAGCAAGGAGCCAAAATACGTTGTTTCAACTTGGGGGAATATTTTCACCACCCGAAATTTCATATGGCACTCAATATATTTCTCCTTTTGGTCCCATATTGTGATGATGTTATATTCACTATATGTGGAATGGCTTGGGCAAGTGGTTCTTAGAACCAAAGATTATATCCTAGAGAGTCAGGATGTATTCCGGTCTATTAAGTACAACATTGTTTTAGCCCAAGAACAACAGGAGTCCTAAACATGTCATAAATGGAGAGAGAGATAGTGTGGGCAAGGAAATTTGTTCTATCATTTTCATCCATACAACTCCTCTACATTGAAAAAGGAGGGGATTGATGAGCTTTATTATGGGTCACACATGGTGATCCATCTTGTTGGGAGAGTAGCATATGGATTGGAGCCTCTCATTGGGATTAAGATCCCCAAATTTTTTCATATTTCATGACTCAAGAAGGCCATTAGATATCACGTAGTTCCATCCATGGATCTCCCACTTTTTTATGATTTTATCTATTTGATTTGATCACCGAAGGCTAACTTGGAGACTTGGGAGATGTAGCTAAGGGAAAAATTGGTTGGAGAGCATGTGGTACAGTGGAGGAGTCTATCAGATGAGGATTCTACAGGGAAGAAGAGGAGTTTTTTCAGTATCCATCCCTACAGTTTCTTGAGGACAACCAACATTTGGGAGGGGAGGACTGTAATATTCCTAGTTAGCTTTCAACTAGTTGGAATATTAATTTTTTATTTTGCTAATAAGGTAGATGAATAAGTGGGTAGAGAGACCCATAAATATCTTCAGTAGGAATAAAACCACTTCTCATGTGAATGTGGATCATTGTATCAGTTGAATAAAGAACTTTTGTGTATGAATAGGGGCTAAAGCATGTGGGCACGTTCAATGCTAACCAAATCAACAACGTTTTCTTGGAGGTGGTGGAGAGTTAATGAGGACAACGCAGTTATGATGGAGGATTATATGCATGAGAGTAGAATCTTTAATGAGTGGTACCCAAGGTGAGGAAGCTCACCAAGCATATAAGGAAGGGGGTGGAAGCCATAGAGGGCATTCTGATTATTGTTTATGTCTTGGTATTTTATGACTTTCTACACACTACAGTTGTTTAGTGGAGTCCATTGTGTTGTTTAGCCAAAGGGTGTTTCCGAGCGGAAATACCATCCTCATCCTTGATGGACTTCAAGTTCCCACCCAGGAGAGGTTCATTGAGTTCCATTTCAAATATCCAGCATCAGGCCAAGCTTCAACCATTATTCATAGTGAAATGTCCTTCAAGATTTTGTTGTTTTTCAGGGCAGTAGTAGTGGAGGGTTGATAGACACAGTTTCTGAGCTTGTTTTCCAGTGAGGGGAGAAACCCTTCATCTGTGAGGCTAGAAAGGAGGTTCCTTGAGAATTATTCCACCATACGGCATTAGGTCAAGCTTCTGCCATCATATATATTGCAATCTCATTCAAAAACTATTTTATTTTGCAGGGTTGTGTAGTGGGGGGGTTGAAGAACTGAATTTGTGAGCTAGTTTTCTAGTTAGGGGAGCAGACCATCATCTGGAAAGCTAGGAGGGAGAATTTGCATCCATTTTCTTGTCATATCAGCCATATCCCAGCATTGATTCATTGGTAGAGCGTTATTCATCCCTAGGGCTGCATTTTTCATATGGTGTATTTCTAGAAACCCCTTTTGGGTTGCCTTGGAATTGTGCTTGGGAGCTTAGATCTCTGATCCCAACAAATTTTTAGCATTATATGAGCACATATTTGTATTTCCATTTTCCAGCAGCAGTTACACTCACTAGGACTGCAGTGTCATGGCCCCCCAGCATTTTGAGTAGCAACAACATTTCATGTTTGAGTGCATTTGATCATTGGAGGCTTGTCTTGCCTAGATTGAGTGCCTTTTTCCTTAAGATATTTACTTATTTTCTGCTATTATACATAATGAAATGGATATATTATTTTCTCATGTTTAGATGTATTGATATTTGCTGCAATTTCAATTTTTATGTTCAATATTCCAATTTTTCCTGTTTTGGAATATTACAGAATATTATGACCATCTCGTCACTAAATATAATGTGAGAGACTTTGTAAACAAGCTATAAGGGTATGAAAAAATTCAATACTATTATTTTTTATAATACTAGAAGAGATTTTGAAATTTTATATGATGATGACATATAAGATAAAACAATAGTTGAGAAGGTCCTCAGATCATTTTCTACCAAGTTTGATGTTGTAGTAACAACCATAGAAAAATCCAATGATTTGGAAACACTACCAATTGATGAATTGATGGGATAAATTCTATCCCATAAGGAAAGGATAGATAGAAATAAGGATTCCACCTTGGAAACCAATTTTAAAATTTAGGTTCTGTTTCAAGAGATAAAGGTCGAGGAAAAGGTAAATCGAGAGGTAGAGGATGAGGCAGAAGACATGGTGCTAAGATATATATCAAATAAGAGAAGTAACATGAAAGTGGAAGCAATAACATAAGCTCCAACAACAATCAAAGAGTCAAAAAATCAAAGGTGATATGTTCTTATTGCAATAATTTTTTGGACTATGCCCATGATTACGAGAAGATGACATATAATCAAGGAAAACATAGAGCTAATGTAAGGGTAGAAAACACTCACTCCATGTTCCTATATTTCCATACCATGTATGAATCTTGTGATAACATGTCACTATTATACAATGGTTGCAGTAACCAGATGACAGACAACAAGAATCTGGTTGCAAACCTTGATGAATTTGTTAAGACAAAGGTAAGGTTGGGAACTAAAAATAATGTGGATGTATATGGAAAAGGAGTGGTTAATATTATGAACAAGGAGGGGGAACCAAAGAAAATATTAGAGGTATATTATGTCTCTCGTCTCAAACATAATTCGATTAGTGTTGGATAGTTAATGCAGAAAGGATACAAGGTTATTTTTCAAGGACAAAAGTGTGTTATATATGATTGTTGGATGAGCCATTTGACATGATCAACTTGTCAGATAGAAAAGGGCTAGTCGGCTCGGCTGACTAGCCCAAGTCTAGTCCGCAATACACATTGTAATGTAATATTAACTAATGGAAACTTAATAACATAATCATTTGGATAGTTAGACATGTTTAACTATTCTGCGAGTATATATATGTGTGTCTGTATAGCAATGTAAGTACTATATTTTGATACGTACTAAAAATATATCTTTTTTCAACGTGGCTATCTCTCCATTACTGTGTTCTCATATCTTTATATGCTTATTGTATAATTTCTTTAAGTCTCTCTACTGGTAATGATGTTCTTTATTTGCTAGATTAAAAATTGGTTCCATTGTTGATAGTCAGAAATCAAATGATATATGGTGCAAGAATAAATGTTAACCTTAGACAAGATACAATTATGGTGGGAAGGAAAAATTAATATTATTTGAAGAGCTATACATGAAGGAATTTCTTTACAGAATAACATGAGCACTTTATAGAAGGTGCTCTAGTAGAAATTAAAAAGTTTCTAGATAACATTTCCCATCAAAAAACTGAAAATGAAATGGACACACGACTACTAATGAAATGATCAAACAGTGAGTGAATGAACCTACATGACTAGCTTGAGTCGATTCTACAATATTTTTATGAAGAACAAGACATTGAAGCCTCAACTTATGTTGAACATATAAAAACTAGATTTTACGACGATTTGCATGATGGGGTTTTTTTGCAAAAATCCAATCGCATTACATAAGTTTCTTATTGAAAAAGATGTAGAACATATTGTTAAGTACTGACCACTATTAGGGCCTCTTACTAATAACAACTCGAGGAAGGAACAATCAAATTGGATGAGATTTTTTGATAGTCGCTGCAAAGATACTAAATATGTGTGGGATTACTTTTAAGAAAATAAGTATGGTCGACGGGTACTGCCTTGTGAACTGAAACTAGTTGGGCCAACATGGGGAGGGTAAGATACCTTGAGAAATAAATAAATATAATGAAAAAAAAG
The DNA here is from genome assembly GCA_034641835.2 of Pinus albicaulis. Lineage (NCBI taxonomy): Eukaryota > Viridiplantae > Streptophyta > Pinopsida > Pinales > Pinaceae > Pinus > Pinus albicaulis. Next base: position 603,787,128 of record CM076569.1, read on the forward strand.
AATAAATTGGATAAGTAAATATAACCGAAAAATATGGAAGGAAGGAAGTCGTTTATTAGGAAATATACACGAAAACAATAGACCAAGTAGTGGCGTGTAATATTCCAAAATGGAAAAGACAGGAATATAGAACATAAAATTGAAAATGAAGTGATACATCAACACATAAATATGAGAGAAAATCATATATCCATTCTATTAAACATTGTAGAAGCAAATGTATACAATATCTTGAGGAAAAAGACACTCAAGTTAGGAAAAACAAGCCTCTAGAGACCCAGTACATAAAACATGAAGAACAATTGCTATACAAGAATGTTGGAGGCTAAGACAGCGCAATTTTATTGGATTTTACTGGTGCTATAAATGTAAACACGTGGATGTACTAATATGGTGCTTAGAAAATGTCAGGATCAAATATCTAGGCTTTCTAGCACTATTCCAAGACAACCCAGGAAGGGTTTCTGGAAATACTCAAAATGCAAAATATACAAAATGTGTCCCTATGGCTGAATAACCCTCTGAAACTGGAAAATTGGTGGGAGATGGCTGATATGATATGAAAATGGCTGATAACCCTCCTCACAACCTTTCCGGATGAAGGGATGATCCCCTCACTGGAAAATAGGGTCAAGAACCTGGGTACTTGACCTCCCACTAAAACTGCAGTACAAAATAATGCAGTTTCTGGAGGAGACTGTGCTGTGGGTGAATGTTGCTACTTGGCTTGATGCCAGATGGTGGAATAAAGCTCTGAGAACTTCCTTAATAGCCTCCCGGATGAAGGGATACTCCCTCCACTGGAAAAAAAGCTCAGAAATTGGGTCTATCAACCCTCCACTGCTACTACCCTACAAAACAACACAATCATTAAGAAGATTGCATTGTGGATGAAGACCAAAGCTTGGCCTGAGGCTGGATACTAGAAATGATGCTAAATTAACCTATCTTGAGTAGGCACTCCAATTCCCCCGAGGATGAGGGTGGAATTCCGCTCGGAAACACCCTTGTGCTAAATAGCACAACAAACTTAGCTAAACAGTGGAATTGTACAAAAAGTCATAGAAGACCAATACAATATCGATATTCTGAATGCCTTCTATGGCTTCCATCCTCTTCCTTATATTATTGGTGAGATTCCTCATTCTAGGTTTGAATCATTAAAGAAGTTAATCTCATGCATACACTCCTCCTCTATGACTACGTTGTCCTCCATTAACCCTCCACTATCTCCATAACAATGTTTTTGATTTGGTCAACTTTGACCCTGTCTACATGCTTTATCCCCTGTTCACACCTAAAGCTGCCTTATTCAGCTGATACAATGATCCTCATTCACATGAGAAGTGGGTTTATTCCTACTAAAGAAATTTATGGGTTCTCTACCCACTTATTCACCTATCTTATTATCAAAAGAAAAAATTAATATTCCGACTAGCTGAAAGCTAATTAGGAATATTACAGTACTCCCCTCCCAAATGTTGCTTGTCCTCAAGAAACAGAAAATATGGACACTGCAAAGACTCCTCTCCTCCTCCTATAGCATCATCATCTGATAAAATCCTCAACTAAACAAGATTCTCGAGCTCCAATCAATCTATCCCCTAGTTATTCCTCCCAAGTTTGTAAGTTAGCCTTTGGTGATAAAACCAAATGGCTCTCATCATCAAGAAGTGGGATATCCATGGAGGAAACTACATGTTTTTTATAGGCCTTCTTGAGGAATGGGATCTAAATAATGTTGGGGACCTTAACCCCCATGAGAAGCTCTAATCCCCTGGCTATCATCCAAACAAAATGGATGACCCTCCAAAATGGTAGCTCATAGGAAAAATCCATCTCTTGCTCCTACAATGTAGATGGCTTGTATGGCTAAACATGATAGACCAAATTGTCTATACCATGCTATCTCTGTCTCCATTTATGATATCCACAGAGCTACTACTGATTTTGGGCTGCAATAATGTTTCCCTCAAGAGGCAAAAAGGAAACTAGAATCCCAAGGATCCACTCCTTGGTTTTATGAACCTTGCTTGCCCAAGCCATTCCACCTCTAGTGAATATAAAATCATCACAATATGGAATCAAAATGAGAAAGATACTGAGTTTCATATGAAATTCTGGATGGTGACAATAATTACCCAATTGGAAACAACACAATTTTTCTACCAGTTGTCCCTGAACATAATGTGGCAAGTTGTCTCCCAACCACTTGCTAGTTGTGCATGCTTGATCATCTACTGGAAAGTAGTAAATGACATTATGTGTCAACTAAGAATACCAAGAATATAACAATACTTGCCCAAATCCATACAAGAAATGGCTATCTCCATCACTGATGTTGGTCCTAAAAAGACCATGAATTCCAAAGAGAGGCTTGCCCTCTTGTGGAGCAATGCGTAGTATATAAATGGAAAGAGAATGAAAATACTTTGTTAGATGATCAATAAGTAAAAATACACAACTCTTACCATGTAATATTGGGAAATTGGTGATGAGGTCCATAGATGAGCTCTCCCATCTCTCTCCCAGAAAAGTGAGTGACTGTAACAACCTTGCAAAATGGTTGTTTTCCTCCTCAATATTCAAGCACACTACACATCCTTTGACATGCTCAATGTAAAAGCCACATGCTGGAATACTGTCATCCCACTGTTTTTGCCTCCCTTGCAGCTGCTTATGCTTAGAAAAAGATTGAAGTTTATGGAGGTCAAATCATTTGCCCATCCAAAACTTCCCAAATTTGGCCAAGTATGCATGAATGCCAACAACCCTCTGCTATATATGGAAGACTCCTTCGTATGTGGAAGTATCTTCTGATCCTAAAAGGCTATGGAGTATCCCATTTTCACCATGATTGTGCCACCATATACTCTTGAAACATCATGCAAGGTATGGGGGAAATTTATCTCATACTCTCCCAATAGTAACCAAAGCAACAATGACTCTTGCTACCTCCTCATATCATCATCATACAAGCCATGGAGTAAGAACATGATGATTGATATGTAAAATTTCCCATATAAACAAACTCTCTACTGCCACACCCTATGAATGCCATGCAATGCCTCAAACCATAACACACCCTTTGGCATAGGATATGTCATGTGATGGCCAAACTCTCTCAAGAGTAGCCAGTGCAGTGATGCCTTTTGCTGCCTTGTGTCATATATTTGCAAGTGGCTCACAATTCCCTTGCTCATCATCCTCACCCATGAATCCACATGTGGTTGTATCCTAGCATGCTCCAAATTGGTATCCATCCAATGGAGAATACCATCCTCTCTGTTGGCTCCCCGTGATTTACAAGATTAGCAAGAACAAGTCTACAGTGAAACACATCAAACCACTTCGGAGGCCAAGGACCTAGCCTTCCTAGACTCAGAGAGGGATCTCTCTATGTTTGTGTTTGCAAATTATTTATATTTATGCTTATGTTTTATGATTTTTTTCTAGTTATGAAGTTATAGGACCGTTTGTTTTTTTTATTGATTGATTGATTTGTTTGATTAATTGATTGAGTTTTTCAGTTGAATAGATAGACTATGAGAAGCATTAATCCATTGGGCTATGGAGTCATAAGAGGCTTTAATTGTACATCAACTCTACAAGGGTTTTCATAGGGAAAGCTAACTATATCAAGTGGAACTCTTAGATTATATGAAATATGAAATGACAACAAGTTGTGAATTCAGTAAAACTAAAGGGAAATTAAGAATCCTTTCACTACACTTCAAACAAGATAAGCATTTAAGATGACTATTTAAGAAAGACCAAATGATAGGGAAAACCATTGACTTCCTTGGCCAGACTCTACTAATTAATCCTTAAGACAACAATCCAACAATCCTAGAGAGCAGTTAAGAATTCTCTAATTATTACTTTCAAATAAGGCCTTTAAAGAAACAGTTTAATAAAAACCAAAGGACAGGGAAAATCCTTGACTTCTTTGGCTAGAATCTATTAAGAAAACTTCAAGACAATGATGCAATAATCCTAGAGAGAAGTTAATAATTCTCTAATTATTACCTTCAGACAAATAAAACATTCAAGATAACAATTTAGTGAGACTAAAGAGAAGTTAATAATTCTTTAATTAAACTTCAAAGAAGGCCTTTAAAGAAATAGTTTAAGAAAAACCAAAGGACAGTGCAAACCATAGACTTCTTTGGATAGACTTTACTAAGTAAACTTCAAGGCAATAGGCTAGTGGAACTAAATAGAAGGACACCCCTAAATTCTCTAATCAGACCTTCCAAAAGAAAAATATTAAGATGAAAGAATCACACAAAATTAAGGAGCCAAGACAACATATCTTAATCTAGATTTTATGTTATTTTATCAGAGAAATGATGGACAATATGGAAAACATAAGGGAAACATTTACAAACAAAGGTAACATCACCATTAACATAGCTCAAGAATCCTGTGAACATGCTTGTATTACTGATGTCCAAAACAGTTACAATACTCCAGTGCAACAATATTTGCAGCTCAGAGTATGATCAAATCCAGCTTAGCAGCTCATCAACTAGCTCAGAAGTCACCAATAAACCAACCAAAAATAACAATGAAACATACTTGCAGTATTTATCTGTAGATGAGGAGGTGATCCTAAGCTAGGCTTTCATATTGTAGTTATTATAGAGTAAATGTTATCTTGACCTTTGAGACCATGCAAGGCCCAAGGAAAAATATCTGTGACTGAGTTACTCTAATAATAACTTCTAGCTTAAATGTTGAGCAAACTTTTAAGATATTTTTGACATTTTGTCTTTAATATTAACTCTTTCAATAACTTCTAAGCTGCTAAAAATATCTCCAACTGTTTCAATAACTGTAGTTGCTTTTATTTGAGTGAAATAAGGCTATAGGTGGAAAAATGTGTCATGAAGAAGTAAAGGCTGAGTGCCTTAGTCATTCAAATATGTCTTCCTTGCTGATGTGCTTTTGGTTTGTCATTTAACCTCTGATCTGCCATTTAACCTTTGATTTGCCTCATAAGATTTGATTTGTTTTCTCCTTAACTCTGCTTTCTCTATTTAATGCTTTTAATATGCTTTCATCTCTAATCTATTTAACCCTGTCTTCTAATTCTCTTTCCCTACCTTTAACCTTTCATTAATCTCTTAGTCCCTTCTATTGTTATTTTGACTGTGTTCTTTATATTTTTCCTCATCTCTGCGATGTCACTGTGAATGACTTTAATGCCATCGTTCTTTAATAGTTTACTCTTTGATCTATCTATGATTTTCCTTTTCTTATGCTTCAAACCCTTTAAATGAAACAAGACACACTGGATCGTCACCCAGACGACCTGTTTAACAATTTTTGGACTTTGTAATGCAATTTTTGCATTTATACATCGGCTACCTGCAAATTTAAAAACAATTGGTTAGTTTAAAACTTGTGCTATGGGTTTTCTACATTTTTTTATGCTTTTGGAGTGTTTGCAGAGGTCTAACACAGAGGGTCGGGGGCTTGAACACATTTGAACAGGTCAATGGTTTCGGGTCATGGCAGGAGGTGGTTTGGTGGTTTTTCACATGGTGAGGGAGTGGGTTGGCAGTATAGATGGAAAGGATGCGATACCATAGGATGAGAAACAATTGGCAGATGTAATGGCGGGAATACCGCCCATATTGCATGGTTGAAAGGTTTTAACTCCCGGGCATTCAAATGTGTGATAATGTTCATGGGTCGTTGGATCAGGAGGAGTTGATCCAACGGTGGTCGGGGTTCTGATCGTAGGTAGGTCTAGGAAGGTGGTGCCCGGGGTGAGGGTTTAAGAAAATTTGCTTAAATGTAATGTGGGGTTATAGTTATATGGGTGTGGAGGTGAAGGTTTTAGAGCGGGGAGTGTTAATATATGATGGGGCTCGAGTTACATGAAGATATAGGGTTTAGTTTTAGAGCGGGGTTAAAGGTTTTAAAGCGATGGCTTAAAGCATATAAGTGGTATCGGTTATTATAATGTGGTTGAGTCATTTTAATATAAACGGGGTTTTATTAAAAAAGAGTGTGGGTCCCGAATGGTAAAATGAATAAATTTTAGTTTTAAAACAATGAAAAAAAAGGGTTTTTACATTATTTTAATAGAAGAAGGGGAGTGAACGAAGGGGAAGGGGTTTTTAGAGGAAAATGGGTTTTTAGGTAGGAGAAAAAGGTTAGAATGAGGGTCTTAGGGTTAACCATGAGATTTTTAGAGCATGAGGGTATTTTATAGAGGAAAAAATGAGAGATAGTGAAAATAGGTTAAATGGAAAATAATGAAGGCAATGAGATTTCTTGAAAAATGATATTCAGGGACTGTTATTTTCAGTAGAGTGTAGAAAAACCATAGTCATATAGTGATAGTATAGAATACAGATGACTAATAGTGGCTCCAACTGGGGAGGGCAGCTCCTTTTAAGGAGGTGTCAAGAATATCAGATCTCAGATCTCTGGATTTTGTAGGACAGTGCCTTATCCATTGGCTGATTTTCCATTTTGTAATGTTGATTTTTAGAAATTTATAATCATGGTTTATTAAAATCAATTGTTCCTACCCATCACTCTAGTCTAACATTTTTTCTTCATTTTGGAGGTGCATTTAGACTTGCAAGCCTTGACATAATTTTTATTTTGAAAAGAAAACTATCTAAATCTACCCTTATAACTTCCAAAGGATCAAATTAGACTCATGAGCTCTTTATTCTCTACCTAATATACTAATCTATCAACATTAATCAGTTTGACATATTTTTATTCACTAACTATCAACATGAAATTTAAAGTATGAATGAATCAATATTAAGCAATTTGATTGTCATGAAATTGTGGCATTTTGGACAAGCTGCACACAATATTTATTTTGAAAAAAGTAAAATAAAGCATGAGGGCTTTGGTTTTGGATATTTTATTTATCACTCATCCATTTATTTTCTTCTTGGTTCAGATTTATACTTTGGAACCAATATCTTTTTCCTATCTATCTACTGATAAACCAATCTTAAACAGTTTGGCAAACCTTCATTTTCTAACTTATCAACAAAAATTCCAAATTTGTTCAATCGTGATTAGGCAGTATGATTGAACAAGACTTCTTCTTACAAGTAGTGGAATTTGTACTTGCACACTTTCAGAAATATTCTTTTTTCGTATGGGGCTTTACCTTTTTCTTTTATTTGCTCTCTTTTCTTCTTTTCTTTCTTTCTGTTTGTATCAATTTTTATATGTTTTGTTTCATCAATGTTATAGACAATGAATAAAAATTTAAACTGAGATTCTTAGCTGAAATAATGCTTGAGCATTCTTCCATTGACAGGACCTCCAAAAAATTATGTTCCATCCATTTCTTGTATGAAAAATGCATTGCTACCTCTTGCAAAATGGATGGTGTATGGACCTTTCCATAGATTGTCAAATTTTCCATGCTTGCCTTTGTCCTTTCTTCTTGAATCCCACTTTAGCACTTTGTCTCCAATGCTAAAATATTTTTCCTTGGTCCTTTTGTCAAAAATCTTCTTGATATTTTCTTCTAAAAGTTGTGTTCTGTTGTATACTCCTTCCCTGGTTTGTTGCAGCTGAGCAGTTTGTCTTATCCTCCTTTGTATGCCATTTTATTCAGATTACACCCCTTGAATGAGCTTCATTACTGGCACTCCAAATCTTGTTTGGAAGACTGCATATGTTCCATAAACCAGCTAATAGGGAGACATTTCAATTGACTTCTTGTTTGTTAGCCTGTCTACCCATAGTGCATGAACCAGTTTGTTGTGCCATGATTTCTTGTTTTCCTCCAAAAACGTTTTGATGATGTTCACCAAAATTTTGTTTGAGGATTAAACCAACCCATTACCTTGGGGGTAATAAGTTGTAGAATGGCCCAAAGTAATGTTATATTTGTGGAAAAAATCCACCATCTTATTGGATCTAAAGGAAGCAACATTGTTAGTAATGATTTTTCTAGGACAACCAAACCTAGATACAATATTGTTCTCAAGGAAACTAATAATTATTGAGTCTGTGGTAGTTCTAGAAGGGATGGCATCTATCCACCTAGTGAAATATTCAGTTGCAGTAAGGATCCATTTATGTTGGGCAGAGGAGGCAGGGTGGATTTCTCTAATGAAATATAGGCCCCATTGTTGAAAAGGAGCCTCATCAGAAATTGGTTGTAAAGGTAATGGCAACAATTTTCTTTTTCCCTCAAAATATTTGGCATTTATGACAAGCAATTACAATTTTGTGGATGTCTTGGAAGAGGGTAGGCCAATAGAAACCAGCCCTAAGGATTTTATTGGCAGTGGTTTTCCAATAGAGGTGGCCTCCACATTCTCCTTCATGAAATTCATGCTGGATCTTATCTGCATATTCTTTCGGAAAACATTTAAGAAATACACCACCAGCATTTTTCCAATATAAAATTTTATCTAAAATGCATAAATTTATAGATTTTAACTTTAAGAATCTGAATTTTGTTTTGGACAAACGAGGGGGAACATTTAGATTAAAAAGCACATATAATATATCAGCATACCAGGGTGAGTTCAGAAATGCTTCCTTAATAGGTGGAGTCCCCAGCTCCTCTTGTTCATCTAATGAGTGAATCATATTTATGTCCAGTGCTTGAAATTTAGTTTTGGCCACAAGTTTAGCCAGTCCTTGCCTTTTTATTAGCTTGGTGGGCTTGCTTTCCAGATCATATTCTAAGATGACAACAATCCACTTACCTCTTTGTCCATTAGGGTCTTGTGTAAGTATGTATTTAACCATTGTGTGAGTCACAAATGCAATGATGTGTGACTGCAGAATGTAGACCCTAAAATATTTTAGTGCTTTGACTAAGGAAAAAGCTTATTTTTCCATGATATTATATTTTAGAGGTGCATTCCTTAATGCTCGTCTAAAGAAAGCTATGGACTCTTGTCCTATTATGTTCTTCTGTATTAATACAACAACAACTGTGTGTTCTGATACAAATGAGAAAATGAATAAATCCTTGGTGAAATCAAGGCTAATTAGTACTGGTGTTTGTGTAAGTGTTTGTTTAACCAAGTGAGAGGATTGCTTTGATTATATGGTCCATTTGACTCTTGTTTCTCTTTTCAACATGTTAGTTGTTATCACTCATAATTTTGTGAGTCATTACTTGACATGGTCATATAGTTCACTCCAAAAGGCTAAGGTATCCTTAAAGCTTTTTCAAGTTGGCATAGGAAATTTCATCTTTTCATATTTAACCTATCCTAAGTTTAAAGACCACCCTCATTTCATCTCAAAACCACCTCCATATAGGTTACATCATGTTCCATCAGTCATCATTTGTTGACATATTTCATTTCCAAAGATTACTACTTCGAAAATTTCATTTTAGCCAAGAATCCATACTTTCATAACGAATTCAGTGTAAAATAGGCAGAAAATGCTACAAAAATACTGAATGTTTCGTAGCGAATATGAAAAATTTCTTTGTTTTCTAACTTTGAGCAGTCAACTTCAAGGGTGGTTTTTGGGCAAATAGAAAACTATTTTAACAAAATAAGAGAGTTTATTTTCAAGGACATATAAAATAACAATAACCTCTTTCAATTTTATCAAAGGTGCTATAAATTGGGAGATACAGGGATGTCTTTCAACCCTATTTTCAGAATGCATAATTTTCCTATTTTGTACATGTTTTTATAATGCAGATTTTGGACATCGGGAGATGTGTTTCAAAAACCCAAGAAAGGTTTTTTTTCAAGACATACTGACCTACAAAAATCTCCTTCATTTTTAAAATATCTATCAAGGATATGTAGAAAAGATCTCATCTCTGAACCCTATGTTTTCTGAAAAAAATAGAGTCATTTTAGTGATGAAAAAACTTGCTAAAGGTGAAAAGGATGTTTTTTGAGGTAGAAACACCTCAAGACTCTTAGGTTTAGTTGGCTTATGTTTTAAAAGGTCAATGGCATGTTGAAAATCAAATTTTTACAGATTGAAGGTTCCTTTTTGAAACAAGGCAAAAATCTGGAAAAAACACAGTTTTCAGCATTTTCATAGCATTTCATAGGCTTGAAGCGAGGGAAACACTACAAAACCACCTATATCTTTCTTTTTGAATTTAAAACCATTTTGGGAAGCTTTCAAGAGGTGTAAATGATATGGAAGATGTGTCAGGGCATGATGAACATAATGCAAGAGGAAAGAAGCAAAAAAATTGATTCCAAAGGTCATTTTTGGATGCTACAAAAGCACACTACGAAACTGCCCTATTTTCGTAGCGAATTGTTTTTTAAGGATTCTGAGAAAATGAAAGATTATTTTGGAAATTGGAAAGAGGTTTTGCTTCATCATAGGCCCCTTGATAAAAAAATCTCTCATTTTATGCAAATCTATCAGGGTTTGGAAATTATACACTCATATTTAAAGCCTACTTTTCCAGAATGTTCACCAACCAGATTTGTGAAATAATTGTAATAATTCGACTTGGAGGACGTCCAGGTCAGCATCCACGCAGCATAATGACACATTAGCACTCTGGTACACTCAGAAACTTACTGGTTATAGTTGATAAGTGTTATTGAATTGGTTTGTTAAATTATTAATGAAAGAAGAGTCCTTGTTATATTCAAACTCTGGAAAGCAGAAATATCCCTAGGAAGTCTCCAAGTGATAGCATCATGTTTGAAATAGGTCTCTAAGGTGAGAATTCGAAGCTATAAAGGTGGCATATCATTGCTATGAGTCCTCATTCTATAAATGACTTAGTTTTAGAGTTATAAAGTGTGGTTGGGATATGTTATGACTGACTGTGTAATATTCCAAATCTGGAACAGCACATGAATCATGCAGTAAAAACGCATTTCCAGCAACAAATGCAATAAAATAGTAAAATTGACTCTTGGATCCCATATATTAGTCAATATACAACCTAAATCCAATAATAGAGCTAAAAAAAATAAAACTAGGTGGGTTAAATAGATCTCCCACACCTAGGATTTCCAAAAAGTGTTAAAACCCCAAGACTGCAAAATACCGGAGTTGCTGCATAAGGGACTGCGCAGCATAAGAGAGGGTTTACACTTAGAAAATAGGATAACAACATATATACTCATATATTAATCAAATATACATTAAGAACTGAGATTTAGTCTCCTTATACAAAACACAATATAACCCGACAAGGGTTTCTTGTCAAACACTCTGCATACAAAATGTGATATTCAAAAAATTACTAAATCATCACTGCAAAACTGAAGTACATGAGTTTAGAAGGCTTAAATATGTATGATCTGATGCATATCCCTCAAGGGCTTCCTCCCATGAAAATATGAACCTCTCAATCACAAGGAAACATTGCATCGGAGCCACCAAACCATGCACTGAACACTACCTCCAAAATAACGCATTCCCTGGCTAGAACAGCATGGGAAATGTATGGTAAATGTGTGGTCTAATACCAAATATCTGAAATCAGCTCCGGAGCTCTCCAAATAGGTCCCTCAAGTGAAGGAAATCTTCCTCCAATGAGAAACTAGCTCAGAAGTCGGGATTCCAATCCCTTCCACTGCTGCACCCAGCAACACTACACAATCTCCGGCAAAAACTACGCTGATGAAGTTGGCTGAAGCTTGGCCTGAAAACCTGATGTGTAATGACGAATACAAAATCCCTTGATGAGGTTCCTCAAAGGAAAGAGTGGGATTCCCGCTAGGGAACAGCCAGTGCTAAACATCACTGCAACCCTGCTAAGCAGCAACGAGAGAAAATGTCTGAGAAGACATGAAAAACAATCTAAGACATGATGAATAATGCTTCCATCCTCTTCATTATATAAAACATGAGTTTCCTTTCCCTTTGCCCCACTCAATTAGGTCATTTCTATCCAAAGATACATCTCCCTCCAAAACTACGTTATTCCTCCTCCTCTAAAACTGCACTGTTGACTTAGTCAAAGAAGCTTGATTTTATCCCTGTTCACACATGGAGGTGTTTTATTAAGCTATAAAGAGTGTCTCCTTTCACACTTGGAGCTTTTTTATCCTCCTTAGGAGACTTACGGGCTTTTCTACCCATTTATTCACCGACTAAAGCTACTGCTAACTCTAACGTTCCATTTATCTTTGAGGCTAAAATTTTGGAACATTACAGTCCTCCCCTCCAAAATATTTGCTTGTCCTCAAGAAAATGTATAAGGAGAGAAAAATTCCTCCCCTCATCCTCATGCGGCCTCTCATCAATAGCCTCCATCACTTCATCAAGATAATCTGCAATAAAACTATCATCCGATGTTTCCTCCCAAGTGTGCAAAACCAATTAGTCTACATCAATAAAAGGTGGAAAGTGTGAATGGAAACTTTCTTGCTGTCTCATGGCCTCCAAAAAGTAGGATTGTGTTGGAAATACTGAGAGGGGGGGTGAATCAATATTTCTTTCAATTAGACCATTAGTTAATCTTCAATTATTATCAGTGGTTGTACAATGATAGCAACAAACAAGAGGAACACAAATGCACACAATTTTTAAGGTGGAAATCCACTCTGGGACAAAAAACACCTAATTCTTTTCAACTCCAATTGAAAATAAAGCTCCAACTTCATAGAATCTATAAAAGCATTCTTCTCTAGCTCCCATTGGATGGACGCTCTAATGCCTGAGATTCTTCAGTAGTCACTGAACGGATGCACCAACACCCAATGAGCTACAACTCACCCTAGCACCACCCTACCACCCTATAGAATAATAAAAGAAGAATGGACTATCGTATCAGAGAAAATGGTCCACTTTACAATGATATAGAATGATGTAGAAGAAGAAGATATTGTTGTGTAACCAGCTCCAAAAAGATAAGAAAATAGATATAAACGCCTTAGAAATGAGCCACTTCGAGGGGGCAACCTCCAATACATTACATAAATGAACAATTCTTGGATTATTCAAATGAACAAAACCTCCTTCTATATATAGGAGTCCATGGGGCCATAATGTAATCCTAGTGGGCCACAATGTAATCTTAGCCGACCTAACAATAATAATGTAAGGGCACAATAATAACAATATGGGGGTTAAAAGGGTACAATAATAACAATAAGGGGGGCTACACTAACATAATAAGGGGCTACACTATTAATATATGGACTTAACATGCCCCTCTCCTTCAAACAAGTGTTGTCCTCAACGCTTGATTATTTCTTGATGCTTCTGTATAAAATTCTCATCCTCCCATGTGAAATCTTCTACAGGAAAGTTCTTCCACTTGCTGAGATACTCTAAAATTGATCGTACTTGTCGAGTTCTTGTTTCTATGACTGCTTCATAACTTCTTTCGATGTCATGTTGATCTTCCTGTTGTTTCATTAGATTCTGCACCAAAGTTGAGTTATCCTTTGAGAGTTGGAGAACTTGTTGTTGATGCTCGATGTGATATTCCACTAATTTATCATCCATATTTGCTATTATTTGATCCTTAAAACCATCCAAATTAGCCTCTATTTCTTCTTTTAAACCATCTATGTCATCTTCAGTTGCTCTTCGTAAGATCGAAATTTGTTGCACTTGGTACCGTAATTTTGATATCTCATACTGCAATTCTTCCACTTCATGCATCATAGTATAGATTTCTGAGGGCTTAATGGGTGTTGAATTATTTTTAGGAGGCATTTCAGAATGAAATACTAAAATATATTATCAATAGGCCCTAGGAATCACTTCAAATTGATTTTGTTCAAACAATATTTATGCAATTCGGGAAAAACAATACACACCTTTTACTTGATTTTGAGGAGCTCGATATTGAAATTGGATTATATCTGTGATTATGACTCTTCAATATCTGAAATTCAGCAATGAAATAGCCCTCTGAATTCTCTTTTGAATGCCACAGGTCTGTCTTGATTTGGATTCTCCAAGACAAAGTTGTGTCCAATCTCCCACAATGACCTAATTATGGACTGGTTCAGTAGTGCGAACTTGTACGACTTGCCACGTGTCACTGTTTCATCCTTTGTCTCTGAAATTGATAGCCAAGAAACTACTAACGTCCGTGTAATTGCGACCACTTTTTACGGCACTCAATCCGATGCCCAGAGAGAGAGAGTTATTGAACTTTTCCCACGATCACCTCTTTGAGATGAAATTCAAAAAGAGCCCTCAAAAAAGCTCTCCCTTCCACAAACATCATGTCTCCAAAAATATTGCGAACCAAGCTCTGAAATTTTTTGACAAATTTCCTCAGGATTTCAGCTTCGCACCATATGAATTTTAGATTCTGAACCTTCGTAGAAAAAAATTTATAGCGAAAATTCCACGATGACCTGTTTAGGAGCTTGAAAAAATACCTAACTTCCATAGATGATATCTCCGAAAATATTGCGAACCAAGCTCTGAAATTTTTAGAAAATCTGTCTCAGGATTTCAGCTTTGCACCCTAAAAATTTTAGATTCTGAAACTTCGTAGAAAAAAATTTATAGCGAAAATTCCATGATGACCTGTTTGGAGCAGCGAAACCATAGAATCCAAAGCTCTGATACCAAATGTTGTGTAACCAGCTTCAAAAATAGAAGAAAAGAGATATCAACGCCTTAGAAATAAGCCACTTCGAGGGGGAAACTTCCAATACATTACATAAATGCACAATTCTTGGATGATACAATTTACAAAGCCTCCTTTCTATATATAGGAGTCCATGGGGCCATAATGTAATCCTAGTGGGCCACAGTGTAATCCTAGCCGACCTAACAATAATAATGTAAGGGCACAATAATAACAATATGGGGGTTACAAGGGTACAATAATAACAATAAGGGGGCTAAACTAACATAATAAAGGGCTACACTATTAATATAGGGACTTAACAGACATACGACCATAACCCCAACTTTGACACAACCACCGCCTCTTCAACCCTTGGCGTATAGACACTAGTACAATTTGTACAATAATGTATTTACAATGACTAAGCACAACGATACCTTTACAATGATCGTATGCAAAAGTTACCCACTTGAAGACTCAATATGATGAACTTCTTTGTTGCTGTTATACACCTTGGTTGCTTCTCTTGTCATGCTACTCTCTGCTACACCTTTCTTTGCTTTGCTGCCGTAGAAATTCTGGTCCCTTGCAACCCTTGACAACACATGATCTAGCTTTATCTTGCCTTCTAGGAGCTCGATATTGAATCTGGTATATCTCTGTTATTTCAGATCCTCAATATATGATTTTTGGTCCTATAGTAGTCCTATGAGTCTTTTTTCCAATTCCATAGGTTTGACCCAATTTTGATTCTCCAAGAGAGAGTTATACCCAATTTCTCACACTGCCCTAATTATGGACTGTTTCAGTAGAGCGCATTTGTACGGCATGCCACATGTCACCGTTTCCTCATTTGTCTCTAAAATTGATAGAGCGCAAATTATAGACTGTGAAATATCCATCACTTTTTACGGAATTCCAATCCGATACTCAGAGAGGGAGTTATGAAGAATTTACCAAGGTCACTTCTTTGAGATGAATTTCAGGAGCCTGCAAAAAACCCTTAATTCCACAGATCATATCTCCAAAAATATTGTGCAAATTGATCTGAAATTTTTACTACAACTTCCTCAAAATTTTGGCTTCGCCTCATAAACATTTCAGCTTCTGAGCCTTTGTAGAAAAAAATTTAGAGTGAAAATTCCACGATGACTTGTTTCAGATGGCCAAATCCCTTGCCTAAGGAGGAAATGAAGATCACAATATATATAAATGCTTAAGTTGAAAGGGGCTTCAACAAGTGAATGTGGGAGGAATTTTAGGAGCATAAAAAATATTAATTATGACTTTTCAATGACCCATGCCCCAACCCCATGGGGTTTTAGCCCACTAACTGGGGTACAAACTTCAAACATGAATATCTCTCAAACCGTGAAGAATTACATGGCGTGCCATATATCAACGGAAACATCTCGACAAGTAGAAACCATAAAAAGCATTATTGACCCAAAATATATTAATTTGGTAGGTCAAAATTCCCATGCAATATTGGGTTAGTCCCTAGTGCTGCTTGGGTTGACATCAATGACAACCACTGATCAACAATCTCCCCCTTTGGCATTGATGGCAACACAAGTACTCCCCCTATGATCATGACACCTCTTCCTTCAAAATTCTCTCCCCCTTTGACATCAATGGCAAAGGGTAACTCCCCTTAAAACACAACCATCCTGCAGACCTGTACACACTTCCACTCCCGCTGACACACAATCGTCCTGCAGACCTGTACACACTTCCACTCCCGCTTTATATTCTGAAAAAGGAAAATGTAATGAGAACTTGGGAGAATCCCAAGCTTCTGGCGAAGATATTCCAATGTTGGCGAATATTTAATATGTGATTTTTTTGGTGCTGCTTGGAATCTTGCTACTTGTCTAATTGATTGCATAACATCTGGTCAGGAGGCTATTACATATAGAAGACTACTAATCATAGATCTGTACAACCTTTGATCCACATCCTTAGATGAGTCATCTATGCTCAATTTGCAACCAAGACATCTCGAAATCACTTTGCACCTTTGTAGCAAAATTCTTACTTAGTCGATCCTCATTGCTACCAATTATTGTATCATCCTCTTTAGCTATTAGACATGCTTTAGTTGCTTCATCCAGAACATATATGTTGTTTGGAGCTCGACTTGCTGTAGCCATAATTTCACCATACACGCCTTTCCTGATTTCACATTTCGTGGAGTTGAATAGTATTGTGTGTCCTTGATCACACATTTGTCCAACACTAAGCAGATTGTGATTCATGTTTTCAACCAGTAGAACATTATTGGCTAGAGAATCTTCACTTCCGAGAGTGACAGTACCTGATCCTATAACATTTGAAGATCCATCATTTCCAAAGGACACGGTTTCATCCTTCTTCTCTTTCAAAGATACAAATTTATTTCTATCTCCAGTCATATGCGTTGAGCAACCGCTATCAACATACCACACATCTTTGTTCTTTTGAGCCTTGAGAGTGAGAGCACAATTATCATTCTTCTTCTTCTTCCATGTTCGTTCATTCTGTGGCTTAGAAGATACTTCTGGAGGATTTTCAAGTCTGCAGTCTTTGGCTATGTGTCCAAAGTTTCGACATTTGTAATATTCAATATTATTTCTTAAATGTTCAAATCTATTGATATTTCACTGAGCCCTGAGAGGTTCATATTTGACAGATCTGCTGGAATTATATTCGTTCCTAGGGTACATGCGACATTCTACAGCTTTATGACCAAATTTTCCACATGAATAAGAGTAGCCATAAAAAATATGTTGGTACCTGGATGGAAATTTTCGTCGAGGAATTGTCTTCCAAGGTTGTTCTTGCAAATCTTGTCCAATGAAGTCTTCATGCATGTCAGATCTCATAGGTTCATTGAATTTTGTTGTAGAAGGTCCTGCTTCTTCTTCTTTGTAACCGATGCCAGTTTTTTCATTGTAATATCGTTGATTGTTGATGAGTTCTTCCAATGCCCTTGAGCTGTTGGCATAGTTTTGGATAGTTTTTCCTTTCTTCACTTCCTCACGCAATGAGACTACTTGGGCTTCTAAATCTTCCCTTTCTTGGTTACTTTCTTCCAACTTCTTTTGAAGTGACTCTTCAATTCATTTGTGTTCTTCAACTTCCATTTTGAGACCTTGAACTTGTTCTTCAAGAGTTTTGGAACGGATCTTCTCCGCCTTGAGATCTTTTGTAAGCTTGATTGCTTCCTCATAAAATTCATCTATGGTCCATCCTTCTTCTTTGTTGTTTGATACCTCTTGCTTATTGTGCTTGGCCATAAACAATACTCTCTCATTGGCTTCTTCTTCACTATCATTGTCTTCATCGGATGATGAGCTATCTTCTTTAGAGAGAAAGTTCCTTTTGGATCCTTGCTTATTGAATTTCTTAAAGCCCTTCTTTCTCTTTGAGTTGCCATTACTTTTGTTTGGACATTTCGCTGCAAAATGCCCAACCTCATTACAGCTGAAACATATCAATGGAAGTTTACCTTTGAATTTTCCCTTACCAATTTGTAGTTTTCTCATGAAGTAAGCATATTATTCATCTGAAATACCTTCTTCATCATCTCCCTTTTCTTCACACTTGCAGGTGCATGTCTTTTCAATTGAAGGTTGTTTATCCTTATTGGTTTTCTTAGATGCAACGAACACAGTTTCTAGGTGCGAAGTACCCTCTTCTTCATCAAGTCTCATTTCATATGCTATGAGAATTCCATGTAATTCCTCTTTGCTGAGTTTGTCTAGATTTGCACTGTATTCTAAGACCGATACCTTTGGGTTGAATCTCCCTGGTAACGTTCTAAGAATGTTCCGTATAATAGTCTTCTTGTCAACTGGCTCTCCCAATCCTTCCAGAGTATTGGTTATTTCATCGACGTATTGAAAGTATGCAGCAATGTTGCAATCTTCTTTCATTCTGAGTTGCTCAAATTTTGCTCTATAGATTTGAAGCTTTGCTTCTTTGACATTTGAGTCACTTGCATATATATTCTCAAGCTTGTCCCATACATTTTTGGTAGTTTTGCAACCCAACACCTTATGATAAGTAGATTCAATAAGTCCACTGATAATAATATTCTTTTCTTTTGCATCATTTACCAAATTCTTCTTACCTTGTTCATCTGTGGTTGATGTAAATCCATTTTGAACAGTGTCCCATACTTTGTAACCTTGCGCCAAGAGATAGACCTCCATTCTTCCTTTCCAAAGTGAATAATTATTTTCACTAAATAGAGGTACACCATTCTTGGTATGCTCCATGACCTCCTTCCAGTTGTTAAACTGCTATTGAAGGAACCAAGCTCTGAAACCAATTGTTGGAAATACTGAGAGGGGGGGTGAATCAGAATTTATTTCAATTAGAGAATTAGTTAATCTTCAATTATTATCAGTGTTTGTACAATGATAGCAACAAACAAGAGGAACACAAATGCACACAATTTTTAAGGTGGAAACCCACTTCGGGACAAAAACCACGTAATGTTTTTCTAATAATTTTTTTCAACTCCAATTGAAAATAAAGCTACAACTTCATAGAATATAGAAAAGCATTCTTCTCCAGCTCCCACTGGATGGACGCTCCAACGCCCGATATTCTTCAGTAGTCACTGACAGATGCACCAACACCCAATGAGCTACAACTCACCTACCACCCTATAGAAGAATAAAAGAAGAATGGACTCTCGTACCAGAGAAAATGGTCCACTTTACAATGATATAGAATGATGTAGAAGAAGAAGATATACTGGACAATAACCCCAACTTTGACACAACCACTACCTCTTCAACCCTTGGCAGATAGACACTAGTACAATTTGTACAATAATGTATTTACAATGACTACGCACAAATACCTTTACAATGATTGTATGCAGTGCTGCCCACTTGAAGACTTCATATGATGAACTTATTGCTGCTATTATGCACCTTGGTTGCTGCTCTTGTCATGCTACTCTCTATGGCACCTTTCGTTTCTTTGTTGCCATAGAAATTTTGGTCCTTTTGCAACCCTTGACAACACATGATCTAGCTTTTTCTTGCCTTCTAGGAGCTAGATATTGAATCTGGTGTATCTCTGTTATTTCAGATCCTAAATATTTGATTTTTCGTCCTGTAGTATTCCTTTGAGTCTTCTTTCCAATGCCATAGGTCTGACCCAATTTGGATTCTCCAAGAGAGAGTTATACCCAATTTCTCACACTGCCCTAATTATGGATTGTTTCAGTAGAGCGAACTTGTACGGCATGCCACGTGTCACCGTTTCTTCATTTGTCTCTGAAATTGATAGAGTGAAAAGTACAGACTGTGCACTATTCGTCATTTTTTACAACATTCAAATCTGATACTCAGAGAGGGAGTTATGATGACTTTACCAAGGTCACTTCTTTGAGATGAATTTCAGGAGCCTGCAAAAACCCTTACTTCCACAGATCATATCTCCAAAAATATTGTGCAAATTGATCTAAAATTTTTACTATAGCTTCTTTATGATTTTGGCTTCGCCTCATAAAATTTTCAGCTTCTGAGCCTTCATAGAAAAAAATTTATAGTGACAATTCCACGATGATCTATTTCAGATGGCCAAATCCCTTGCCTAAGGAGGAAATGAAGATCACAATATATATGAATGCTTAAGTTGAGAGGGGATTCAACAAGTGAACGTGGGAGGGATTTTAGGAGCATAAAAAATATTAATTATGACTTTTCAATGACCCATGCCCCAACCCCATGGAGTTTTAGCCCACTAACTGGGGTACAAACTTCAAACATGAATATCTCTCAAACCGTGAAGAATTACATGGCGTGCCATATATCAACAGAAACATCTCGACAAGTAGAAACCATAAAAATCATTATTGACCTAGAATATATTAATTTGGTAGGTCAAAATTCCCATGCAATATTGGTTTAGTCCCTGGTGCTGCTTGGGTTGACATCAATGACAACCGCTGATCAACAAAGTGATGACCAACATGGTGAATGAGTGCCTCCCTCGCCTATGCTATCATCCAAATGAAGTGAGTCACCCTCCAACATGGTAACTCATGAAAATTTTCCTCCACCTTGTGCTCCTGAAATGTAGGTGGGATGAATAAA
The DNA here is from genome assembly GCA_034641835.2 of Pinus albicaulis. Taxonomy (NCBI): domain Eukaryota; kingdom Viridiplantae; phylum Streptophyta; class Pinopsida; order Pinales; family Pinaceae; genus Pinus; species Pinus albicaulis. The sequence continues at coordinate 603,807,729 of CM076569.1, forward strand.
TGAACATGATTAGCAAGAGGGCCTATCCCACACTGTCCTCCTCTCCACTGATGATAAGTGTATAGGGTATGTTGATCTCGGGCTGCAACATGATTTTCCTCCAATGGCCAGAAGAATATTGAGTCTCCAAAGACCCTTCCTCCAAATTCATGAGTCATGTGAACCCAAACTATTCCATACAAGATGAATGACACATCATCACCACATGGCATCCAAATCATAAAATGGCTGAAGGTTATGTGAAAGTTTGGATGATACATATGGTCTCTCTGGTGGATGCAGCGCAGTCCTTTTAATTGTAGATTCAAAGCATCAAGTGGAAAGATGTTCTTCAAAGAATGTGCAGTTAACTCATCTACTATAAAGCAGTAAGCTTCCATATATACTAACTGTGTACAATCAAAGTAATACAACACTTTCCCAAATTCATGTAGAGATGGGTTATCAACATTACAATATTTGGCCCTAAAGTGACCATGAAACCCATAAATAATCGTGCTCTTATGTGGAGCAATGCACTGTTCACATATAGTGAGAAGGTACAAATACTCAATAGAGTAATAAAAAAGAACATAAATGTATTCCTTACCATGCATCATGTGTGAGCTGAAGGTGCGGTCCATGTATAAGTTCCCCCATGAGGATCTCCTCATAAAAATCTACAAGTATAAGGGATACATATACTCCTTGGAACACTCCATCAATAAGAACACGGTCTCATGTGACAGCATTGTAAGCCTTAGAAATAAGGCTCCATGACTCCTTCCTTTGACATTCCACATGCCAAAGCCATCCACCATTATGCTGCTATGTGAGAAGATCTTCTTCTGATATGGAAGCCTCTCATAATCCTTCAATGCTGAAGGGTAGCCTCCTTGCACCATAAATGTGCCTTCCTCCCTTCCAGAAATATCATGAAAAGTATGGGAAAATTTATTCCCATACTCTCCCAAGTGCAACCACAACAACAACTTTTGTTGTTGCCTCATATCTCCCTCATACAAGCCATCAAGTAAGATCATGAAAGTCAACTTGTATGATTCCCCATGCAAAGAAGTCTTTTGCTGCTCTATCATATGGATGCCATGCCATCCAATTGGTTTTCTTCTCCATACAAAGCTTCCCTTGAACAAAAATATATCAGAAATACATGAAAGCAAGGTACAATAAAAACAAGTTGCCAAATGACAACCGAAGAGTGAATCATGGTCCCTCTCATGGACCCAGTGTAGTGCATCCTTGGCCTGCATCAAGATAAGAAATAACAAGTGCTTTTCTAGCCACTTGTTTGCTGCCACAGTCATCTCATAGGATGAAAATATGAAGTTACAATATGGTGTCAATGGTGCACACCAAGAATCATGTGGCTTCCCCCACAAACCATCACAAAGATAGCCAGAATCAATGCTACAAGTAGCTGCAAGTACATCATCATACAATATGCAAGAAGAGATCATTCTTCTTGTTACATCATGCTGCTCAAACAAGGAAAATAAGTACAATACAAAATGTGAAATTATACCTCCTCCATCATGTACTTGAGGCCTTGAGCTGAAATAGCTCAACTGGAAATTCCCCCTTACTCCCAATGAGTAGGAAGGTGGTTGTGACATCCTCTCTATCACCATTTGGGCTATGCATCTCTCTATATGCTGAAATATGTCATGCTGAATGCCCTCCCAAGTGAACTCCTCCATTAGATGGAAATATGCATCAAAGTGTATAGAAGAGAATTCCTCATGTGTTGCATGTAGTAGCTTCTCCTTGAGACTAGAAGATCTAGTCAAGAATATTCTGTCATAGGAATAGATGACCACATCATTCACCATGTATCTGTCATCTCCATCTAGGTCATCAAGAATCATGCATGCACCCATATCCTTGGAGTACTCTACCAAAAGCTGAGATCTCCAATAAGGATCAATCCTCCTAAGAGATAGCATTGGTGATCTGGCATGTGAAGCTCTCCTCATACTTCTACATGCTACTTTGACATCCCCCATGCCAAATTATTCCTCCAAACTCTTCACCTCTCCAAAATCCAAGAGTGGTGAACCCAAAGACAATATATCTCTCATCAACTGTAGATCTGGTGGCCTCCCTGGTGGAATTCCTCCATGAAGTGAGACACCAATGTCAAGAGTAGACTGCACAGATGGTTGGGAAACCTTGCCACTTCCTTTACAGAACAAATCAGTTTGCCTCTTCCTTGCATTGGCTCTCTGAAATAGAGAAGGGTGTGTGCCTCTCATCAAGCGATGCTGCTCTTCCTCCCTACCTCCTCCTTCCAGCTATACTGCTGCACAATAATGCTGCTTAATGACTATGCTTGGACCTCTATGTATAATATCCTGGGCAACTTCTTGTAAGGACACAAGAATCCCTCCTATCGGAGCATGTGCTCCTCCTTCCTGTGCATGAGGCACTAGATGTTCTCTAGATGTGACAGCGTTGTTGCCCTCATCTCCCTCAATGTGTATGGGCAACATCTCAACAGTTGGATCCTCCTGTGAAAAGGAGATCCCCATGTCCTCTCGTTCAAGACTATGAACTGGAGGTTTTTCTTCCGGCAATGTGTAATGCAAGATATCAGCTTCTCCCATGGTTTTCTGAAGTGGGGGTTCCTCTATGACATGCAAGGGTTTTGTTTTCTCATTTTTTCCTTGCTCATATGCCTTAGGAAGTTTTTCACCAAATCTTCCCATCAAAGTTTCTATGAATCTTGTATAAGAGAAAGTGTTTGCATTTCTTAAAAAGAAATATTCAAAAATCCACCATGCATGAACCTTACCTCTGAAATGTAGCGCTGCAACTCTGATGGCTTCATCTTCGAAAATATGGTGCAACTGCAAATAGGAATCTAGCTCCTTCACCCAGGCTCCAGCTGAACATGTAGGTGATCCGGCAAAAGTACATAGAAGAAATCTACTTGCATCCTACTGCTTGCTCTTCTCCACCTGGATCTTGAAAAACTTTTGGAAATCAGTATGATCTCTAAACCTCTCAGTTTTAGATTCATACTCCTACAAAAAATCACTAAGAGTTCTCCTCTTAGGCATTTTTCCTCCTCCCATCCATCTCAAGATAGACCTGGGCACTTGACTGAGCTTTGCATCATGGTGTGTAGCTGCATGCTCACCCTCACCATTTCCAAATCTAGATTCAACTCTAGATTCAACCTCCTTTGGAGATCCCATCTCTGATCTAATTTTCTTCAGCTCTCCTTAAAGGCTCTACATAGATTTTGGAAGAAGCTTTATGAGCTTGTCTTCCTTTTTCCTTTCACATACTAAAGCTTTCTGGCTTTTGTCCATCTCTCCTTCCTCTAATAGCTAGATCTCACAGGCTAAGACAAAGATCATGCTTTGATACCGCTGTAATATTCCAAATCTGGAATAGCTCATGACTGATGCAGTAAAAATGCATTTCCAGCAATAAATGTAATAAAACAGTAAAATGGACTCTTGGATCCCATATATTAGTCAATATACAACCTAAATCCAAGAATAGAGCTGAAACAAAGAAAACTAGGTGGGTTAAACAGATCTCCCACACCTAGGATTGTCAAAAAGTGCTAAACCCCAAGACTGCAAAATACCGAAGTTGCTGCATAAGGGACTGCATAGTCTAAGAGAGGGTTTACACTCAGAAAATAGGAGAACAATAGATCTACTCATATATTAATCAAATATACATTAAGAACAAAGATCTAGTCTCCTTATGTTGATCAGCAGTTGTCATTGATGTCAACCCAAGCAGCACCAGAGGCTAACCCAATATTGCATGGGAATTTTTACCTACCAAATTAATATATTATAGGTCAATAATACTTTTTATGGTTTCTACTTTTCAAGATGTTTCCTTTGATATATGGCACGCCATGTAATTCTTCACGGTTTGAGAGATATTCATGTTTGAAGTTTTACCCCCAGTCAGTGGGCTAAAACCCCATGGGGTTGGGGCATGGGTCATTGAAAAGTCATAATTAATATTTTTAAGCTCCTAAAATCCCTCCCACGTTCACTTTTTGAAGCCCCTCTCAACTTAAGAATTTATATAAATTGTTATCCTCATTTCCTCCTTATGCAAGGGATTCGGCCATCTGATACAGGTCATCGTGGAATTTTCGCTCTAAATTTTTTCTACGAAGGTTCAGAAGATGAAATTTTTATGAGGAAAATAAGAAATCCTAAGGAAGCTACTGTAAAAATTTTAGATCAAGATGCGCAATATTTTTGGAGATATGATCTGTGGAAGTCAGGGTTTTTGCAGGCTCCTGAAATTCATCTCAAAAAATTGACCTTGGTAAAATCGTCATAACTATCTCTCTGAGTATCAGATTAGAATTCTGTAAAAATTGGCAGATAGTGTATAGTATTTAATTTTCTATCTATCAATTGTAGAGCCAAATCAAGAAACAGTGACATGTGGCATGTTGTACGAGTGCACTCTGCTGAAACAGTCCATAATTAGGGCATTGTGAGAGATTGGGTATAACTCTCTCTTGAAGAATCCAAATTGGGTCAGACCTATGGCATTGGAAATATGACTCAAAGGAATACTATAGGACTGAAAACTAGATGTTTAGGATTTGAAATAACAAAGATACACCAGATTAAATATTGAGATCCTAGAAGGCAAGAAAAAGCTAGATCATGTGTTGTCAAGGGTTGCAAAGGACCAGACTTTCTATGGCAGAAAAGCAAAGCAAGGTGTAGCAGAGGGTAGCATGAAAAGAGAAGCAACCAAGGTGCATAACAGTAGCAAGAATTTCATCATATGAATTCTTCAAGTGGGTAGTACTGCATACAATCATTGTAAAGGTATCATTTTACTTAGTCATTGTAAATACATTATTGTACAAATTGTGCTAGTGTCTATCAGCCAAGGGTTGAAGAGGCAGTGTTGGGAGTTATAGGATCATCATTAGGTGGTTTTGTCAAAGTTGGGGTTATGGTCTAGTATATCTTCTTCTTCTGCATCATTCTATATCATTTTAAAGTGGACCATTTTCCTTGGTACGGGAGTCCATTCTTCTTTTATTCTTCTATAGGGTGGTAGGGCAATGCTAGGGTGAGTTGTAGCTCATTGGGTGTTGGGGCATCCATTTAGTTGACTACTAAAGAATCTTGGGCATTGGAGCATCCATCCAGTGGGAGTTGGAGAAGAATTCTTTTCTAGATTCTAGGAAGTTGGAGCTTTATTTTCAATTGGAGTTGAATATTAGAGAATTATTAGAAAAGCATTAGGTGGTTTTTGCCCCGGAGTGGGTTTCCACCTTAAAAACTGTGTGCATTTGTGTTCCTCTTGTTTTCTACTATCATTGTAAAAACACTGATAATAATTGAAGATTAAATAATGCTCTAATTGAAAGAAATACTGATTCACCCCCCCACCCCCCCCTCTCAGTATTTCCAACAATTGGTATCAGAGCTTGGTTCCTTCAATAACAGTTTAACAGTTGGAAGGAGGTCATGGAGCATACCAAGAATGGTGTACCTTTATTCAATGAAAATAATTATGCACTCTGGAAAGGAAGAATGGAGGTCTATCTCTTGGCGCAAGGTTACAAAGTATGGGACACTGTTCAAAATGGATTTACATCAACCACGGATGAACAAGGTAAGAAGAATTTGGTAAATGATGCAAAAGAAAAGAATATTATTATCGGTGGACTTATTGAATCTTCTTATCATAAGGTGTTGGGTTGTAAAACCACCAAAAATGTATGGGACAAGCTTGAGAATATATATGCAGGTGACTCAAATGTCAAAGAAGCAAAGCTTCAAATCTATAGAGCAAAATTTGAGCAACTTGGAATGAAAGAAGATTGCAACATTGCTGCATACTTCCAATACGTTGATGAAATAACCAATACTCTGGAAGGATTGGGAGAGCCAGTTGATGAGAAGACTATTATACGGAAGATTCTTAGAATGTTACCAGGGAGATTCAACCCAAAGGTATCGGTCTTAGAATACAGTGCAAATCTGGACAAACTCAGCAAAGAGGAATTACATGGAGTTATCATAGCATATGAAATGAGACTTGATGAAGAAGAGGGTACTTCGCATCTAGAAACTGCGTTCGTTGCATCTAAGAAAACCAATAAGGATAAACAACCTTCAATTGAAAAGACATGCACCTGCAAGTGTGAAGAAAAGGGAGATGATGAAGAAGGTATTTCAGATGAAGAATATGCTTACTTCACGAGAAAACTAAAAATTGGTAAGGGACAAATCAAAGGTAAACTTCCATTGATATGTTTCAGTTGTAATGAGGTTGGGAATTTTGTAGAAAAATGTCCAAACAGAAGTAATGGCAACTCAAAAGGAAAGAAAGGCTTTAAGAAAATCAACAAGCAAGGATCCAAAAAGAATTTTCTCTCTAAAGAAGATAGCTCATCATCCGATGAAGACAATGACAATGACGAAGAAGCCAATGAGAGAGTATTGTTTATGGCCAAGCACAATAAACAAGAGGTATAAAACAACGAAGAAGAAGGATGGACAATAGAATAATTTTATGAGGAAGCAATCAAGCTTATAAAATATCTCAAGGCGGAGAAGATCCGTTCCAATACTCTTGAAGAACAAGTTCAAGGTCTCAAAATTGAAGTTGAAGAACACAAATGCATTGAAGAGTCACTTCAAAATAAGTTGGAAGAAAGCAACCAAGAGAGGGAAGAATTAGAAGCCAAAGTAGTCTCGCTACGTGAGGAAGTGAAGAAAGGAAAAAATATCCAAAACTATGCCAACAGCTCAAGGGCATTGGAAGAACTCATCAACAATCAATGATCTTACAATGACAAAACTGGCATCGGTTACAAAGAAGAAGAAGCAGAATCTTCTACAACAAAATACAATGAACCTATGAGATCTGACATGCATGTAGACTTAATTGGACAAGATTCACAAGAACAACTTTGGAAGACAATTCCTCGACGAAAATTTCCATCCAGGTACCAACATATTTTTTATGGCTACTGTTATTCATGTGGAAAATTTGGTCATAAAGCTGTAGAATGTAGCATGTACCCTAGGAACGAATACAATTCCAGGAGATCTATCAAATATGAACCTCCCAGGGCTCCGCGAAAAATCAATAGATTTGAACATTTAAGAAATAATATTGAATGTTACAAATGTAGAAACTTTGGACACATAGCCAAAGACTGCAGACATGAAAATCCTCTAGAAGAATCTTCGAAGCCACAGAACGAACGAACATGGAAGAAGAAGAAGAATGATAATTGTGCTCTCACTTTCAAGGCTCAAAAGAACAAATATGTGTGGTATGTTGATAGCGGTTGCTCAACGCATATGACTGGAGATAGAAATAAATTTGTATCTCTGAAAGAGAAGAAGGATGGAACCGTGTCCTTTGGAAATGATGGATCTTCAAATGTTATAGGATCAGGTACTGTCACTCTCGGAAGAAAAGATGCTCTAGCCAAGAATTTTCTATTGGTTGAAAACATGAATCACAATCTGCTCAGTGTTGGACAAATGTGTGATCAAGGACACATAATACTATTCAACTCCACGAAATGTGAAATCAGGAAAGGCATGTATGGTGAAATTGTGGCTACAACAAGTTGAGCTCCAAACGACTTATATGTTATGGATGAGGCAACTAAAGCATGTCTAATAGCTAAAGAGGATGATACAATAATTAGTAGCAATGATGATTGACTAAGTAAGAAGTTTGCTACAAAGGTGCAAAGTGATTTCGAGATGTCTTTACTTGGTGAGCTGACATACTTCTTAGGGCTTCAAATATCTTAGCAAGAGAAAGGAATATTTATATTTCAAGCCAAGTACATCAAGGAAATGCTTAAGAAATTTAAAATGGAAGATTGCAAACCAATCCTTACTCTAATGATAACAGGTTGCAAATTTAGCATAGACGACTCATCTAAGGATGTGGATCAAAGGTTGTATAGATCTATGATTAGTAGTCTTCTATATGTAACAGGCTCCCGACCAGATGCTATGCAAGAAGTTGGACAAGTAGCAAGATTCCAAGCAGCACCAAAAGAATCACATATTAAATATTCACCAGCATTGGAATATCTTCGCCAGAAGCCTGGGATTCTGCCAAGTTCTCAATAGATTTTCCTTTTTTAGAATATAAAGGGGGCGTGGAAGTAGATTACAGGTCTGCAGGACGGTTGTGTGTCAGGGGGAGTGGAAGTGTGTATAGCTCTGCAGGATGGTTGTGTCTCAGGGGGAGTTACCCTTTGCCATTGATGTCAAAGGGGGAGAGAATTTTGTAGGAAGAGGTGTCATGATCACAGGGGGAGTACTTGTGTTGCCATCAATGCCAAAGGGGGAGATTGTTGATCAACGGTTGCCATTGATGTCAACCCAAGAAGCACCAAGGGCTCACCAAATATTGCATGGGAATTTTGACCTACAAAATTAATATATTCTGGGTCAATAATTCTTTTGATAGTTTCTACTTGTCCAGATGTTTCTGTTGATATATGGAATGCCATGTCATTCTTCACGGTTTGAGAGATATTCATGTTTGAAGTTTGTACCCCTAGTTAGTGGGATAAAACCCCATGGGGTTGGGGCAGGGGTCATTGAAAAGTCATAATTAATATTTTTTAAGCTCCTAAAATCCCCCCCACATTCACTTGTTGAATCCCCTCTCAACTTAAGCATTTATATAAATTGTGATCCTCATTTCCTCCTTATGCAAGGGATTCGGCCATCTGAAACAGGTCATCGTGGACTTTTCGCTCTAAAATTTTTTCCACGAAGGTTGAGAAGCTGAAATTTTTATGAGGCAAAGTTGAAATCCTGAGGAAGCTGCTGTAAAAGTTTCAAATCAAGGTGCGTAATATTTTTGGAGATATGATCTGTGGAAGTCAGGGTTTTTGCAGGCTCCTGAAATTCATCTCAAAGAAGTGACCTTGGTGAAATCATCATAACTCTCTCTCTGAGTATCGGATTGGAATTCTATAAAAATTAACAGATAGTGCATAGTCTTTAATTTTCTCTCTATCAATTTCAGAGCAAAATAAAGAAACAGTGACACGTGGCACATTGTACAAGTGTGCTTTATTGAAACAGTCCATAAGGCATTGTTAGAGATTGGGTATAACTCTCCCTTGAAGAATCCAAATTGGGTCAGACCTGTGGCATTGGAAAGACGACTCAGAGGAATACTACAAGACTAAAAATTAGATATTGAGGATTTGAAATAACAAAGATACACCAGATTCAATATCGAGCTCCTAGAAGGCAAGAAAAATCTATATCATGTGTTGTCAAGGGTTGCAAATGACCAGACTTTCTACGGCAGAAAAGCAAAGCAAGGTGCATCAAAGGGTAGCATGACAAGAGCAGCAACCAAGGTGCATAACAGCAGTAAGAAGTTCAGCATATGAAATCTTCAAGTGGGTAGTACTGCATACAATCATGGTAAAGGTATCATTGTACTTAGTCATTGTAAATAAATTATTGTACAAGTTGTACTAGTGTCTATCTTCCAAGGGTTGAAGGGGCAATGTTGGGAGGTATAGGATCATCATTAGGTGGTTTTCTCAAAGTTGGGGTTATGTTCTAGTATATCTTCTTCTTCTGCATCATTCTATATCATTGTAAAATGGACCATTTTCCCTGATACGGGAGTCCATTCTTCTTTTATTCTTCTATAGGGTGGTAGGGTGGTGCTAGGGTGAGTTGTAGCTCATTGGGTGTTGGGGCATCCATTCAGTTGACTATTGAAGAATATTGGGCATTGGAGCATCCATCATGTGGGAGTTGGAGAAGAATGCTTTTCTAGATTCTAAGAAGTTGGAGCTTTATTTTCAATTGGAGTTGAATATTAAAGAATTATTAGAAAAGCATTAGGTGGTTTTTGTCCCGGAGTGGGTTTCCACCTTAAAAACTGTGTGCCTTTGTGTTCCTCTTGTTTTCTTCTATCATTGTACAAAAATTGATAATAATTGAAGATTAAATAATGTTATAATTGAAAGGAATACTGATTCACCAACCCCCCCCCCCCTCTCAGTATTTCCAACACCTTATACAAAATACAAGATAACCCGGCAAGGGTTTCTTGTCAAACACTCTGCATACAAAATGTGATATTCAGAAAATTACTGAAAAATCACTGCAACACTAAAGTACATGAGTGTAGAAAGGTGAAAGATGTCTGATCTGATGTAAATCCCTCAAGGGCTTCCTCCCATGAAAATATTACCTCTTAATCAGAAGGAAACACTACAATGGAGCCACCAAACCATGGACTGAATGTTGCCTCCAAAATAATGCATTCCCTGGCTGGAACAGTGCTAGGAATGTATGGGAAATGTGTGGTTTGATACCATAGATTTGAAATCCACTCTAGAGCTCTCCAAATAGGTCCCTCAAGTGAAGTAAATCTTCCTCTAATGAGAAACTAGCTCAGAAGCCGGGATTCCAATCCCTTCCACAGCTGCACCCAGCAACACTGCACAGTCTCCGGTAAAAGCTGCGCGGATGAAGTTGGATGAAGCTTGGCCTAAAAAACCTGATGTGGAATGATGAATAAAAGATCCCCCAATGAGGCTCCTCAAAGGAAATAGGTGGGATTCTCGCTCGGGAACACCTGGTGCTAAACAAAACTGCAACCCTGCTACGCAGTAACGGGAGCAAAAGTCTGAGCAGACATGAAAAATAATCTAAGACATGATGAACAATGCTGCCATCCTATTCCTTATATAAAACATGAGTTTTCTTGCCCTTGGCCCCACTCAATTAGGTCATCTATATCCAAAGATGCATCTCCCTCCAAAACTGCGTTATTCCTCCTTGGATTCCTCCTCCTCGAAAACTGTTCTGTTGACTTAGTCAAAGCAGCTTGACTTTAACCCTGTTCACACATGGAGGTGTTTTATTAAGCTAGAAAGAGTGTCTCCTTTCACACTTAGAGTGTTTTTATCCTCCTTAGGAGACTTATGGGCTTTTCTACCCATTTATTCACTGACTAAAGCTGCTGCTAACTCTAATGTTCCATTTAGTTTGAGGCTAAAATTTTGGAACATTACAGACTACTACTATTGTAAATATGTTTTTATATCAGTGATACAGAGTGGTTTTGTTCTTGACAGACCTGAAATTATCATGGGGGCTTTAATGTTTTATTGATATACATCTTATTTTTTAATACTTGTAGTAGATTTCATTGCTATTACTCAGAATTCATAACTCTATGCTCTGACTTCTTTTAGTAATGAGATGACTGTGTTTTCCTATGTTTTATGAGTGAATTTACTTTGAACCACTAGTAATAGATTTCATTGCTATTACTCAGAATTCATAACTCTATGCTCTCACTTACTTTAGTAATGAAATGACTGTGTTGACCTATGTTCTATGAGTGAATTTCCTTTGTTAAAGACTCCTATCTGCCTCAGCTTCCATGTCAAGAAACCTTGCTACTGAACCTACTAATTTTTTGACTCCATAGCCCAGTGGTAGCAAGCCTTCATATTTTCAACCTGCAAACATACAAAACCACGACAAAATTCATAGAGTTAGCCATCTAGTACTATCATTATCTAAATCATAAAAACCCCTTGAGAGAGCCTTCTCAGACTGAAGAGGCTAAGCTTCATTCAAAAGTTGGTTTGAAAGAGTTACTCCAATTTGACCATTGAAGCAACCCAACAAGACTCAATTTGGTGATAACATTAGTAATGTTTCTTAGGAGTTCTGTAAGGTTTGGTATGAACCTTCTTAAGAAATTTATCTTTCCAACAAAAGATTGCAGCTCTTTGAGGTTTCTTGGGTGACTGATTTGCAGTATTCCCTCAATCCTTTTTGGGTCAATCTTGATCCCTTCCTCAGATATGATATGGCCTAAAGGCTTCCCTTCTTGAAGGACAAACAAAGTTTTCTTGGGATTTAAAGATAGACCTTATTTTCTGCACTTTTCAAAGACCTTTCTTAAGTGAGATAAGTGGTATTCATTAGTTTTTGAGTAGAGTGTGATCTCATCACGATATATCACAATGAAGTAACCTATTTCTTTAGAGAAAGAAATATCCATGGCTCTTTGGAAAGTGGCCCCAACATTCTTTAACCCAAAAGGAATTTTAACATACATGAAGGTGCCCCAAGATGTTGTGAAATTTGTCTTGTGTTGATCATATGGGTGTACGAGCACCTGATTGTACCATGAAACACCATCAAGAAAAGATATTATTTTGGAGCCCACTACCCTTTGCAATATGTGATCCATTTTTGGTAAAGGGTAGTTGTCTTTTAGGGAGGCTTTGTTTAAATTTCTGAAGTCTATGCATAGCCCAATTTCTCCTGTCTTTTTCGTCACTGATACAAGATTTGAAACCCATTCTGAGTATTTGAGTGGGACTATTATTCCAGCATCATACATTTTTCTTATTTCTTTCTAAACTAGTGGTAATTGGACAGGGTTTATTCTGCGCAATTTCTATTTAAAGGGTTTCTGGTTTTCTTTGAGAGGAAAATTGTGTTGAATGATCTCAGTATCATAGGCCTTTAGGTCTTCATAGCTCCAAGAAAACACATCACTAAATTCTTTGAATAGATCAATATATTTCTGTTTTATAAGAGCTGGTAGTGTTTTTGACAGTTTTATCATATTGGGTTCTTGTTCACTGCTTATATTGCATTCTTCTACATTTTCTTTAGTGGATTCCATCTTTGGATTTTTAGCAACATTGTTGATATCAAAATTTTTTTCTAAAGGGACTAGTCCTTTTGGAAAGACATTATCTCTGAACTGTAGCACTTCAAAGTCTTCTTTTTCGGGATCTGCACACAATTATGTCTCATGTGGGTCATCTTTTGTTAAAATATTTATATCAGCATCATCAGGGGGCTCTTTTTTATATGTTTGTTCCTCGGCAGGGCAATCCTTTTCATGACCTGAGTCTCACTCTGGTATTTAAAACTCATTTCTGGACTGCAGAAAATATTCAATCTATTTTTCCCCTTCAAAAACTTGCCAATATTTTGTGTTATCATGGACTGTTGTTCTGTATTTGAATTTTATTCCGTATTGTTTATTATGATAAGTTTTTTGAGAAGTACTGGCTACAAATTCTAGTCCACTGGCAAGGATGTCTTGGTTTCTTGGGACAAAGGCAAGATCATATTCTTCGAATGTTTTAAGGAGGTTGAGGGCATCATTTCTAAATGCTCTGAATCTAGGATGTTTAGTTTCAATTCTCCCTTGATCTACCTAAGAACTAGCTCAGAATCCCCACAGACAGCTTTCCTTTTGGCTCCTAATTTCTTGAGTAATTGTAGCCCTAGTAGGAGTGCTTCATATTCTGCTATGTTATTGGTGCATTGAAAGTTTAGCTTATATGAATGACCCTCTGCATGTTTGTTCTCTGTGTTGTGTACCCAAACACTTGCTTTGGATCCAATTTTACCGCAAGAACCATCAAAATTCATGCTCCATAGAGGTTCAGTCTCAGATTTTCCATTATGTTCAGGATTATGATCTCCATCATGTTGGTTATTTTCTACTGGGATTGACTGTTATTCTTCTTCCTCTTCTATTTCCTCTCTTTCCACTAATTTTTCATTATTTGGTACTTGATCATTTATGTTTTGATCAAAAGGATAAATGAATCAAGGTATGTGTTGACAGAATAGAGATGGGAATTGTTAGGCTTTCCTTGACTGTTGACCATGTATTTCATATGAGTTTCCCTATACAGTCTTCTTTATTGACTAAAGACAGGTATGGTAGCATAGGTCATGTCCATTTGGAGGGTGCCTTGAAGTTTAGCTCCCCATGATATTGAAAGGAGCATGCCATATTTAGGGGGTATGTCAGCCACTACAATATCCATTACTAGGCTTTTGGCTAGTATTTGTGCTATATTAACACATAGATATTTGATTAGGCCTATACATTTGAATCTACTGGAGTCAAATGAATATAAGTCTTTGTATGGTCTAGTTATCTTAAGACCTAGTCTTTCCATAACTACTTTTGGCATGAGGTTATGTGAAGCTCCTAAATCTAACATGGCATTGTGGAGGATCTCATCATGGATGTTTAAACTGACATAAAATGGAGGGACATCTCCCTCTTGGAATTTAGCTTCTACTTCTTGTTCAAACAAAATTTTAGGTTTGTCATCATTTAAATTTACAGAATCAACATTATCTCCTATGTTTAAAGATTTCAAAACTTGGGCTCTATATACATCTTGGCCAACTAATTCAGTAAAAGGTATTGAAATTTTTATCTTGGCAATCTCATTCTCTATAATGAAGGGTGTTTATGTTTTTGGCAGATTTAAGTTGGTTTTATCAGAAACTGTTTTTACAGCAAATTCAGCTTGCTGATTTTTATTTGGGATCTCAGTTAAAACAGTTTTTTTAGGGCCACTAGTTGATGTACTAGTGATGCTTTGGTTGCCATTATGTTGGTTGTTTTTGTTTCTGTTTTCATTAGAAATTTTAACCAATATATTTGAAGCTTCTGATGTTCTTTTACATCATTCTCAGGGGTCTTCCTAGCAAAAATTTCTGGGTTCTTTCTCTTGGGAGTGTCTTGGGTTTTCTTGCTTCTAAGGTCATACTGCCTATGTACTTCCATTATGTTAGGTCCTTATATTACTAGTATAGTCCCTTATTGGTTTAGTGTAACCCCCTTATTGTTATTCTTGTACCCTTGTAACTCCCATATTGTTATTATTCTACCCTATATTGTTAGGTCGGCTACGATTACAATGTGGCCCCATGGAATCCTATATATAGAAAGGAGGTTTTTTCATTAGTATCATCCAAGAATTGTTCATTATGTAATGTATTGGAGGTTTCCCCCTCAAAGTGACTGATTTATAAGGCGTGATCTCTCTTTTCTTCTATTTTTGCAGCTGGTTTCACAACATTTGGTATCAGAGCTTTGGATTCTAGGGTTTCGCTGCCCCAAATAGGTCATCGTGGAATTTTTGCTATAAAATTTGTTCTATGAAGTTTAAGAAGCTGAAATTTTTAGAGTGTGAAGCTGAAATACTAAGAAACATCATAAAAAAATTGCAGAGCTTGGTTGACAATATTTTCAGAGATATGTTCTATGGAAGTTAGGTATTTTTACAGGCTCCTGAATTTAACCTAAATAGATCATTGCGAAATTGTCGCTATAACGTTTTTTCTACGAGGTTTCAGAAGCTGAAATTTTTACAGAGGGAAGTCGAAATTCTGAGGAAACTCCTCTAAAAATTTCATATCTTAGTTCGCAAATTTTTTGGAGATATTATCTGTGGAAGTTAGGATTGTTTCAGGCTCCCGAATTTCATCTCAAAGAGGTGACCGTGGGAAAAACATTATAAATCTCTCTCTGAGCGTCGGATTTGGATTCTATAAAAGGTGGCCATAAGTACACAGACTATAATTTCGGTATATCAATTTCAAACCCGAAGGAGAAAATAGTGACATTTGGCAATTCATAAAAGTTCACTCTACTGAACCATTCCATAATTAGGTCGTCATGGGATATCGAGCATAAATTTTCCTTGAAGAATCCAAATCAGGTTAAACCTATGGCATTCAAAAGAAGATTCAAAGGGCTACTTCAGAGCCAAATTTCAAATATTGAAGATCCAAAATCACAGAGATAATTCAGTTTCAATATCGAGCTCCTCAAAAGAAAGAAAAATGTATGAATTGTTTTCGAATTACATAAGTCTAGATTGAAAAAAATTAGTTTGAATTTTTTCCAATGGCATATTGAAGAATAGATATCAGTATTGGGTTCTAAAATTCCCCCTAAAAAAAATTCAACACCCATTAAGTCTTCAGAAGGCCCTACTATGGCTCATGAAGAAGAAAAAACACAACATGAGATATCAAAATTACAAGAGCAAGTGCACCAAATTTCACTATCGCAAAGAGCAACAAAAAATGAAATGGAAGTTTTGAAGAAAGGCGTGGAAGATGGATGGTTTGAGGAAAGGCTTGGAAGCTAAGATGAATGGTTTGGAAGCTAAGATGGATGGCATGGAAGTGGGAATGGAAGCTAATATGGATGACATGGAAGCTAAGATCAATGAAAAAATGAAAGACAACTTGGAAAACATGAAGAATGATCTAAAAGCAGACATCGAAGGTTTGGCAAATTTGATACAAGAAATGTTTCCTAATGGCGAAAAGATAGTAGTGGAAACACATGATGAGAAAAAAATAAATGTTAATTGTGATTTAATAAACTCTAATGTTGGATGGAAGAACCACCATATTCCAAAGATGGATATGAGGAAGTTTGATGGCAAAGACCCTGTAACATGGATACTACATATGGAGAAATATTTTGATCTCAATAATGTGCAAAACACACAAAAGGTACGCATTGCAACTTTAAATTTATAACAAAATACATTTGTATGATATCGATGGTCAATTTTTATGGAGGAAATGATAGCACATTATGAGGATACAAAGAGAAACACCTTCTTTAGCCAATTGATAAATCTCAAACAAAAGGGTTCAGTGGCAGAGCACATTGAGGACTTCAAAAAATTGAGTATAAGGGTAACTAATATTCCAAAGGAACATAGGATTGATGTCTTCATAGGGACTTTAAAGGATAACATCCAACATGAAGTTCGCGTTTGGGAACCTAATTCATTGGAGAAGGCATTCAGGTTGGCAAGAAAAATTGAATGTAAAATTATGGTGATAAGGAAGCCTACCACTCACATCTATAAAGATGGAAGTGTTGCTACTCCTAGACTTCCACAACCTACAAGGTTGACACCACAACAATTGGAAGAAAAAAGAGCAAAAGGGCTTTGCTACAATTGTGATAAAAAATACACTAAAGGTCATAAGTGCACTGATAAGAAATTATTTTACATAGATTGTGAAGAGGAGGAAGAAAATGAAGAAGAAACTTCAAAAGTAGAGGATATACACCAGGAAGAAATCCTATAAGAAGAAGAAATCAGTCCGACCATATCATGTAATGCATTGGCAGGAACTACCACTCCTCAAACTCTCAAGTTAAAAGGACATATCAAGAAGAAAAAGGTAATAGTGTTGATTGATTCAGGTAGTACCCATAATTTTATTCATTGTAAGGTAGCCAAGGAATTGTTTCCTATACCTAGCACCAGAATGTCAAGTGATGGTTGCAAATGGAGAAACTATAAATTGCTTTAGAAAATGCCATAATATCAAGCTAGCCATGGGGGAATATGTATTGAATAGTCTAATGCTTTCCATCCCAATGGGAGGTGTCGATGTTGTACTAGGAGTTGTTAGGAAAAATACTGAGAGGGGGGGAGTGAATCAGTATTTAGGGCATACTCAAATATTTTTACTTTTTCATGCTCTAAAACCCATACGCTACTTTTCTGAACCAGACTCGCGTATACACACGGATATCCTTCATAAAACTTGCATATACACAGAGATCTTACTATGCCATTAATTCTTCACTTATATCATTCCATCATTCATTCATTAGAAGTTGAATAAACAGTAAGCATGTGCAGTAAGAACAGAATAAATCATCACACATAAGTAACACACATGAACACCAGGATTTTAGGTGGAAACCCAAGTCGAGATAAAACCACCACTGCCGTTGCTCAGCCTTCAATATTTTATTATAAAGAAAACATCTTACAACTTATGTACTGGCGCAGACTCATACCAGTACGCAAGCACCCACCTGCGCTCGTTTACCAGCCTCTCCTGGAAGGGAGCACCGACCCCCTGCTCTCGTTTACCAGCCTCACCTGGAAGGGAGCTACGACCGCCTGCTCTCGTTTACCAGCCTCACCTGGAAGGGAGCTACAACCCCCTGACTGAAGGCTACAACCCTCAGCACCACCATGGACCACGTTTCATCAATTTTCACACTGGATCCAACAACTTCAATAGAGCACAACTTGCAGGCCATGTTTCATCATATTTTCATACTGGACCACTCCACATATTTAAGCTCAATCATACATCAAACTAATACATATAACTCACTGAAAGATATCAGAAAACCAGTAGAACAGATCAGACATTTCTTACCACAGACTTCAGCAAACCCTAGTTTTGCATACGCGCTTCTCTTTCACTGATACCGCATATATACATGCTTCCGTGCACATCAACCCGCGTATACATCTGCACATTTTACAGAACCAACTTCACAACCCATACGCGCTTTCGCTTTATCCAACCCGCGTATATACGCGCTTCCACTGTTACAAACTTGCGTATAGATCTTCAGACATTCTAGGGTAGCATACTTCTTCAGATCAGATATACAGTTCAGATTTTACGCTTCACTTCAGATACATGTTCGCCTCATCTCAAATCTAAGCATTCCATAAACAGATCTAGAAGATACAAATACATTTCAGATCTAGATTCTCTTCTTCATCATATTCTTCATAGGTGCATCACAGATTCAGATCTATCATCAAACTATTACCCTTTCCATTCAGACATACTTCAAAGTGAAGTATTCATTTAAACCCAGACCCATGCACACACTTTGCTCAATGAATTTCTTCTCCTTATATAGTTTTACCCTTTATCAATACCATGAGCCAAAACCACATTACTTTCGATGGTATTCTTGGACGGGATCACATAAACGAATCATTACTCAATACAATGGGTCAATACCATGGTTGTTACCCCTGGTTTTAAAAATTTAGAGCGCTTTTTCCCATACGCGACTTGGCACGTTGTTTCCCGCGTGCATACGCTACTTCATCTAGACAAGTTCGCGTATGCATTGAGACATACTCTTTTCATCATGTTCTGGCACATACTAACATTCCTTCCATCATTACCTTCTGTACTCATTGTAGATACATCAGATTTACATCATTTAACAAGTTCATCAAGACACATTCCATCAAGGACGACTTTATCAAGTAGGTTGCCATCATCTTCATCAAGTGGGTTGCCATCAAGGACAACACATTGCATCATATTGCCAACAATCTCCCCCTTTGGACTTGATGGAAACCATGATGGTGTTTGATCACCACAACATATAGATACATTAAGCATAACCATTATTCTCCCCTTATTCAAACACCATGTCACTCTCCCCCTTTGACATCAAGGGGCAAGACTGACCAAACACATTCTCCCCCCCCCCCCCCCCCCTTTTCTCCCCTCATGTAGAAAGAAGAGTTAATCGTAGATCCGATATGCACCGAAATTACTATGCTCCCGAGTTCATGTTGAATGTTCATACACAAGTACATGACTCTATGACCTTCCTATCACCAAGGACTCAGTTACATCAAAGATCCAACTAAGTGGATTTACATAAGAGACTCAACTACCCATCAAAGTGGGTTTAAAAATTCTGACTCAACTACCCAACCAAGTGGGTTTACAAATTGAACAAGTCCTTACATGACTGAATATTACAATTTTACATCATGGGTCTCATCATGACCTTTTCATCAAATTACAAGTATGACTTTTTATGACCAATACTAGAAAGACCTCAAGAGAGAGATCATATATTAGAACCATCATAATGCCAACAATGCATTATACTCAACAAGGCTAGTGCTCCCCTTGAAAATGTGCATCCAAACATCCTTTCCATATGGCCAAGGCTCCTCCTTAGCTTGTGCAACCTAAACATCTTCAACAAAGAATCCATCAAGAACCATCTCTCAAGATAATCGTCCGTATCTTTGAATCATAAGACTTCCATCTTATCCAAAAGCTACTCTTCGTCAAAAAAGCACTGGCTCATCCATGTAATCTTCATCATTAGAAACCATGTATCATATCATCATTTGTGAATTGAGAGCTGCTGATACACCAAGGCCGACCGATGCTCCCCGAACCTCTCGCTCCCGATCTTCACCATACAAGTTTGACACACGCATACGCGTCTGTCTCACCGTGAACTCACGTATACGTAGGTTTAGTTTATATCGAACCCTCGTATGGAAAGTGAAATATTGAAAACTTCACATTCCTTCATCTCCCCCGAGTTTGTACCACCCGTACTCCGTTTATCACATCGATGCTCAATAATAACAACTTAATAACCAAATCAACCATGAGAATCATCATACATCGCTCCCCCTGTGACAATACATTACAAATCCCTATAATGTATCTCACATCACTTCTGCAGTCATTAAGAGAAGTAAGCTTCAGAAGCGGATGACTGCAGTAGGGTCAATATTCCCTACGTTTCTGACCGGTCCTCCTTCTTTTTCCAAATTTTCTTGAAATTTATGTTTGTGTGATGGAAATTATCCAATTTCTCAGATTTGTTCGTCCTGCATTTTTTTCTACATGTTCATACTTGTTGCAAGCATAACATCTCATGTGACCATAAAAGTAAGCATAAGGATCATAATGTGTTTCTCTATTCTTTCTTCTAATGCAATCAACTGCTTTATGACCAAACTTACTGCATGAAAAACAATATCCCTTAAAGAAACCAGAGTACCTTTCTATGTAGAATCTATTTTTTTGTGACTGAAACAATCTGCTTCTGCAATTGGCTGCAACATGCCCATAATTATGAAATTTAAAGCATTCAACATTATTGAATGATTTCCTTTGAGTGTTCATGATTGTCGGTTGACTTCTTGTTTCTTTCAACTCTTCAGGTTTTGCATTGACATCCTTTGACTCTTTAGCACTTCCTTGTGAACTAGATTCTCCTTTAACATTTTCATGAAAACCAAGACCAAGTTTAATAGCAGGAGACCTTTGACTACTAAGAATATTTTCCAGAATCTTAGTACTATCTTGAAACCTCAAGAGTTTATCCTTTTCTTCTAATTTACCTTTGAGAATGTTTACCTCAACCTCCAATTGTTGGCATTGCTTCTTCATGCTTTCTTCGACCCTTTTTCCTTCTTCTATTTGATCATTCAGTTTCAACATTTCTTCTTTCAACCCATTTTCTTGTTCTTCAAATGCTTGTAGAAGTTCTTCATTCTCCTTATACGATTCTTCTTTGACAGAGATTATTTTTTCTTCAAGTTCTTTATTTTTGTTATTTGATTTTTCTAGATCTTCTTTGAGAGAGATGATTTCAGCTTCAAGGCTTTCACTTCGATTGGTTACTTCATCCTGCATTCTTTGATGTATTTCTATCTGTCCCTTCATTTTAGATATCATATCATTGTAGATAACTTCTTGCTTATTAGATGCTCTTTGTTGTTCTTCAACTTTATTCTTGAGGGCTTCTTCTATATCCATAACACTTCCTTCACTGTCTTCGTCATTGCATGTATAGGTAAGAGAGATACAAGAATAATGATCAATACCTGTTTCATCTTCTTCATTTTCTGTTGCACATGTTTTTTGAGGTATCTCCTTCCCTTGAGTAGCCTTCTTCTTTTGCTTCTTTGCCATGAGCACTTTCAGATCTTGGTCAGAATCTTCTTCATCTTCACTGGACACTTCATCATCATCTTCATTTGCATAATAACTCTTTCCCTTTTCAAATTGTTTCCCTTTACCATGTTTTTCTCTATAAGGACATTTAGCAGCATAATGACCAACTCTTCCACAATCAAAACACTTGAAGGGAAGCTTACCTTTGAATATTCCAGTACCTAATTGGAGTCTTCTCACAAAATTTGCTTCTTCTTCTTCTGATATATAGCTGGATTCCTTGACAACTTTTCTTTTCCTTTTGCACATGCCTTAAAGGCAACGTCTTTGATTTGAGAGGGACCTTCTTTTCTCATTTCGAAAGCAGTTAGGATACCATGTAGTTGAACAACAGTAAGAGTTTGCAGATGTTGCCTTTCTTCAATAGCTGATACTTTTGACTCAAATTTTGAAGTCAAAGATCTTAAGATTTTTTCCACCAGAGTAGTATCGGTTATGGTTTCACCCAAACTTCTCATACGATTTACAATATCATCTAGACGTAAAAAGAACCGGCAATACTCTCATCTCTATGCATCCTTAAATTTTCATATCATTCAATTGCAAGAGTTTGGAGTTTGCACTTTTTTACCTTTGTATCTCCTTCATAGCTTAGGATGATTTTGTCCTTATTATTTTCCTGAATTTAGCTGCATCACTTTAGCAAATTCTGGTTCAGACATGCTTCCTAATAATACATTGACTGCTTTGGCATTGATTTCATATTTCTTCCTTTCTGCTGCATCAGTGGGAATACTTGCCAGATATTGATAACCTCCTTCCATGATTGCCCATACTTCTGCACCAAGATTTTGCAGATATGCTTTTGTTCGTATCTTCCAGAATAATAGATTATCTCCATTGAATAGAGGTGGCCTTATAGACATTACTCCTTCATGACTTCCCATTGCGACAGATCTCCTTCAAGCGATCAAGCTTCTACAGAAAAACCTGCTCTGATACCAATTGTTGGAAAAATACTGAGAGGGGGGGGGGGGGGGGGGTGAATCATGAGATTTAGGGCATACTCAAATATTTTTACTTTTTCATGCTCTAAAACACATACGCTACTTTTCTGAACCAAACTCGCATATACACGTGGATATCCTTCATAAAACTCGCTTATACACAGAGATCTTATTATGCCATTAATTCTTCACTTATATCATTCCATCATTCATTCATTAGAAGGTGAATAAACAGTAAGCATGTGCAGTAAGAACAGAATAAATCATCACACATAAGTAACACACATGAACACCAGGATTTTAGGTGGAAACCCAAGTCGAGAGAAAACCACTGCTGCCATTGCTCAGCCTTCAATATTTTATTATAAATAAAACATCTTACAACTTATGTACTGGCACAGACTCATACCAGTACGCAAGCACCCACCTGCGCTCGTTTACTAGCCTCTCCTGGAAGGGAGCAACGACCCCCTGCTCTTGTTTACTAGCCTCACCTGGAAGGGAGCTACGACCCTCTGCTCTCGTTTACCAGCCTCACCTGGCAGGGAGCTACAACCCCCTGACTGAAGGCTACAACTCTCAGCACCACCATGGACCATGTTTCATCAATTTTCACACTGGATCCAACAAATTCAATAGAGCACAACTTGCAGGCCATGTTTCATCATATTTTCAGACTGGACCCACTCCACATACTTAAGCTCAATCATACATCAAACTGATACATATAACTCACTGAAAGATATCAGAAAACCAGCAGAACAGATCAGACATTTCTTACCACAGACTTCAGCAAACCCTAGTTTTGCATACGTGCTTCTCTTTCACTGATACCGCGTATATACGCTCTTCCGTGCACTTCAACCCGCGTATACATCTGCACATTTTACAGAACCAACTTCACAACCCATACGCGCTTTCGCTTTATCCAACCCGCGTATATACGCGCTTCCACTGTTACAAACTTGCGTATAGATCTTCAGACATTCTAGGGCAGCATACTTCTTCAGATCAGATATATAGTTCAGATTTTACGCTTCACTTCAGATACATGTTCGCCTCATCTCAGATCTAAGCATTCCATAAACAGATCTAGAAGATACAAATACATTTCAGATCTAGATTCTCTTCTTCATCATATTCTTCATAGGTGCATCACAGATTCAGATCTATCATCAAACTGTTACCCTTTCCATTCAGACATACTTCAGAGTGAAGTATTCATTTAAACCCAGACTCATGCACACACTTTTCTCAATGAATTTCTTCTCCTTATATAGGTTTACCCTTTATCAATACCATGAGCCAAAACCACATTACTTTCGATGGTATTCCTGGACGGGATCACATAAACGAATCATTACTCAATACAATGGGTCAATACCATGGTTGTTACCCCTGGTTTTATAAATTTAGAGCGCTTTTTCCCATACGCGACTTAGCACATTGTTTCCCGCGTGCATACGCTACTTCATCTAGACAAGTCCACATATGCGTTGAGACATACTCTTTTCATCATGTTCTGGCACATACTGACATTCCTTCCATCATTATCTCCTGTACTCATTGTAGATACATCAGATTTACATCATTTAACAAGTCTATCAAGTCAAGAATAACTTCATCAAGTGGGTTTCCATCAAGGACAACACATGCCAACAATCTCATGTCATCATCTTCATCAAGTGGGTTGCCATCAAGGACAACACTCTGCATCATATTGCCAATAGGAGTACAATGTTACAATCTTTGGGCATGGTAGCTTTTAATTTTCAAGAACTTTTCTTGAATTTTTTTTCGGAAGGAAAGGAAATCGATTTACGGGGTATCCCAGGGAAGCCAGGAAATATAATAATCTCTAATTTCATGACAAAGGTTATGAAGAAAGAAAAATGGAGCGTAATTGCACAACTATGCTCACTAGAAGTTCCAACATCAAAATCATCTATTTCTCCATATCTCCAAAAAGTCTTGGACAATCATTCCAAGGTGTTTGATACTCCCAAATGACTCCCACCTATTCATGATCATTATCATGCCATAAATTTTATTCCAGTAAGTGTTCCTCAAAACATCAAGCCTTAGAGATATCCTTATGTCCAAAAGAGAAAAATTGAACGTATGATTGCAGAAATGTTAGAGGTTGGTATAATTCAACCTAGTCAAAGTTCTTTCTCTATTGTAGTAGTATTGGTGCACAAGAAAGATGGATCATGGCGCATGTGTCCAGATTATAGGGAGCTCAGTAAGCTCATTATTAAAGATAAATTTCCCATTCCTGTGATTGATGAATTACATGGAGAAATTTATTTTACCAAGTTGGATCTTCATTCAGGATATCATGAAATTGGAATGAAGACTGAAGATATTCCAAAAACAACATTTTGAACTCATGAGGGTCATTATGAATTTTGGTCATGCCTTTTGGCCTTACCAATGCACCTTTTACATTTCAAGGGTTAATGAATTCCATTTTCAAACCCTTCCTTAGAAAATTTGTGCTAGTATTTTTTGATGATATACTAATCTACATCAGTTCTTGGAATGATCATGTTCTACATGTTGACAAGGTGCTCAAACTATTGGAGGAGAATCAATTATATGAAAAAACATCCAAATGTTTCTTTAGAGTACAGGAGGTGGAATATTTGGGTCATATTGTATCTCACGAGGGTGTTAAGGTAGACCCTAACAAAATTAAAGCTATTAAGGAATGGAAAGTCCCCACAACCATAAAGTAGTTGCATGGATTTCTCGGGTTAATAGGTTATTATCGCATGTTTGTTAAGAATTATTGGAGAATAGCAGCACCTCTAACAAAATTATTGAAGAAAGATGCATTTTCATGGACCCCTGAAGCAACTAAGGCCTTTGAACATCTTAAAGAGGCAATGTGCCTACCACCGGTCTTAGCTAAGCCAAAATTCACAAAAACCTTTATTATGGAATGTGATGCCTTAGGAAATAGAATTGGTGTTGTTTTAATGCAAGAAGGAAGACCTATTTCTTTTGAAATTCATTCAATCAAAGGAAATTATTTACAAAAGGCTATTTATGAGAAGGAAATGTTGGCAATACTGCATGCACTAAAGAAATGGACACCTTACCTAATGGGAAGACACTTCAAGGTAAAAACTGATCATGATAGTCTTAAAAGATTTTTGGAACAAATAATATCTTCATAAGAGTAGAAAAAATGGGTCACAAATATGTTGGGTTATGACTTTGAAATCGTCTACAAAAAATGGATTCTAAATGTTGTTGTAGATGCACTCTCAAGAAAGGATGAAGAGGTGGAAGCATTGCTTTGTGTTATTTCAATTATCTAAATAGATTGGATAATCGAAGAAAGGAATGAATGGAAGAAGGACAAAGAAGTATGGAATCTCATTCAAAATTTGCAGCAAGATCTTAGTACATCTAATACATTTAGTTGGAAAAATGATTCCTTATGGTACAAATATCACTTATATATTTGCAAGAATTCCCAAATAAAACAAAATATTATTTTGGAATTCCACACTTCTCCTTTAGGAGGAGACTCGGGATTTTTAAAAGCTTACCACAGGGTGAACAAAGAAATTTTTTGGGATGACCTTAAATATGATATTAAAAAGTTTGTGGTGGAATGTTTGGTTTGCCAGCAAAATAAAGTGGAGACTGTTAGCCACCTATAAATTTTTTGTCAAGCAAACAGGTGGCTAAATATTTTTCTGAGCCTTCAAGAAATACATTTCCTCTGAAAAAATATCATTCTTGAAGCCTCTATGTGTCCTTTTCCTTTGAAAAGGTCTTCACTGTTGTTTCCATCAAAAAATCCTCACTGTTTGTGAAAAAATTGTGCTCAAAGAAAGCCTCCATCTGCCCCCTTTATCCCTGCAAATTTCCCATTTTAACCCCTTTTTTCCCTTCTTAAAATTCCCAAAAAACCCCAAAAATCCTTTCCTAAGTCTTCTAAACCATCAAATTCCCCTTTTTAAACCATGAGAATCCCTTCATTTGGTGAAAAAACCCCTCTTTTCACCTACCGGAACCACTGTTTAGCCTTAAAAAACGTTGTTTTTAAGCCTAAAACTCACTTTCACCATATATTAGGCCTAAACCCCTTTCGAATAAGCCCCTTAAGCACTTCCCCACATGTGACCCACGCCCGAGACTAGGCACTAAAGCCCCGGGTGCTAATCGCAATCAGAAGATCGATGGTGAGCGCATTTCTTTTGTTAGATGGAAAATTTCCGATGCGAGAGTTATTTGGTCTATCAGCCTCCGCCGAGATCTCCGACGTTGATATCCTTAAATGATCCAATGGCTAGTGCTAATCGCATTCACCGCCAATCACAATTGGGAGTTTGTTATGTGCGCTTTCGTTTGTTACTTGAAATTTCCTGATGCGATGAAGTTTTTGTTCTATCGACCGCGGGTGCAATATCCACAGTCAATCTGTAAAGATCTAACGGTCTGTGCTAATCTCATGCTGCGTCATCAGCCTTTCTCCATTCCCTTCCTATTTTGATCTCCACCGTTGATCCTTAAACGATCCGACGGCCATCGCAACACCGCCAGTCGCACCAATTCTTAAGTGCCACCCTTCAACTCCCCGATTGGCCGACTCTTGATTGCATCCTGGCTGTTGAATCCACAAGAACCAACAGCCAGGATTTGATCTCTTACTGCCCCTGTGTCCCCCAATTGGTGATCCCCGATCCAATCGTGACCGTCGATCTCACCTTGATCCTACAGTCCACATGCAATCGCAACATTAACCATCGGAGTTTTGGCCCCCGCCTTCTCCGATTGCTATTGGATCTCAGCCGTCCATCTGATAAGATCCAACAGCTCTCCTTTCTCCCACCCATTTCATTTGACCTTTTTCTTCTGCCTCATCTTTAAATCTCCGCCGTCCATCCCTTGGATCTAACGGTCAAGATTCATTTCGCTCACCATTATAACCTATTTTCCCTTTGTACATCAGCGCTCCCAGCTTTTGATCTCAACCATCCATCGCGCTGATCGGACGGTCCACATTCAAACCGCTTTTGACTTGGCCCCTCACTTCGGACCGCGCATCTTTCCTTTATCACGCTGCTACCTCCACCGTTAGATCTCATCGCCCCACATCCAATGGTCAGGAAGCATATCGTGTAACTTTGGCGTCCGAACTTTAACAGTTTGAAATCGCGCGATATGAGCGGTTTTGTTTTGCCACGTGTCGGACGGCAAGCTATATCGCATTTTTTTAGGCAAATTTCAAAACCATTCTTTTGTTGTGCGAAAATAGTTGTTTTCTCCAAAAACCATTTCCCCTTTTTCTGCCTCCGAAAGTCCATCATCCAATCTCAACCGTCGATCTGATCCCGATCAATGGTTCATACTGCATCGTGTATTTCATTCATATTTCTGTCCATTGGGCTTCCACAGAGTTTCATCGGATGATCCCAGCCGTTGATATCCTCCTGAGATCTAACGGTCCACACTCAATCACCCTCCGCCCATGCCGGTCCCACCATTCAAAGCCCAATTTCATTGATTGTCATTATTTCCCTATGTATTTCGCCCAAAGGATAAAACTTTGTGTTTTAACATTAAAGTTAGTTTTCTCTGCCTAACCTTCCAAAGCAATCCCCCATGCAAATCTCAACCATTGATTATCATCTGCCCATCTAATCTAACGGTCCAGAACCTTTTCTTCACCAGGCCACCATCAGATCATTTTTTCACCATTTCACAGCATTTTTCAGCTAGTTTCCACTGTATCCACCACATCCATCATTGCTGCGCTGCCATCTTCGCAGGCCTCCACAGTATCCACCTCCACTCCCATGGATTTCCTTAACATTTTTATTGTCTTTTTGTAGGGTTACAGATGGCGTAAACCGTTATTGCTCACCGTCACTGTCATAGTGACACAAGGCACATAATATCATTTGCAGAGCCAGATATTGCAGAGAGAATGCCTAGGAAGGTTTTGAACAAAATATTTCATTGAAAGACTAGTGTTTAACTCTATAAAACCTCCAGTGCCCTTAAACTGCATTTCCATAGACAGAGACAGTCAAAGAAGTAGCAAAGAGTATCAATGAAATATTAAAGAGGTTTAATGCCCGTTATTGAAGATTTTAAGCTTTAATTCAATGTTTAAAGGGAAAATGTACAGATTGAAGATCTTATGAATGACACAGAAGGCCTAATAAGGCCTAAAGCACATAAAAAAAATCCTATCATTGTCCCACATCAGCAGAAGTTTCTTTCTCGAGAAAGGACAAAGTCCCCATAATGTTTTTTATTCTCCATCAATGTTCTCGAGAAGATCACCACCCTGACAGCAGTCCTAAGATTGCCCAAGCATTTTTTATACAACATGGCAGGCCTAAAAGTAATTTAACTGCCTTACTTGCCCCAGAGTACTACAGAGTACTACAGCTGAAAAGTACATCAAGGAATATACCTATGAAGTTATAATCAGCCTGTCGAAGACCACTCTTTCATCCAAAGAGTACTGAAGTCAATGCAGAGATATTAAGACAGAATGGGCCTCGAGCTCCCTTCTCCTTCTATTTTAATGTTTCATTTAAAGTTCCATCTACCTCCTCTGCCTCTCTTTAGCTATAAAGCTCTTGAAGAATACATTGTAAAGGTTGTTGTTTGGATAACCGTGGATTGTAAGTTGTTTCTCTTGAGATAGAGTTCTGTGTGTATCAATTGTAAAATAGGCTGAGAAGATGATTTCAGACTGAATATCAAGCTATTGGATGATGGTTTATATGACTGGTGTTTCTCTTTAATATGACAAGCATTTTCATTGGATCCTGATTTAAAGCAGCGGTGATGTGTTCTATCTTTGTCTCCGTTTTCCTTCTGTAAGTCATCATATTCTGTTTCTTTGATAAGAAATCAATAATATGGCTTAGGATTTATCCTTTTATGGTACCCTAATGCTTCCTTCTCTTCTTATCTTTGATTTTTTCTACTAATTGTGCTATCTGAGAACAAATTAAAGATAATTTAGCTAGTATAGTAGTTGGTTTTCCTTGATTGCTAATGCATGAATTTAGAGTTTGTTCTTAGATGTTATGGTCTGGTTTTAATTGAAAGAATTAGGATACTAGGAGATTAGAGTTGATTATGTCTCATTAGGGTCCTTTTATAACAGTTAAGATTTTCTAAGATCCCTTAAGTTGAATGTTAAAGCATTGAAGGTTCAAAGTATTTCTTTGATCTCAAGCTTCACATTTGTGTTAAATATTAAGTGTTTCTATTGTCTGAAGAGTTAGCCTCATTAGGAGTTTGATCACAGATGGTTAAGGCATGCCCTATCCCTGGATTAGCTCTCAAGGTGATCACCTCGGAAGGTTTCCTTGTCATTCACCTTCATTCCTTATCATTTCATCCCACACTGTCATCTTTAAAAGATCCTCTATTTTAGATGACTAGCCCATTTGAAAGCCTTGGATATTGAATTGCAAGTAAACCCTTTTATGAACCCATTGCCCAATGGACTTTAGTTCTCTTTTAATTGTCTCCCTATTGCCAAAATCCTTCTTTGCTCACCTTTGTCTTATAGTGGACCCTTCTTTCATGTTTCCCAAAAACCAAATAAACAAACAAAACAACAAACCTTGTGCCATATAACTAGCCTAATACCTTAAATTTGAACTTCAAAGACATATATTCCTTTGCCTTTTATAGAGAGATCCCTTTCTGGACCCAGGAGGGCTAGATCCTGAGGTCCCAAAGTGGTTTCATACATTGTCTTATCTTTTGGTATCGCCAAATCTGCCAAAACATAAGAACCCCAAAATAATGGCAACTCCGCTAGGGAACTTTGAGTAAAACATTCCTTGAATCATATCTAAGAACTCAAAGAAGACCATAGTAGCCTTGGTTTGGTAGTAAATCACTGTGGTGGACAGTAGACTTCCTTGAAACACTTTAAACCTTCCACCTGGTGACTCCACAGTTCCTTAATGATTAAAAGACTCCATTGGTGATCAATAGGCCTGCTGATTATCTTGGTTTTCACTAGACTCCATTGGGAGACCAGCTTTCATTACAACATCAACCATATTAGAAGAAAAACATAGGATTAAGATTCTTTGTCAAGAGACAGACATACTGGATTCAAGAACAATCTATACAAGAGCTTATCCTAACCCAAACCCACCTGAAATAGTTGACAACCTAAAGAAAATTCTTATGAAGTCTCCCACCCCTAGAAAGCCAACTATTATCAGATCCATTTATAGAGCTAAATTTGCACTAGAACACTTTACAGCTTTATTAGACACTCATTTTGACTTAGACTTACCAAGCAGTTTACCAAGAACTAAGTCATTCAGTGCTTTATATCAGACAAACCTTGAGCCTCCAAGTTCACCATCTCACAGCGGTCAGCACATTAGGGATAGAGAGACCCCTCCATCTACACCTCTTGATATCCATTTCATTCAGAACTTGGGTCTCTCTCATCCTAAATCAGCTCAACAGTGTGTTGTTGGTCCTAGTGTTTCTGTCATCCATATACCTACTGCTCAAGCCTACCTCCACAAAACACTATCATGGTAGCATGGTATGCCCCTGTAGTGTTATCAAAGCCTCTAGTGCCTTTACCCAATGATTATTAGTCAAAAATCCCTCATTTCACTGGAAAAGAGTCTGCCACAGCTCAACACCACGTAGATAGGATGGCAGATGCCTTTGACTACATGGAAATAGATGATGAGACTGTTAAAATGAGAATCTTCGCACATAGTTTAGGAGGAGAAGTGAAGAAGTGGTTTAAAGGCCTACCTCCCAATAGTATCCATGATCTTCCCTCTTTACATCAAACCTTCATAAACAAATAGGAAGTCAAAAGTAACCCTCTCCAAATCTTAGCAGAATACAAGAATCTTAAGAGAAATGTAGGAGAGAGTGTCCATGACTATTCTAGAAGGCTCAACAGTGTTTACAATGCACTTCCACCACATATGAAACCTCCCCAAGGGATGGCCTTAGTAAAATACCTTGAAGGCTTTGATGCTGACATGGCTTACCAGCTTAGGGAGAGAGATTATAACACATTGGAAGACATGTAAAAAGGAGCAGTGAGTGTAGAAGAAAACCTAATTGAAAAAAGAGCTAGAATGAGGGCTGAGAAGAAGGTAACCTATAGGGATGACACTGTAGCTTCCACATCTGATCCCAAATATGACAGTCCAGCCAAAAACATGGAAAGGATAGAGAAAATGATGGAGAAAATGGTTTTCATAGTTAGTAATCAGAACAAAAACCAAAATCACAAATAGAATCATAACTTTAAGAGAAACAATCCCCCAAACAGACAGAGAGACTCTGATCAACAAGTCATACCCCCATTCCAAGAGAATTTCCTTAATGAGGATGAGGGGATAATAGAAGAGTCTGAGGGAACCACAATAAACATGGTGGAAGGATACAACTCGATCCACGACTGTTGAACAGAAGATAATCAGACCTCATACTCACACTAGGATGAGGAACGGTTAGAATCTGAGGATTATAGGTTGGGGTTTGAAAATTCCATCATGCAGGTCAGAGAGCAGTATGAACTCAAGAGCAAAAAGAGCTTAGACACTTCCAAACCAAAAGCCTCTGAGATTACCATTAAGAAGAGACCTGAGAAAACTCCTAAAGTGACTGCTGAAAGTAACAAATCATCAGCTAAGAGTTCTGGGAAAAAAAAGAGAGAAGGACAGCCAAAATAATGATAAGCAAAGTCTAGAAACCAGTAGCACTAGCACTGCAGCTAATTCTCCTGATAAAACAACTTCAAACATTGTACATAGTGAGAATCAGCAATCTGATTCTGTCAATAAAATGGTGGCCAATAAAACATAATTGAGCCTTTCAATGAGTCCATCTCCTTTCAATCTGGAAAGTGAGATAGCCAAGATCAAAATTTCAGTGCCTCTCACTGAGTTGGCCACCCGAAATTCATATAAAGGTCAAATTTTGAAAGCTTTAAATCTAGGAGAAAACAATGACACTGTCAATCTAAGTGATGATCAACCAGCCCTCCTGTTTGTTCCAAAGATAGAAGGGAAGTTTCAGGATGGGGTAGTACCTCCTTTTTATATCAGCCTCAATATCCATGACAAAATCCTTCACAATGCAATGCACGACTCTAGGGCTTCACACAACCTTATTCCTAAGGTAATTATGGAGAAGTTAGGCCTAGAAATAACCAAACCTTATAAGGACTTATATTCCTTTGACTCTATTAGGGTGAAGTGCCTTGGCCTAATCAAAGATCTTTGTGTGAATCTGACTCAAATCCCAGCCAAGTGCATGGTTATGGATGTTGTAGTGGCAGATGTGCCACCTAAGTATAGCATGTTGCTATCAAGGTCATGGGGAGCCAAGCTGCAAGGTACAATGCAAATGGATGGGTCATATGCCACAATCCTTGTCTTTAGCCAGATTAGGAGACTGTCTAGAGAGGCACAAATGAAGTTTATTGTTAGCAGCCCTGAAAAACCTGAAAATTCACCTCTATACTCTGTCCATACAGATCTGGACTCCTTTATCCTTTTCAATGATGAATCCATAGATGAGCCAGAGCTTGAAGACAAAGATGTAAACAATAGAGTAGAGCCCATAGATTTTAACATAATGGCCACTCTAGACATAGAAGAAAATGAAGAATAAACTTTTGAACAGTGAACTAAATCATAAACTTAGAGTGAACAAAACCAAGACTGCGGACCGCAGATTATTCCCCATTCTGATGATTAACCCAACATGATTGAGAGTAACCCTCAAAGCAAAGCATCCTAGATTGAGAGTATAGAGAAACGATGCCATGGATTTACTGAAAACCTTTGTAGAATACAAACTTGTGTTTGTTCCTAGGAGTTAGAACATTGTTGCAAATGGATTAGCCTGCATAGCTAGTTCATATCATAAATCACCTAGTGACAAAAAAATCATCATTCAAATGAAATATAGACCTGCAGTGCCTGATAATGAGAAATATTGGCAGGTCTTCGAGGGCAAAAAGCAGATAGAGGATTTCCTGCTTGGCAGGAATAAGTTTGAATTCTCTGATTCAGACTCTAAATCTGAGGAAAACTACCTGAGTGAAGAGCCCCCCAATGAAGAAAAATCACCCATAAAGTAGAAATAAACATGTTAACTGAAGAACTTGGAACTCAAACTAAAGAATATCTAAACGCAGAAAAAGAAGACATTGAGGTGCTGTAGTCAAAAGACAAGAACATACCCAGAGGACTAGCACCTTTAGAGGATCTTTTCGATTTTAACGACGTAGTGAAGAAACCCACTATTGAACACATGGAGTCGGATGTCGAGGAATGAAACATAGGCACCGAAGATAAGCCTAAGATGATTAAACTAGCTAAGTCCTTGCGAGTAGACATGAAAAAGAAATACATAGATTTATTTAAGGAGTTAGTTGTTGTGTTTTCCTGGAGCTATGAGGACTTAAAGGCCTACAATACAAAAATCATCCAGCACAAGATTCCCTTGAAGGAAAACCAAAAGCCCTTCAGACAGAAACTTCGCAGAATTAACCCAGTACAACTGCCTCTAGTTGAAAAGGAAATCAAGAAAATGTATGAGGCAGGAATCATAGTGCCTCTGAGGTTTTTCGATTGGGTTTCCAACCTTGTAGCTGTAAGGAAAAAGACAGGCGAGATTAGACTGTGCATCGATTTTAGAAACCTTAACAGAGCTTCACTTAAAGATAATTACCCCTTACCAAAGATGGAACACATCGTACAGAAGGTAGTAGGCTCAAAAAGGATCTCCCTGTTAGATGGATTTTCAGAATATAACCAAGTTTTAGTACTCCCAGAAGACCAACTTAAGACAGCTTTCACCACTCCATGGGGCACATTCATGTACGTGAAAATGCCTTTTGGACTGATGAACATTGGCGCGACCTTCCAAAGAGCTATGGACATAGCCTTTTCAAAGGAAATAGGGCACTTCATTGTCATTTATCTTGATGACATAACAGTCTATTACAAGACTGATGAAAATCACCTTAAACAGTTGAGAATATTATTTGAGAAATGTAGAAGGTTCGGGCTCTCATTAAATCCCAAGAAGACTGTATTTGGCCTTCAAGAAGGTAAGCTTATCGTCCATATTATAACATAAAAGGGGATCAAAATAGACCCGAAAAGAGTTGAGGGAATACTATATATTAGTCACCCGAGAAACATAAAAGAACTGCAGTCATTTATTGGGAAAATTAACTTCTTGCGGAGGTTTATCCCCAACTTAGCGGAACTCCTACGAAATATGGCTGAAATGCTTAAGAAAGGAGTGGGAGTTAAGTGGACTATAGAAGCCAAAAAATCTTTTGAGTTCGTTAACTTGCACTTACCAGGGCACCAGTCTTAATCAGCCCTGAATTTTCAAAAGATTTCCTGATATTTTCCTTTGCCTCAGAGCATACAGTGGCTATAGTCCTGCTTCAGAAAAATCAAGAGGGACAGGAACAGCCTATTGCTTTCTTCAGCAAGGCATTGAGGGATGCACCCTTAAAATATAACATAATGGAAAAACAGGCCTATGCCTTGGTAAAGGCCTTGAAAGACTTTAGGGTGTATATTCTACATCCTCACACCATTGCCTACGTGCCTAACATAGTGGTTAAAGACATTTTGTCCCAAGATCCAGATAGAAAGAGGGGCAAACGGATTGCTGTAATATTAGAGTATGACCTGGAAATAAAACCCACAAAACTTATCAAAGGTTAGGGCTTAGCTCAACTAATGGTTGAATCTAACTTGCAAGCCCTTGACATAAACATGGTAGATGCCTTGGATGAACATGAATGATCGCCTGACCCTACTGTGGAAGGACAATTTCAAAACTCTCCTTGTTATTCTGACATCCTGTATGTGCTCACAAACCTTAATGCCCCTCCTGATTTATCAAAGACTAAAGCCAGGTTCCTAAAGTTAAAAGCTAGGAACTATTTCATTTTAAATGAATGTTTATACTGGAAAAATGCAAATGGTTTGTTGCTTAAATGTCTACCTGAAATTGAAGCAGAGAGGATTAACATGAGTTCCATGCAGGAGAGTGTGGAGGCCATTTAAACTGGAAAGCCACTGCTAACAAAATACTCAGAGCTGGCTATTACTGGCCTACACTTTTCAATGACATCCACAAAATGATAATTACCTACCATAAGTGCCAGATATTTGAGGGCAAAAGAAAGCTCCTCCCTTTACCATTACAACCTATCACTGTTGAGGCTCCCTTCCAACAATGGGACCTAGATTTCATAGGGGAGATCCATCCTGCTTCCTCAGCCCAACACAAATGGATTCTCATAGCCACAGACTATTTTTCAAAATGTATAGAGGCCATCCCTTCTAGGAATGCCATAGATTATGTTATTATTAAATTCCTTAAAGAGCACATCCTCTCTAGATTTGGCTGCCCTAGGAAGATAATCACTGATAATGCTGCTGCTTTTGGATACAACAAGATGATTGATTTTTGTCACAGGTATCAGATTGCACTTGGTCATTCTACTGCTTACTACCCACAAGGTAATGGGCTAGCAGAATTATCAAATAAAATTTTGGTGACCATCATCAAAAAGCTGCTTGAAGAGAATAAGAAATCATGGCATAGTAAGCTAGTGCATGCTTTGTGGGCTGACAGGTTAAAAACTAAGAAATCCATTGGGATGTCCCCATATCAATTAGTCTACGGAACAGAGGTAGTGTTTCCAACCCACCTAGGAGTACCAGTGATTAAATTGGTACAAGAGATACAGACAGAAGAGGACAACATGGTAAGGATAAATCAAACTATACATCTCCAGCAGACAAGAGAAGAAGTCTACAACAGAGCTCTGAAAGTGCAAGAAAACATTAAAAATTTGTCTGACAAAAGAACAAAGGCTTATGACTTCAAAATTGGAGATAAAGTGCTTAAGTGGGACTCTAGGAGAGAAGACAAAGGAAAGCATGGCAAATTTTATAGTTTGTGGCAGGTTCCTTACATCATCCAATCCACTATTGGTCCAAATGCCTTTTTTCTGCAAGATTTGGATGGTACAGATCCGTTTGGGGGTCCTATCAATGGCAGGATGCTCAAGCATTACTACTGTTGATTTCCAGTTAAAAATTTTCATTTCCATTGTAAATACCATTGTTGTGTTTTGTTTTTGAAGAAAAAGAGAAAAATGTTTCAAAAAAAAAAGAGAGAGAAAGAGAGGTTCAGACATGCTCAAAACATGAACCTCTGAAGTTCCAAAAAGAATGGCTCAAAAAAGCTTAAAACCTCAGCCAAAAGAAAGAAAAGGGTTGGTTCTAATATGCTCAAAACCTGAACCAGCTAAGAAAGGAGAAGAGTAAGCTCTAACAGGCCCAAAACCAGAGCTGAAGTGAAGAAGAAAGTGACTCTAACAAGCTCAAAACCTGAGTCACAAGGAAAAGAAGGATGCTTCAAAGTTTCATAATTTCAAAGCCTTCAAAATTTTGGTTCCAATTTTCTGCAAGTTCAGTTCATGTGCAATTGTCTTTATGCCATGGACCCACAGCAAACCAAACAGTCTAATCCTGGTTTGACTGTTTTTAAATTTCTGTTGTAGAATGTAGATAAAGAAATCTGCTAGACAGTTTAATCCTGGCAGATATTAGTTTAGGTAGAGAAACTATGAGGCCAACAATTTAATCTGGTCTCATGGAGGAATAAGGGTAGAATTAGATTAGTTTTTTTTCTACTTTCAATGAAAAATGATGAAGAAGGTCTGCAAATTCAAATGCACCTTGAAGAAAAGAATGTTAGGACTGTAGGATCGGTAGGTAGATTGTTTGGAGAATGTTTTCCACAGACTTAATATCCACCATGTTTGTAGCAGCTGAATCAAAGAAGAAAAGGTGGTTCAAAGATCAGGCATCAGGCCTACTTCCCAAAGAATATTTCTGAAGTTCTTGACATCTTCAAGAAGATGCCAATCCCATGTGGAGCCACCGTTAGCCACCTATAAATTTTTTATCAAGAAAATAGGTGGCTAAATATTTTTCTGAGCCTTCAAGAAATAAATTTCCTCTGAAAACATATCATTCTTGAAGCCTCTATGTTTCCTTTTCCTTTGAAAAGGTCTTCACTGTTGTTTCCATCAAAAAAGCCTCACTGTTTGTGAAAAAATTGTGCTCAAAGAAAGCCTCCATTTGCCCCCTTTATCCCTGCAAATTTCCCATTTTAACCCCTTTTTTCCCTTCTTAAAATTCCCCTAAAAACCCCTAAAATCCCTTCCTAAGTCTTCTAAACCATCAAATTCCCCTTTTTAAACCATGAGAATCCCTTCATTTGGTGAAAAAACCCCTCTTTTCCCCTACCAGAACCACTGTTTAGCCTTAAAAAACATTGTTTTTAGGCCTAAAACTCACTTTCACCATATATTAGGCCTAAGCCCCTTAACCACTTCCCCGCATGTGACCTGCGCTCGAGACCAGGCGCTAAAGCCCCAAGCACTAATCGCAATCGGAAGATCGATGGTGAGCACATTTCTTTTGTTAGATGGAAAATTTCTGATGCGAGAGTTCTTTGGTCTATTAGCCTCCGCCGAGATCTCCGCCGTTGATCTCCTTAAACGATCCAATGGCCAGCACTAATCACGTTCACCGCCAATCGCAATCGGGAGTTTGTTATGTGCACTTTCCTTTGTTACTTGAAATTTCCCGATGTGATGAAGTTTTTGCTCTATCGACTGCGGGTGCAATATCCACCATCGATCTGTAAAGATCTAACGGTCCACGCTAATCTCATGCCGCGCCATCAGCCTTTCTCCATTACCCTATGATTGTGATCTCCACCATTGATCCTTAAAATATCTGACAGCCATCGCAACATCGCAGCACCGCCAATCGCACCAATTCTTAAGTGCCACCCTTCGACTCCCTGATTGGCCGACTCCCGATTTCATCCTGGCCATTGAATCCACAAGAACCAACAGCCAGGATTTGATCTCTCACTGCCCCTGTGTCCCCCGATTGGCGATCCCCAATCTAATCGTGACCATCGATTTCACCTATTTGATGGTCCACACGCAATCACAATATTAACCATCAGAGTTTTAGCCCCTGCCTTCTCCGATTGCGATTGGATCTCAGATGTCCATCTAATAAGATCCAACGGCTCTCCTTTCTCCCGCCCATTTCATTTGACCTTTTGCCTCGGCCTCATATTTAAATATCCGCCATCCATCCTTTGGATCTAACGGTCAAGATTCATTTCACTTACCATTATAACCTATTTTCCCTTTATACATCGACGCTCCCGCCTTTTGATCTCAACCGTCCATCACGCTGATTGGACGACCCACATTCAAACCGCTTTTGACTTGGCCCCTCACTTTCAACCACGCATCTTTCCTTTATTGCGCTGCTACCTACACCGTTAGATCTCATTGCCCCACATCCAACGGTCAGGAAGCATATCACGTAACTTTGGTGTCCAAACTTTAACAGTTTGAAATCGCGCGATATGGGCTGTTTTGTTTTGCCATGTGTCGGGTGGCAAGCTATATTGCGTTTTTTTGGGAAAATTTCAAAACCATGCTTTTGCTATGCGAAAACAGTTGTTTTCTCCGAAAACCACTTCCCCCTTTTCTGCCTCCGAAAGTCCATCATCCAATCCCGACCGTCGATCTGATCCCAATCAACTGTTCATATTGCATCGCGTATTTCATTCATATTTCTGTCCATTGGGCTTCCACAGAGTTTCATCGGATGATCCCAACCGTTGATCTCCTCCTAAGATCTAACGGTCCACACTCAATCACCCTCCGACCATGCTGGTCCCACCATTCAAAGCCCCATTTCATTGATTGTCATTATTTCCCTGTGTATTTCACCCAAAGTATAAAACTTTGTGTTTTAACATTAAAGTTAGTTTTCTCTGCCTAACCTTCCAAAGCAATCCCCCCAGAAAATCTCGACCGTTGATTATCATCTTCCCGTCTAATCTAATGGTCTAGAACCTTTTCTTCACCAGGCCACCATCAGATTAGTTTTTCACCATTTCACAACATTTTTCGGCCGGTTTCCACTTTATCCACCGCATCCATCACTGCTGCGCTGGAATCTCCGTGGGCCTCCACAGTATCCACCTCCACTCCCATGGATTTCCTTAACATGTTTATTGTCTTTTTTCAGGGTTACAGACGGCGTAAACCGTTATTGCTCACCGTCACTGTCATAGTGACACAGGGCGCAGAATATCATTTTTAGAGCCAGATATTGCAGAGAGAATGCCTAGGAAGGTTTTGAAAAAAATATTTCATTGAAATACCAGTGTTTAACTCTGTAAAACCTCCAGCGCCCTTAAACTACATTTCCACACACTGAGACAGTCAAAGAAGCGGCAAAGAGTATCAGTGAAATATTAAAGAGGTTTAATGCCCATTATTGAAGATTTTAAGCTTTAATTCAATGTTTAAAGGGAAAATGTACAGATTGAAGATCTTATGAATGACACAGAAGGCCTAATAAGGCCTGAAGCACATAAAACAAATCCTATCAGTGTCCCACATCAATAGAAGTTTCTTTCTCGAGAAAGGACAAAGTCCCCATAATGTTTTTTATTCTCCATCAACATTCTTGAGAAGATAACCACCCTGACAGCAGTCCTGAGATTTCTCGAGCAATTGTTACACAACATGGCAGGCCTAAAAGTCATTTAACTGCCTTACTTGCCCCAGAGTACTACAAAATACTACAGCCGAAAAGTACATCAAGGAACATACCTATGAAGTTATAATCAGCCTGTCGAAGACCACTCTTTCATCCAAAGAGAAATGAAGTCAATGCAGAGATATTAAGACAGAATGGGCCTTGAACTCCCTTCTACTTTTGTCTTAATGCTTCATTTAAAGTTCCATCTAACACCTCTACCTCTCTTTAGCTATAAAGCTCTTGAAGAATACATTGTAAATGTTGTTGTTCGGATAACCATGGATTGTAAGCTGTTTCTCTTGAGATAGAGTTCTGCGTGTATCAATTGTAAAATAGGCTAAGGAGATGATTTTAGACTAAATATCAAGCTATTGGATGATGTTTTATATGACTGGTGTTGCTCTTTAATATGAAAAGCATTTTCATTCGATCCTGATTTAAAGCAGCGATGATATGTTCTATCTTTGTCTCTGTTTTCCTTCTGTAATTCATCATATTTCGTTTCTCTGATAAGAAATCAGTAATCTGGCTTAGGATTTTTCCTTGTATGGTACCCTAATGCTTCCTGCTCTTCTTATCTTTGATTTTTTCTACTAATTGTGCTATCTGCAAACAAATTAAAGATAATTTATCCAGTATAGTAGTTGTTTTTCCCTGCTTGCTGATGCATGAATTTAGAGTCCGTTCTTAGATGTTCTGGTCTAGTTTTAATTGAAAGAATTGGGATACTGGGAGATTAGAGTTGATTATGTCTCACTAGGGTCCTTTTCTAACACTTAAGCTTTTCTAAGATCCCTTGCGTTGAATGTTAAAGCATTGAAAGTTCAAAGTCTTTCTCTGATCTCAGGCTTCACCTTTGTGTTAAATCTTAAGTATTTCTATTGTCTGAAGAGTTAGCCTCATTAGGAGTTTGATCACAGATGGTTAAGGAATGCCCTGTCCCTGGATTAGCTCTCAAGGTGGTCACCTCAGAAGGTTTCCTTGTCATTCACCTTCATTCCTTATCATTTCATCCCACACTGTCATCTTTAAAAGATCCTCTGTTTTAGATTACTAGCCCATTTGAAAGCCTTGGATATTGAATTGCAAGTAAACCCTTTTATGACCCCATTGCTCAATGGACTTGAGTTCTCTTTGAATTGTCTCCCTATTTCCAAAATCCTTCTTTTCTCACCTTTGTATTATAGTGGACCCTTCTTTCATGTTTCCCAACAACCAAATAAAACAACAAACCTTGTGCCATATAACTAGCCTAATACCTTAAATTTGAACTTCAAAGACATATATTCCTTTGCCTTTTATAGAGATACCCCTCTCTGGACCCAGGAGGGCTAGATCCTGAGGTCCCAAAGTGGTTTCATGTTGTCTTATCTTTTGGTATTGCCAAATCTGCCAAAACATAGGAACCCCAACAGAGACAATTAAGACCCCGGTTCTTCTACAAACTTTACGCATTCGAAGTCAGCTTTGGGAGGAGATTTCAATGGATTTTATCACAGGTTTACCTAAGTCTGAAGGAAGGAGTGTCATCATGGTGGTAGTTGATAGAATTACCAAGTATGCACAATTTTGTGCATTATCTCATCCATTTAAAGCAAGTACAGTTGCTACTTCATTTATGGAAACAATTCAAAAGCTACATGGAAACCCAAAGGTTATTGTAAGTGACAGAGATCCCATTTTTACAGGAAATGTTTGGACAAAATTATTTTCTTGTGTGGGTACTCAAATAGCTCATATCTCATCTTATCATCCTCAATCCGATGGTCAAACAGAGATAGTGAATAAATTTTAAGAAGGATATATTCGTTTTTTTGTATCTGATAAGCAAGCACAATGGGTCAAGTGGTTACCTCTGCCTAAATGGTGGTATAACACTTCCTTCTATACTATAGCAAAAATGATCCCATTTATGGGACTTTATGGATATCATCCACCATCCATCATATCTTCTTTAGGGGAAAATTCTAGGGTTCAAATAGTGGAGGATCACATTGAGCATCAACAAGAAGTTCTCCAACTCTTAAAGGATAACCTAAATTTGGCACAAAATCGAATGAAACAATAGGCAGATCAACATCGCAGTGAGAGAAGTTTTGATGTGGGAGACTGGGTAATTTTACGGCTACAACCATACAAACAAATGTCCCTCAAGAAAGTTAAGAATGATAATAAATTATCACCAAAGTACTATGGCCCTTACAAGGTTTTGAAAAAGATTGGTACTATGGCATACAAATTGGAGCTTCCTCCTTCTTTGTGAGTGCATCCAGTTTTCCATGTTTCATTCTTAAAAAAGGTTATAGGGGACAAACTTCCAGTTCAAACAATATTGCCAGAATTTGATGAGGAAGGAAAAACCATATTGGAACCTGAAGCAGTCACGAAAACAAGAACTCGACAACTATGAAATCAATCAATGTCAGAGTATCTCATCAAATGGAAGAACTTACCCATGGAAGATTATACATGGGAGGATGAGAATTTAATACAAAAGCATCCAGATTTATTCAAGTGTTGAGGACAACACCTTTTCGAAGGAAAGGAGCATGTTAGGTCCTTATATTACTAGTATAGTCCCTTATTGTTGTTAGTCTAAGCCCCTTATTGTTATTGTTGTACCCATGTAACCCCCATATTGTTATTATTGTGCCCTTAAATTACTATTTTTAGGTCGGATAGGATTACATTGTGGCCCCATGGACTCCTATATATAGAAAGGAGGTTTTTTCATTTGTATCATCCAAGAATTGTTTGTTTATGTAATGTATTGGAGGTTTCCCCCTCGAAGTGGCTGATTTCTAAGGCATTTATCTCTCTTTTCTTCTATTTTTGGAGTTGGTTTCACAACACATTATAGCATTTTTGAAGCCTTGTTTATATTCATCGGATTCTAGGTTCTCTTCTTCAAATCGAATTGGGGAAAGCACACCTTGTTCCTCCTCACTGACGAAAATAGTATCCTCATGATTTACTCCCATTAGATTGATTTGACTATGTTTTGGTTCTTCAGTTACCTCCCCATCCTCATCAGCATAGTTTTCTTGGAAAGGAGGCCTGATTTTCTGATTAGGTTCCCTTTGTTCTCTTTGTCTTATTTGAGGGTGATTTCTTCTAAAGTTTTAGTTTTGGTTTTGGTTTCTATTTTGAGGAGCTGTTTGGTTTTCTCTGGGGTAAGCTCTCTCATTCATGTTTACTCTTTCCATCATCCTTTCCATAGTTCTAAAAAATTTATCCATCTTAGTATCAGATGATGAAGGTGCAACCTCTTCCGTATATGTGACTCTTCTTTCATTCCTCATTCTGTCTCTTTTGGCAATCAAATTGGCTTCTACACTTACTGCTCCCCTCTGCATGTCTTCTAATGTAAGGTGTTCTCTTTCTCTTAATAGATAAGCCATCTCTGGATCAAAACCATCTGGAAATTTCACTAGGGATAAACCCTGTGGGGGCTTCATGTGAGGAGGAAGTGCGTTATATACATTTTTGAACCTAGTGCAGTAATCTTGAATACTTTCTCTTGCATTTATTTTGAGGTTCTCATACTCTAATAGGGTTTTAAGAGGATTTTTATTTATTTCCCACTTATTTATGAATGCTTTATGAAGAATAGGGAGGTCATGGATGCTAGTAGGGGCTAAGTTTTTGAACCATTTCTTGGCTTCTCCTCCTAAACTTTGGGAAAATATTCTCATTTTAATGGTCTCATCTTCTATTTCTTGGTAATCAAAAGCATCATTCATCTTATCTACATGTTTTTGAACGGTTGTAGGTTGAGTTCCATCGAAGTGTGGGATGTTAGATTGGTAGTCATGTGGTATAGGCAATAAAGGTTGTGGTAACACTAATGGGGTATACCAGGCTGCCATGATTTTTGGTTGGGGAAACAAATGAGGGTTAGCAAGTGGAGGGTTTACAAAAGGAGGTAGAGGGTTTAATGGAGGAGGGTGAGAAATGGGTGTATGAATGGGGTTTGAAGTTAGTACAACAGGATTCTGCTATAAGGTGGATGGGTCTAAAACTATCTGGCTTATCCAACTCTAATATCTAGTCCTAGACAAGCTTTGTTCTAGGGGTGAGTCATATAGGATATTCTGCAAGTATCTAAGGTTTTCAGGTAGGGAACTTGTTTTGTGAATTGGTCTACTAACATGTAATATTCCTAAATAGGGAAATCAACAATATAAGCACTAAAAACGATTTTTTCAGAAATCTATGCTA
This sequence comes from Pinus albicaulis, assembly GCA_034641835.2. Classification (NCBI taxonomy): domain Eukaryota; kingdom Viridiplantae; phylum Streptophyta; class Pinopsida; order Pinales; family Pinaceae; genus Pinus; species Pinus albicaulis. The sequence continues at coordinate 603,851,988 of CM076569.1, forward strand.
TGATAGTCAATAGCATCCCATGGATCCATTTGTTTATAAAATATAGTAACCAAATACAAAAGGATATTAGAAACACATCATGATAGACGAGTTAAACAAGCCTCCCACACCCAGAATAACCCAAAAACATTGCAACCCCAAGATTACTGCAACACAGAAATACTGCAATAAGTGAAAGTGCAGTTTACTAAGAATTTATGCTATATAAATAGAGAGACAAATGGATCTGATGATATATTATTAAAGAGAGATGAAAAATTGAGATCTAGTCTCCTCTACACAATTCCAAGATAACCCGGGAAGGGTTTCCGAAAATACACCCAAATAAAAATGGTGATCTACAGCCCTAGGAATGAAGAGTCACTGCAAACTGAAGCTTATGAGATATAAGGCTGAAATAATATTGATCTGATGTAGATCTCCTCAAGGGTCTCCTCCAATGAAAATTTGAACCCTTCACCTACAGGAAAACACTCTAAAAGAGCCAAAAGATCCTCCTCTGAAACTGCCCTCGAAAATAACACAATTCCTAGCTGAAACTACATTGTAAATGATGGGAATAGGTTATCCTGGTGCCAAATATTTGAAATTTTCTCAGAATCCTTCCTTGCTAATCTCCCAAGAGAAGGAATCCTTCCTCCTATGAGAAACTAACTCAGAAAGTGGGTTTATCAACCCTCCACTGCAAAACCCTGCAACACAACACAATATTTTGCAGAAACTGCGTTGTAGATGAAGACTGAAGCTTTTCTATAATACTGAATGTGTGGAAATTATAGATCAATACTCTCCCAAGAGGCCTCTCAAGGAAAGAGGTGGGATTCCCGACCGGGAACACCCTGTGCTAAACAACACCAACAATATTAGTTAAAAAGTTCAAGAGAGCAAAAGTCTAAATAGACATATCAAAATAATAATCATAAGCTAACCTCATATGGCTGCCATCCTCTTCCTTATAAACAATGTGATCATTCTCACCTTGGGTCCCACTCATTAGGGTTTCCATCATCATGAAAATAATCTCCCTCCAAAACTGCGTTGTTCCATCATTAATGCCACTCCTCCATAACATCGTTGTTTGATTTTGTCAAAGTTGACCTAGTCAACCTGCTCTAGCCCCTTTTCACACCTAAGGGTCTTCAACCCAGCTTTTATATGACTATCTAAACTAATCCACATTCACACTGGCCTGTCTCTATTGATGATTCACTCCCTCCATACCAGATCTGTTGACTCGGTCAAACTTGACCTTGTCCACATGCATTAGTCCCTATTCACACATGAGGGTGCTTTATCCAGCTATGAATATGATCCATTTCACATTAAGATGTATTTTATGCCTACTAAAGATATTTATGGGCCTCCCTACCAATTTATTCATCTAATTAAATGAAAAGAGCAAAATTAATATTTTAATTAGCTGCATGCTAATTTAGGAATATTACAGTCCTCCCCTCCCAAATGTTTCTTGCCCTCAAGAAACTACAAGGATATAACTGAAGAGCCTCTTCTCCTCCTCTTGTAGCATCCTCATATGATAAAATCCTCTAAGGAACAAGATGTTGTCTCATAAATACATCTCCAAGTTTCCCCTCCCAAATATGCAAGTTAGCTTTTGGTGACCATCCCAAATAGCTATCATCATGTAGAAGAAAAACACTCATGGATGCAACAATGTGTTGTCTATAGGCCTTCTTGAGGCATGGAATCTGAAATATGTTGGGAAGTATCATTCCCATGTGAGTCTCCCATCCCCGAGCTATCATCCATACAAAAGGAGCCACCCTCCAAAATGGTAACTCATGAAAACTCTCCTCCACCTTTGGCTCTAGCAATGTAGGTGGGCTGCATAAATAAACATGGTAGACAAAATGGCCTACCCCACGCTGTATTTCTCTCCACTTATGATGAGTGTAGAGTAGCTATTGATTTTGGGCTACAACAATGTTGCCCTCAAGAGGCAAGGATAAGATTGGATCTTCAAAGATCCTCTCCATAGAGTCATGAATCATGCTGGCCCAAACCATCCCATACAAAGTGAATGGTACATCATCACCATATGGTATCTAGATTAGAAAATTTTTTAAGTTTATGTGCAATTTTGGATGGTTCCAATGGTTTCTCCACTAGATATAACGCAGTTTTACCAACTATCGGTTTAGAACATCATGTGGCAAGTTGTCCTCCAACATGAAGTTGCTAGTTGTGCATGTTTGCTCATCTACTATGAGGTAGTAAATGGCATTATATATCAGCTAAGCATAATAATAATAAAACCATACTTGCCCAAGGTCATGCAAAGAAGGGTAATCTCCATTACAAATTTTGTTTCGAGAATGACCATGAAACCCAAAGATAATCTTGCCTTCTTGTGGAGCAATGTACTGTACATAGATGGTGAGAAGATGCAAATACTTTATGAAATGATCAATAAGTACATAAATACATTTCTTACAATGTATAGTGAGTAGGCTCAAAGTGAGGTCCATAGATGAGCCCTCCAAAGAGAATCTCCTAATAAATATCTGAAAAATGAAGGGATGCATACTCCCCTTGGAATACTCCATCAATAAATGCATACTCCCAAGTAACAGCGTTTTTGGCCTTAGTGATAAGGCTCTTTCCACTCCATGACTCCTTTCTTTGGCATGCCATATGCCAAAGTCATCCATCATCATGCTACTATGTGTGAAGTCTCCTTTTGATGTGGAAGTACCTCCTGATCCTCCAATTCTGAAGGGTAGCCTCTTTTCACTTTGATTGTGGCATCCCTTTCTCCTGAAATATCAATCCAAGTATGGGAGAAATTCTATCCATACTCTCCCAAGAGTAGCCAATGCAAAAATAACTCTTTCTGCCCCCTCATAACTCCATCATACAAATAATGAGGTGAAAATATGATGATTGACATGAAGAATTTCATATCATCACAATGCACCCAAACTCCTTGCTGCCATATGATGCAAGTGCCATGCCAAATTTCACCCACCAACATACCCTTAGAAGAAGGATATGTCACATGATGACCAAACTCTCTCAAGAGTAGCCATTGAAAACATGCCACCCACTGCCCTGTGTCATAGATATGTACGTGACTCACCAGCCTCTTTCTCACCATCCACACCCATTCATCCAAATGTGGGTGTGTCCTGCCATGCTCCATCTGGGTACTTCTCCATTGATACCATTCTCCCAAATCAGATTTCTATCTTTGCATTTCATGGGATGTTGAAATGCAACTGCTTGGAGATCTCCAAGTGAATACCACTCATCCATGACCATGTTGAATCCATAAGGATCCAAGTATGCTAAAGGCAAAGTCTTCTCATTGAGATGTACAATTCTCATTAGGAAATATCCATCACAATAACAAAAGATAATATGTCTCTCATCAATCATCTACCCATCCAAAGTCACACAAGCATAATGGTCATCATAATGCTCTAATAATAGTTTAGCCCCCAACTCATCACTACTTCTCAATGACAGCCCTGCTAATCTCCATAATGCTGCATTGGTTGTCTCATGCTCATGCTCAATGATGAACATATAGTTATGCATTGGATTGTTTAGGACAATGCTCATCCTATCCTCCAAAAACCTACACTGCAACCCCAAGAGTTGTGTGCAACTCAGCAATGACACACTAGGATGAATGTACACCTCCTCCTCAAACAAATCAAGGCTCCCCATCACAGTGATAGTTTTCTGCTCCAAATCAGCAGTGTATCTTGACCCTAGGTCATGTAATGGCATATTCCAACACTTCTCCATAAGATGTGCTGAAATAATAGAAAGTGGAAACATATGCATACCTCGTTAAAGCTTGGGAACATCTTGTACTGCTACAAGGGTTCCTTCCTCTAGTGTGATGACTTCCCCAACTACTGATGATGATGGCTGCTCTTCTATTGTTGCATCAACGCTAGTATAAGTCTCCTCCTTCTCATGCATCTCCAGAGTAGTGCATGGGGCTGTAAATGTCAAGAGATCAAGACCACTTTGCAAAGGTTCAAGTGTTCTTTCTCTTGAGGCAAGTGCTCCTGCAGCAAGTGGTGGTGAAGGCCTCTTCTCCTCTGATTTATCCTTGTCAAATTTCTTGATCAACCTTTGAGTAAAATATGCAGTTGTAGTCACCCTTGCATGACTCAAATGGCTGAATCACCAAATGTTTGCTCCACCCTCAAGGTGTAGTGCTGCAATCCCAATAGCTTCTCTTTATACCACTGTATGTAGTAGGAAAAATGCATCCAACTTCATTCCCCAAGCCTTTCTTGTGCATGTGGATGACCCATCAAAGGCATACAATAGAAATCCATTGCCCTTTATTGTCCTATTGCTGCAAGGTCTCCTTTCTTCTTTAAACTGAATGAACTATGGGAGAGTTAGAGTCTCCTTGAAAGCTCTAGGTTGAGAATTATATTCTACAAGGTATTCACTTAGGATCTCATGATCCAACTGTCCTCCATCTACATGCATTTTTTCTTCTTCCTAAAAAGGAGAGGGCATAGTGTATTTCTTTGGAGCTAATCTATGCAACACCGATTCTTTCTTCTACTGATAGGAAGTACATGGACCTTCCTCTTCTTGAAACCCTTTAGAGGTCTCATTGCATCTCTCCTCTTTCATCTACTTGACCTCCTTGGAGAGGTTATTCATAGATCTGGAAAGCGATGAGACAAAGCTCATTGCTTCCATCATTTTAGATCTTGTTTTCTTCTCTTCTTCTTCTTATAGCATGTTGGCTGAAACTCATAGGCTGAGCCAAGATTATGCTCTGATACCACATTAATATTCCCAAATAGCGAAATCAACAATATAAGCACTAAAAACACATTTTTTCATAAATATATGCTATCATAGTTAATAAAATCCCATGGATCCATTATTTTATACATCATAGTAACCAAATACAAAAGGAGATCAGAAACAAATCATGATAGATGAGTTAAACAAGCCTCCCACACCCAGAATAGCCCAAAAACACTGCAACCCCAAGAATACTGCAACACATAAATAATGTAGTAAGTGACAGTGTAGTTTACTGAGGGCTTATGCTAGATAAATAGAGAGAAAAATGGATCTGCTGATATATTATTAAAGAGAGCTGAAAAATTGAAATCTAGTCTCCTCTACACAATTCCAAGATAACCCGGGAAGGGTTTCCAGAAATACACGGAAATACAAATGGTGATCTACAGCCCTAGGACTGAAGAGTTACTGCAAACTGAATCTCATGAGATATAAGGCTGAAATAATATATATCTAATGTAGATCTAATCAAGGGTATCCTCCAATGAAAAGTTGAACCCTTCAGCTAGAGGAAAACACTCTAAAAGAGCCAATAGATCCTCCTCTTAAACTACCCTCCAAAATAACACAATTCCCAGCTCAAACTGTGCTATAAATTATGGGAATAGGTTGGCCTAGTGCCAAAGATCTGAAATGTGCCCAGAATCCCTCCTTGATGATCTCCCAAGAGAAGGAATCTGTAATATTCCCAAATGGGAAAACTCAACAATACATGCATGAAAAATCATTTTTCAGAAATATAAGTATTAAAAAAAATACAGCCCATGAATCCATTAAATATGACATTATTACAACCATATCTAAAATGAAATCAGAAAAAAATGACTTTTTCCTAGTAAAAAGGCCTCCCATGCTCAAAACAACCCAAAAATGCTGAAACCCCAAGACTGTTTCAAACAGAAATTACTACAGAAAGAGACAACACAATTATTTTAGGGTTTATACTTATAAATATAGAGACAAAACATATCTTCTATTATATTAATCAATGAGGCATAAAAACAGAGATCTAGTCTCTTTTACATAGATCCAAGATGACTCGAGAAGGGTTTCTTGACAAAAATGATATACATGAAATTTTATGTTGCAGATCTATGGCTGAGTCACACTGTATGGCTGAAGCACTGCATAAATAAGGCTGATCATGCAAAGAAATGGTAGTAGACTCTCTTACTAACTTTCCGGGGAAAAGGCTGATCCTCCTCCTGGGAAACTAGCTCAAAAAACAAGGGATTGAACCCCTCCACTGCAATACCTTAAGAAATAACGTAGTTTCTCCAAGGTACTGCACTATTGCTGAAGGTGACTTCTTGGCCTAACACTAGATAGTGGAAAATATAGCACATGATGCTCTCCTCAGATTTCTTAAACAAGATCTCCAAGCAAGAGTGGGGAATTCCCGCATGAGAAAACCGTTGCACTAAACAGTGCAGCAAACTTAGCTAAACAGCCAAAGGATGCAGAAAGTCTAAACATACCACATACAAAATATAATATTCAATCATGCCCATATGGTTTCCATTCCATTCATTATATAGTTGATGAGCTTCCTCACCAAGGTTCCCACCCAATTATGAGGTTGCTTCCATGCTAAGGCTCCTCCACCAAAATTACGCTGCCTCCATTAGTCTTACTTATATTTTTACAACATTGTTTTATTTATTCAATCTTGACTGAATCAATCTTGACTGGATCAAACTTGACTATATCTTCATGCATTGTCTCTTTTCACACTCAAGGTGTCTTCATTTTGACTAGCTAGATTGATCTTCATTCACATTGAGCTGTCTTTATTTAGGATCCACTCTTCATATAATAATGTTGTTGAATTGGTCAAACTTGAATTTTTCCACACATTTTAGACCCTTTTCACACACGTGGATGCTTGATCTAGTTGTTAACATGATCCCTTTTCACATTATGAGAGATTTTATTCCTACTTAAGCAACTTATGAGCCTCCTTGCCCATTTATTCATCTAACTAGATTTTAAAATAAAAATTAATATTCCTATTAGCTGCATGCTAATGTAGCAATATTATAGTCTTCCCCTCCCAAATTTTGCTTGTCCTCAAGCAACTGCAAGGGTGTTGCAGAAAATCCCCTCCTCCTCTTATGGACTCCTCATCCAACAGTCTCCACCATTGCTTCAGATTTTCTGCAATAATTTTATCTCCCAATCGTTCCTCCCAAGTGTGCAAGTTGGCCTTTGCTGGATAAAACAAATGGATCTCATCATGAAAGAAAGGAAGGTTTATATGGAAACCTTCTTTCTAATAAATGGCCTCCTCAAGATAGAAGTGATGACAATCATGGGGAATTTCATCATCAATGAAGGACTCCCACCTCCATGCTATCATCCAAATGAAATGAATCACCTCCCAGCTTGGTAATGCATAGGAAAAATCCTCCCAATTTCTCATGAGAGGCATGTCCCAAGTGCTCCAATCAATCATATGGTCCACCTCATAAAGAAACAAGTGATCTATTATAGTGGCCACTTAGTTTCCCATGCTCCCTTTGGAACATGTAGTGCAAAAAATGTGGGGAATTTCTTTCCCCAAGGACACATCCGACCAATGTGTCTCTCCTCCAACCATGTTTTCAACAAAGATAAGAAAATTCTCAGCATATGGAATCATAATTAGAGTCATGCTAGCTGCCATATGTAGTAAACGAGAAGGAAAATGATCCCTCAAGTGCAACTAGCGCAGTTTTACTCCTAACTACCATAGAATATGATATGACAAGTGTTTTTCCCAACACTTATTTGCTGCCCCATCCTTCTTTCATGCTTGGAGAATGTGTATGTGGTTGGTGTTAATTAATCACACCATGAAGAGTACATCATCTCTCCAAGATCTTCCAAGGAATTACCAACATCACCATTGTTCATGGCCCATAGTGGCTGATGAAGCCCTTAAGAAAAAGTGGCCCCTCTTAGAGCAAAGTCCTATATATGAGTGTTAAGAAAATACAAGAATATAGTAGATACATCATGATGCTCAAAAATACAAGTTTTACCATACACTTGATTCAAATCAGTGAGGTAGCTCATGGATGAGCTTCCTCTCACACCCAATGAATAAGGAGGTAGAAATGATAACTCTTCACAAGAGCTATGTTCCTCCTCAACCAGCAAGTGATCTATGCACTTCCTCATATGAGAGTGCATCTCCCCTTAGAAATCTTCCCACATGAATCCCTCCAAGATGGTACGGTATGCTTTAATAAATCTAATGGATTTAGAAAGCAAGATCTCATAGGCTGCATTAAGTAGTTTATCCTTGAGCTTGGAGTCTCTAGTTAAGTAGATCTGATTTTGGAAATAAATGACTCCATCAACTACTTCATACCTCCCATCCATCACTTGCACCTCAAGAACCTTACATGTGAAGAGGTCCTTGGAATATTCCATCAAAATTTGGGACTCCCAATAAGGATATAGGCTCCCCAACAATGACAATGCTATAGAAATATGAAATGTAGCCCCTGTCATAACATGGCTCTCCTCTTTGTCATACATGATGCCAAAGTCACATGTTGGAGTACTATCAACTTTATTTTGCTGCCTCTCTTGCAGCTAATATTACTCAAGATAAGATTGAAGTTCATGGAAGTCAACCTTCTTTCGAAAGGTTTCTTTCCTCCAAAGCTTCCATAGTTTTTCCCATGCATATAAGAGTGGTAATATCCTCTTGTCATATTATGAAATCTTCATTATATATGAAAGTATATTTTGCTGCTCCAAGGCTATGGAGTGGTCTCTTGACACCATACTCATGTCAACATAGATTTTTGAATTCTTCTTTTCCAGGGAAAATAGATTAGTGGAAGATGGAAAATTTAATTTCAGAAAATTACTCAGCTCTTCTTGGAATCCATCATTAGTTCTCAGCGCAGTGGTAGCTCCCCTCAAGGCTCATTCCTTAGCTAAATATGTCACTGCTGCACATAGTTGAAACAACACTTTAGTCTTCCTCCAATCAGGGGGTCTCCCTGGTGTAATGCCTCCATGCAAAGAGACATCAAGGCATAAAGTAGGATGCATATGTGTGTGGACATATTTGTCCTTTCCTTCAGTGCATAGATCCTCCTACCTTCTTTGTGTATCATCCTTATGAAATAAAGAGGGGTGTATAATCCTCATCATATGATGCTTTCCCTCCCTTTTATCTTCTTCTATCTTCAATATCTCACCATTTGATAATGATGGCACATGTTGCACATGGATTGTGCCATGATCCCCATATGTGAGATTCTTTGGAACTCCTTGCAAGAGTGCAAGAGTTTCCCTCCTTGGAGAAAGTGCTCCATCTTCCTCTTCATGAGGTCCTAGATGTGCCTTTGTCATGAATGCATTGTTATATCCAGCCTTCTCTTCCTTCTCTTCAATTGTTGAAAATTCCTCATCGTCAATAATATACCTTAGATCTTGGTCTTCTTTTGAAGGAGGAATCTCCATGTCTTCCTCTTGAGAAGAAAGCTCTTTATGCAATGGGGACTTTGCCTTTGGAAAGGCATCATAAAATTTTCCTCCCCCTTCAATGGTTTTCTGAAATGGAGCTGAGTTTATGGATCCTTCCAACCCATGCTAAATTTTTGTTTCATTTGTTTTGATAAACTCCATAGAAGGTGTCTCATAAGATTTTTCATCAAACCTTTCCACTATTCTTCTAATGAACTTTGCATAAGTAGATGTATTTGCATTCTTTAAGGGAAAATATTGAAACAACCACCGAGCATAAGCCTTGCCCTCAAGATGCAGCACTGTTGCTTTTATGTCTTCTTTTTCTGAAACTTGATGTTGTTGCACATAGGTGTCTAGCTCCTTCACCCAAGCCCTAGTTGGACATTTAGGTGATCCATCAAAAGTATATAGAAAGAATCTACCCATACCATGCTGCTTCCTCCTTGTGCTTCTTTCCTCCTTGATCTTTCAAAACCCTTGGAAGTTCAAGTGATCTTTGAACCCTTTAGATTGAGCTTCATACTCTTGCAAATAATCACCAAGAGTCTCCTTTTTTGGCACATCTCCTTTATTCCTCTTCTTTGTCATGAACAAGTGGTTGATAGAGCGTTGTAAATATGATGATGTGGCTGAATGCTCACACCCATAATATGAGGAAGTAGAGCTTTCCTCATGTATAGATCTTGTAGATATTTTTGAGGGACTTCCATGTCTTTCGCTCCTCATTTCTTTGATGTCTTTGCTTATACCCTGCAAAGTTTGAAAGACAAGTTTTGAGAACCTCATTCCTCCAGAAAATAAGGGTTTTATTTGATCTCTCTTGCAGATATTCTCCTTCCCATAATAAGAATCCATAATGGTTGAAGAACACAGGCTGAGAAAATATTAGGGCTTTGATACCACTGTAATATTCCCAAATGGGAAAACTCAGCAATACATGCATGAAAAACGCATTTTTCAAAAATATAAGTATTAAAAAAAAAAAATTCAGCCCATGGATCCATTAGATCTGAAATTATTACAACCATATCTGAAAGGAAATCAGAAACAAATGACTTTTTCCTAGTTAAGCAAGCCTCCCATGCTCAAAAAAGCCCAAAAATGTTGAAACCCCAAGACTACTGCAAACATAAATTCCTACAAAAAGAGACAGCACATTTATTTAAGGTTTTATACTCTAAAATATAGAGAGGAAATAGATCTACTATTATATTAATCAATGACACATAAAAACAGAGATCTAGTCTCTTTTACATAGATCCAAGATGACCTGAGAAGGGTTTCTTGACATAAATGATATACATGAAATTTTTTGCTGTAGATCTATGGATGAATCATGCTGTATGGCTAAAGCACTACATAAATATGGATTATCATGGAAATAAATTTAGTAGGCTCTCCTACTAGCTTTCTGGGGAAAAGGCTGATCCTCCTCCTGGGAAACTAGCTCATAAAACAAGGGATTGAACCCCTCCACTGCAATACCTTAAGAAATAACGCAGTTTCTCCAAGGGAATATGTTGTTGCTAAAGGTGACTACTTGGCCTAACACCAGATAGTGGAAAATATAGCATAGGATGCTCTCCTTATATTTTTTAAACAAGATCTCCAACCAAGAGTAGTGAATTCCCGCATGAGAAAACCCTTGCACTAAACAATGTAGAAAACTTAGCTAAATAGACAAATGATGCACAAAGTATAAAAAGACCACATAAAATATATAATCTTCAATCATGCCCCATATGGTTTCCATTCCCTTCATTATATAGTTAATAAGCTTCCTCACCAAGGGTCCCACCCAATTATGAGGTTGCTTCCATGCTAAGGCTCCTCAACCAAAATTATGTTGTCTCCATTAGTCTTACTTATCTTTTTACAGCGCTGTTTGATTTAGTCAATCTTGACTGAATCAATATTGAATGGATCAACCTTAACTAGATCTTCATGCATTGTCTCTTTTCACACTTAAGGTGTCTTCATTCTGACTAGCTAGATTGATCTTCATTCACATTGAGCTATCTTTATTTAGGATCCACTCCTCATATAATAATTGTAATGTTCCAAAATTTTGAGGAACATTAAATTTTGCCAATTTTATGAAGAAGGTGAATAATATGGGCAGGAGACCCATTACTTGCATCATTAGAGAATAAAAATCCTCTAAGTATGAAAGAGGATCTTATTTGGAGCTGGATTTCACACCTCCATGTGTGAAAGGAGGTTTTTGCATACATGCTTGGCCAAGGTTGACCAAGTCAAACTGCGTTGACATGAGTTGGAAAGCACTATGTGGGACAACATAGGAGGGAAGATTATAGATGAAGGAAACCCTAATTCGAAGTAGGGCCCATGGAGGGAAGGCTCATTGTTTAAAAGAGGAGCAAGGCAGCCATTGAGAGCATCTTTTGATCATTTTACATTCAATTCTTAGAGACTTGTTGCTACCTCTTGTTGTTCAGTAGAGCTGCGGTGCCTTCGGGCACGAGGGAGTCCTTTTTAGGAATTCCTCTCCTTCTTGAGGAGCTCATGAATTATTTCACTCCATCTCCCATATTCAGGCATTCAGGCCATAGCTTCAGCCATCTACATTAGCGCAGTTTCTGCAGTAGATATTGTGCAGTGTTGCTGGGTGTTGCCGGGGAGGTTTCCACACACGATTCGGAGCTAGTTTTTTAGTGGAGAGAGGTTCCATCCATTGGGAGATCAGAAAAGGAGGTTCTAGAGCATATCCCATCATCTTTGGCATTAGTCCAACCACTTTCCATCAGAGGCAACGCAGTCCCTCTCTTAGACAGCGTTTTCATGGGTGGATAATTGCTCTGAGGGATTAGCAGATTTTGAGGGGAAGTATTGGGTGAAAGGATCCGCCTTTCACTTCAGATTTTCATTGGAGAAGGGCACTTCATCTACAGCAGATATTTCAGCCTTCTCCATCCATTTCTAGCTCTTGAGTTTCTGCTGCCCAGCAACTCCGACATTTCTGCAAAATGCCATTTTTGTATAGATTTCAGCCAATCCTCTTAAAGGATTGTTGTATTGTATTTTCAGGGGTTGAGAGCTTGCTCCCCCACTTTATTTGAGCCTATCATTGCTATATCTTTGTATTTCCATATTTTATATAGCAGTTCCTCCTATAACTGCGTAGTCATGGCCTAGGGCTTGATATATTCAGCATTATTCTTCATATTTGTGTGTATAGATTTCTTGAGGCTTGTTGTGCCTTTCTTTAGTGATCATTTCCTCAAGATGATGTATATTTTATGCTGCTATGTCTTAATATGATGGCCATTGTATTCTCCAACATTTCATGTGTATATGATTCACTGTTATTTTCCATTTGATGTATTTTTTATTGTTGTAGCTGCAATGTTGGGGTTATCTTAAGAGATTCCCAATCTTATTGTGTTTCCCTCTTGGGGATATTGTCCCTTGACAATCACTCTATAGACAGAGTCTGCTAGTGGGCCAGGTAGCCTCTAGAGCTCATACTTTGTTCAAAGGTGACAAATCCAGTAAATGCCCCTTCAGTCTATCTCTGGAATAGATTTGCTTGTCGATTGACAATGTTTCTGAAAAAGGAACATTACAATGGTATCAGAGCATCGAATTGGCACAGCCTGTGAGTTCAATTTCAAAGGAGAATGATGAAGAAGATGAGACTCATATCATCTAATTTTGGATTAAATAAGAGCCTCCCTGAGGAGGAGGAGAAGGAAAGGGGAGAAGAGGAAGGTCCATGAACTTCCTATTCTCTTGAAGACCAGCATGACAGATGCTTGGATTTCCAGATCTTAAGCAAGTACCTGGGTGACTATAAACCCCATTCTGCAGCATTCAGGGGAGCTATAGCATTCTCAGTCTATTTATCAGATGGAGGAGAGAATGCCCTATGAAAAAGGAGAAATCATAGGCAATAGGCTTCTATTGTCTACATTTGATGGGGTTACTTCAGCTATAACTTGGGAGGAGAAGCTGGAGGCATTTTTATTGCTACATCCAGTGACATAGAAAGAAGTAGTGGTGATGGCAGCACTGCACAAGGAGGAGGAAACCTATGTTTGGTGGTTCAAACCCTTGGTCCATTCAAGGGTGAGTTATTTTTCAGTCTTTGTTCAAAGGTTGATCCAAACCTTTGATGGAGAAATAACAAAGGAATAGAAGCTCACACCACCATGGGAGGAGGATTGTACCAATGCTACTACAGCTTTGAAGGAGCAGCCTTCAACATCTATGGTTGAGGAAGCCACTAGAGGAAAATCCATTGCAGCCACACAAGAAGGTCCCAAGATCCACCAAGGTATGAGTAAAGTTCCACTTTCTATTTCAGCAAATAATCTTAAGGATGGTGGAATTTCATATGAGGAGGTCCTAGGATCAAATCACATGGCCACTTTAGGGCCTCATGTTTGCACTGCGCTGTGCAAAGGGTTCAAGGAGGAGAAGAACCCTCATCCTCGTACATCTTTGATGATTTGAATTCAGCCTTCGAGGTGGGAGTGTAAAATTTTGGAGGATGAAGTAAACCATGACACCTCCATGGAGAATCATGAAACAATTTGTGAACTGGAGGAGGAGACAGCTGCTACATCATTGGAGGAACCAGCAGCGCCGTTGAACATGGGTGGAGAGGAGACATCACCTCCATCACATTTGGATCTTCATAGGTCCAACATATTCATGGGAGAGAGGCCTTCCCTAAGAGGTCTCCAAGGAGCTACATTTCAAACTCTCATGAAATGCAAGGAGTAAAAATTGGTTTGGGAGGATGGTAGCCCTCATGAGAGGAGTACCAAAAGAATGGAGAAGAGATGGCAGGATGTTTACATCATTGGGAAGAAAGGAGAAGGGATACATATTTCTGATATGACATATATATCAGTCATGATACCTTCATCACATGAGTCATATGATGTGAGCATAATAGGGCAGCAAGCACTTGAGTTGCTTGGCATTGATGGGAGAGAGCACAAGAAGATTTTCTCTCACATGATTGATGGTGTTGCAGGAGTAGAGGAGGGAACTCTCATAGTGAAAGGGGATCACTCCTTAGCTGGGATTGATTGGGAGGCATTTCCCTCTTGGGAGAAGCTTCATATTTGCAGCAGCATCACCAGAGTTCTTCTTGACAAGGAGCATGTCAAGGAACAAATATTGGCATGGGCAGAAGCCTTTTTGCATGAGCTCATAGCGCTGTCTTTTGGGAGGAGGATCACATGCATAGATCCATCTATCATCTCACTTCCAGCCTATGGTAAGAGTCTTGTGTGTACCTTTGCTGATTTACATACTCTTATCATTATGATGCAATGCATAGTTTTTCAAAGGGGCAGATTTTTCATGTTGCTCCATGAGCAAAATTGGGCCAAGCTATGTGATGGAGACAGCCATATTTTATATGGCCTTGGGCAAGTGTTACCTTCCATGTATGTTCAGCATCCATATTCAGCCACTCACCATGCATTATCAGATGTAAGAACATACATTATCATTCATGAGATGAAAACAACTTGCCATATCATTTCTCAAAGCAGCAGTTTGGGAAACTACGTTGTGACTACTTGGGAGACTGTTGGTACCTCCTTGCATAACATGAAACCTTCAGTAATTGCCTCATTTTATTGCTGAGTATGGTCTCCTTGGCTGATATTGCTGTTATATTAATGGAGGACATGATCAGAGGAGAGACACATGGGTGAATGTGTCCTTGATGAGGAAGGACTCCCATATTTTCTGCATTGCATGTTCTAAAGGGAACATGAGAGGAGGCATGGCTACAGCCACACATTTGCTTAATTGTGGGGTAATCCATGGGCTTGGTAATGTTATCAATCCATTGTATTTGTATGGGTAGGTGTTTTACCTTATGTTGCTGATTCACTCATCTATTTACCATTTACTAGTAGATGTCATATTTGATGTTGTGCAATGCTTGCCATGTTATTTTCTGCAGCTGCATTGGATGAGGTTGCATTATAACCCTATGAGGCACTGTTTTCACTTTATGCACGTGGTATAACCTACATCAAACATGTCATGGGGGAATTTTATGGTGATCTCGTCCTATTCATCATAGATGACATGTCTTGGGCCAGATGATTTTTCATTGATGGAGGAGAGATTCTTGGGGAATTACTCTTCATTTTACCATTTGAGCGCAGTACATTTGCAGCCCAGGATCAACATAAACTCCACACTTGTCACAAGTGGGGGAGAGGACATCATGGGGAATGTTATAGTGCTTTCCATGATCAGATTTCAGCCCACCTTCATTTCTGGAGCTCAAGGTGGAGGGTGGTTTTTCCATGAGTTTTCTTGTTGGAAGGCAGGGTATTTTCATGATTGATGGCATGGGGATGAGAGATTCATATGAGGGATGATCAGTCCCATTATATATCAGATCACATGCCTTGAGGAGGCCCTTAGATAGCTCTTGTTCCTTCATGGATACTTGTTTCTACATGATAGTTGTTTTGGGAGTGTTCACCCCAAGGCTAGATTGCATATGTTGGAGGGACAGTTGGAGACTTGATTGCTGATATGGCATCCCTTTTCTTGAGGAGATCATTACATAAGGATGCTACAGGAGGAAGGGCAGAAAGAGACTCAGTTCATCCTTACAATTGCTTGAGGGCAAGCGATATTTTGAGAGGGGAGGACTGTAATGTTCCAAAATTTTAAGGAACATTAAATTTTGCCAATTTTATGAAGAAGGTGAATAAAATGGGTAGGAGACCCATTAATTGCATCATTAGAGAATAAAAATCCTCTAAGTATGAAATAGGATCTTATTTGGAGCTGGATTTCACACCTCCATGTGTGAAATGAGGTTTTTGCATACATGCTTGGCCAAGGTTGACCAAGTCAAACTGCGTTGACATGAGTTGGAAAGCACTATGTGGGACAGCGTAGGAGGGAAGATTATAGATGAAGGAAACCCTAATTAAAATTAGGGCCCATGGATGGAAGGCTCATTGTTTAAAAGAGGAGCAAGGCAGCCATTGAGAGCATCTTTTGATCATTTTACATTCGAGTCTTAGAGACTTGTTTCTGCCTCTTGCTGTTCAGCAGAGCTGCAGTGCCTTCGGGCACGAGGGAGTCCTATTTATGAATTCCTCTCCTTCTTGAGGAGATCATGAAGGATTTCACTCCATCTCCAATATTCAGGCATTCAGGCCATAGCTTCAGCCATCTACATCAGCGCAGTTTCTGCAGCAGATATTGTGCAGTGTTGCTAGGTGTTGCCGGGGAGGTTTCCACACACCATCCGGAGCTAGTTTTTCAGTGGAGAGAGGTTCCATCCATTGGGAGATAAAAAAATGAGGTTATAGAGCATATCCCATCATATTTGGCATCATTCCAACCACTTTCCATCAGAGGCAGCACAATCCCTCTCTTAGACAACGTTTTCATGGATGGATAATTGCTCTGAGGGATTAGCAGATTTTGAGGGGAAGTCTTGGGTGAAAGGATCAACCTTTCACTTCATATTTTCATTGGAGATGGGAATTTCATCTACAGCAGCTATTTCAGCCTTCTCCATCCATTTCCAGCTCTTGATTTGCTGCTGCCCAACAACTCTGGCATTTCTGCAAAATGCCATTTTTGTATAGATTTCATCTAATCCTCTTAAAGGATTGCTGTATTGTATTTTCAGGGGTTGAGAGCTTGTTGGCCCACTTTATTTGAGCCTATCATTTCTATATCTTTGTATTTCCATATTTTATACAGCAGTTCCTCCTATAACTGTGCAATCATGGCCTAGGGCTTGATATATTCAGCAGTGTTCTTCATATTTGTGTGTACAAATTTCTTGAGGCTTGTTGTGCCTTTATTTAGTGATCATTTCCTCAAGATGATGTATATTTTATGCTGCTATGTCTTAATATGATGGCCATTGTATTCTCCGGCATTTCATGTTTATATGATTCACTGCTATTTCCCATTTGATGTATTTTTTATTACTGTAGCTGCAATGTTGGGGTTATCTTAAGAGATTCCCAATCTTGTTGTGTTTCCTTCTTGGGGATATTGTCCCTTGACAATCACTCTATAGACAGAGTCTGCTAGTGGGCCAGGTAGCCTCTGGAGCTCATCCTTTGTTCAAAGGTGACAAATCCAGTAAATGCCCCTTCAATCTATCTCTGGAATAGATTTTCTTGTCGATTGACAATGTTTCTGAAAAGGGAACATTACAATAATGTTGTTGACTTGGTCAAAATTGACTTTGTCCACACATTTTAGATCCTGTTCACACATGTGGATTCTTGATATGGTTTTTAACATGATCCCTTTTCACATTATGAGGGATTTTATTCCTACTTAAGGAACTTATGAGCCTCCTTGCCCATTTATTCATATAAATAGATTTAAATATCAAAATTAATATTCCTATTAACTACATGCTAATGTATGAATATTACAGAATCCTTCCTCCTATGAGAAACTAGCTCAGAAAGTGGGTTTATCAACCGTCCACTGCAACACCCTAAAACACAACACAATATTCTATAGAAACTGCGTTGTAGCTGAGGACTGAAGCTCGGCTAGACTACCATATGTGTGGAAATGATAGATCAATACTCTCCCAAGAGGCTTCTCAAGGAATGAGGTGGGATTCTCGACCGGGAGCACCCTGTGCTAAACAACACCAGCAATATTAGCTAAACAACTGAAGAGAGAAAAAGTCTAAACAGACATATCAAAAATAATAATAATAAGCTAACCTCATATGGCTGTCATCCTCTTCCTTATAAAAAATGTGAGCCTTCTCACCTTGGGTTCCACTCATTAGGGTTTCCATCACGATGCAAATAATCTCCCTCCAAAACTACGTTTTTCCATCATTAATGCCACTCCTCCATAACAACGTTATTTGATTTGGTCAAAGTTGACCTATTCAAAATACTCCAGCCCCTTTTCACACCTAAGGCTCTTCAATCTAGCTTTTATATGACTATCTAAACTAATCCACATTCACACTCACTTGTCTCTATTAATGATTCACTCCCTCCATACCAGCTCTGTTGACTTGGTTAAACTTGACCTTGTCCACATGCATTAGTCCCTGTTCACACATGAGGGTGCTTTATCCAACTATGAATATGATCCCTTTCACATTAAGAGGGATTTTATTCCTACTAAAGAGATTTATGGGCCTCCCTACCCATTTATTCATCTAATTAAATGACAAGAGAAAAATTAATATTCTAATTAGCCGCATGCTAATTTAGGAATATTACATAATAATTGGATTTTTAGATCTAGAAGTTTTCCTTAGGATGTGCTCTGGATTATCAAATATTGTAGGATGGTTTGGGTCAGGATGGGATTTGGTACAGATTCTTCTAGAAGCCAGAATTTAGACCCAAGGCTCAAAGAGGTTGAAAGTTTATAACAGTTTGAAAAACAAACCAATTTGTAAAAGGAATACTTAATCCACAAAGTATTATTGACTGGGTTCTTTTGGGGTTTGATGATATTAATATTTCTCAATAATTTCCATATGGAATCTATAGAAAACTAGTGGAGTCAGCAGAACTACTAAAAACCAGTGGAGTCACTAGGTGGAGGATTTTTAATGGTTTTGAGGTTGTTGTTGTCCACCATCAACAACCAGACACCATTATTTGCTAACACTTGATTCATCTAAATTTTGAAGGGATTATTTGAGTTCTTTGAGGAAATATTAATCTTTAAAATAACTCACGATTCCCTAGTATGGTCGCTATTATGATGGCTCCCCATGATTTTCAAGATTGGCAAGAACAATTATGTAGGGAACCACAAAAAACTACTTCAGAGGCCAAGGACCTAGCCTTCCTGGACTCAGAGAGGGCTCTCTCTATGTTTGTGTTTGCAAATGATTTATCTTTATGCTTATGTTTTATGATTTTTGGCTAGCTATGAAGTTTTAGGACCGTTTTTTTTGTTTGATCGATTAATTTATTGAGTGTTTCAGTTGAATAGATAGACTGTGAGAAGCATTAATCCATTGGGCTATGGAGTCATAAGAGGCTTTAATTGTACATCAACTCTGTAAGGGTTTTCATAGGGCAAGCTAACCATATCAAGTGGATCTCTTAGATTAGATGAAATATGAAATGACAACAAGTTGTGAATTTAGTAAAACTAAAGGGAAATTAATAATCCTTTAACTATAATTCAAACAAGAAAAGCCTTTAAGATGATTGCTTAAGAAAGACCAAAGGACAGGGCAAACCTTAGACTTCTTTGGCCAAACTCTACTAAGTAATCCTTAAGACAACAATCCAGCAATCCTAGAGAGCAGTTAATAATTCTCTAATTATTACTTTCAAAGAAGGCCTTTAAAGCAACAATTTAAGAAAAATCAAAGGACTAGGAAAACATAGACTTCTTTGGCTAGACTATATTTAGCAAACTTCAAGAAAATAGTCCAGTAATCCTAGAGAGGAGTTAAGAATTCTCTAATTATTACCTTCAGATAAAGAAAACATTCAAGACAACAATTTAGTGAGACTAAAGAGCAGTTAAGAATTCTTTAATCAAATTTCAAAGAAGGCCTTTAAAGCAACAGTTTAAGAAAAACCAAAGGATAGGGCAAACCATAGACTTGTTTGGCTAGAATCTACTAAGTAAACTTCAAGGAAACAAGCTAGGTGGAACTAAAGATCAAGACACCCCTAAATTCTCCAATCAGACCTTGCAGAAGAAAACATTAAGATGAAAGAATCAGATAGAATTAAGGTGCCAAGACAACATATCTTAGTCTAAATTTTTTTTTCTTTTATCAAAGAAATGATGGAAAATATGGAAAACGGAATGGAAACATTTACAAAAAATGGTAACACACCATTAACATAGCTCAAGAATCTTGTGAACATGATTGTATAACTCATGTCCAAAACAGTTATAATACTCCAGTGAAACAATATTTGCAGCTCAGAGTTTGATAAAATCTGTCTTAGCAACTCATCAACTAGCTCAGAAATCACTAATCAACCAACCAACAATAACAATGAAACATACTTGCATTATTTATCTGCAGACGAGGAGGTGATCCTAAGCTAGGGTTTCATATTGTACTTATTACAGAGTAAATGTTATCTTGACCTTCGAGACCATGCAAGGCCCAAGGAAAAATATCTGTGACTGACTTACTGTAATAATAAATTCTAACTTAACTGTTGAGCTAACTTTTAGGATATTTTTGACTTTTTGGCTCTAATATTAACTCTTTCAATAACTTCTAAGTTGCTTAAAATATCTCTGACAGTTTCAATAACTGTAGTTTCTTTTATTTGAGTGAAATAAGGTTGTAGGTGGCAAAATGTGTCTTAAAGAAGTAAAGGTTGAGTCCCTTAGTCATTCAGATATGTCTTCCTTGCTGATGTGCTTTTGGTTTGTCATTTAACCTCTGATTTGTCATGTATCCTTTGATTCGCCTCATAAGCTTTGATTTGTTTTCTCCTTAAGTCTGTTTTCTCTGTTTCATGCTTTTAATCTGCTTTCATCTCTAATCTCTTTATCCATGTCTTCTAATTTTGTTTTCCTGCCTTTAATCTTTGATTAATCTCTTAATCCATTCTACTGTTCTTCTGACTGTGTTCTTTATATTTGTCCTCATCTATGCATTTTCACTGTGAAATACTTTAATGCCACCGTTCTTTAACAGTTTCATATTTGATTTGTTTGTGATTTTCCTTTCTTGCGCTCCAAATCCTTTAAATGAAACAAGACACTCTGGATCATTACCAAGAATACCTATTTAAACAATTTTTGGACTTTGGAATGCAATTTTGGCACTTATACATCGGCTACCTGCACATTGAAAAACAATTGGTTAGTTTAAAACCTACGTTTTGGGTTTTTTGCATTTGTTCGGGCTTTTGGAGTGTTTGAAAAGGTCTAACACAGAGGATCAAGGGCTTGAACACATTTGAACGGGTCAATGGTTTCGGGTCATGGCGGGAGGTGGTTTGGTGGTCTTTTGCAAGGTGAGGGAGTGGGTTGGAAGTATATATGGCGAGGGCGCGATACCATAGGATGAGCGATGCGTGATGGATGTGATGGCGGGAATAGTGCCCATATTACATGGTTGAAAGGTTTTAACTCTCGGGCATTTGAATGTGCGATGATATTTGTGGGTCGTTGGAACGGGAGGAGCTGATCCAACAGTGGTCAGGGTCCTGATCGTAGATAGTGTTAGCCACCTATAAAATTTGTCATATCAAATGGTGACTAAATCATTTTTTGAGCCTTCAAGAAACAAGTTTTATTGCTAAAAATGTTATCTCTTGAAGACTCATGAAGACATCATGCCCTTTGTTTAAAATCTTCACTGTTGTTTCCCTCTTAATTATGAAAATCTACTATTTTCATGATGAAAAGACTGCTGCAAAAATCCCTTTTTCCCCCATTTTTCCCTTCCTTTCACTTCAAATTGACCTTCATTTTTACCCCTTTATTCCCCATGGATTTCCTCTATTTTCCCTTGTTTCCCTTCTTCCTTTCATAAAACCCCTTTTACAAGGTTTAAAACTAATTTTTAAACTTTGTCGAAACCCCCAAATCCATCAAAAAACCTTGAAAAATTCGTGAAAAATAAGCTTTTTGACTATAGGCTTAAGCCCCTTTGGGCTAAGTTCTAACCACTTCCCCACCACATGCCCACACCCTATAACCAGGCGTTATACCCATCGGGCCCTTATCACATCGGAACAAATCAGACCGTGCAAGTCCTTTTGTTTTATAAAACTCCGATGCCGATTGGCCCCTCTTATGTATAAACCCCCGATCCCTTTGCCGCTTCACAAAACCCAAAAGCCCGCAATCGGGCACTTAAACAATGCAAATAAACCATTCCCGATAACTTTTTCCCTTTGTAAAATCATGAAACCCACTTTTTCCTATGTTTATATTAAAACCCGCTAGTCCATGTTTTTGATGAAAAGAACTGTTGATCTTTTTCCCGATCGACAATTCACGCGAATCTCGCATCGGAGATTTACGAGATGGGTAGATTGAAAGACCATCACCTTTCTCCTGATTCTGATTGGTACCTTATACATATAACCTCGGTCCCTTTCACTTGTTCATATATCTAAAGGCCCCACAGTCGGGCGCCAAGCCTCATTGTATAACCCGCCCCGACACCATAAAACCTTTGTATTTCATAAATTTTTGGTTTTCATATGTTATAAAGGGTCCCGCCCGTTCATTTGTCGGAGCCCTTATCCACTGTTGATCTTGGACCAATCAAACAGCCAGCGCTATATCGCATCGGAGATTTCCATTGGCGCAGTGTATTATTTTATTTTCCACCTCCGATTGGCCGCTTTCCGATCCATCCTCCATCGTCGATCTGATCCACAGATCGACGGCCCATAGTCAATCGCTTCGGCACTGCTTATCCCTCACCTCCTCTGATCGTGAACCTTTTGATTGGATCTGGACCGTCCATACATCCAAATCCGACGGTCCAAATTGTACCTCGCCACTTTGGTTAAAATTCATATAACCCATTGTGTAATGTTTTTCGGCCAATCTCAGCTGTTGATATCTGCAGATCAACGACCCATATTAAACCTTTCTCCGCCTCATTTATTTTTCCAATTTAACCCCAGATTTGATCTCCGCCGTTGATCCCCTGATCAGACAGTCCATAATAAAAACACCCTGCCTTTTATCCGCCATGCATCTGGTCGATATCGCACTCACTCTCCACCGTTCGATCTAATGACCTAGATCTAATGGTTGGTCTGCCATTTTATGTAACTTTCAGCACGTTTATTAATCCTTCAAAATCATGTGATATAAGCAGTTTTCTAATGCCACGTGTCAAGCAGGAACGCATATCGCGTTCGAAAAGGTGAAACTGCCTTTTCCCCTTTTGGCCACGTGAAACCAGCTATTTTTCCCTACGAAACCGCTCTCCCTCATTTATGTTGTTTTTCATCGCATTTTATATCCTCCGTTGATCTCTGAAGATCAACGGCCAACATTCAATATTGTGTTTGAGCTATCGCCCTCCGCCTTCACCAAAGGACTTCTCAGATCAATCTTAACCGTTGATCTCCGGGGCCAAATATGATCCAATGGCTCAAAATCATCCGCGAAACCCCAAATTTCATTTGAATGCATTTCTTCCACCAAAGGGATATTTCCCCTTTTCCTTTGTATTTTTCCGCATTCTTTCCTATGTAATTATAGTGTGACCCCTTCACATTATCTTATTACTATTGCTCTTGACCGTTGATCTCTGCGAAGATCGACGACCCTAACTTAATCTCTACACCATTCTTCCAAACCACCTCCTTTGACCCCCGCAAGCGAATCTCCAGCGTCAGATGCTTTCATCCAACGACTATGCTCCAAACCAAAACTTCCAAAGCAGTCTTACCCATATATGCAGGATTTCTTAATTGTTTTTTGGTTTTATGCAGGTATTAAAGTTTTTCAAAATAAATTTAAAATAAAATAAAAGTCGAGGATGATGATCCTCCAGGCTTTCATTTATCAAAAAGGATTACTACGAAGGGTTCAACGCCACGTTTCATCGGTGCATCATGAGCACTGATGCCATATGAACCCTCTGTGGCACCTGCACATCAACAAGACATATTGAAACATGATTAAAACAGAGAGTATCAGTGTTGAAGACCAAATCAAACCAGAGATGAAGAATTGAAGGTAGAATCACAGATTTGGTGGATTACGGCTAAGATCAAAAATCAAAAGCCTACTTCACTAAATTAAACACAGTTAAAGGCAAATCAAAAATATTTATCAGACAGAGGATTCCTCCACTGCCACATCAGGGGCTAATTGATTCCTCTCAGCTACCTAATGCCACTTGTAGCCTCACAGCATTCAACAGAGGCCGAGTAATGACTAGAACAGAGGATATTTGCCTCACGACAGCCGAACAGTTAATTCAAGCCAAAAGATTTATTACAAAAAATATCAGCAGAGTTATTACAAGATGACACAGAGCCTTAAAGTCGACAAAATCATCCCACCGAGCTTAATTCTTAATGTAAAACAATTAATGCATAGCAAATATTTGTAAACTTCTCCATTGAGCCCCTCAAAGGCCGAGAAGTATTAATATGTATTAATTGAACCTTGAGGATCCTTTATCCCATCCCACCTCTTCATTTCTTCTATAAATACTTTTGTAGAAGATGAAATGATATTGGTTGCAGAACTTTGAGATATACTTGTGCTCGAAACTTCTACTTGTAAATAGTGTTCAAAGGCTCTTGGAGCTCTGTTTGTGATCTAATAAGTTAGGCTAAGAAGTGAAGATGATTGCTGAACTGAAACATCAGACTTGAAGATTGTAACTGGTTTGACATCAATGACAAGCTGTTTCTTGGGATCCTGGTCTATATCACTGGTGAAGTGCTTCTTTCTATGTTATTTTATTTTCCTTTCGTGTATGCCATATTTTCCATTATTCTCCGATAAAGAACAACAAGCATAGAGTTAGGACTTACTGTTTACAGTACCCTTCTCTGACTGATAAGCTTTATCTCAATGTTTTCCTCCAATTTGTTTATTTAAGAATGATTCAATACAGTTTAAGCAGTTAGGAATGCTGGCATTCCCTCGTCTTACTGTTTGCTTTAAACATTCTTCTTGAATGTTGTTTTCATTATTTTCTTATTAAAGTTAAACTAGAAAAGTGATGGTGTGCCCTATTTTCTAGCTTCTTTCTCCAAAGGTAATTCTGAAAATTTCCCTAAGTGTATGCTGAAAGCAGACTAGATTTAAAAGTATCTTATCTGATCTTAAGTTGCCCTTTGTTTCTCTTATTTGTTTTCATCCTTTCTGAAAGTAATAATGCATATTACTGGATTGTTTGTCTCTTGAGTTATCTTTCATACGAGCTTGTCCAAAGAGGTTTATGGTGAGCCCTACCCTTTGGTTGGTTTTAAAAAGTTGCTTAAAAGGCTTTTCTTGTTTGGACAGAGCATAAATCCTAGTTGAAATTATTATCTATTTCCACCCCTCCAACACTTTATTGTTTCCATTCCATCATTTTATCTCAAAAGATATTGTGATATAGATGACTTGCCCCTTGGATCACTCTTGAATTGTTGCACAATTAAAGCCCTTTTAAGACTCCATAGCCCAATGGACTAAAAACTAGCGTTATATCTATCATTTTAGCCAAAGCTTGTTCTGATTTCTTGCAACTTCACACCTTTGAAACTTTTCCCATTTAGGACTTTCCACTCAACTAATAATCATGCTCAACCATCCAAAACAAACGAAAACCTTTGGTCTTAATAACTAGCCTAAAATCAACCCATAAAACCTTTAAAGATAAATCAATCTTTACACTTTATTGGAGAGATCCCTCTCCGAATTCAGGAGGGATAGATCCTAGAATCCCAAAGTGGTTCAAGTGTTCTCTCCGCAGTTCTGGTCTCACCAATCTGCTAGAATTACGGGGAGCTAACATTTTGGCGACTTCGCTGGGGACTTTCTGAGTTCATTTGTACCTATACATACCTAAGACTTCAGAAAGTATTTGTTTCAGGAACCATTGATATATTAGCTAGTTGAGCCACCAGCAACTAACATTTTTGGTGACTCCACTGGGGATTTCTGAGTAAAACTTCATCCTAGATATTTTCATAAGACCTTAGAAAAACCTTTTGATTTAATGACACTTGTTCTGTTAGCCAGTTGAGCCACCAGCAACTAACATTTCTGGCGACTCCATTGGGGACTTTTGAGTTAATCACAGCTTAAATAAGTCTAAGGAACCCAGGAAACACTTGTCTCAAGAACATTTGGCATACTAACCAGTTGAGCCACCAGCAACTAACATTTATGGCGACTCCACTAGGGAGTTTCTGAGTTCATTTTTACCCATACATACCTAAGACTCTAGAAAGTCCTTGTTTCAAGAACCATTGGTATATTAGCTAGTTGAGCCAACAGCAACTAACATTTCTGGTGACTCAGCTGGGGATTTCTGAGTAAAACTTCATCCTAGATATTTTCATAAGGCCTCAGAAAAACCTTTTGATTTAATGACACTTTTTCTATTAGCCAGTTGAGCCACTAGCAACTAACATTTCTAGCGACTCCACTGGGGATCTTCTGTGTTAAAAGACAATTTAAGTACACCTTAGGACTCAGGAATATCCTAAATTTAAGAAAATTGTGCAGTGAGTAAAAGCAGCCCTTTTCAAGCACTACCAAGCAAATGGTAATCATGATAAAACTTGTTTGAATTAGTGACAAACTAATAAAACCTTAGGATTCTCATAATACTTTATCAAACCTTGAAGGATCAGCTAGCTTAGCCATAAGAATAGTCTGTCTTTGTCTCTTAACCGTAGCTAAGTTTTGAAACAGCTTTAGGCTGCTCCTAAAACCCATAGGACTGAAATAAACTTAGAAAAACCCAAAAATATTTCAGATTGGTATTCAATAAACATGGTGGTGGACCATAAAACCTTTTACCTCCAAAAGAGCTAAAAAATTCCACTTGGTGACTCTACAATCCTAAACAGACCTTAAGACTCCACTGGGAAGAACCATTATCATTACAACATTATTCAAACTCAATAAGAGGATTTTAGGATTAAAATTTTCTTGATTAAAGATCAGTTAACCTCTTAAATATTGTCATATTTGGTCAAACTGTTCTTGTTAAGTTGGGTCTGAAAAACGTCATAGTGGCTCTTAGAAAGATTCATACTAGAGCTTACCCTGACCCTAACCCACCTGAGATAGTTGATAACCCTGAAAGTATACTTAGGAAGTCTCCTAAGATTAAATTTTCAATTGTTTTCAGATCACCCTTAAGAGCTAATTCAGTTCCTGAAAATCTTGCAGCTCTACCACAATCACAAGTAGACTTAAGAAATCCATTTAGAACAATGTTGCTTGATGATTTAGATCAGCTAGATTCAGAGTCTTCACTTTCATCTCCAGAAAGGAGTGAACATCCTGGTAGTAGAGAAACAACACCACCTGATTTACATTTCCTTTACAATTTAGGTGTCTCTCATCCAAGATCAGCTCAGCAGTCTATTCCTGGTCCATCCACATCTGTTCATCCTACATCCACTGTCCAAACCACTCCACTTCAGCCCACTTTCCCTTTTGTTAATCCACCTCTTGTAAATCCACCTCCACCACATATCATGGCAGCATGGTATGCCCCGTTGGTCCTTCCTTTGCCCTTAGTCAAAAATACCATTGTATGATGCCAATAATGCTACTACTGCATCACAGCATATGGATAAAATGAATGACTACTTTGACAGAAATGAAATTGATGATGAATCTGTCAAACTTAGACTATTTGCTCAGAGTTTAGGGGGAGAATTAAGAAAATGGTTTAAAGGCTTAACCCCCCACAGTATAAATGATCTCCAAGGCTTCCATCAGACATTCTTAAACAAATGGGAATTAAGGAAGAATCCTCTTCAAATCCTTTATGATTACAAAAATCTACATAGAAACACTGGGGAAAGTGTACAAGCTTACTGTGCTTACTGTGCTAGATTTAATAGTGTGTATAATGCCCTTCCCCTAGATTTAAAACCTCCACAAGGCTCAGCGTTAAACAAGTTTCCTGAATGGTTTGACCCTGAAATGGCCTATCAGCTGAGAGAGAGAGACCCTTTAACTCTTGAAGATATGCAAAAAGGGGCTCTTGCTGTGGAAGTCAACTTAATGGAGAAAAGAGCAAGAATGAGAAATGAGAAGAAAGTGTCCTTTAAAGAGGAATCTACACTTTCTAATTCTAGCTCAAATATGGAGAGGATGATGGAGGAGATGATGAAGAAAATGAGCATTCTTGAGAGAGCACAAGCAAGTCAAAACCAAACTACTCCTCAAAATATAAATCAGAACCAGAATCAAAATTTTAGAAGAAACCAGCCTCAAAATAGACCAAGGGAGGATGATCAGCAGATCACTCCTCCTTTCCATCAAAACTATGTGAGTGAGGTTGACGACACAATAGATCAAACAGAGGAAGAAGATATCAATATGTTGGGAGTAGATAATGATGACTTTGAAGTCCATTACGATAGAAAATAGGGTTTATACACACCCTATGATGACAAAAGAGATGATGATGAAGGTTATTATCAAGACATGGAAAATGTTATCATAGAGTCTAAAAAAGAGTATGACCTCAGAAGTAAAACCAATCAAGAAACTCCAAAAACCAAAACCTCTGAAAAATCTTCACAAAACAGCACTGTAAATAAACCCAAAATTGTAAAACCAAAGGACAAAACAGTGGCTGGAAATTTTGATAAAGGTAAAGAGAAAGGCACTCAAAACAATAAAAATCAGAGTGCAGACCTTAGTAGTACTAATACCTCAGTTGGTACTCCTATGAAAACAATTTTGTCAAATGTAAATAGAGCAAATCAACAAACAGATTTTTCTGATAGAGTGGCAGTTAACAAGGCTAAAACAAGCACTTCAAAGAATCAGATGCCTTTCAGTTTAGAGCAAAAAATCTCCAGAATTAAAATCTTTGTTCCCCTTACTGAGTTAGCAGCCCAAAATGTATATAGAAACCAAATTTTGAAGGCTTTAAATATAGAGGAGAATAATGACACAGTCAATCTTGACGATGACCAACCTGAGCTTATTTTTGGTCCAAAGATTGAAGGTAGATATCAAGAGGGACCTTTTCCTCCCTTTTATGTAAGTTTAAACGTTCATAACAAGATTTTGCACAATGCTATGCATGATTCAGGAGCCTCTCACAATTTAATGCCAAAAGCTGTAATGGAGAGCCTGGGTCTAGAAATCACCAGACCTTATAAAGACCTTTACTCCTTTGACTCAAGCAGAGTAAAATGTTTAGGTTTAATTAAAGACCTTTTTGTTAACTTAGCCCAGATTCCAACCAAATTTTTGGTCGTGGATATTGTTGTGGCTGATGTGCCCACAAAGTATGGAATGCTGTTATCTAGATCTTGGGGAGCTAAGTTACAAGGAACTATGCAGATGGACATGACTTATGCAACCATCCCTGTTTTCAATTAGACAAGAAGACTTTATAGGGAGTCTCATATGTAGTACATGGTTACTAGTCAAGACAGACCACAAAACTCCCCTCTCTATTCTGTAAACACAGGCCTTGATTCTTTTATCTTGTTTAACGATGAAACATTCAGTGAACAAGTCACTTTAACTGAATTAATGGCCGATAGAGAGGAGGAGCAAGATGTAACAGAAGTGTCAAAACAGTTTGCTGAACCCATGAATAGCAACAAACAACACACAGGTCTTGAACTACAGATCATGCATCCATCACTTTTTAACCTCGAGAGTCAAGAAAGAAGTCCTCAGTTAAATGAAAAATTTGAGGAATTAAAATGAGTGAAACTAAGTGCTGATACTCAAGAACAATCCGAAAGCATGATAGTTGCAGAGGACAATAGTCAAACTGTTGAACCTGAAACTAGTCCTCTGTGGAGTATGCACTTTGACGGATCCTGCACCAGGAGCAATGCTGGTGCAGGTATATGGATACGCAACACTGAAAACAACCACACAGAAAGCCTTTCCTGTAGATTAAACTTTCAGTTTTCTAATAACATAGCGGAATATGAATCCGTTCTTTTAGGCTTACATTTGTTGAAAAATTTAGGAGCCAAAAGAATTAAAGTGCATGGGGATTCAGTATTAATCATTAGGTAGGTCAATGGGGAATACAACGCTAATCACCCTAGACTTAGAGCCTACCGAAACGATGTCATGGATTTATTGAAAACCTTTGCGGAATCCCAATTGATTTTTGTCCCGAGAAGAAAAAATATCATGGCCCACAGCTTATCTTTTTCTGCTAGAACATGCTTAATGCCATATGAAACCAAAGAATGTACAACTCAGATTAAATTCAGACCAGATATTCCTGATAACGATAAATATTGGAAAGTGTTTTACGGAGACACACAAATCGAAGACTTCATACAGTTCAGGAATGAATTTGAACTACCTAGTTCAGATTCAGACTATGAAACAGACTGCCCCAGTGAAGAAAACTTTCTTGGTGAAGAAGAACAATCTCCTAAGATAGTTTATGTAAATCTACTATCTAATAAACTTGAAAACAAAACACAAGTGACTGCAAAGTTAGAAACAGAAGACTTAGAAACTCTGCAGTCTGAAAATCATAGTTTGCCAAAGGGTCTGTCCCCTTTAGAAGAGTTGTTTGATTTCAACAATGTGGCCAAGAAGCCAAAACTGGTGCTTGTAGAGACTAAAGTTGAAGAGTGTAATATAGGCAGTGAACTAAAACCAATGATGATTAAACTGTCTAAGACTTTACCAACTCACATTAAACTCAAATACATGGAGCTGTTTAAAGAATTTTCTGATTTTTTTTCGTGGAGTTACGAAGATCTGAAATCCTATGACACTGAAATAATTCAGCACAAAATCCCTCTCAAGGAAAACCAAAAGCCATTTAAACAAAAGCTGCGTAAAATAAATCCTGTTTAGTTACCTTTGGTGGAGAAGGACATCAAGAAAATGTATGAAGCTGGTATTATTGTTCCTATTAGATATTCTGAGTGGGTGTCTAATCTAGTGTTAGTTAGGAAGAAAACAGGAGAGATTAGGCTTTTTATAGACTTTAGAGATTTAAACAAAGCTTTACTCAAGGACAACTACCCTTTACCCAAGATGGAACATATTTTACAAAGGGTAGTTGGTTCTAAAATAATTTCTTTGCTTGATGGCTATTCAGGGTACAATCAGATTTTAGTTCACCCTGATGATCAATTAAAGACAACATTTACTACACCTTGGGGCACTTTCATGTATGTGAAAATGCCCTTTGGTCTAATGAATGCTAGAGCAACTTTTCAGAGAGCCATGGACATAGCATTCTCGGAGGAATTAGGCAACTTCAATATTATTTACCTTGATGATGTTACTTTGTTTTCAAAGAAAGATGAAGAGCACTTAGAACATTTGAGAAAAGTATTCAAGAGATGCAGAAAGTTTGGGATATCATTAAACCCAAAGAAAACACTATTTGGTCTCCATGAAGGTAAACTTCTTGGGCACATTATTTCAGAAGAAGGAATAAAGATAGACCCAAAGAGGATTGAGGCCATATTGCAAATCTCTCATCCTCGAAACATCAAGGAACTCCAATCTTTCATTGGAAATATTAATTTCTTGAGAAGGTTCATACCCAACTTGGCTGAGCTCCTTAGAAACATTACAAACATGTTGAAAATGGAACAAGGGGTTAAATGGACCTTGGAAGAAAATAAGTCCTTTGAGCTGGTGAAACAAGCATTAACCAAAACACAGGTTCTAATAAGTCCTGATTTTTCAAAAGATTTTTATATTTTTTCATTTGCATCAGAACATAAAATATATGCTATCCTTTTACAAAAAAATCCATAAGGACAAGAGCAGACTATTGCATTCTTTAGCAAGGCATTGAGGGATGCACCCCTAAAGTACAACATCATGGAAAAGCAAGCTTTTTCTTTGGTCAAAGCTTTAAAAGACTTCAGAGTATACATCCTTCACTCACACATCATTTCCTTTGTCCCAAATTCAGTTGTGAAAGACATTCTAACACAGGACCTAGATGGTAAGAGAGGTAAGTGGATAGCTATTATTCTTGAATATGATTTAGAGATCAAGCCACTAAACTCATCAAAGGCCAAGGTCTAGCTAGATTAATGGCTGAATCAAATTTTGAAGTTCTTGATATTAATATGATAATTGCTTTAGATGAAAAAGGGGAAATCTCATCTCCCATTGTTGAAGACCATTTTATGAATTCCTCTTGGTATGCTGATATTCTTTATGTTTTGCTTAATTTGAACACACCTCCTGGTTTATCAAAAACAAAGGCAAGGCTTTTGAAGCTAAAATCTGTAAGCTATTGAATTATAGATAAATGTCTTTATTGAAGAAATGCAGGTGGGATATTGCTTAAATTTTTTCCTGAGTATGATGCAAAGAAGGTTAAGCACGAATTCCATGAAGGAGAATGTGGAGGCCACCTATACTGGAATACAACAGCCAACAAAATCCTAAGAGCTGGTTACTATTGGCCCACTCTCTTTCTTGATGTACACAAGATGATCACTACCTGTCATAAATGTAAATTTTTTGAGGGAAAAAGGAAGCTAATACCCTTACCTCTACATCCAATCACTGTTGAAGCTCCTTTTCAACAGTGGGGACTTGAATTCATAGGAGAAATCCATCCACCCTCATCTGCCCAACATAGGTGGATTCTCACTGCAACAGACTACTTCACCAAATGGATAGAAGCCATCCCTTCTAGGCAAGCCAATGACTCAGTCATCATAAAATTCATGGAGACTAACATCCTCTCTATATTTGGTTGTCCTAGGAAGATCATTACTGATAATGCAACTGCATTTGGATCCAAGAATATGGTTGAATTTTGTCACAAATATTAGATTACATTGGGCCATTCTACTGCTTATTACCCTCAAGGTAATGGGCTAGTAGAATCCTCAAACAAGAGTTTGGTGAACATAATCAAGAAGTTGTTGGAGGACAACAAAAAGTCTTGGCACACAAAGCTAGTTCATGCACTATGGGCTGACAGATTGACACTAAAGAAATCTTTTGGAATGTCACCTTACCAGCTTGTGTATGGTACTGATGCAATTTTTCCAACTAGCCTTCGTGTACCAGTTATGAAGTTGATTCAAGAGTTTTAGTCTGAAGATAATGACATGATCATAAGGATTAATCAGACTATTCATCTTCACCAAACCAGAGAGGAGGTTTATAACAGAGCATTACAAAAGCAGGATAGCATAAAAAAGCTTTTTGATAGAATAACAAAGGCCAACAATTTCATTGTTGGGGACAAAGTTTTAAAGTGGGACTCAAGGAGAGAAGACAAGGGCAAGCATGGGAAATTTGACAACTTATGGATTGGCCCTTATCTCATTCATTCTTATGCTGGTAATAATGCCTTTTTCTTGCAGGAATTGAATGGAGCTGAACTGTTTGGAGGTCCTGTCAATGGCAGGATGCTTAAACATTACTTCTCTTGATCCTATCATGTTCTGAAAGCCTTTTTATCTTTTTTCTCATTATAAATATTTCACCCATCATTGCATTCAAAGTTAGAAAAATCAAAAATACAAAAATAGTAGAAGAAAGAAAAGAGGGCAAATTGTAAAAACAATAAAGGTACAACCCCATACCAAAAAAGAGAAAAAAAAATATAAAAGTGTGCAAGCTCAAGTGCCACTCTTGAAAACACACTTTTAGTTAGTCATACAGCCTAATCATGACTAATTAGTTTTAAATTTACTACTGATAGGTTAGTGAATTCAATTTTCCAAACAACTTAATCTTGGTTTATCAGTTAGGTAGATTAGGCTAGAAATTAAAGGTTCAAACAAGCTCAAAAATCCGAACCTTAGTTTTCAAAAGAGAAATGACTCAAATCTATTTATTTCTTGAGTAAAAAACAGAGGTAAAACTAGTTCTAATCAGCTCAAAATTTGAACCAGATAACAAGCAAAAAATAGCTCGAATAAACTCAAAAACAGAGTTGTAGAAAAGAGAAGGGCATGTTGAGAAACTTTCAGATCTTAAGCCTTCCATTTTGATTTTATTTTTTGTAAAATAATATCTATGTGCAGCTTGTTTTTCATGCCATAGATCAGCTACAAGTTAGACTGTTCAAACCTGACTTGTATGCTTTTAAATTTCTATTTTAGAAATTAGTGAATAAAAATCTGTTAGACTGTTTAATCCTAACAGATTAGTAGATTAGGTAGAGAAGCATATGAACTCAACTGTTTAATCTGAGTTCATGGAGAAATAAGAAGTAGAAATAGATTAGATTTTTTTGCTTTCAAAAGAATAAAATTTTGTAAGAGAGTTTGCCAATCCAAGTGCACTCTAAAGAACAAAAATGTTAGATTAGTAGGATTGGGTAGGTAGAAAGCTTGTGTTGATGAATTTCCATTGTTTTTTCATGGCTGCTAATATTTTTAGAGCAAAAGAAGATCATCCAAGGAAAGAAAGTCGCAGCCCAATGGATGAGGCACTGATCAGCCCCCCAGAGAATGCAAGTCTGAAATTCTTGATGCCTTCAAGAAGGAACCATCCCCAAGTGGAGCCACTGTTAGCCACCTATAAAATTTGTCATATCAAATGGTGGCTAAATCATTTTTTGAGCCTTCAAGAAACAAGTTTTATTACTAAAAATTTTATCTCTTGAAGACTCATGAAGACATCAAGCCCTTTGTTTAAAATCTTCATTGTTGTTTCCCTCTTAATTATGAAAATCTGTTGTTTTCATGATGAAAAGACTGATGCAAAAATCCCTTTTTCCCGCATTTTTCCCTTCCTTTCACTTCAAATTGACCTTCATTTTTACCCCTTTATTTTCCCTTGTTTCCCTTCTTCCTTTCATAAAACCCCTTTTACAAGGTTTAAAACTCATTTTTAAACTTTGACGAAACCCCCAAATCCATCAAAAAACCTTGAAAAATTCGTGAAAAATAAGCTTTTTGACTATAGACTTAAGCCCCTTTGGGCTAAGTTCTAACCACTTCCCCACCACATGCCCATGAGTTATAACCAGGTGCTATACCCATCGGGCACTTATCGCATCGGAACAAATCAGAGCGCGCAAGTCCTTTTGTTTTATAAAACTCCGATGCCGATTGGCCACTCTTATGTATAAACCCTCGATCCCTTTACCGCTTCACAAAACCCAAAGGCCCGCAATCAGGCGCTTAAACAATGCAAATAAACCATTCCCGATCACTTTTTCCCTTTGTAAAATCATGAAACCCACTTTTTCCTATGTTTATATTAAAACCTGCCAGTCCATGTTTTTTATGAAAAGGACCGTTGATCTTTTTCCTGATCAAAAATTCGCGCGAATCTCACATCGGAGATTTACGAAATGGGTAGATTGAAAGACCATCACCTTTCTCCCGATTCTGATTGGCACCTTTCTACATATAACCCCGGTCCCTTTCACTTGTTCATATATCCAAAGGTCCCGCAGTCGGGCGCCAAGCCTCATTGTATAACCTGCCCCGACACCATAAAGCCTTTGTATTTCATAAATTTTTGGTTTTCATATGTTATAAAAGGTCCCGCCCGTTTATTTTTCGGAGCCCTTATCCACCATTGATATTGGACCAATCAAACGACCAGCGCTATATCGCATCGGAGATTTCCATTGGCGTAGTGTATTATTTTATTTTCCACCTCCGATTGGCTGATTTCCGATCCATCCTCCACCATCAATCTGATCCACAGATCGACGACCCACAGTCAATCGCTTCGGCACTTCTTATCCCTCACCTCCTTCGATCGTGAACCTTCCATTTGGATCTGGACCATTGATACATCCAAATCTGACGGTCCAGATTGTACATCGCCACTTTCGTTAAAATTCATATACCCCGTGGTGTAATGTTTTTTGGCCAATCTCAGTCGTTGATCTCTGCAGATCAACGACCCATATTAAACCTTTCACCGCCTCGTTTATTTTTCCCATTTAACCCCAGATTTGATCTCTGTCGTCGATCCCCTGATCGGACAGTCCATAATAAAACCACCCTGCCTTTTATCCGCCACGCATCTGGTCGATATCGCACTCACTCTCCACCGTTCGATCTGATGACCCAGATCTAACGGCTGGTGCGCAGTTTTGCGTAACTTTCAGCATGTTTGTTAATCCTTCAAAATCACGCGATATAAGTGGTTTTCTAATGCCACGTGTTAGGCGGGAATGCATATCGCGTTCGAAAAGGTGAAACCGCCTTTTCCCCTTTTGGCCACGTGAAACCAGCTGTTTTGCCCTCTGAAATTGCTCTCCCTCATTTATGTTGTTTTTCATCGCGTTTTATATCCGCCGTTGATCTCTGAAGATCAACAGCCAGCATTCAATATCGTGTTTGAGCTATCACCCTCTGCCTTCACCGAAGGACTTCTCAGATCAATCTTAACCATTGATCTCAGGGGCCAAATCTGATCTAATGGCCCAAAATCATCCGCAAAACCCCAAATTTCATTTCAATGCATTTCTTCTGCCAAAGGGATTTTTCCCCTTTTCCTTTGTATTTTTCTACATTTTTGCTTATGTAATTATAATGTGACCCCTTCACATTATCTTATTACTATTGCTCCTGATTTTTGATCTCTACGAATATCAACGGCCCTAACTTAATCTCTGCACCATTCTTCCGAACTGCCTCCTTTGAACCCCGCAAGTGAATCTCCATCGTCAAATGCTTTCATCCAATGTTTATGCTCCAAACCAAAACTTCCAAAGTAGTCTTACCCATATATGCAAGATTTCTTAGTTGTTTTTTGGTTTTATGCAGGTATTAAAGTTTTTCAAAATAAATTTAAAAGAAAATAAACGCCGAGGATGACGATCCTCCAGGCTTTCATTTATAAAAAAGGATTACTATGAAGGGTTCAACGCCACATTTCATCGGTGCATCATGAGCACTGATGCCATATGAACCCTCTGTGGCACCTGCACATCAACAAGACACAGTGAAACATGATTAAAATAGAGAGTATCAGTGTTGAAGACCAAATCAAACCAGAGATGAAGAATTGAAGGTAGAATCGCAGATTTGGTGGATTACGGCTAAGATCGAAAATCAAAAGCCTAATCCACTAAATTAAACACAGTTAAAGGCAAATCAAAAATATTTATCAGAAAGAGGATGCCTCCACTGCCACATTAGGGGCTAATTAATTCCTCTCAGCTACCTAATGCCACCTGTAGCCTCACAACATTCAATAGAGGCTGAGTAATGACCAAAATAGAGGATATTTTCCTCACGACAGCCAAACAGTTAATTCAAGCCAAAAGATTTATTATAAAAAATATCAGCAGAGTTATTACAAGATGACACAGA
The DNA here is from genome assembly GCA_034641835.2 of Pinus albicaulis. Taxonomy (NCBI): domain Eukaryota; kingdom Viridiplantae; phylum Streptophyta; class Pinopsida; order Pinales; family Pinaceae; genus Pinus; species Pinus albicaulis. Next base: position 603,889,169 of record CM076569.1, read on the forward strand.
GCCTTAAAGTCAACAAAATCATCCCACCGAGCTTAATTCTTAATGTAAAACATTTAATGCATAGAAAATATCTGTAAACTTCTCCATTGAGCCGCTCAAAGGCCGAGAAGTATTAATCTGTATTAATTGAACATTGAGGATCTTTTATGTCATCCCACCTCTTCATTTCTTCTATAAATACTTTTGTAGAAGATGAAACGATGTTGGTTGCAGAACTTTGAAATATACTTGTGCTCGAAACTTCTACTTGTAAATAGTGTTCAAAGGCTCTTGGAGCTCTGTTTGTGATCTAATAAGTTAGGCTGAGAAGTGAAGATGATTGTTGAACTGAAACATCGGACTTGAAGATTGTAACTGGTTTGACATCAATAACAAGTTGTTTCTTGGGATCCTGTTCTATATCACTGGTGAAGTGCTTCTTTCTATGTTATTGTATTTTCCTTTCGTGTATGCCATATTGTCCATTATTCTCTGATAAATAACAGCAAGCATAGAGTTAGGAATTACTGTTTACAGTACCCTTCTCTGACTGATAAGCTTTATCTCAATGTTTTCCTCCAATTTGTTTATTTAAGAATGATTCAATATAGTTTAAGCAGTTAGGAATGCTGGCGTTCCCTCGTCCTACTATTTTATTTAAACATTGTTCTTGAATGTTGTTTTCATTATTTTCTTATTAAAGTTAGACTAGAAAAGTGATGGTGTGCCCTATTTTCTAGCTTATTTCTCCAAAGGTAATTCTGAAAATTTCCCTAAGTGTATGCTGAAAGCAGACTAGATTTAAAAGTATCTTATCTGATCTTAAGTTGCCCTTTGTTTCTCTTATTTGTTTTCATCCTTTCTGAAAGTAATAATGCAGATTACTGTATTGTTTGTCTCTTGATTTATCTTTAATACGAGCTTGCCCAAAGAGGTTTATGGTGAGCCCTGCCCTTTGGTTGGTTTTAAACAGGTGCTTAAAAGGCTTTTCTTGTTTGGAGAGACTATAAATCCTAGGTGAAATTATTATCTGTTTCCACCCCTCCAACACTTTATTGTTTCCAATCCATCATTTTATCTCAAAATATCTTGTGATATAGATGACTTGCCCCTTGGATCACTCCTGAATTGTTGCACAATTAAAGCCCTTTTAAGACTCCATAGCCCAATGGACTGAAAACCAGCGTTATATCTATATTTTTAGCCAAAGCTTGTTCTGATTGCTTGCAACATCACACCTTTGAAAATTTTCCCATTTAGGACTTTCCACTCAACTAATAATCATGCTCAACTATCCAAAACAAACAAAAAACCTCGGTTTTAATAACTAGCCTAAAATCATACCCATAAAACCTTTAAAGATAAATCAATCTTTGCACTTTATTGGAGAGATCCCTCTCTGGATTCAAGAGGGCTAGATTCTAGAATCCCAAAGTGGTTCAAGTGTTCTCTCCGTAGTTCTGGTCTCACCAATCTGCTGGAATTACGGGGAGCTAATAGATAGGTCTAGGAAGGTGGGGCTCGGGGTAAGGGTTTAAGCGAAGGTGCTTCAATGTAATGTAGGTTTATGGTTATATGGGTGTGGAGGTGAAGGTTTTAGAGCGGGGAGGGTTAATATATGATGGGGATCGAGTTATACGAAGACGGAGGGTTTAGTTTTAGAGTGGGGTTAAAGGCTTTAAAGTGAGGGCTTAAAGCATATAATGGGTGTCGAGTATGATAATGTGGTTGGGTAATTTTAATATAAACATGGTTTTATTAAAAAAGAGTGTGGGTCCCAAATGGTAAAATGAATAAATTTTAGTTTTAAAACAATGTAAAAAAGGGTTTTTACATTGTTTAATAGAAGAAGGGAAATGAACGAAGGGCAAGGTGTTTTTAGGTCAGGGAAAAAGGTGAGAATGAGGGTCTTAGGGTTAAAAATGAGATTTTTAGAGCATGAGGGTATTTAAAAGAGGAAAAAATGAGAGATAGTGAAAATAAGCTAAATGGAAAATAATGAAGGCAGTGAGATTTCTTGAAAAATGATATTCAAGGAATTTTATTTTCAGCAGAGTGTAGAAAAACCATAGTCATCTAGTGATAGTGTAGAATACAGATGACTAACACTCCCAAATATGATGACTATCTTAGCATTCCATGATATGTTGAAGTGAAACCTCTGGAGATATATACATGAAGACAACTCATCAATGACCTGGTAGAACCCATAAGGTTCCAGATATGCTATAGGAAAAAGCTTCTCATTGTGTTGTGAGATACTCATCAAGAAAGATCTATCATAATAATGGAAGATGTTATCCATCATAAGATTTGTCTCATCAATAATTTTCCTATCCAATTCTATATAAGTGGAATGGTCATCAGAATGCTCCAATAATATTTGGCCCCCCTACTCATCACTGTTGTTCAATGACAGCATTGTTGATCTCCATGATGGTGCATCTTCTGTCTCCAGGTCATACACAATGTTGAACACACAGTTATAAATTGGATTGATTAGGATTATTCTCATCCTATTCTCCAAAACTCTACACTCCAACCAAAAGTTTTGTGTGCAGCTCAACAATGAGAAAACAGAATGGCTATACATCTCCTCCTTGAACTAGTCAAGGATCCTCTGCACAGTGATAGTCTGCTGCTCCAAATCAGCAATGTGCTTCAACCCTTGGTCATGCAATTTCCCTGATGGAATGTCCCCACAACTATCCATCTAGTGAGCTAAAATAATATGGGGTGGAAATGTTTTCATACCTTGGATAAGTTGATACTTGGGAACATCTTGTACAACTACAAGGGTTACTCCTACTGGTGTAATGTCTTCTCCAACTGCTGGTGATGGTGTTGGCTACTCTCCTACTGTTGCACCAACACTAGTATCTATCTCCTCTTCCTCATGCATCTCTTGTATCATGCATGGGACTCACACTGTTAAGATATCAATACCATGTTGCAAAGATGAAAGTGTTCCTTCTCTTGATGCAAGTACTCTTGCAGCTAGTGGTGGTGGAAGTTGCTCTTCTTCCAGAGTGATAGTACTGACATCTTCCCTTGGGTCCTCATGTGTTTTCTCATCAATTTAGGGAAATGTATCAATAGGAATTGCCTCCGATTTTCCCTTATCAAACTTCTTCATCAACATTTGAGTAAAATATGCATAAGCAGTCCTTCTTGCATGTTTCAAATGGCAGAACCACCAATCATTTGCTTCACCCTCAATGTACAATGTTGCAATCTCAACAACCTCTCTTTCTGCTACTGGATGTAGGAGGAAGGATGCATTTAACTTCTTCCTCCAAGGCCTTGTTGTGCTTGTGGATGACCCATCAAATGTAGACAATAGAAATCTATTATGTCTTTTTCTTTTATTGCTGCTGTAGGGTCTCCATTCTTCTTTGATATGAATGAACCGTTGGAGAGTTAGATTCTCCTTGAAAGCCGTTGATTGAGATTTTTACTCTGCAAGATAACCACTTAGAGTCTCATGATCTAAGTTTCATCAATCTCCATGCCATTTAACTCCCTTTTCCAAGAAAGTGGGAATAGTAGATTGTTTTGGATCTCTATGCAATACTGAAGTCTTTTGTTGCTAATCGGAAGTTCTTGGACCTTCCCCATCTTGAAACCTTCTCGAGGTCTCATTTTACCTCTCCCTTCTCGTTTGTTTTACCTCCCTAGAGAGGTACTTCATAGATATAAAAATAAATGAGGAAAAACTCACTCCCTCCATCATTAGGGGTCTATTCTTCTTTCTTCTTCTTCTGGTGTCATAAGATGTATTGCCCACAAGCTGAGCCATAGATCATGCTCTGATACCACTGTAATATTCCAAAATGGAAAAAACAGGAATATAAAACATAAACTGTAAAATGCAATGATACATCAACACATAAATATGAGAAAATATCATATAGCCATTCTATTATACATTATAGCAACAAATGTATACAAGATCTTGAGGAAAAAGACACTCAAGTTAGGCAAAACAAGCCTCTAGAGACCCAGTACAAAAAACATGAAGAACAATTGCTATATAAGGATGAGGGAGGCTAAAACGTCACAATTTTTGCTAGGGTCTAATTCTGATTTAAATTTAAACATATGTATCTACTAATATGGTGCTTAGAAAATGTCAAGATCAAAGATCTAGGCTTTTTAGCACTATTCCAAGACAACCCAAGAAGGGTTTCTAGAAATACTCAAAATGCAGAATATATAGAATGTGGCCCTAGGGCTAAATAACGCTTTGCAACTGGAAAAATGGTGGGATATGATTGATCTGATATGACAATGGCTGATACCCCTCCTCGCAACCTTTTCGGATGAAGGGATGATCCCCTCACTGGAAAACAGGGTCAAGAACTTGGGTACTTGACCTCCCATTGAAAAATAACCCAGTTTCTAGAGAATACTCCACTGTGGGTGAATGATGTTGCTTGGCCTGATGCTGGATGGTGGAATAAAGCTCTGAGAACTTCTTTACTAGCCTCCTGGATGAAGGGTTTCTCCCTCCACTGGAAAACAAGCTCATAAATTGGTTCTATCAACCCTCCACTGATTCTACCTTGAAAAACAACACAAACATGAAGGATAATGTGTTGTGGATGAAGGATGGAGCTTGGCCTAAAGCTTAATAGTAGAAATGATGCTCAGTGAACCTCTCGTGAGTAGGTACTCGATGTCCCTTGAGGATGAGGGTGGGATTTCCGCTCAGAAACACCCTTTTTGCTAAACAACACAATAGACTTAGCTCAATAGCTGACGCATGCAAAAATTCATAAAAGACCAATACCATATCAGTATTTTGAATGTCTTCTATGGCTTCCATCCTCTTCTTTATATTCTTGGTGAGCTTCCTCACCCTAGGTCCCACTCATTAAAGAAGCTACTCTCATAATTACACTCCTCCTCTATGACTGTGTTTCCCTCCATTAATCCTCCACTATCTCCATAACAACGATGTTGATTTGGTCAACTTTGACCCTGTCCACATGCTTTAGACCCTGTTCACATCTAAATTTGCTTTATTTAGTTGATACAATGATCCTCATTCACATGAGAAGTGGTTTTATTCCTACTAAAGATATTTGCGGGTCTCTCTACCCACTTAAACACCTATCTTATTATCAAAAGAAAAAATTAATACTCCAACTAGCTAAAAGCTAATTAGGAATATTACATGGCATACAATACAAGTAATAGAATAACATAAAAAAATAGAAAGGGATAAAATACAACAAGGATTGGAGAAAATTAGAGAAGAAAAATACCATACAAAAAGAATGAAGAATCAAGAGTTTGATATCAAATATGCACGAGACTCCTCAGACAAGTTGAGATGCGTAGCACTGCCTGCATTGACGGAGAATGAAGGTCTAATGATAACCCTAAGATAACAAGTAGATGTTATGGAAGTTGACGACTCTTGTTCAATGATAAGAAACACTATGATTAGTGTTGAGTCCCAAACTTGCATCTTTCCTATACACCTTTCTAGACTTTTTCCATTTATCTGGACCTCCTAAGTCATCAACATCATTGCATATTAATCATAAAAGAGCATTTAAAGTGGTTTTTAACTATGTTTTGTGTCTGCTGTTTGAATTAGATTTTTGCTCATTAAGCTACGGAATCTTGTCACTTTGTTGAGTCCCAAACTTGCATCTTTCCTATACACCTTTCTAGACTTTTTCCATTTATCTGGACCTCCTAAGTCATCAACATCATTGCATATTAATCATAAAAGAGCATTTAAAGTGGTTTTTAACTATGTTTTGTGTCTGCTGTTTGAATTAGATTTTTGCTCATTAAGCTACGGAATCTTGTCACTTTTCGTAGCCGCTTCAAGTTTCCGCATCCATTTTGTTAAAGTCTATATTGCAGGTGTCTTCAGGCAAATCTAGCCACATGGGCAAGTTGGAAATGACGTGGATATGGACCGAGTCCTATTGGCTCAGTCGAATTCACCAAAGAAGGTCGTGGTCAAAGGTAGTCAAGCGGTGGTCAACCTAAGAGTCCCACGGTGACAGAACTCTGTTTTTCACCACGTTAAGACTTGCATGGCCGTTCCTGAATCTCAGGGGACATATCAACACCTGTGGACTGCTCCATAAGCCGAATCCAACAACCACTCTCCATAGATTTAATCTTCACGACATTCATAATGCTAGATTTCTGGACGTGGTTGTTCACGTGTCTTTGATCAACACAGACTGTAGAGAAGTAGTTATGTAATCCTCTGCTATAAATAATGCGTTCTCATACGGATAGTAGTTAGTTTTTGGTAATGTAATTTTGGCTACAAAGAAAGCCCACTGTGCTGTGACATTATTTCCTTATTATGACTGCATATTGAATACATGAGAAGACTCTATTCATAAGTATAATTCGTGGTTGATAGCTGATTGCCTGAGGATTGTGCAGAGGGCCCCTGTCCAAGCCGAGGTTTTGTTTATTGCTGTATAGTTTCATGTTTTTTTTTCTTCTATTCATTATGCCATAGTTATTCATGTGTATATATTACATCCCTTATGGTATTAACGTTTTATTTTTGTCCATAATTTTTCATGTTGTTAACTGATCAGTGTCTTTGTTCCAGATTACAGTAGGCAGCCCGGGCATTTGCACATAGTTTTATAATGACTAATGACATGGAATCAGTCTTGTCCTTCTGTTGATTTATTTTTCTTAGCTTTAAATTCCAGCACTGTTTTATTTATTTCAGTTTTGTACATTTGCTTCATTAGTTAGATTAGATATTAAATTGCTCATGTCATTATCAGTTACCTCCGAAAGCCATAGCGAGACTAATGGTGAGGGATTGAAGTATGAGTGTGTAATTTGATATTAGTTTATTTTTCTGCAATTTAGATATCAGATTGCTCAAGTTGTTTATGATTACCTCCGAAAGCCATAGCGAGACTAATGGTGAGGGGTCAGAATATGAGTTGATGTAATTTGATTTAGCTTTACCTTTCTTGCAATTCTTGGATTTCTTTAAGCACAGTTTCTTTTTGTATTTAGACAGTAGCAAGGGCAATGAGTTTCATGCTCAATAGTTCACTGCTTGTTTAACTAGTATAGTGGCACATTTTCATTTGCTTTTAGGAATTAATTTTGTCAATTGCATGTTTAAAGCCCTTTTGAAATTTGAAGTTTGGGAAATCATTATAAAGGACATCATTGCCTTGAACATTTACATCCATACTTGTCTTTTAAAATTTCCATCTTACATTAGGAAACCAACCAAGATAAAAATAAAAAAAAACCAAAAACGACAAAAAGTAAGAGATAGGTTATCTTGCACATATAGTGCGCCACACTTCGTCAGCTTACGAATCCCGGATTGACAAATTAATGTAGCAATTTAGGACACACTAAATTGACCAAACATTTTGGTGCCGTTGCCGGGGAAGTGTAACTAGGTAGCCAATTTCTTAAAAAAAAAAAAACAATAAAAAGAAGGGAAAAATTGATAACTTCTTGAAGTATGCTCTCCTCTTGCACCTAGTGTGATCCGGAGGATCAGAAAAGAGAGTTATTGGTTCAATAATTTCTTAAGTATGCTCTCTTCTTGCACCTAGTGTGACCTGGAAGATCAGAAAGAGAATTATTAACCCAACTTAAAAAATAATAAAAATGACATGCATAGAGCAAGAGATTCTAGGGGAAGGTTTATAGCTAGAGCCAAGAGTTCGATTTTCACAACTCCATCTTCTTCAAGGCATAGACAAGATTCACCATCATCTACCCATAGCCTTAAGATTCTAGGAATTCAAGGAGCAGCTGAATTAGAGGATTCTCCTACAATATCTATCAAATCTCATTTAGAAGAAGACCCTTTCTTTACTTCTACAGGAGAGCATATTGTAATTAAAGAAGTAGAGTCACCTGAAGAAGAAAAGGAAGAAACTCTCTCTCATCCTCCCTTGATAAAAGAACCAGAGGACTCTAAGGACTCTGAAGAAACTATCATGGCAGAGGAAGTAGTAGATGGATTATTTGGAGGTAGAGGAGGAGGAAATAATGGAGGCAACAATGGTGGAGGTGGAGATAATAATGAAAGAAATAGGGAAGGAGACAACTTGTTTGGATTCCCTATAGTTTGTGAGGAAACTCATACAACGATGAAAAAAATCTCACCATATGTCCTCCCCAAATTTCATGGATTGCGAAGTGAGGATCCTGAAACATTTCTGTTTGAGTTTGAAGTCGTGTGCTGAACTTATGACTATATGGAAGACTCTCAAAAACTCAAACTGTTTCCTTCAACATTGAAGGAAGCGCTTTGAAATGGTTCATGGGATTAGACAACCAATCCATTAGGACTTGGAATGATATGAAACAAACATTTTTGGATAGATAACTGGACTATTGCATGCCCACCAATCACAAGGATGAGGTATTCAAAATGGTGCAAAAAGAAGAAGAAAATTTGGAGGATTTACTTAAAAGATTTCAATACAACTTAAAAAGAGCAAAGATGAGCAACTTAGATGAGGAAAATTTGAAAGCCCTTCTATTAAAAGCCATCAGAGATGAATGGATAGACATTTTAAACATGATGGGGAAAGGAGATATTTCTCAACTTCCACTCCGTGAAATAGTAAAACTATGTGTCCATCTCTCAAGGGGAAAATCTAAAACAGGAAAAGGGCCTAGAGATCCTTCTCTTATTAGGGCAAACAAATCTGCAACTGGATCAGTAAGTAGGGTAGAGATTGGCAATCTGCTTGATGAATTCAAAACTGATATCTTAGGGAGCCTTAGTGAACAACTAGACACCCTTAAAATTCAAAACAAGCAGAAAGAAAAAACTAATGCTCTAGCCATCTTTTGTCCGAAATGTAGGAAGAAACATGCTTTAAGGGAATGTCCCTTGGATGCAAAAGTTGTAGAAACATGTATGATTTTCTCAGAGAATCATGAGACCAAGGATTGTCCTTCAATTCCTGGACTCAAAGCTGTCTTTCAAGAAGATCCAAATTCAGTAGAATCTCTCTGCTTTGTTGCAAGAAGACCTTGGCAGGGGCAACAAACTCAAGGGTTTAACAACTCTATGAATTTTCAACCCCCACCAAATTGGAATCCTTGGCAACAACCTTGGCCCCAATCTCAAAATCCATATCAGTCATGGGTACAAGGTATGCAAAATCATTATGGGAGATTTGCTCAATTTTATCAATATCCTCCATCTTTTCAAAATCAACAAGCTCCACAACTTCCAAACCCAAATCCACAACTTCCATTGCCATTTCCACAACAACAACCTTCTCAACAAAATCCAAATCCTCAAATCATGCTTCCATTCCAACAAAAGACAAATCAACTTCCAGCTCATCCATTGCTAAATCCTAACAATAAAAATCCTCAGAATACTTACATGATAGAAGGACAAGAATTTCCTACCTATATGATTGTTCCTCTCAATGATGTACAACTCAGGTCTGGTAGAGTTTTAGAAAAACCTTCTATAGATGTCCAAGAGCAAGATACCTCTGAGGAGGACTCTCTTAAAGTCAACAAAGGTTCTGAGGAAGCATCTCTTCAAAACTCAAACATTCAAAAAGAGAAAGAAAAGTTAACCCCCACAACTCCTATAGTTGAGCAACCTTCATCTTCATCCACACCTCCTTTCCCTGAAAGATTACAAATTGATAAAGGGGTGGAAAAACAAATCTTGTTGCCTAACTATGATTTTATAGATGAATTGAAGAATGTTTGTATCAAAATTCCCTTGCTACAAGCCATTAGAGAGATTCCTATTCTAGCAAAAACAATAAAGGAGTTGAGTCTCAAAAGACTAGGAAAGAAACTAAGAGATACAAGAAGAATCCACCTGGTAGGAAAAATTGCAAATATCATGATGGGGAAAATTACCATGCAGAAGTATGTAGATCTAGGTAGTTCAATTTTCAAGACACATATAAATGGGATAGAAATTCCAAACACATTGATTGACTTAGGGGCTGCTATCAACATTATGAGTAGACAGACTATGGAACAGCTAAAACTTCCTAATCTTCTTTTTACACCTACTTTACTGCAACTTGCAGATCGATCAATTATCAAACCAAATGGTGTATTAGAAGATATTTCAGTCTCCTTAGATTCTTGGGAATATCCATTAGATTTTATGATTTTGACTCCCAAGAGTAATCTAGGAGGGCACCCACTTATCTTAGGAAGACCTTGGCTAGCCACAACTGATGCTTTCATTAGTTGTAGATCTAGGGATATGTACATTTCTAATGGTAATTCGACAAAGAAATTAAATTTGTATCCTCCAGCAAAAGCAATCACAGAAGTAGGAGACAATGAATGGGTCGATGATGAGGACACTATACAACCTGTCTTTACCATTTCTAAAATCAGTGAGGATAGTCAAATTCTGAACACATTAGAAAATTTTGAGACATCTTCAGAATATGACCCCACACAATTTCAGTTGGAATCTGACATTGAATATTTATCATCAAGAAAAATGTCTCTTTACTCTATCGAAGAGTTCGGTAGTTCTACCATTGAAATTTTTCCAGGAAAAACATTGAATATCAACAAAAATTTGGAAAAGTCACAACAGGAAGAACTAACCAAAATCTTGCAAAAACATTCTATTGCATTTGCATGGGAGTATACTGATATGAAAGGTATTGATCCTAAGACTTGCATTCATCATATCTATATTGAGGAAAACAGTAGACCAATCAGACAACCTCAAAGAAGGATGAATCCAAACCTTAGGGAGATAGTGAAAGAAGAGCTCCAAAAACTACTCAATGTAAACTTCATTTATCCAACTTCAGATAGCCGATGGGTTTCTCCTTTGGTTATAGTACCTAAAAAGAATGGTAAATGGAGGGTATGCATTGATTACAGGGAATTGAACAAAGCAACTTTGAATGATCACTTTCCTTTGCCTTTTATTGATCAGGTATTAGATACATTAGCAGGTAAAAAGTACTTTTCATTTTTGGATGGTTTTAGTGGCTATAATCAAATTCAGGTAGCACCTGAAGATCAAGATAAGACCACATTTACCTGTCCATGGGGGAATTTTTCCTATCGAGTGCTTCCTTTTGGGTTATGTAATGCACCCGCAACATTCCAAAGAGCAGTACTAGGAATTTTTTCTGATCTAACCCATGATTGTGTAGAGGTTTATATGGATGATTTTATAGTTTATGGTAATTCATTTGAAGAGGCATTAGAAAATTTGGAAAAAGTCCTTATAAGATGTAAAGAAACAAACCTTTCATTAAGCCATGAAAAATGCTTTACGATGTTTACTGAAGGTATTGTTTTGGGGCATCATATTTCAGGAGATGGGATTAAGGTTGATAGATCAAAAGTTGAAGTCATCTCCAAGTTGCCTATTCCAAATTGTCAAAGAGATGTTAGATGTTTTCTAGGATTTACTGGATACTATAGAAGATTTATAGAAAACTTCACTAAAATAGCATCTCCACTCTTCAAACTACTTACAAAAGACTGTGAATTCAAATGGGATCTTGATTGTCAATCAGCCTTTGAAACTTTAAAAACAAGAATATCTGAAGCACCTATCTTGAGAGGACCAAATTGGAAACTCCCTTTCCATATTTCTACAGATGCTTCAGATACAGCTATGGGAGCTGTGTTGGGTCAAAAAGATTTAGTCCCTTATGCCATTTACTATACCAGTAAAAATTTGACTCCCACTAAGTTGAACTATACTGTAACTGAAAAAGAGTTTTTAGCTGTTGTTCATGCAATCAATAAGTTTAGACATTATATAACAGGCTATGAAACTTTTATTCATACTGATCATTCTACGATTAGATATCGAATGAACAAACCTATTACTAATGGCAGAGTGACAAGATGGCTTCTACTTTTGCAGGAATTCAATATTACTGTGTTGGATAGACCAGGAAAACAAAATACAGTAGTTGATTTCTTGTCTAGGATTCAGAATACTAAAGAAGATTCTCCTGTAGAGGATAAGTTTCCTGATGAATATTTGTTTGCAGTAACTACTAGGACCCCTTGGTATCCAAATATTTCTAACTATTTGGTTACAGGGAAACTGCCTCCACATTTATTTCCAAGTTAAAAAAGAAAGATTATTCAGGAGAGTTCAAAATATTCATGGATTTCTAACGAATTGTTTAAAACAGGGCCAGATCTTGTGATCAGAAGATGTGTCAGGGAAGATGAAATGCCTGATATCCTTAAGGCATGTCATGATGAACCATGCGGCGGACACTTTGCTGAAAAAGGACAGCCTATAAAATCCTTTCTTTAGGATATTATTGGCCTCCCCTCTTTAAAGATGCAAAACAATATGTCAAAAGGTGTGACAGTTGCCAAAGAGTAGGGAAACCTACCCTTTCAAATGAAATGCCATTGCAACCACAGGTACTCATCGAACCCTTTGAAAAATGGGCTTTAGATTTCATTGGACCTATTAATCCACCATCTAAGCAAAAGAAGTATATATTGGTTTGTACTGACTATGTTACTAAATGGGTGGAAGCCAAAGCATTAGTGTTTGCTACTGAAAATTCAGTTGCTAATTTTCTTTATGAGGATATTTTTACTCGCTTTGGTGTTCCAAGAGAAATTGTGACAGATCAGGGAAGCCAATTCACATCCAACCTGGTGGAGAAGCTGATGGAAGAATACAAAATCAAGCACAGAAGATCTACCCCTTACCATCCGCAAGCAAATGGCCAAGTGGAGTCTACAAACAAATTTATCGAAAGTATCATCACCAAAATTGTTCATCTACATAGAAGAGATTGGGCAGAAAGGCTTCCTGAAGCCTTGTGGGCCTACAGAACTACATGGAGAAATACAATAGGACATTCTCCCTATGAACTTGTTTATGGGAAAGAAGTCCTACTCCCCACTGAGTTCCAAGTCAAAACCTTCAAGATAGCAGTTCAGTTGGGGATGGATCTATCAGAAGCCCAAAAGCATAGAATGGAGCAGTTGAATGAGCTAGATGAGATTAGACAAGATGCAATTCTAAGAACTGATCTAGTTCAATATCAAAGAGCTAAATGGCATGATAAATACATCAAAGAGAATAAGTTTCAAGAAGGAGATTGGGCATTTCTATTTGCTTCCAAGTTTTGAAGATTTTCAAGGAAAATTTCAGACTCATTGGCTTGGGCCATATGAGATTGACAAGATCTTTAGCAATGGAGCGGTAAGAATCAAGACCATTGATGAATCTCAAACTCCTCTTATTGTGAATGGCCACAGATTAAAAATCTATCATAAGCCACTCTCAAAAGAGGAATTTGTCAAAATGTTTCAAGATAATTCTGCAATAAGGCTGGTGAAGAAGAATCCTTCTTCTACACCAGCCTAGCCTTTGTTCTTTTCAGTTCATAAAAAATAAAAAAATAAAAAAAATAAAAATAAAAAATAAAAAAATAAAAAAAATTGTATAAGCCTGAAAACCAATCACTGATTGGCAGTCTTATATAGAAAATGTAGGGTGAAAATCAGGAACACCTGACACCCTATATTTTCCAAAAATTCTCTCTCTCTTATTTCACAAAGTTTTATGACAACCCACTCCATTTCATTCCACTTCATTCCATTCCACTTCATTCCACTCCGCTTCCTTTCATTTCACTCCATTTCATTTATTTCATTTCATTTCACCAATAAAATTTTTCTTTCATGACCATTTTCATTCAGCCAGTTATCATCTATCCATCTCCATTCACCCAAATAATTGATGTGTCAGTTTCCGCAGTTGACACCAGTTTCCGCAGCCAGAAGCAGTTTCTGCAGCCACCACTCTGTTTTTCAAAAATTTACAGTTAGATGTTAGTTCAACAATCATGAAATCAAATGCAGGAATGAAGACATATTATGAAGACATGAGGCATTCAAAAGCATCAACGAGGAGCAACTGATTGAAGACTAATGAAAAATGGCAAGAATTCCAAGGTATGAGTAAAAATTTATTTCAAATAGCATTCAAGCACATTTTTACATAGTTATAAACCATAGCTCCATTATATGCAATGATTGCGTCGAAAACTCCATAACCATTCCACGATCTCTATACGATTCCCCCACAATCCTTGCATTCATTTTTAAACGGCCTCATAATCAAGCCTCCGGTCTTCACTCATGTTCGGCTATACTTTGATACTCCACCTGTAATTATGGAACATGGTTGATTTGACTACAGCTTCTCTTAGCCACACAAAATCCGTAGCCGTTTCATAAACGTGCTTACGTCTATTCTGCAGCCACCCAATTTCAAATATTTCCGGATGCACTCTACTCCCCCTACTGTTCTATTGACCTCACGGCTGCATTTCCACCATGCTCACATAAGCCTTCACCCCATTTCGTTCTCTGTTCAGCTTCATTTCGTGTACCTATTCTCTGATATCCGCTTACAGTCGCTGGTCTCCTTCATAAACCCTGTTCATTTCCGCTAATTCAGCCATCTTACCTCCACTAAAACCTCCTCACGCAGACGAGCTTTAAAGAACATAAGGAAGGATGGGTCGTTTGTTGAGGGTAGAACCAGAGGGACCCAAATTTATGGAAGGATACCCGCAAGTCAAAGACATATTGAAAAAGGAAAAATGGCTTCGGTTTATTCAAAATTTTAAAGGCTACAATAAGGAGGTAACAAAAAATTTTGCGAGGTCTTTCAACAGTATGGAGGTGGAAATTGGGGACCTCAAATTTACAGTGACTGAGGCATCCATAGAAGCTGCTACAGAACTTCCTCAAGAAGGTGAACGCTGGTTCAAGAACAAGAGCATTGTCGAAGAAGCCTGGAGAGTGATCCTACGTAACCCAGGTATGGATGTCACCATTTTCAAAAAGGGAATTCTTGTTCATGCTTTAAAAGAAGAGTGGGCTAGTTTACTATTGGTTATTCAAAAGTTTATCACTTGTGAGGGACGTTTTGGGTCAATGTATATGTATCATACCCGACTGTTGATGAATTTCCTAGACAACCAGACCCTTAATCTGCCATACTTTTTATTACATAGTTTGAAAAAGATGTCCGTGACCATCCAAAATCATCTGGGGGACATAGAATCACATTTGCATCACCACGGTCTCGTGAAAATTTTGATAGAAAAATAATTGAAAGAGAAAAAGGAAACCTGGGAGCAGTTTTTACTTAGAAATTTATTTGAAGAACCCCAAGAAACCCCTGAAGGCAGCACATCAAAAAGAAGTAGGAGAAAGAGAACAGGTTATGAAACTCAAAGCACTCCTACCAACACAGTTGAGAGAACTAGTAGAGAGGAAAGACTGTCTAAAAGGAGCAAGGAAAATACAGAGGGTAAAAAGCCAACAAAATCAAAAGAGAAAAGAAGCATTGAGGCTGTGTATCAAACCTCTTCCTCAGAAGAAGACCATCAAGTATTGTCTGAGAGACTAGTTCACCTTCAGGAACAGTCATCCATGGCCAAAAAGAAAGAAAAACAAAAGGAAAAAGACAGTAGTCCACAGTATGTAAGAAGAAGCAACAAGCTTAAAGGAAAGTGGAGGAAATCACAAACAAAAGGACCCCATTTTATTGATTTGGGAGAAGGAACACCTGAACAATATCCAGCTGGCCTTAGTCCACCTCATTCTCAGCCAAACATTGAAACTAGTCCTCAAGACGTTGACATGAGTCCTTTTCGGCCAGATTTTGAAGTCAGTTCTCCTCCACAGCATTTTGGGGACAGCCCAAGGAAAACGACACTCGAGATAGATCCAAAGAAGTAAGAGGTGTATGATTACATAGAATCCTTAGAAAGGATAGCCATGGATCCCAGCACTTCATCCACTCAGCCTCACACAGCACAAGAAGCTCTAGTCCAATCGTTGAAACAAGAAGTCTTTGAGTTGGAGGTTTTAAATAGACATATTAAGAATGAAAATGAAACATTAAAGGAGAAAATCAGATTGGACAAGATCATTCATGACAACACTATGCTACATCTGGGACTGTGGCACAAAAAGAATAGGAAATTGAAGAAGAAATGCCAGAAGATAAGTAGAGCACTGATTAATCTCAAATTTAGATGCTTGATGAAGAAGCCCAGGATGTTAGCAACACCAAGAAAGAGGAGAAGAGGACTGGATGTACTGGCAGAGGTATCAGAGCATATGTATTGAAGGAGGATGATTAAAATTTTTGGTTGCATGAGGACATGCAACACCTTCACAGTGGGGGTATGTTGAGTCCCAAACTTGCATCTTTCCTATACACCTTTCTAGACTTTTTCCATTTATCTAGACCTCCTAAGTCATCAACATCATTGCATATTAATCATAAAAGAGTATTTAAAGTGGTTTTTAACTATGTTTTGTGTCTGCTATTTGAATTAGATTTTTGCTCATTAAGCTGCGGAATCTTGTCACTTTCCGCGGCTGCTTCAACTTTCCGCAGCCATTTTTGTTAAAGTCTATATTGCAGGTGTCTTCAGGCAAATCTAGCCGCATGGGTGATTTGGAAATGACGTGAATATGGACCAAGTCCTATTGGCTCAGTCGAATTCACCAAAGAAGTCTGTGGTCAAAGGTAGTCAAGCGGTGGTCAACCTAAGAGTCCCACGGTGACAGAACTCTGTTTTTCACCACGTGAAGACTTGCGTGGCCGTTCCTGAATCTTAGGGGACATATCAACACCTGTGGACCGCTCCATAAGCCGAATCCAATAGCCACTCTCCATAGATTTAATCTTCACAGCAGCCATAATGCTAGATTTCTGGACGTGGTTGTTCACGTGTCTTTGATCAGCGCAGACTATAGAGAAGTAGTTATGTAATCCTCTGCTATAAATAACGCATTCTCATATGCATAGTAGTTAGTTTTTGGTAATGTAATTTTGGCTACAAAGAAAGCCCACTGTTCTGTGACATTATTTCCTTGTTATGACTGCATATTGAATACATGAGAAGACTCTATTCATAAGTATAATTCGTGGTTGATAGTTGATTGCCCAAGGATTGTGCAGAGGGCCCCTGTACAAGCCGAGGTTTTGTTTATTGCTGTATAGTTTCATGCTTTGTTTTCTTCTGTTCATTATGCCATAGTTATTCATGTGTATATATTACATCCCTTATGGTATTAAAGTTTTATGTTTGTCCATAATTTTTCATGTTGTTAACTGATCAGTGTCTTTGTTCCAGATTACAGTAGGCAGCCCGGGCATTTGCACATAGTTTTATAATGACTAATGACATGGAATCAGTCTTGTCCTTCTGCTGATTTATTTTTATTAGCTTTAAATTCCAGCACTGTTTTATTTATTTCAGTTTTGTACATTTGCTTCATTAGTTAGATTAGATATTAAATTGCTCATGTCATTATCAGTTACCTTCAAAAGCCATAGCGAGACTAATGGTGAGGGATTGAAGTATGAGTGTGTAATTTGATGTTAGTTTATTTTTCTGCAATTTAGATATCAGATTGCTCAAGTTTTTTATGATTACCTCCGAAAGCCATAGCGAGACTAATGGTGAGGGGTCAGAATATGAGATGATGTAATTTGATTTTAGCTTTACTTTGCTTGTAATTCTTGTATTTCTTTGAGTACAGTTTTTTTTGTATTTAGACAGTATCAAGGGTAATGGGTTTCATGATCAATAGTTTACTATTTATTTGACTAATATAGTGGCACATTTTCATTTTTCTCTTAGGAATTAATTTTGTCATTGCATGTTTTAAAGCTCTTTTGAAATTTGAAGTTTGGGAAATCATTACAAAGGACATCATTGCCTTGAACATTTACATCCATACTTATCTTTTAGAATTTCCATCTCACATTAGGAAACCAACCAGGATAAAAACCCCAAGATAAATAAAAAATTCAAAAACGACAAAAAGTAAGAGATAGGTTATCTTGCACATATAGTGCGTCACACTTCGTCAGCTTACGAATCCTGGATTGAAAAATTAATGCAGCAATTTAGGACACACTAAATGGACCAAACAATTAGATCTATGTCAAGTCCTAACATTAGATAATTCCTTGAGTCACGAAATTATTTTGAAATACCTGTCATCTAGTAGACTGAAGAACAAATAAGAAACCTTCAATGAAATTAAAATGTTAATTAAGAGAAATCAATTAATAAAAATGGATTAGAAAAAATAGTTCTCCAAATGACCTATCTCACGACTATATCCCCCTTTCCACAGCTCGTATCCATTGTAGAAGCCAAAAGTTTGGAATCGGTCGAAAAAGAGTCACTACCACAAGAAAGTTGGTTTAGAGAATATATATATATAGGGTTTTCCAGACCGACAAGATGTTATACCAAAACACCATCGATAGCGAAGAAGAAAACACAAGAAATGACAAGGAAAGTAATCAAAATGAACAACTTCATATGAAATTAACCAATACCTACAACATGGGCCTTAATGATATATCTATCTATAAGGTGGATGAAGACTCGAAAAGACATTGGTTTGTCTCTAAAAATTTTTGGACCACGAACGACATCAATGATGATGATAAGAAAATGGCCCAGTTAGTGGTAGCTCTAAGGAAATGAGCCTTAACATGGTTCATGAACCTAAATGAAAATAAAAATAAAACAAAATATGTGATCAATTCTATCCTCCTTACAATTTTCAAGGAACAAGACGTTAAACACTTAGCACCACAAAACTATAGGAAATAAAGTACATGACAAATGAATTTGTTTGATAATATGATAAATGGCTCAAAGACTTATTAAGAAGATCTCATATAGTATTCAGGATATTAATATAGTACAATTGTATGTGGCAGGTTTGCTGTAGAAAATTCATGGACCAGTGCGAATGCATGAAGTTGAAACACGTGAGGAAGCACTTAAATTAACGCAGTGAATTGAAAAAGAGGACTAAGGTGTTGAAAATGTATCAATAAATTCCTAATTCAATTTTCCCTTGAATTAAATTTGGACAATATCAAAATTCCACATCACTAGATAGCTTGACTAAGTTAACTGAGTTATTTTCACTCAATTAGCTTTAGTCAATTTGATTTGAGGGATGAAATTGAGTTTTGTACACTATTTCCTAAATTTTGGGAGCCTCGGTTGAGTTAATTTTAGTTGTAACAATTTAATTCAGTTAAATTGAGTTAAGTTTAGTTAAACTAGTTCCAACTATCGGAGGAACTAGAGGGGATCTAGAAGTGGGGTGTAACTTCAATGTTTAAATAGTTAACTAATAAATCAAACTAAATGAACTCATGCATGCATGAAATTCGAGTTATGTAGTTGAGATTGGAGTTCAAGGGAAGTGTACTATCATTTGTAGATTTTTCCAAGTTGTACAGGTGGTGCATGCAGTCAAAGAAGGACCTAATTGAATTGAGAAATTCTCAATGAGAAATTTCCCTAATTAATAGGAGATAATTCCTCATCAAACAACGCACAGAAATATGCATTTGGAGTCTAGGAAAATTGGCTAAGTGCTGGAAAAAATCCATCAGCCAGGAAGAGGATAGAAGATACTTGTGCAAGTTATGCTCAATCTTGAGCAAGAATATTGTATGCATCCATATTCTTTGATTAATGCAATACATATAGGAATGGGTCTTGACCAATTTCTTCCCCCTAGATAAATATTTTTGAATGTGAATGAAATCATGATGCATGTTTTTTATATGTGTTCTCGATTGTGACTTTTCTTCTGTAGATGAGTAGAGTAGATTTGAGTCTTATGTTTTAGTAAATTACATCAGAATTTTTGAATCTAAAATTAATTTCTATATGTTATTGGAGCTAGATTAACAATAGAGAATAGAATTCAAAGTTTTCTTTGTAGGAATATCAGTGTTGCGGGTTTTCTCCAGGACTGGGAAGATGTATTTCAATGGACTCAAGTTCGAACTCTATTTTTTTGAAGGAATCACAAATTTTGTGGCATGGAAGATCTACATGGAGGAAGTATTGGATGAAAATGGGCTACTAGAATACATCAATAAAAATGTAGCAAAACCCTCTGCATCTGATGCCCAAGATATCACTTAGTGGAAGAAGGATGTGGCTAAGTGAGGAGAATCATATTAGAGGGAATTAGAGATCATATTGTCTCCAATCACCATGGTAAAGAGACTTGCTTCACGATGAGGAAAAATTTGACATATTTGTCTTAGAACAATAGTGACCATAAGAAGGTGGCACTCAAGGACAAGCCTTGCGGTATCAAGAAGAAAAAGAATGAAACAATTCTGGAGTATCTAAGCAAGTTTACACAATGTCATGATGAACTTGGCAGGGTCGATGTTACTGTCCTTGAAGAATATTTAGTAGCTTTAGCTATTTTGGACCTTCCAAAGAGCTGGCATAGTTATCAAGATTCCATAAATGGTAGATAAAAGCTACCAATTTGGCAGTGGTAATGGTTCGATATGGTGCAGGAATAAATAAGGCAAAGAAATAAAGACAAGAATTCATACAAGGTTGAAGATGAGGATAATTGTGCCTTGGCTGGAAAGGTAAACAAATGGAAAGGGAATAAGTCTCAATCCAAAGGATATTCCAGTCAAGGGGGAAAGAATAAATACTTGTTCAAAATAAAGTTCATTCACTTTCATGAACTTAGATACTATTCCACAAAGTGTCCACACAAGAAGTCAGGCAAGCAACCCTTAGGAGGAGCGGTAGGTGAAGCTCTAGATTGAAAATACAAGCTTGATTTTTCCCTCATTGCATGCATGGAAAGCACAATGATGGTTTGTGTATGGTATTTGTATATTGGTGCCTCATTCCATATAATGGGAAACTAATAATTATTTAGTGACTTGGAGGAGAAATACCTCCAGATGCACATCGATATGGGAGATGATGGGAAGCGTAGCATGATTGGTATCAGTAAAATTACTTCTCAGAGGGAGTTTGGCTCCACTTTTAGGCTCAAGGATGTAATGTCTATTTCGGTTCTAAAGAAGAACTTAGTTTTCATCACGATGTTGGAAGATTGTGGCTATGATGTAATATTCAAAAAAAGAAAGGCATATCTAAGGCACATATCCACAGGATAAGTGAAGTAGGTTGGGGTTTGAGTGAAGAACCCCCTCTAGGTTGGATGTGGTAAATTGTGCTACTGTGAGAACAAAGGAAGAGAAGGTGCAGAGTCAAGATGTTGGAAAATTCTTGCGTAGAATACTTGGTCATTTGCATCATGGAGCCTTGAATAGCAAGCATTAGATCACTGCGTGACTCCCCAATGGAGAACTAGAACAACAAAATACATGAAAAATGTGTAACTTGGGTAAGTACACAAAACATACCCTCAATGATCAAGATTGTAGGGCTCATGCGATCCTTGAAATGATTCACTCTTATGTTTGTGGACCTTTATCGACAACCTCCATCACCAAGTGTTAGCGTGAATTCTTAACGCAGTTGTACGAAAAGAGCCTACTTTAGATGTGTGTGACAAATGACCCTAAAAACATAAATCGTTGCATAACTCTTTAGATATACAATGAATAATTAGAACAAATGCTGCAAAAAACCAGATCTATGCAGTAAAATTCAATAAACAGTGGAAAGAAACAGTATTTAATCCATGCATCCAACATACAAGACAAGGCTTAATGAACGATTTCATATATTATTGCACCTGGCGAAGGGAAAAAATAGATGTTACCAGTCCCCCTCATTAGGATGGGTTCTTGGTTGTCTTCAATGTTTCATTTCTAGAAGTTTCTCTCTCTCAATGGTGTAGAAACCCCAAAATTTATGTTGAACTCAACTGGGAGCTCAAGAAGCAAAATAAAATTGTAGCGACAATGAGAATGATCCAAGTCTGATAATGAAAACTATCAAAGTGACTAATGAATGGAAAAAATTTCTATTTATAACAAAATATTGAGTTATTCTTGATAATGGAAAATAATAAAATGTTATTAACCAAGATCTAGATCTAATCGCTTTGAATATTTTATTATATTTTGTTGGAGGGAAAATGTATTTAAATTTTTTAAATTCCTTTATTTAGAAATAATAAACAAATAAATTATTTATTTATCATTTCAAGAATGTGGTTAAAGAATAATAAACAAATAATGATTTGTTTAATTATTCTTATATGATTTAGTCAAATATAACAAGGAATAATAACTAAATAATGATTTAATTAATTATTCCTAGGGAAAAATAAGATAAATAATGATTTATCTAATTATTTCTCATAATTGGG
Source organism: Pinus albicaulis (assembly GCA_034641835.2). Lineage (NCBI taxonomy): Eukaryota > Viridiplantae > Streptophyta > Pinopsida > Pinales > Pinaceae > Pinus > Pinus albicaulis. The sequence goes on from CM076569.1 coordinate 603,911,324, forward strand.
TTAAATATCAACAGGAATATTATTTAAAAAATGGTTTAATTAATTATTCTTAGAGAAAAATCAAATAAATAAGGATTTATTGAATTATTCCTCACGGGGTTCCTTGTTTTAACCAGAAATAACTTAATAAAATATGGTTTATTATATCATTTCTTATAGTGAAAGCAATTTTACTATGGTAAAATTGGTCCTACATGGTGTACTTTGATCCATCTCATTAGGAATTGTTAGATGACCAATTCTTGGTGATAACATAAAGCAGAAGTGTTATGCTATATTTGTAGATGGTTTCCCCCGTAAGTGCTAGATTTTATTCATGCAAAAGAAAGACAAAAAATTATCCATTTTCTTTTAATTTAAAGTACTTGTTGAGAAAGAAACTTGCATGGGAGTGAAGTATGTTAGGAGCGATAACGGTGGCGAATATGTGTTGAATGATCTTAAAAATTTATGTGAAAAGACAAGAATTCGACGGGAGTTGAAAACACCCAATAACCCTCAATAGAATGGGGCGTCTGAGAGGAAGAACAAAATTATTTTGGGAGCTGCATGGCTGATGTTGCATGATCGGGGCCTACCTCTACACTTATGGGATGAAGCATGCAAGACAATGGTATATGTGGAGAACATAATATTGCATCATATTCTCAGGATGAGTACACTAGAAGAGGTTTTTTTAGGGAAGAAACCAGATGTGTCACATTTCAGAATCTTTGGATCATTAGTTTACTTTCATGTTTCCAAGGAATCAAGGAAAAAGCTAGAGCCGACAATAAATTTGGGCATATTTTTTGGGTAAACTGATAAACCTCACAACTATTGGGTGTACCTGCCATATCTAAGGATGACAATTGTTCATAGAGATGAAAAGTTCGATGAGAGGAAGGACATTAGGTGTTCCCTTTGGATGGAGCTTCAGTTGCATTCATATGAGGATATTTTGGCTCTGAAAGAAGAACCATAGGATGTTTTTTAGTAGCCACAAGTAGAGGAGAAGAGAGTGGATACATCCACTCATGCAGAGACATTAGGAGAATTAAGGAAGCATAGTAGGGAAGCTGATATATTATTACATGATGCTAGAGAGAATGTGGGAGCACCCACATCAGAGTGAAGGAAGAGGAGGTCACCGGATCAGTACACAAGCTACATGGATCTGATGAGTGAGATTGTAGAGACAGAACTATCCTCATTTGAGGAATAGGTGCAACAACCAGTATGGTTTGATGCCACGTTAGAGGAATATGATTCCATTTTCAAACATAGTGTTTGGGAAGTGGTCCCAAGATGAGAGGACAAGATAGTGGTGGGTTCAAGATGGATCTACAAGGTGAAGCAAGTAGCAGATGGAAACATTGAGAACACAAGGCCACATTTGTGGAAAAGGGGTTCTCTCAGGTGGAGGCAATTTACTATGAGGAGACCTTTTCTCCAGTAGAAAGGTAATCTTCTATCAGATCAATTCTAGCACTTGCAGCACCGATGGGATGGAAGATCCATCAGATGGATGTGATAATAACATTCCTTAATGGAGTGCTTGAGGAGGAGGTGTACATTGAACAAACAGGACGAATCGAGACCTTCGACAGAGAGTCACATGTGTGCAGACTCAACTGAGCATTGTATGGATTGAAACAAGTACTTTGTGTTTGGTACACCAAGATCAACATCTATTTTAGTAGTTTGGGATTCACCAAGAGGGAAGCAGATGCAAACCTTTACCAAATTTTTGTTGAAGGTAAATTTTTGATCATAGTATTATATGTCGACGATTTTATTTTAACCAGTGATGAGAAGATGATAAAATATTGAAAGGAGGATCTTACAAGATAATTCTAGATGAAGGACATGGGACTCATGCATTATTTCCTTGGTTTGGAAGTATGGCAAGGAGACGTGTAACTGTTTGTCTCTCAGTGCAAGTATTCCAATGTGATACTAAATAAGTTTCGCATGGAAAGTAGAAATACCATGCACATTGTTAGTTTATATGAGTCACTAGTGATCAAATGTACTCTTTCCATGTGATTGATAAGGTCTTAGGGTCAAATCATTATATTTTCAAATAAAATTTGACATCTCTTTGTTTTCATATGGTCATTGGTTATTTTCTAGGTCATTGCTACTCCCTCCACTTGTTCAAGGTCACCATCATCCATCATGATCATGCCATTTTTCCCCTGTCCTAGGTCATCAAAAGAGTCAATGGGTCATCATCTAGGTTATGGTCTAGGATTCACATCTGATGGTCATCATCATATCAGTCATCAAAAGCAAATAAGGGAGTCATGTCATCCATTTTGGTCATCATCATGGGAGTTAGAAATTATGGAACAAAGAGAATCAGGGAATCATTTCCTTTTGAAGAAATAATGTTTCATGTCAAATTAGTCAATAGTCATTTTCTCAAAAGTACACATGATATCATGTTTTCATAAGCCAAAAACAAGTTTTTGAGTTATAAAGGAGCATAAAGAATTTCAAGACTTGATTCTATCCTTACAAAAATTCAATATCTTGTCTCTACCATTGTAACACTTGCCACAAACATCAGAAGTTTGAATCCCATCACCAATTTCTTAGTTTATTAGTTTGATATGTTCTGTTGCGCTTCTGGCAGGGTTGATGCGCTTTTGTTTTGGAGTCATAAGGAGGAAAGAATAGGTTTATTTGTCATCTCATTGTTTCAAGTCATCTCTAAAAAAGTAAGTGGAGCCTTGAAAAACCATTTATGTAGTCAATTTCATCATAAAAGTGATTAAAATCCTTGCCTATGGTTTTGTTGTGCTTTTGCTGCGCTTTTGCACTTTCATGGGATTTTCTTCACTGGATAAGAAATTCCTCTTGTTTCTTCGCATTCACATCCTTAATTACCCTCATCAATCACTTCCCACCATTACCCACACTCAAACTCACTCATTTTATCATTTACCCTCACAACCCTAGCTAGTTGTTGTGCTTCTAGACTAGGGCTGTGTTTTCCTCTTTCTACCCCTCTTTCCTCACTCAAATTGAGAAATTCCACTTCCATTTCCTTACTAAAACATGTACCTACCCCCATAACTTTTTTCAGATTTTTTTTTCCCCCCATCCCCTCAATTCCCTACCCTCAATTTTCTTTATTTTCACCCCTGTCTTGCAGCTCAAGTCCCCTTACTCATTCTTCTGTGAAACTAGGGTTTCCTGTCAAAGAAAAGTCAAACATGGCAAATATTAGTGAAGAGAGGAAATTAAAAGGAGGAGAGATAACACTATATGATCCAATTCATATAAAAGAGGTCAATTCATCATATTTTATAAGGAGGTGATTGACATCATTTTTAGGGTTTTGAGGTCATTTGCTGCACATAGCGACATTTTTTCTCAAAATAATTTTCTGACCAAATGGAGATGAATTGTACAAATGAGAAAGACATTTTTTTCAATAATATACCAAATCACAAAAATATCCTTACATTTCTCCACAGGTTGGATAGGTAGGGAGATATTCAACTTTCTTGGAGGCCTATTTCAGAAAATCAAATTCTCCAATTTAATTTCCTGTTTTAGTCATTCTTTTGGGGCATGGATTTGAATAATATGGGAATGAATTTCACAAGAATGAGAGAGGTTTTACTTAAAAAAAAACTTAGATACACAAACCTCTCCCAGTTGTGTAAAATTTTTTATGAATAAAGATATATTAGTCCATCTTTGACCCATATTTTTACAAAAGACGTAGAAATTTTAATACCCAGAAACAAAGCAAGTAGTTTCTGCACTTTTTCTTAGGAGGTATAAATGCATAAATTCAAGAATACAGAGATATATTATGGCATATGAATGTTAGAAAATTACATGGGGACACTTGGATATTCATAAATGTTTAGAAAATGGTCAAACAATGCCTATTTTTTACCTTTCTGCCACTTTTTCAAGGCACTTGTGTTTTTGGATAGTTTGAGTTCAAGAAAATTTTTAAGGGGTTTAAACCAGGTTTTTGCAGTTCTTAGTGACTCCATTGTGTAGTAGACATCTTCATCTTTTCAACCATAACTTTTTTAGAAAAAACGCATTAGGGAAGGCACCCAAAGATCAAGCCCAAGTTGTTGCATTTCTGCTAAAAATTTGTTGTGCTTCTGGGAAAAAATTGATGTGTTTTTGTGTTTGGGAAATTTTCACTACACGTGGAGGTCAAAGGTCAACTTGGTCGATGTAACAAATGGCTCATGAGTTTTTTGATGAATAATAGGCTTATTAATGTTCATCTTTTTAAAGAATATTATGATTAATTCCTTGAGAGAAAAGCTCAATTAGTTAGCTAAAAAAGGGGAAAGTTGTTTCTAACTTCCCTAGGATTAGGCAATGAGTCATTAGGTTCATTAATTAGTTGTTATGGATCAATATTAGACCCCTAGAGGTGGAATCTTGTCCTTTTTTTTATATGTTGTTAGTATGAATCTTTCGTCATAAAATATCACTTTAGCTACGCATAACAAATAGCCCTAACATCGATTATGGCTGCAAAATACCTTTAAGATTGCTGCACAAATTCAGATCTAAGCACAAAAGATATTAAGCAGATAAAATATAACATAGCTCCATAGATCCAATGAACAAGACAAGAAGAATGTATATGAAAGAATTTTGTATTATATTAAAGAATGGGGGCACCTGAGAGGAAAACAAGAAAGGTGTCTTCCGGTTCTCCTCAGTGGGATGGGTTCTTGGAAGTCCTCAGTGTTTCAGATCTAACATTTCTCTCTCTTATGGATGTAGAAGATCAAACATAGAACTCAGTGAGAGTTCACAAAGCAAAATGGAAAAATGGTGACCAAGAGTAGATCCAGAGTGATCTAATGCAATGAAGGTGACTAATGAATGGGGAAAACCCCCCTATTTATAAAAAAATATTGGGGCGGTCTAGAACTCGGTGCATGAATAAAATATTATTAATCGAATTCTAGAAGCACTTTTTAGGAATATTTTATTATATTTATTGGAGGGAAAATGATTCTTGACTTGGGTCAATTCCTTTATTATAAATAATAAATAAATAAATGATTTATTTATCATTTTAGGGGAATGATGAGAATATAATTAAATAAATAATGATTTATTTAATTATTTATGGATGATTTAGTCAAATTTAACTAAGAATATTATTTAAATAATGATTTAAATAACTTGTTCTTAGGATGTTGTGTAACCAGCTCCAAAAAGAGAAGAAAAGAGATATAAACGCCTTAGAAATGAGCCACTTCGAGGGGGCAACCTCCCATACATTACATAAATGAACAATTATTGGATGATATAATTTACAAAACCTCCTTTCTATTAATAGGAGTCCATGGGGCCATAATGTAATCCTAGTGGGCCACAATGTAATCCTAGCCGACCTAACAATAATAATTTAAGGGCACAATAATAACAAAATGGGGGTTACAAGGGTACAATAATAACAATAAGGGGGTTACACTAACAACAATAAGGGACTATACTAGTAATATAGGGACCTAACATAGGAAATAATTAAATAAATAAGGATTTATTGAATTAGTTTCTTTGTTTTGGGTTAAATATGACCAAATAAGTTATTTTATATGGTGAAGGCAATTTTACTTAGGGTAAAATTGGTCTTACATGGTGTACTTGGGTTCATCTAATAATAATAGGTTAGATGACCAAAAAAATGGCGTAACAGACTGCCCCCCAACGTATGAGTGTTAGGAGAAATCGTATGACCGAAGTACGTTGTAAGAACTCAATCACTAGGTATCAAAAGGGAAGTGAGAGAGAGAAGTGTAATGTTGTCTGATGTAAAAAAGGACTAGACCTTGAGGAGATGAGACTTATAGGGGAAACAAGTCTCTATGAAGTGGTACCTGTGCTAAAGGCGGTGGGGGAGGCATACCTATGCCCACCGAGACAAAGTACAAAGAATAAGGCGCCCAGAAAACCACGGAACGCAAGAAGTACAAAGAATAAGGTGCCCGGAAAACTACGGAACGCACTAATGAAGCATGTGATGGCCTAAACATGAGCTAGGTAAATAACGTGATGAATCCCACATACATGCGATGCCTGGAATAATCTTCATGACTTATACAATAATATGGTAGTACATGAGATAGAAATACGCCCAAATGCCCCCTACACGTGGGGAAGGGCTCACAAAATCTGACTAATACTTGCAAATCAAAGAGGTGTTGTAAGCGGCTGAGGCCGATATTGTCATATGAGAGGAGCTGCATCAATGGCAGAAATGAAGTCATCTAGGCATGTGGGGGGTTACCTGCAGGGCCACCCCCTCATGAGGGTTGAGACATCTCACACATGCCCAGGAATCACCAATAGCTGCTGCTGCGTCACTGGACCTTCAAGTGTATAGATCACGATCATGCTGGGAGGAGCTCGAACCAATGGTACACTACCCCTTGGACCTGGTTTCTAGAAGAAATGAGCTGATGTCGACAGAAGTAGGTCTGCCATATGTGAGGCAATAAGGGAACCCCACCTAAGGCACGAGGGAAAATAGTAGAGCGATGTACAAGTAGAGACTGATGATGAAGCTGGAATAATGAAAGGTCCAAAGGGGACCTGAAAAACATGAGTAAAAAATGGTGTCTCATGACGGAAATCGACACGAACAAGAATAAATATGGGGGTCAAGTGGTGCCCCAAGGAAAAGTGTTGTAAGTGAGGTAATCCGATTTGGAAAAGAGGAAAAGAAAGACTTTGTGGACAACATGTGTCCTGGTGAAGTAGTGAATGATAAAAACAAACATATGCTGGCTATCGACAAGGAGATAAAATATGCATTTCGAGTGGGAAATGCTAAGGGTAATATCTCTTAAGATAGAGGGCATTGCGAGGATTAGGAAGGGGGTGGCCTTCGAAGTCCTCTAAAAGATATGCTCCCTTCCCAAGATCTTTACTGATGATGTAAGGACCTAGCCATAATGAGTCGAACTTCCCATGACCAAGGGTATCGTGGGCCTGGGCGTATACTAGAACAAGGTCACCTTCATGAAAGGTGCGAGGGTGTACTTTTCGGTCATACTGAGCTTTTGTGCGCTTTTTGGCCGCTTCGAGAGTTTGCAATGCAACACAACGGTTTTCGGAGGTGCACTCAAGCATGATAAGTCGTTCTTCTAGAGGTTGAGTATTAGGGAGAAGTTCGACGGCCAAGTGAAGGGAAGGGATTTCACACTCGATTGGTAAGACGGCCTCCTCGCCAAAGACAAGGTGGAAAGGAGTGAAACTAGTGGCGGTTTTAACAGACGTACGATAGGCCCACAAAGTAGGGAAGAGCATGAGATGCCAATTGGTTTTGTGCTTATTCACCATTCATTGAAGCATGGTCTTAAGAATTTTTTTGACCGCTTCAACTTGACCATTAACTTGGGGGTAATAGGAAGATGAATATTGGTGTTCAAAACCCAATAGGGAGGAGAGCTCATGCCAAATATGATCTTTGAAATTTTGGCCATGGTCTGAGACTAACTGTTTTGGAACGCCGAATCAGGCAATGACATGGTTAAAGAAAAAGAGGGCTGCAGTGGCTGCCGCATTGTTGAACATAGGCATAGCTTCGGCCCATTTAGTGAAATAGTCGACCGCCACGATGATATACTTGTGGTTACCAGCAGATGGAGGTCGACATTCAATGAAGTCGATGGCCCATTTATTAAAGGGACCGGCTGTGACGACAGGATGGAGGGGAGCGGGAGGAGCTTGTGCCTTGGGGGCGAAATATTGGCAATTGGAACAGTGTTTGACTGCTTCAATGCAATCATTGAAGAGAGAAGGCCAAAAATACCCAGCGCGCATGATTTTTTGGGCGGTGGCAAGGCCGGAGAGGTGGCCACCACAAGCGCCACTATGACAGGCATTTAGGACTTGCTCGGCTTCAGCATGGGTGAGGCAACGACGAAGGACAGTATCAACGCTGCGATGATAAAGGTCATCGCCGATTAGAAGGTAGCGAGAGGCTTGGTGTCGGATACGTCGTCGAGCATCACGATCAAGGTGAAGGGTGAACTTTTGGGTTCGCAAGTATGTAAGGATGTCACCATACCAAGGATCGTCGGTGGTGATGGCAAACAGATGTTCATCGAGAAGAGCGTCATTAATTGGAGTATCTTGCGTCCGGGTAGGCAGATCAAAAATGAGTTCAGCTAGGACTAAACCTTTCTTACTTTTTGGGGTGACGAATTCAAGGTCAAATTCTTGGAGAATAACGACCCAATGGGCATACTTTCCATTGAGGATGCGGCGACTCAATAGGAAAGCCATGGGGTTGGAATCAGTCACAACCTTGGTGGAACGCAGTAGGATATAATGATGCAATTTTTGGACCTAGAACACGACAGCTAGTGCTAATTTTTCTTCATGCGAGTAGGACACAGGTGGACCGGCAAGGTTCTTACTAACATAACAAATCACATGTTCGGCACCGTTATCATCCTCCTGGATAAGGACACCAGAAACTGAATAGGTGGAAGCGGAGATGTATAAAATGAAATCTCGGTCAAAGTCAAGGGGACGGATCAATGGAGCGGATGTGAGAGCATGCTTGAGGGCATCAAAAGACTCTTGCACGTATGTATCCCAGACAAGAGGGGTGTGAGATTGAAGAAGTCTAAGGAAGCCATGTGCGGTAGTGGCGTAGTCAGGGACGAATCGGCGAAGAAAATTAGCTTTGCCTTGGAGGCTTTGTAGCTGGTGTAAGGTACGAGGCAGAGGAAGTTCAAGAATGGCTTGAACCTTCAAAGGGTCGAGAGTTATCCCATCTTTAGACACGATGAAGCTGAGGAGACAACCGGCAGGAACACAAAAGACACATTTCAAAGGGTTAAGACAAATGTTATACTTGTGGTATCAGAGAAAAATGGTACGCAGGTCATGAAGTTGTTGCGCCTGATGTTTAGAACGTGCAGTAAGGTCGTCTAAATAGGTAAGGATAATATGGGCTAAGTCATGGAAGCAATAAGACATGGCACGTTGAAAGGTGGCACCAGCGTTTTTAAGGCCAAATTGCATGACTCAGTATGCGAAAGTGCCCCACGGACTAATGAACGCGGTTTTAAGTTGATCAGCACGATGGATAACAATTTGGTTGTATCCAGAGAAGCCATCCATAAAGGAGAGAATCTCGTGCCCTACACACTCATCGAGGATTTGGTCAATAAATGGTGTGGGGAAGTTGTCTTTGGGACAAGCTTTGTTCAGATCGCGAAAGTCGGTGCAAACATGAATGGTGCCTTGTTTTTTGAGGACGGGAACTGGGTTAGACACCCAAGTGGTATATTCAATGGGGTAAATGAAACCGGCCTGCTAGAGCTTGTCGATTTCAGCTTTGATGGCTTCACGTCTAGAAGGATGGATGGGTCTCAACTTTTGATGAACAAGAATGGCATCAGGCTAGGTGTCGATGTGATGTTCGACAATGGCAGGATCGAGTCCGGGAATTTCTGAGTATGACCAGGCGAAAACATCACGGAATTCTTTGAAGAGTTTCGTGTAGGCTTCAATTTCTTCCGGGGTGCATTGGGCACCCATGGTGATATGTTCTTCAATACCTGGCTTGACAAAAATGTTGATTTTGATGGTGGGAGAGATATTAGCCATATTTCCTTCTTCGAAAGCATCAGGTGCAGGAATGGGGTTTTTGAACCAATCGACTTTAGCAGGAATGAAGTCTTTGGATTCGAGGGCATATTGGTCATGGGATTTATGTGGGAGGAAATATGCATGATGGTGCATATCGTCCCAGGTAAAATCAGGGTAGGTCATGGCTTCCATGATGTCTTCATCGGACTGGAAGAGGGGAAGAGAGGATGGAAGAGGTTGATCTGAGGAGGTAGAGGGATGAGACTCTTGATTGTGATGGGAAGGGCTCACATGTACGATGTCATGTGAGGTGACAGGGTGAGCAGTTGAATGCTCAGGCGAAACATCGGGGGAAGGTACTAAGGGGTTGGTATCCGAGAATCGCGGTGATGAGGAAAGGTAGGAAATGGTAGCTGAAGTTTCGGTCATTTCAGTATCAGGAGGAGGGATGGTAATCGTGGTAAACAGGTGGTCCGGAGTGAGGGAAGAAGGATTACGGGCAAGGGTGGCTTCGAATTGGCGGTATGTGGCTAAAGAAGCATGATACTCGTCAAGGCGGGGGCAAAGGTGGGTATAGTGGCCATGGAAATTGCACAAAGAACAAGGGTGATTGGTGCGCAAGTTCTTAAGTTTTGAGGTAGAATCCAGTATGGTGACATGGACTTCTAGGATGTCTGATTATGGAAACGTGTCGTTAACCATAGTCTTGAGAGGGGGTAATTCAGGACAGGTATGAGTGGCATGACCAACAACATCACACAGAGCACATTGGATGGGATGCTTGGGAAGCCGAGGAAGGGTAGGGTTGGGCGGGGTAAGTTTTTCCTTTGATGCCCCCTTGCGAATTTTGCCATTTTTACTCGAAGTGGTTGCAACAGCAGGTGGTGCTTGTTGAGGTGACTGAGGTACCATCGTAGCAAGAGAAGTCGTGGGGATTGGTTGAACGGGGGTCAAAGTAATATACGGTTTAGGTTGACCTGGCGGAGTGGAGGCGGGAGGGTCAAGATACCAAATGGGTATACCCAAGGTAAAATTGGGAAGGGAGAGGGTGGCCAAGGTTGGGACCGAATAAGCTCCGGGAGGGGGAGCGAGAAAAGGGATTTGACCAACATGGAAATGGCCAGGAGGAATGGTGCCAAGGGGGTTGATTGCAGGTGAAATCGACCCATGAGGAGTGGTGGTAGAAGAAGATTAAGAAGGAATAAGGGTGGCTAACGGGGGCAAAGCGCTAGGAGCTGGTTGACGGTGAGGATGCTGACTAGCCAAAGTGGGCTCAGTTAGGTTAGCCCAAGATGATTGCATCATGCAAACGTTTGCCAAGTTAGGATCAGAAACGGGAGGGGAGTCAAAAAAGGTGCCAAGCAAGGAGGAGTCTTTGTAGACGCCAGGGGAAACACTGGTCAAAGAATCAACAATTTGCTTATTGGTGATAGTAGAGATGGTGGACTCAGGGGAGGTCTAAGATTTGGGTTCATGGTAGGTCAGTTGGTCAATGGTGACAATATTTCCATTATTAGGGAAGAACATCTTGCGGTGGACTGCGGATGGGACGACAGACATGGCATAGGTGTAACTACGCCCCAAAAGGATGTTGTAGTCAGGAGGGGCGTCGATAACTTCAACATCGACACAGAAAGTCTTACCGGAAAAGGTGATGGGACAGTTACGGAAGAGGCCAATGGGCTGGGAGGCATGGCCATCCCACGCACGAAGGGTGATCGTGGAAGGGGCCAGTTCGGGAGAGCCAAGTTGTTTCGAAACCGAAGCGGACATTACACAAGTAGATGCCCCCTCATCAATAATACACGGAGCAACGTTGGCGTTTTGGATTTTGACTGGGATTTGGAAAGCAACTGAAGGAGGGAGAGGGGGATGGTCTAACTGACGGGCGTCGAAAACAATCAACTGGTCATCAGTAGGATCGACAGTGCCCACAGTATATAGTAGAGCCTTCTTTTGAGAAGGGCACGACTGGAGGAGTTCCAGTGTTGAAATGGCAGCAGGAGATTGGGCCAGATCATCTACTATGCTGTATGAATGGGCAGCCCGACCAGAGGCAGCATTTCGTCGCAATGGTCCCTTAGGAGTCTTGGAATGAACCTCGACTTTGGGCGGAGGGAGTTGCAAGGGACCATTGGGTGTCGATAGAGGATCTATAGGACCTGACGATGGAGGCTCGGAGACAGACGGAGCAAGAGGTGTGGAATATTGACAGGACCGAGTTTGAAGGTTGAGGTCGACAGTGAGAGGTGGGTCAGGGGCCATCATAAGAATCTGGTAATCAGAGGAACTAGAAGGGGAAGGTTGAGTGGTTACCGGGGCATGAGGGGGTTGAGTGGCCACAAATCCTTGTTGAGGGAAAGGATCGGTAAACACAGCAGGTTGAGAAGTAGCTGGGGTGGGAGGGACAGTAGGGGAGGAGTGTTGTCCCCGCACGGTGGCCTGAGAATCCCACATCTACTGCATTTGTGGTAACAAGGGACAATCGTGAGTGTAATGACCATAAACACCGCAACACGAACAGGGCTTATTGGTGCGAAGTGGCCTGTTCGGCTTGGGCTGAGAACCTTGTGTCTCGTTAGAAGTGTGAGGATCAATATTTGACGGATTGGGTCCACGATTACCAAGGGCAGATTGATTGCCTTTTCTCTTTCTTTGAGAAGGAAGAAAATTAGGTGCCCCCTGTTGTGCAAATACTTACCCTGGAGGGGGTAGAAAATGCTGTGGCGGGGGTGGAGAAGGCAAGGGGGTGAGAGGTCCAAATGCTGGAGGAGCTGGGACACCGGGCTATGGGTAAGGATAAGGGTGAGGATGGGTAGCAGTGAGGTAAGCAGGAGTAGGGGCAAGAGGGGGAGGTATGGGAAAGAGATCCAACGATACTGTCGGCAGAGTGAGATGCCCCCGGTGCGTTAGTGCCACCGGGCTTGGGGAGGTTAGGAAGGATGGTATAAACATAACCAGATTGAGCATAAATGAGGTCATATTTCAAGGCTATTTGGAGGGCGGCTTCTTCGGTTTGAGGGAAATGGGAGGCAACATCTTTGCCAATGGGAGGTAAGAGAGAGCGAAGGAACCAATCCATATAAACCCGATCTTCAAAGGGAGGAGCGTGACATAAGCTTCTTCTATGCCTCCATTCCTGGACATGAGCGGAAAGGCGGGTTGAAGAGGATTGATGGAAGGAGGTTAAAAGCTTGGTACCAGTGTCGTATCAGAGAGGGAGCTGGAAATAAGATAAAAATGCTTGGGCAATGATCACAAAAGTGGTATGGGAGGAGGTGGCCTGTTCAACATACCATTTAGAAGCTTTGCCTGTAAGCGTGCATTGGAACAATCTAAGACGAATGGAGTCGTCGGTAATGGAATTGGAGGAACACCACATATGGAAGGATCGAATATGGTTGGAGGGATCTTCACTAGCGAGGCCTTTGAACTTGGGAATCTCAGAGGGGAGCTTGGTTGGCATAGCAGGCCAACTAACATCGTGGCGGATAGGATCATTGATTAACTGATTGAAATCGGGGAGACTAAGGCCAGCCATATAAGGGAGAAATGGGGTAGTCGAGGTAGGTCCTGAGGTGGTTCCACTGGAAACAGACCCAACAGTAGTACTGGGGTTGCTGCTGGTAGTAGGCCCTGAAGTAGACATGGTAAAAGTGGCAGGGGGAGAACCCGAACAATCAAAGGAAGAGTCAGAGTGCGGACTCGGGGGAGGACTTACTCGATGACGACGGGAAGGAGGAAGTCAACCAAGCGAAAACTGAGGGTGAAGACCAAGAAGTCTCCGAGAAAGGCGCAATGATGACGAGAAGAAGAAAAAACCAACAAGGGCAGGGACAAAATCAAGTGAGGTCAAGGGCGGAGAGGTGCAGTGACAATTGATTTTAAAGTCTTTGCCAGGCGGTGTTAACCAGGCACTTCTTCACTTAGGTTCAGTGTGTGGCGTGCATTAATTTTAATTGTTTAAACCCAGACGTTTTGAGAGTAAAAAAAGTGTGCTGCGTAATGGAAAGGAAATCTGCAGTAAATAAAACTGAAAGAACAGAAAATTAACAACTAAAAATGCAACAATCTAACCCAAGAAGGCGGGTCTCTCAAAACTAGTCGATAAGAGGGAAAAACTAGGCAAAGCACGCTGAAAAGAGGCCAATAGATCTAAGGTCCAGAGGGACTGGGATCTAAAGGGTAAATCTGCTGAAAAGTGGTGCAGAGAACAGCAAAGAGGCAGAGGCAAGGTTGCTGCTAAAAAGGAGGAGATCAGCGAAAAATAGAAGAGACAAGGCAGTGGCCTTAGAAATGAACCCAAAAAAAATGATATGAGGTGTTTTGAGAGGGAGAAGAGCTGATCTAAAGGGATCTGAAAAGGAGGTATCAGATCTGAGAAAAACAGGGCTGAAACTCTATAAATTCAGACTTCTGAAACAGCAAAGACTCGTCCACAAAAAGTGGAGGGTACTAGAGCCCTAAGGGGCAGGATTCCCTCTTAGTTGAGTGAAGCAGATCAGAAATAGGTCCAAACAGGCAGAGAGAGAGGCTAGAAAACCCTGACAAAAGCTCCAGACAAACCCACAAAAAGTGCTGAAAAATTTGCAGAAAAAGTGCAAGTCGCAGGTTCTGACCTATTTTCGGTCCAGGTCGCAGGTTTGGGGCAGAAAAGTGCGTCCTGAGGCTCAGGTCACACTTTTTGGGCCGATAAGTGCAACCTGTGGATCTAGCTCTCTCGGCAGCATATTTTAGAAAAATTTGTCGTCTCAGCTGCGGCTGATGTTTGTCACCTGCGCAATAAGGCCAGAAACACACGAAAGTTAAAAATTTGACTGTTTAAGGGTTTTAGGGGTGAAAATCACCATAAAAATAGGAAAAAAAAAATGGAAGAGAAACCCTAGGGTATGAAACAGCTGGATATGCAGGAATAGATAAAACGACAGTGGTCGCAAAAGAAAACCTGTGTGGAGTCGCCAATTGTTAGTATGAATCTTTCATCGTAAAAGATCACTTTAGCTACGCATAACAAATAGCCCTAACATCGATTATGGCTGCAAAATACCTTTAAGATTGTTGCACAAATTCAGATCTAAGCACAAAATATATTAAGCAGATAAAATATAACATAGCTCCATAGATCCAATGAACAAGACAAGAAGAATGTATATGAAAGAATTTTGTATTATATTAAAGAATGGGGGCACCTGAGAGGAAAACAAGAAAGGTGTCTTCTAGTTCTCCTCAGTGGGATGGGTTCTTGGAAGTCCTCAGTGTTTCAGATCTAACATTTCTCTCTCTTATGGATGTAGAAAAGCAAACATAGAACTCAATGAGAGTTCACAAAGCAAAATGGAAAAATGGTGACCAAGAGTAGATCCAGAGTGATCTAATGCAATGAAGGTGACTAATGAATGGGGAAAACCCCCCTATTTATAAAAAAATATTGGGGCGGTCTAGAACTCGGTGCATGAATAAAATATTATTAATCAAATTCTAGAAGCACCTTTTAGGAATATTTTATTATATTTATTGGAGGGAAAAGGATTCTTGACTTGGGTCAATTCCTTTATTATAAATAATAAATAAATAAATGATTTATTTATCATTTTAGGGGAATGATGGGAATATAATTAAATAAATAATGATTTATTTAATTATTTATGGATGATTTAGTCAAATTTAACTAAGAATAATATTTAAATAATGATTTAAATAACTTGTTCTTAGGAAATAATTAAATAAATAAGGATTTATTTAATTAGTTTCTTTGTTTTGGGTTAAATATGACCAAATAAGTCATTTTATATTGTGAAGGCAATTTTACTTAGGGTAAAATTGGTCTTACATGGTGTACTTGGGTTCATATAATAATAATAGGTTAGATGACCAAAAAAATGGTGTAACATATGTACTCAAAATCAAGTCATTGAGAGGGTTGGATATGTGAAGTTCACACTCTTTCTGCAATAGTGTATTTGACTATTTGCAAAAGTAATTTACAGGCAGTTGCGGCTATTTTTATGGAATCCTTGTGATGTGGTTAATGACATTGTTTTTCTCTATTTTTTTATGCATCTGATGATCAAGTTGTTCAAGCCACCATATATCTTATTCTTCCATTAATCTCATAAGTTTTAAACATGATACATTGCCTCATATGCTTTGTTTTATCTGAGATTTCTGTGTAAATTTTTTTATCTTCTAAGTAAATGAAATCATACATGTATGCTCATTTTACTCTTTCAACATGATTTCCTCCTCACCACACTACAATGAAAAATACAAATTATGTCACTAGTTAAATTTATCTTGCCTCATTCTATAACTGCAGTTGATCCTTTGGAACACTTGGCCTAGGTCCTAAACCTGATGCTTCTTATCCAACAAAACCTTAATAAAAAAACATATTAAGTTGATAGCTAGCCTAAAACCCTAATACTCTCCAGTCACTTCCATTGACTGCGAGGGTGATTTTGAGAGAGCCCTCTCTGATTTGGTAGGGCTAGATACCAAGTCAAAGGTTGGTTTGTGGTTACCTCTTTGGTTTCCTTTCTCAGCCTTGGGAAACTAAAGAGACTTAAGACACACTACTCTACTAGGCAGTTGGAGGAAGGTGGATGCCACTTCAGGTGACGAAGTGGAGGATACTACTTACAGAAAACTTCTGGGTTCACTTATGTATTTGGTGATCACATGACCAAACATATGCTATGCAGTTAACCAACCTAGTCAAGAAATGGTTAAGCCAACCACACTATATTGGAAGGCGACAAAACATGTGTTGAGATACCTCAAAGGAACTACTTAGTTTGGTGTTTGGTACAAATGGACAAAGGGAGTGAAGCTACAAGGATTCACAAATGTAGATTGGGTAGGCAGTCCACTGGATAGGAAGAGAAGATCAAGAGGAATTTTTAGTGTTGGGTCAACAACAACTTCCAAGTGCAACAAGAAGTAGATATCAATTGCATGCAACTCAGTAGAAGCATAGTACATGGCTTCCATTCAAGTAGCTTGTGAGGCTCTCTAGATGAGAAAGATTATTTTTGGGTTAATTGGTTAGATGATGTATCAAAATGTGATTTACTATCGCAATTAGAGTGGTATCGAGCTATTTGAGAATATATTTTTTCATGATCGATCCAAGCATATCAACATTCAATATCACCATATTCAAGATTATGTGCAGAGGAAGATCATGTTGTTGGAATACATTCTTACAAAGGAACATGATGCAGATATTTTGACAAAGGCTTTGTTAAGAGGAAAAATCAAGTTCCATAGAGGCATAATTTGGGTATCTGATAATATCTTTCTTCTTGAGATGGAGTGTTGAAAATGCCACAAGAAATTCCTAATTTAATTTTCCCTCTATTTAAATCGGGATAAAATCAAATTACTACCATTGAGTTAGCTTAGTTAATTCCAGTTTGGGGATGAACTTGAGTTGTGTACAATGATTCCTAAATTTTAGGAGCCTAGGTTGAGTTAATTTCAGTTGTAACAATTTAATTGAGTTAAATTGAGTTAAGGTTAATTAAACTAATGCCAATTGTTGGAGGAACTAGTGGGAGGTCTAGAAGTGGGGTGTAACTTTAGTGTTTAGCTATTTGACTGATCAAACAACATAAATTAACTCATGCATCCATGAAATTGGAGTTACTTAGTTGATATTGGAGTTCAAGGGAAGTGTACTATCACATGTAGAATTTTCCATGTTGTACAACTAGTGCATGTAGTCAAAGAAGGACCTAATTGAATTGCACAATTATCAATGAGAAATTTCCCTAGTTAATAGGAGTTGTTACACCTATTTTTGTTCATCTAACCATTTACAATTAGATGGATCAAAGTACACCATGTAAGACCAATTTTACCATTGTAAAATTGCTTTCACTATAAGAAATAATTTAATAACCCATATTTTATTAAGTTATTTCTGGTTCAAAAATAAACCCCGTGAGGAAAAATTAAATAAATCCTTATTTATTCAATTTTCCTCTAGGAATAATTAATTAAGTCATTATTTAGTTATTATTCCTTGTTAAATTTGACTAAATCACCTAGAAATAATTAAATAAATCATTATTTTTTAATTATTCCTTAACCACATTCTTGAAATAATAAATACTTTTCTTAATGATTATGAACAAAAAGTTCCAGAAAATCAAAGGTTGTAGCCTTGGATATAGATCTGAAAGCAACCCCTCCTAGATGGTGGAATTCACACTAGAAGAATATAGGAGGTTGGCAAGAATGTCGAAGACTGAAGTGGATAAGGTTTGGACAAATAGAAAAAGAAATGGAGATAACATATGATGGTCAAAGTAATCCTAGGAAGCATATCCATCTATGCACTTCAGCATGGAAGGAGGTTCGACAATAAGAGTGGGTACATGGATTCTTTCATACATTAGAGAAAATTCCTAAGAATTGGTACCAAGAAATAGAGCTTCAACCTGGTACCGAGAATTGGGTATCCATGGTTGATGGCTTCATATTAACATTCAACTTTGAGGACGATTTCCCATACATAAATTTGGCCCTTTGGATAGTTAAGAAGAAGATATTTGAGAATGTCACCTCACTGGCATGGAAACAACTTGATTGTGCTGTGAAGATAGAAAATGTAGTGGAGTGTTATAACCTCACTACATATGAAGAAGAATATGCTCGCAACATCAACATAGAAAAACTAGAAGGATACCATGAAGTGATTGGACCTGAGCCAGAGATACCGGATGTAACGAAGCCAATGAATACCAATAAGGTAAATAAAGGATCAAAAAAGGAACCGAAGTTTGCAACAATAGGAGATTACTAGGATGAGGAGACAGTCAGTAAAGTTAAAGAGTTACTTCATGAATATCAAGAACTGTTTCCCACCATTTTTCAGAAATGAAGGGTATAATAGGGTATCTAGGAGTCATGAGGATTCCCCTTAAGCCTGATGTGAAGCTAGTCAAACAAATACCTTATAGACTGAACCCGAAGTATAAGGAGAAAGTTAAAGTAGAACTTCATGAGATGGTAGCAACAGGAATTATTGAACCTATAGAAGAATCATAATGGTTGAGTCCTATGTTGGTCCAAGAGAAGAAGACTCAATGAGAAATTAGGATCTATGTTGATCTGAGAAAGTTGAATGATGCATGTCTACATGATCCCTTCCCTACCCCTTTCATAGATGAAGTGTTGGACAATGTAGGAGGTTAGGAAGATTACACATTTACAGATGTATTCTCAGGTTATCATCAGATTAGGATTGCACCTAAAGATCAGTATAAGACCACATTTACTATAGAATGGGGCTCATAACAATACATAATAATTCCTTTTGGTTTAAAAAATTCCCCTGCTATATTTTATAGGGTGGTGGTTGCAGATTTTAAGGAGTACATTCGCAAGTTTTTGGAGGTATATTTTGATGATTGGAAAATATTTGGATTTTTATCTGACACTGTGGAAAATACGAATTCTTCTTCATCAATTGACAACCATGGGAGCTTGAAAACCAATATTTGGATTCTTGAGAAAACATGTTGGAAATTTAAGACTTATGCTCAACACTCAGATCTCTTTGAACCTAAATAAGTGCGTATTTTTTGTACCCTTTGGAATATTTTTACGACATAGTGTCTATAATAAAGGACTAATGGTGGAACTTGCTAAGATTTCTATCATTGTGAGCTTGCCTCCACCTAAGACAATAAGACATATTTGCACTACGTTGGGACATACTGGGTAATAGGTAAAATAGGAATTTCATCAAGGGGTATGCGCAGATCACTACACCTATGGAGAAATTATTGAAGAAGGATGTAGCTTTTCATTGGAATGAAGAATGTCAAAAGAGCTTCAACATATTGAAAGAAAAAATGGTAGTTGTACCTATACTAGTGTTCCCTGATTAGAATAAGTAATTCCATGTACATGGGGATGCCTCTTGTATAGCTTTGGGATTAGT
The DNA here is from genome assembly GCA_034641835.2 of Pinus albicaulis. Classification (NCBI taxonomy): domain Eukaryota; kingdom Viridiplantae; phylum Streptophyta; class Pinopsida; order Pinales; family Pinaceae; genus Pinus; species Pinus albicaulis. The sequence goes on from CM076569.1 coordinate 603,930,870, forward strand.
ACTGGCACAACCTGGCTTAGGAGAGATTGATCATCCTATATCTTTTGCAAGTAGCAAGTTATCTAAAGAAGAAAAGAATTACACCACTACAGAAAGGGAAGGATTGGCCATGGTGTATGCTTTGGAGAAGTTTAGTCACTATATACTAGGGTCACACTTTAAAATGTTTACACATCATTTTGCACTAATGAATTTGGTTAATAATCCTGTTTTAGGAGGAAATATTTGCAGATGGTTACTGTTATTATAGGAATATGACTTTGAGATCATTGTTAATCCACGGAGATTGAATGCAGAACCTGACCAGCTATCAAGACTAGAAATAGGGGAATAACCAACCAAGATAGAGGATAATTTACCTTATGTGAATCTATTTTCAATCAGAGTGGAAAATTACCATTTCCTAGATATTATTCAGTTTTTGGCCACAATAATGGCTCCTTCAGAATATACTATGCAACAAAAGAAAGAATTGGTGGTTAAGGAAGACGACTTTTCATTAATAACTGGACAATTATATAATATGGGACGGTTCCACTACAAATGACCTCCTCATCATCTTAGAGGAGAAGGAGACATGGAAGGAAGAAATTGTAATATCCCAAAATGGGAAAGACAAAAATATAGAACATATGCATAATTCCAAATAAGAATAAAACATAAAAAACTGGAAAAATGCCAAAATACATCAAAATATCATAAACATGAGTAGAAAAAACTGATCCATATCATTATGTATCAACAGAAAATGAATATACATAGTGCTAAAAAATGGATGCACTCAAGCCATCCAAAGATGGTTGAAACAACTCTCCTGAAAACTAGCACTGGAAAGTAAAAACTGTTGCCGTAGTTGGAAACTGCTGTTGATGGGAAGAAAATCTATGTGAAAGATGTTGATGGAGAGCTTAGAAAGATTTGGTATTTTAACTATAGACTCTACTCGAAAACCCAGAAAAACCCAAAAATAGTTTGGCCATATTTTGAGTTTGGAATTTCAACCCTTTTTGGGTTGCACACTGCACCCTTGTTGGATGAGTTACACACTCCCTAGAGAAAACTACTGATCTCGGGCCGAAATAATGTTCAATCTGATAAAATAGCACCCACTCATCTCAGTAACTGAAGGGTTGGTCCCTTCTCCTGATCCCAAGCTGAGAAACTTAAGCTCTAGCTCCTCCACTGAATATGCGGCTGCTGTATGTACAACTTTTGGGAAACGTTGCGCTATCTAGGAGGGTTGATGTTGTATCCTGCTGATATATAGTACAATAATGATCAAGGGGTCTAATGTGATCCCTAGAGTAAAGGATTAATCCCTCACAGGGTTCCAGGCTAAGTTGCTTGGAACTTCCTCTTCTCCTCAAACCCTCATTGCAGAATTACGCAATTCCTGTAGGAAATGTTGCTGCATAGGAGAATAGATGGATCGTCTGATGCCGGATATGTCAATGAAACTCCCAGAGTACTGAAATGGATCCATAGTGTGAAGAGATGATCCCTCCATAGGTTTCTCAGTTGAAGTACTTGAAACAACCTTCCAACTCTCACACCTTAGTTTAGGAATACGTAATTCCTATAGCTAGAAGTGCAGATGAGAGTGGCTAAATGTGGCACTGATTTCTGGATGATGAATGCTACCCAAGAAAACCTTCCTAGAGTAGGCACTTGAATTCCCCCATGGGTAAGGGTGGGATTCCCGCTCAGGAACACCCGGTGCTAAACAACAAAGCAGACTTAGCTAAACAGCTTAAGCGTGCAAAGAAATTTCTTACAAAACTCAACAATAAAAATACATACACCCCATCCTTTTTTGTCCTCATATTCCTTTTATAGTTGTGACCCTTCCCTAGTCTTGGCCCACCTCATAACTACGCTGCACATATGGGCACTAACCTCCATAAAGACTGTACTGTCCTCCATGATCTCCACCGTTACTACAATTACTCTACACTTCCTCCATCATGTGTGCACTTAATGCATCACTTCCTCCATCATCTCTATAATTGCTTCTCCACTATCTCCATCATCTTGTATTTATTCCTCCACTATCTCCATCATATTACTCATTAATTTTCTATGACCTCCACTCTTTCTTCATTATTATACTGCTCCACTACTCCATAATGCTACTCCACTACTCAATTAACCCACATTCACACTATAGAAGTGGATTTTATTCATCTATTGGGTTTATGGGTCCATCCACCCTTTTCTTTACTTAGCTAAATAGGAAAAGTAATAACTCTAATATAACAATTAGCTGATGGAAAATTTGGAATATTACACTTCTCCCTACCAAAATTTTTCTTGTCCTCAAGCAACTTCAAAAGTGGATGTTGCAGAAATCCATCTCCCTCCCAAGTGGCATCCTCATATGGAAGGTTTCCCCATCTTCTCCAATGTGTTATGAATGCATAGCTCCATAGCTCCCTCTCTAGAATGTTTAGAATGGCCTGTAGGTGTGTAGCTAGATCCCTCTCCTCATGAATGAGACCCCAAGTGGCAACCATCTATTGTTCAAGAGCCTCTTCTCTGCATGATGTTAGTGTTCGTATTTGCTTACTTCCACCAAGGATCAAAACACATTTGCATGTGCATCTTAGGTGTCCCATTCCGAAGAAATTTTCAATCATTCCCTTAGGTCATGATATAAAATTATTCCACTAGTCTGTGTTTCAAAGGTGTTTTCCATAGTATTTTCAGTGTAAAATCATGTTCTAAGTATGCTCATCAGAAGGAGCCCGGAAAGAGCTTTCCAACGGTATATCATACTCCCAAAACTGACTTATGGATTGGAAGATATGCCTAAGTGAATACCCCAAAAGCCTAACCTTACCCTTCTTTCTCATTTGGTCCCTTAAACTCTACCTTTTCATATGATTTTAAAATCTTCATCTCAAAAGTCCTTTGCATTTTCATTGTCGTCTCCTACAAACTTCCGATGCGATTGATCGATCTAATCGCATCGCATCCCAAAGGTCCATGGGCCGATCGCAACACTTTCGATTGAAAACATCCTATGCGATTGACCCACCCCCGATTGCATACGGACCGTTGATCTTCTCAACGATCCAATGGCCCACAGTCCATCGCATTGCATGTCCAATCGCTGATCATAACCCCTTGCTTCGACCACACAATTGCATCGCAAACTCACAGTCCTTAAACATTTGACCCCGCTTTCCCTTTTTTGCCGATGTGATGAATCACATATCTCCAATCGCATTCGCATCCCCGCTAACACTTCGCTCCCATACTCTCGACATCGCCGATGCGATGAATCACATTGCGCAATCGGCGATTCTTGCAACGTTTAACTCCAAACCCCCTCCTCCGCTGATTTACAATTGTGATTCCCCGGTCTCACCAAAGCTTTCCGCCCATCGCATCGCAAGTTTCCACCACATCGCATGGCCTCCCATCGCATCGCTCCATTATGTGACACACCCGCTCCCCTTCCGATTTGCCATTTACGATTGCGATTCGGGCCCACCATCCTTCCTTTCGCTCTTTTTCAATGGAAAAGGGGCTTTTCTTCATTAAAATGGCAAATGTAATTTTCTTTGGTTGCAAAGGCATTTTCTTTGGCAAAAGGATTAAAGGAAAAGACATTCTATTTATACCATGAACTATTATAAAACACAGAGATCATTACAGCACGACATCAACGATAAAAGAGGAGGATTGGTTCCAAATTTGTCTTTCTTCTCCTCTGTTTGAGTAACTGTAACAAGAAAACTTCCAGATGGTCAAAATATATTGTTTCCCCTCTTTAGGGGGGCATATTGTTGGTTCATTTTCTATGTTCATATTTCTGTTCCCAAGCAGTTAAAACAACTCGTCCTTCTACAAATGCGTCCCCTAAAATTCTGTCTATTTAATGTAATTTCTGAGTCATTTGTAGAGGGGGGAAAAAAGGTGGAATAAGTTGGAATCATTGAGGACGCTCTTTGCTCCATTTTGTAACATTTTGGCAAGGAATTAATAAAGAAATGCAGCACTAATTTATGGGATCCATGTGGTATGGATTTTAGCACTGTTCCTTCCTTGTGATCATTTGCTAATTGTTATGTTTGCCATTCATTCATTCATATTTCTGTTTGGATGTTTTCAAGATAGATAGGTAGAATCCACTGTATAATGCTCTTCCTTGGGAAAATCATCCAATATTTTATGTTTTCTGCTGTTTGAAGAGGATCCATCTCCTATGCCCTTTTTAGCTTCTCACCAATCTTAAACATTCCATCATCATTTAAAACAAAGTTGTTAAAATCCCTGCATACCTTGCCCCATAGAATACACTGTATCTCTAATTTAATTCTCCAAACTCAAACTGCCCAACCCCATCTGATCTATAAAACCCTAAAAATTTATAAACATCTCGAGCTACTATACCTAGCCTAAAATCAATTTGCAGTTATATTTCATTGAAAATTTTTCACGAAGAGAGCCCTCTCCTGACCTTGTAGGGCTAGCTACAAGGCTGAGCATGGTTTGAAGGTTACCCTAATTTTCTTTATTTCAACCTGAGGTCTAAATTAGGTGCTAACACATGAGATATGTGAAGTGTAGTGGTTCCTTCCCCAAGTGGAAAGTCCCAACTCATGAACTATCTCTCCAACCCATGCTAAATGGAGTAGGTTATGTCTCTCCATTCTCCCATTCTTGGCCCTAGTGGCCTCGATTTATCTAAGAATCATCTCAACGCTGTGAAAAGTAGGAAATAGATACATATGGATTGACATGTGAAATGTCAAACCATACCCTCCCAATAGCAGCCACCACAAAAATGCCTCTTGCTGCCACACCACCTCATCAACATACCAGGTATGGTGGCCATACTCTTTTAATAGAAGCCAATGCAGCAAGGCTTCATGTTTCCATCCCACATCATCATCATGCAAGGTATGGGAGAATGTCAATCCATATTCTCCCAAGAGTAACCAGTGCAACAATGACTCTTGCTGCCACCCCGCATCATCATGATGCAAAGCATGAAGCAATGAGATACTCATTGACATGTATAATTTCACACCAGACTCTCCTAATAGAAATCAACATAGCCAAGCTTCCTGCTGCCACATCATATGAGTATCATGCAAAGTCCCAAACAACAACATACCCATTGACATGTGATATTTCATGTGATGGCCAAACTCTCTCAAAAGTAACCAGCACAGCCATGCCTCCAACTGTTTCATCTCATCACCACGGTGCAAGGTAGGGAACAGTGATATACAAATGGGCATATAAAATGCAATGTCTTGTCCATACTCTCCCAGGAGTAGCCAGTGCATCCATGCCTCCTGCTGTTGCATCACCTCAGTATTGTGCAAGGCATGGAACATACCAATCTGAAATGTTGGGTGGTAACCGTACTCACCCAAGAGAAACTAGTGCGGCCATGCTTCTTGTTGCCTTGTGTCATATATTTGAAAGTAGCTTTCCAACCACTTTCTCATAATCTCCATCCATTCATCCAAAAGTGGGTGATGACTCATATCATGCACCAGCTCGTTATCCACCCAATGGAGAAGCTTCCACCAAAAAATTATCATACAATAGTTGTCCCCATCACTATCTATGGACTTGGGAAGACCATGAAGCATGAAGACATCTTAGATAGATAATCCAGTCACGGGTAAATATATGTACAGTGTGAAAATGTTGAAGAAATTTGCATAGCTCGATAGCAGATCAATGTCGACAATACCATCCTCCACAATCTAATGACAATATTTGCACTCCATGAAATGTCGAAGTGCATCCTCCTTGAGGTCTCTCCATGAGAACCTCTCACCGATGGCCCAGTAGATCCATGAGTTTCTGAATATGCTGAATGCAAAAACTTATCTTTGAGTTGTGAGGTGCCCATCAAGAAGGCTCTGTCCTAATAAGAGAAGATATTATCCATCACATGATGTCTACCATCCACCATCTGCCCATCCAATTATTCATAAGTGAAGTGGTCATCAGAATGTTCAAATAATAACTGGGCCCTCAAATCATCACTACTCCTCAGTGATACTACTGCTGATCTCCATCATAGTGCATCTTCTATTACATAGCCCTCTCCATACACAATGCTAAACTCATAGTCCTGCATTGTACTGATCCACCATTGTTTCCTCTTCTACAGTTGCTGCTCCTCCTCAAAAATATTTCGGAGACTATGGTGGTTGGTCTTCACCTGAAATCTACTGCCAATCAAAAACTGCCGAAATTTGACCAATACATGTGTAATGGCCAATATCTCCTTATCATAAATAGAATATGATAGCTCATGCGAAAAAAAATTTCAATTCTTGAAATCTATTGTATATCTTCCCTGCATTAGGAATATGCTAATCCCATCCTTAGAAACTCCACACTCCAACATAAAGTGTTGTGTGCAGCTCAACAATGTCAAACTGGGATAGCTATACATCTTCTCCTTAAACCAGTCAAGGGTCCTCTGCGCAATGATAGTCTATTGCTCCAAATCAGCAATGTGCTATAAACATTGGTCATGCAATTGTGTTGATGGCATGACCCAACAAATCTCAAGATGATGTGCTGAAACAATCTAGGGTGGAAATTTTTGCATAACTTAGATCAATTGATGCTTGGTAACATCTTCTAAAGCTACAAGATTTCCTCCAACTGGTGCAATTGCTTCTCCAACTGTTGGTGATGGTGATGGCTGCTCCTCTATTGTTGTAGTACCAGCACTGGTATCTACTTCCTCTTCCTCATGCACCTCTTGAATCATGACTGGGACGCTCAATTTTGAATGCTTAGGACCATCTTAAAAATATGCAATTTCTTCTCCCACTGATGCGATTACCTCTACTACATCTGGTGGTGGTGGTATTTTCTCTTATCTCGAGGTATCGGTTCTTACATCTTATTTTTTCTCCTCATATACATCGTCATAAATTTTGGAACATGTCTTAATGGAAAGTGCATTTGGTTTTCTTTTGTCAAACCTCTTTACCAATCTCTGAGTGAACTCTGCATACGCAGTCACTCTTGCATGTTTCAATCTGTCGAACTACTAGTCATTTGCCTCGACCTCAAGGTGTTGCGTTGAAATATGAATAGCCTCCTTTTCCACTACTAGGTGTAGCTAGAAGAAATCATCTAAATTTTCCATCCAAGCCTTGTCGTGCTTTTCGATGACCTATTGAATGTACGCAGAAATAATCTATTCTACATATGGCCTCTTATTCTATTGCTACTGCGGGGTCTCTGGTTCTCTTTAATCTGGTGAAATCCTGGAAGGTCAGTTTCTTTTTTAATGTTCTACGTTGATATTTGTACTCTGCAAGATAATAAATCAGAGTCTCATGCTCCAAATATCCTCCATGTCCATGCCATTCATCTCCTTCTACAAGGAAAGTGGGCATAGTAGGGCATTGTGGAACTTTCTGCATCGCTAGTTGCTTATACTACTGATAGGAAGTGCTCAAACCTTCTCCATTCTAAAACCATCTTGAGGTTTCCTTTTTCCTTTCCCTTCTCATTTCTTTGATCTCCATGGTGAGATCCTGCACAAATCTGAAGAGAAGTGTAGAAAAACTCAATCCTTCCGCCATTGTAGACTTCTTATTTTTCTGCTTCTTCTTATTATTCCTCTGATGTCATGAAATTTTCACAAGCTGAGCCAAAGATCATGCTCTGATACCACTGTAATATCCAAAAATGGGAAAGATAGTAATATAGAACATATGCACAATTCCAAATAAGAATAAAACATAAAAAACTAGAAAAATGTCAGAATACATCAAAATATCATACATATGAGCATAAAATAGCTAAGCCATATGATTATGTATCAACAACAAATGAATATACATAGTGCTCCAAAAAGGGATGCACTGAAGCCATCCAAAGATGGTTGAAACAACTCTCCTGAAAACTAGCACTGGAAAGTAAAAATTGTTGCCACTGTTGGAAATTGTTGTTGCTGGGAAGAATATATATGTGTGAGAGGGGTGATGGAGTGCTAAGAAATATCTGGTATTTCCACCACAGAATCTACTCAAAGAACTGAGAAACACCCAAAAACGGTTTTTCCAGATTTTTAGTTTGGAATTTCGGCCCTTTTTGGGTTGTACCCTGCACCCCTGCTGGATGAGTTACGCACTCCCTGGAAACAACTACTGATCTAGGGCTGAAAGAATGTTCTATCTGCTACAATATCACCCAATCATCTTGGTAACTAAAGGGTTTTTCCCTTCTCCTAATCCCAAGATGAGAAACTTAAGATCTAGCTCCTCCACTAAATATGCAGTTGTTGCATGCAAAATTGTTGGGAAATACTACGTTGTCTAGGAGGGATGATGATGTAGCCTGTTGATAGATAGTAAAATGATGATCCAAGCTTCTAAAGTGATCCCCGGAGTGAAGGATTAATCCCTCATAGGATTCCAAGCTGAGTTTCTTGGAACTTCCTTTTCTCCTCAAATCCTCACTACATAATTACGCAATTCCTATAGGAAATGTTGCTACATAGGAATAGATGGATGGCCCAATGCCAGATATGCCAAATAAAATCTTGGAAGACTAAAATGGATCCATAGTATAAATGGATTACTCCTCCATAGGTTTCTCAGCTGAAGTACTGAGAACAACCTTCCAACTCTCACAGCCTAGTTCAGGAATGCATAATTCCTGTAGCTGGAAGTGCAAATGAGAGTGGTTGAATGTGGCACTGATTTCTGGATGATGAATGTTTGACAAAGAAACCTTCCCAGGATAGGAACTCAATTTCCCCCATGGGTAAGGGTGCGATTCCCACTCGGGAACACCCGGTGCTAAACATCACAACAAACTTAGCTAAAAATATTAAGCGTGCAAAGAAATGTCTTACGACGCTCAACAATAAAAATCCAGACACACCTTCCTTTGTTGCCCGCATCTTCCTTTTATAGTTGTGAGCCTTTCGTAGCCTTGGCCCACCTCATAACTGTGCTGCACATGTGGCCACTAGCTTCCATAAAGACTGCGTTGTGCTCCATGATCTCCATCACTACTGCAATTACTCTCCACTTCCTCCATCATGTGTGCATTTAATGCACTACTTCCTCCATTATCTCTGCAGTTTCTTCTCCGCTATCCCCATCATCTTGCATTTATCCCTCCACTATCTTCATTATATTCCTCATTAATTCTCTATTACCTCCACCCTTTCTTCATTATTATGCTGCTCCACTACTCCATAATGCTACTCCACTACTCAATTAACCCACATTCACATGATAGAAGTTGATTTCATTCATCTATTGGGTTTATGGGTCCCTCCACCCTTTTATTTACTTAACTAAATAAGAAAAGTAAGAACTCTAATATTCCAATTAGCTGATGGAAAATTTAGAATATTATAGAAATTGACCTAGACAGAGACCTATTTTTCCAAGGTAACGCATACGAGAGACTACTAGGCTGACTTATAATGCATCCTTGCCTCTTGAAGGGAGTGTTAGGGCCTAGGTTAACACATTTTATTCCCTAAAGAGTAGTGTTACTCATGTTTCATGAAGAAAAAGTGACAAATTTTATAGTAACTAACTCACATTTCTGGCTTTTTCTCAAGGAGTCAATCCAAAAGGCGGGCAACCTGTGGTGCAAGCCTATGATTGGACATTTCTAAACCTAACTAAGAATCCAAAGAGGGAAAAAACTATAAAATCATGTAAACATCATGGATTTTTCCCTATTCAATCTAATGGAGAAGAATGGCAAGGTTGGTCCTCCCAAGCTCTTATAAATTGGAGGCTAAGGCTCATTATCAATGGTCGAAAGGTTGATTGTGTGAGGAGTCAACTTTTTTTGTTAGTGTGAGCTTTCATGGTTCACTTTTTTTATTGAGAACTATTGGCCTAAGAATTGTCACACTTTGATATTGAGGAGAGAGAGCTTGGAGTCGGAGGACTGAGGGAATATTGACCAAACTGATGGTTGTAATCTTCCTTCTTTGAATAATAGAACAACCTCTATTTTTTCCACTTGGTGTCTTTTTATCACATTTATTTATTTACTTTTTAAAGATACATGTTATAAGTGGTCGAGATTTATATGATTTTTTTTTTTATTATATAATTTTTTGATTGTTTTTTGTGATAATATTGTGAAGATTACTCTAGTTCATTGTTTTTTTGGAGGATTCAGACTTCGAGCCGATGAGGAGGACTTCCGCCACACTGCATTGCGCTCTACAACGGATTTGCCTCAACATCGAGGTAATCCTTCTCTACTTCACTTTGTCAATAAATAATTAGTATGGACATGAATGTATTATATTTGTGAATGTTGTAGCTAATCTAACCATTTGCTTTGGGTCCCCAAAAGGCCTGAGAGGGATCTTACTCCAACTACCACCTGTGCATTTTACCCCTAAGCAGAATTGCTGACTCCACTGGGGACTATTCCTTAGTTCCCGGTTGTTTACTTTCGAACCCTTGGTTCTTTCCATCTATCACTTCCCATTCTTATCACATCCCTTTCTGACCATTTGATGTGCTCTGTGACCATTTCATCAGCTCACATTATTCAGAACAGAACATGCCTGACCATTATTTCCAAGTTATCCTCAGTAATGCACCCCCTGTGTGTGTTCCAGAGCATTATAACGCAACTCCTTCTTGAGAATAGTGCGTTAGTCCTACTATTAACGCACTGTACCCTTTTATAGGTAGCATTACTTAGCCTAATACTTTTTATTTCACCCTTGCTATGAATTCCCTAGCTGTTGAGTTGTTGGCTTTCAGTTTTGTTTTTGTAAACTAGACCTATGTGCTTGGCTGTCTCCTAGAATATTAGTTTTTCTTGTTGAAAATTTAGCTTAGTTGCATTTAATTTTTGAAAAATAAAAAAAAAAATTATTTAGTTTTTCTGAGATACTTGATTTCATTCTGTAAAATTTTGGGTTAAATAGCTGTTAGTGAGAATTGGAATCTATATCTTTTACAGACTGAACTTCATTATTGGATGTTTGCTGCTACATGGATGTATGAAAAAATTCTCCTTACAGAAATAACTCTTTCATCTAACTGAACTAAAAAGCATTTTCAGCATGGTTTGAGTCAGAGTCACATAAAAATTGATACATCCAATCCCCCTCCAGAGACTTAAATGCAAGTACACTAAAATTAAGTGCTAATAAAATCAATCAGTAACTCTTTTATGAGCTTACACAACCATTAGTATAGGCTATCTAGGATATTGGGATAGGTAGAGTGAGAAAAATACCCAAGATCGTAAAACTTAAGACTAGGGTCATTAAAGAGTGAAAATATTGCTCCACTCATACTATTGGGACCGCTACACCCATAGCAGAGTTAAGCGTGAGACAACACTAGGGTGTGTGAGAAGGTAGCCTACCTTTGATCACATAAGATTTGGTATTCTATGTATTTGGATTCCCCTCGGGTATGTCGAAACTAGATTGGGGATCTAAGTGTTATGCCCATACAACGTACTGTCTACGACTGTGACCCCCACAGTAGTGTCTATGATTTTAGGTATCCATAGTTTCCATACTTCTAGGGACTTACACAAGGTGACTGGGGTGGGCTGCCCTGGTACATGACACAGAAAGACCTACTCTGTATTCGGGTTTTGGAAGGTTCTAATCTTCATGAGAGTGTTGGGCCCCATTATCTAAGGTTCGGGCGAAGGTCAAGAGTAATTGTAACTGTACATATGACCAACTCTCTTTGTTTTATATTGTGATACTGGGTTTCATCTCCAGTGAACGGTAGTTCTCAGACATGGTCTTACCCCTATGGGTGCTTGATTGATTGACTTTAGATTTTTTTTTTTAGGTGTTTGCTTCTACTATCACTGAGACTTAATAATATATCACATCAAAATTTTGATAAAATTTACTGGACCTCATGGCATCCTTCAACCCTCGTCGTCTTTCTAGGTCGCAACGAGGTCTCTCTCCATTAAAAATGGGGGTGTTGTCGAGTCTTAGTGACCCAGAGCCTTCTTCAGAAGAGTATTATCCAATGTTTACCCCTGATTCACACATTTATCCTCACATTATGGAGTTTTATGAGAATCATTTCATAGAAGGAGTTGTGCCTCTTTATAATCCTCCTCTCACTGACCCGTTGTGGTCACTATTGATTTAGGTAGCACCAGTACCAACTGTATCTTCAGCTTCACACACATCCACTACACAATTGATGACCTATGAGTCATTACCGTTGGTGGCCATCTCGGTTCCACAACCACCTCCCTTGTTAGTAGTCAGTTCTTCACATTTGACTGAAAACCATAGTAGCCATAATATGACTGGTCCTAGCATCTTGGTCACAACATCTGTGAGTGTAATTCTAAACTCTTCAGTATATGCTCCTTTTGTGTATGCTCTTGGAATTTCAGCTTCCACTTCTACTATCGGGGCTACCACAGTTCCCTTTAGCAACCCTTTCAGTTGGAGTCCCTTGTTGAGTTTGAATCCCTCGACTTCTGTGTCAGGGGGTAGTGTTACCAATATTTGCATGCCAAGGGGAACTTCGATACCCCTACATTCTATGGGACAAGGAGGTCCATCCATTTTTAATCTCATTCCTCTTAGTGGTCAACCTTATGGTGTAGGGTTTATGACAATGTGAAGTATGCGACTAGTAGTATGCCACAAGCAAACTCTCTCGCATCTATCTGGGTGACGCTTCCCCAAAATAAATTCATGCAAGGTGGGAATTATTACCCTGGGGGAAACCAACTATTTGTCCCTCAGTACAACAACCCCTAGGGAAAACCACCTTACATCCATACACCTTCGCTACATAGAAATTATTCTCAGATGAGTCTTACTTATCGCGTTGGAAACACTTTGATGGGAGGAATCTATGACCCAATTGGTCAATCAACACCTCCTTGGTTAGACTCGGGGGAAAAAACACAATTTCCATTCTTGTCAACCTTAGACATCCCCAATCTATATAAACTAACCAACGATCCCATCAATCATAACCTGCTTTCGCCTCCTATACCGCATAAGATTCCTTTAGTTATCCCTAAGTTTGAAGGGAAACAAGGGGACGATCCGGCCACACATATTACCACCTATCATCTATGGTCTATTTCTAATTCCATGCTAGATGATAGTGTCCTTCTTAAGGTTCTTTCCCCGCACCCTCATAGGAAACACTGCCAAATGGTACATTGAGCTACCACAAGTTGCAGTCAATACTTTTGGTGGCTTAGAAACAGAATTTCTCAAAAACTTTTAACTACCTATCTGATACAAAACTGGAATAGAACTCTTAACCTCATTGCACCAAGACACCGCCACCGATATCTCTGATCACATTCATGATTGGAGACGTAGGCGGAGGCTTATCAAAGCGCCAATCCTGGTTCATCTATTATCAAACTATTTTTGTAAGTCACTCCTTCCTCCCATTGTTAAAGACATTGACGTAGCTGAAGCGGTCACAAACGACCAATTCATCTGTCATGCACAACATTTAGATCTTATCTATTCACAATATGGCATGTTGTATGATATAATCCCCCATGCACCTAGAAACTCCAATGCTATTGCTACTTAGAAACCTGGAGTACATGCCAATGGCCTCATTGACACAACTTCTGGTGTTATTATAAAACAACTCAGCAGGCACACTTCCCAGCCATCTTCGGTTTCCACTGCCCCTGCCCAATTGGTATCATCAAAAATATACATATTGGAAGCGGCATTGTAGTTTGGAGGAAATTGCACGCTTCACATCCCTTTTTAAGGATTTCCATGATGACTTTGCTTGCATCTTACGATGAAACTCCCGTCATAGATCCCTCTATAGTCGAGCATGAAATTAAGATTAACAACAATGCCAAGTGTGTCCACCACAAAGGGATCCGACCTTTACACGCACGCAAAGAAGTAGTCAAGACGAAGTTGAAAAAATATTACTGATTGGTTTCATCTATCTCATTCCTTTCGGCGAGCACGTATCCAATCCGGTCTCCGTAGATAATAAAAAATGCACCATCCGTACCGTGTGCGACTATCATCATCCGAATGTCGAATGTCCAGAAAATTATCCTACTCTGTTATAGATCATATTATCGACGATTGTGTCGGATGCAAATATTTATCCTTTTCTGGATGGATTTTTGGGATATAACCATATTGGGATTAAAAAATATGGCTAACATAAACATCGCCTTCATTTTGTCCTTGGGGCACATTTAACGTATCGAAATCTCCCATTCGTCCTCAAGAACGTTGGAGCCACATTTCAAAGGGCCATGTGCACTATGCATTTCACGATGTCAGAATACATTGTACAAGCTTACCTCGGATGATCTTCTGATCATTCCCGGAAAGCGAGCTCAACACACTTGCTCATCTTAGAGAAATATTTTTTGAGGTGTATGTTCTATAACATTTGTACCGAATCCGCACAAATGCGTATTATTTTTCGAGTCCGGATGACTTCTTGGATTCATTGTCTCCAAGCACTAGATTAGGGTTGGATCCCGATAATGTAAGATAAATTATTGAATTACCTCGCACTTATAATCCATCTTACAACTCCAACATTTTCAAGGGAAGGAAAATTTCTTACGTCGCTTCATCATAAACTATGTCGAGATGATGAAAGGCTTTATGAGTGAAGCTGAAAAATGCAAGTACTTGAGAATGTGTGCAAGGTATCCAATTCCATTAATTAAATGTGTGCAAAATTCTCCAAGTCTAGGCTCGAGTTAAACAACTACTTAGATCTATTCCAAGGGTGTTTGACTAGCATTTCATCGGATATGTCACCTTTGGAGCAAATAATGAGATCCAGGAGGCTACCTAACCCTTTGGCGGAACTCTTGTCTTTAGAATTTTTAGAAGTTAACACTCACAATTTCCATCACCAGGCATATGTGCAAGCGTTATTCATGTCTTGCTTGATTGAAAAAAGTGTTTGATGGGAACGCTGTTTATGAGTTTATGTATATGGGTAAGTTAATTTAATTTGTTGTTTAACATATTAAATCAGAAATGTTGAGCAAGATAATTTTATCAGTAACACGAAAACAAAATGCTCGATGAGCGCTCACTCACGGGTTACGTCCGTTGGACTCGCCTCGAAAAATGAGTTTTTCCTCTTGTATTAAAATGCTTCAAAAATGCTAATACAAGTTGAAATTTGTCTCACAGACAAATTTAAATTCAAATACTGGTTCCCGGAAGACATGAAAAAGCTAAGAATGCCTTTCCAAATTCAACGCTAAATAAGTGAAGAATTACCATAAACAGGTGATTTCTTCAATCAAGACGAGCGACTCTTTGAACTCCTGCATGATCGAGACTTTGTATAATCCTCAAACGGATACTGAAACCTCTTCCATTAGTTTCAAAAGGTCAAAATTAGCTGAAAATGATCTTTGGTTGACCTCAAACGGAGAGGTACAACCCAAAACAACTCCAACCCCAAAATGGCCCTCGTGGCCCCGAAAACTCTCTCTGAATATTTTCGAGACTCCGAATTTCTTCAAATAGTTCTAAAACATCTTCCATTAGGTTCAAAAGGTGGAAAATAGGCCCGAACATGGTCTTTGATTCACCTTAAAGCAGTAGAGAGTCCTGACAATACAACTCTATTACCAAAATGGCCCTAATGGCTCAAAAAGCTTCCTCGAGCTAAAATGGGCCGTAGAACACCACTAATACCTCTCGGGAACCTATCCCAGTGGCCCTGGAATGCTGAAAATAGTCGAAAATGAATTTTTATTCACCACAAATGGTTAACCATAGCTCAACACAGCTCCAACTCCCTCTTAGCCCTCTCGATGGCTCTTATCGCTTCCCTAAAGCAAAAGGGGACTTAAGATCAACTCCGATGGCTCTGAAACCTATTCCCGATGGATTCCAGAATGGCTCTAAATACACTGAAATCACAAAAACATTTCACTCACCCAAAAAGGTTCTGCTTTATAAAAATTTATGACCAAAATTGTATGTTGCCCAATATCCCTAAACAAACTCCACCAAATGTGGAGAAACCTGGAGTCGAGTCGACTAAATTGGCCGGCCACATGCGAAATTTGGCACACTCCTCCAAAATAGGTGATTAGTTAAATAGTTATGATTTAATGTCAAATGGTTGGGGTCACATGGGACCACCGGCACGACCACCGAGGAAATTTTTTAACAAGCCACGCAATTAAACTACAACGTCAGGCATATATTATTATGCAACGTAGCCACATGGGCTGGTAAGGTTGACTGTTGAATTTGTTAACAAACCATGACCATCGGTTCCAAACCTCGCAGTCATGACCAAAGGGAATCATATGAGGTTGGGCGCAGCCTTAACGGCTGCAGCCCCCTTTATTTTTCCGACCAAATCCATTTTAAAGTTTAAATATAACATATGCCCTTTCGTATGTTAAGAACTACCAAACGGTGCGTTTACCGGTGGGGCGCTTTGGCTAGTGGGCACTAGACCCATGTCTCAATTCTCGTGAAGAGAAAAAACAATTTTTTTGATACGCCACTATTTCGCCGCCCGAGGGGGCCACATGGCGCCCTCTGGGCCTCACCACATGGCGGCCTCATAATTGGTCCAAAACTTCAAATAGTCAATCCATTGATGACTAACCGTATGCCAAGTGTTGAAATTTAATTGGCCCGGAGTGGAATATTCTAGGGAATATTTTGAGGAATATTCCGGGATTTTTCCTTGGAAGGGTTACTATAATTTTCAAAATTTGGAAGTCAAACCCTCGTCAAACCAGTCTCTCTCGTGCGACAATTGTGAATCTTGAAACTTGAATAAATTTCACAGGGCGCGGTCGAGAATTGAGTGTCGTTCATGGCATCGGGATCATATCGTCGAGGCCTATCCGGCCATTTTAGGCTGCAAAGTGATTTTGAACACTTTCAATTTTGAGCTTTTTCCATGGCTTTCGGACTTGAGCTTCCGATCACACCTCAAATGAGAAGCTTTTGGATCCCGAACGGCCTCCATCAGAAATTTTGAAATTGAGGCGTAGTACGTAAAATGATGAGAATAACAACATCCTCTTCTCTTGACTTCCAAAATTTTTCTCGAATTGCCAATTTTTCACATGGCAAATTTTCGTCCGAATGAGCCATGTACCAGGTCTTTGAATCCCAACCAAGTTTTCTTGCCATACAAATCTGCCATACCTTTGAAACCAACAATGACCTCTTTTTGAAATTTGTGCCCTCTTTTCTTGCATGCCTTTCCATCCCATGGAGTCTTGCAGCGACACTTCGTTCTCTCGCACCAATTGACACCAAAGGCACCTTGTGCTGCATGTGAGACATCAACAACGAGTTGACAATGAAATGTGCTATACAATTGACACAACCCCTCAATGTAAAAAAGAGTGCCCACGATCGACACAGAAGTCGACAAACATGTGTAACACAGTCAGCACAGAGTCGATGCAAAACATGTATGACATAATCGACACAAGTCTAGACAAACATGTCAATGACACAATCGAGCTACAAGTCGATAAACATGTGTGACATAATCGACACAAGTCGATAAACAACAAGATACATTTTGACAAACACTTGTGTATGTATTATGTACAATTAACTATATACGACTCGCTAATTACACATACAAACTTCTCTGCACATGTGCAACTTCGACTCTTTCTTTCAAATACCATCAAGTACATCATCCAAAAAAGCACATGTAGGTGACTAAGAGCTTAAACTAAAATACATTGCTGCAATATAAGTGAGTACATACTCACCTTACACCTCCATGGTGAAACTTTTGCAACAACAAAGAAATTCCATAGTCTGAAACTTCTTTTACGTGCGATCTTGCATCAAAACTTTGGACCCGATTCCCCTTATATGTTTTTCAAAAGAATCAACACACTTTTCAATGAAATTGAAGACAAGCCTCAGTAATGGTTTACCTCTTCCTCACGATTTTTCTTGGAAAAAGCTTCTTGAGCTTAAAGGAGTTGTTTCTCCATGTCATGCAATCCCTTTGGAGAATTTTTTTCCTTCTCATCCTTCATTGCTTCAACACTGTGCATGAAGCTTAACACTTTCTCTCTTTGATCCTCAAATCAAAATCTACACCATGCCCTTCACCTTAATGAACTCATTCTTCATGTCATCATTGAAGAATCCTCGTGGAGGAAGCTTCACTTGTAGAAGAAGTTGACATTATGTAAATGGTCAAATTAACAAAAGGAACTTCTAATGAAAAGTTCCCGAATCTTTCCAACAAATGACATGATTTTAACCAAAATGCCGGTGAAAAGACTTTCTGTCTGCTAGCGCCCATAAAACAAAAACTCCAATAGCTTTTGTACCAAACACTAACCAAGTGAGTTTGTTTTCTCCAAAGATAATCTTGAGGTACTTTGGGGTAAGGAAATAGGCCGAGCAAATATTTTTTTCCCTTTCCTAGACTTAGCCTATCAACAACTATCTTTTTCAACTCACAGAAAACTCATACAATCAACCGAGCTTTGCAACCAATAAAACATTCAATATTTCTGCTCGTTTTAACACATTTTTCAAAAACAAATGCTCAAAGACTGAGGAAAAAAACCTAGCTTTAACCAAAGCTACGATAACCATCCGAGCTGAAAAATGCAAGTACTTGAAAATGTGTGCGAGGCATCCATTTCCATTAATTAAATGTGTGCAACTCTCCAAAGTCTAGTTGATTAAACAACTACTTAGATCTATTCCGCGAGAGATTGAATGTAGGGGAATTTATTGGATATGTCACCTTTTGATAAAGGATGAGATCCGGAGGCTACGGCTCCCTTTACATAATCTATCTTTATAATTTGTAGAGGATTAACACTCACAATTTCCATCAAATTATATGTGCAGACAAACGTTATTCATGTCTTGCAATTGACAGAGCAAAGTGTTTATGGAAAGCTATCGTATGAGTTTATGTATAAGGGTAAGTTAATTTAATTTGTTGTTTAAAATATTAATCAGAAATGTTCAGCAAGAATCATAATTTTAGCATAACATGAAACAAATGTTTGATGCGCTTAATTCACTCCTCCCGCCTACGTCCGCTTGATAAAGCCTCCCAAAATGAGACTTGTCCTCTTGTATTAAAATGCTTCAAAATGATAATACAAGTTTAAGGTGTTTTCAATAGACAAATATGAATGAAAATATTGATTCAAAAGACATGAAAAAGCTAAGAATGCCTCTCCAAATTCACTAAATAGTGAAGAATTACCATACACGAAGTGATTTCTTCAATAAGGCCCTAACGGCTCTTTCGAACTCCTCCTCGTGGCTTTTTGAGTTGTATAAGTCCTCAAAGCAGATCTGAAACCTCTTCCATTGGTTTCAAAAGGTTCAAAATTAAAGCTTTAAAATGATCTTTTGTTCACCTCAAACGAGAGAGGTACAACTCAAAACGAGCTTCCCACGTCGCCCTAGTGACCCCGAAAACTTTCCGAAGCTTTTCGTGCTGCGAAAAGTATTAAAATAGTTCCAAAACCTCTTCCATTAGGTTAAGAAGGTGGAAAATACCCGAACATAGTCTTTGGTTCACCTTAAACAAAGAGGTACAACCCGATACAACTCTATTACCAAAATGGCGAGTGGCTCAAAAAAGCTCTTTGAAGCTAAAATGTGTCGTAGAATACAACTAATACATATGGAACCTATCCCAATGGCTTCCATAATGATGAAAATAGTAGTACTTTTTTTCACCTGAAATGGTTGACCATAGCTCAACACGAGCTCGAACTCCCCTCTCGGCCCCGATGGTTGTCATTGCTTCCACTAAAGCAAAAAGGGATTGAAAGATCAACTCAAATGGCTCTGAAACCTATTCCAATG
The DNA here is from genome assembly GCA_034641835.2 of Pinus albicaulis. Lineage (NCBI taxonomy): Eukaryota > Viridiplantae > Streptophyta > Pinopsida > Pinales > Pinaceae > Pinus > Pinus albicaulis. The sequence continues at coordinate 603,950,692 of CM076569.1, forward strand.
GATTCATAATGATCTGAAAACCTGAAATCAAAAAAATAAATTGCCGCAAAATGTTCAGTCCTATCAAAATTTATGACCAAAAGCTCGTATTTTTCGACAATATCCCCTAAACAAACTCCACCAAATGTGGAGTAGCTGGAGTTAGGTCGACTAAAGTCGCCCAGCCGCGAAATTTGGCGTGATCCTCCAAAATAGGCGGTGAGTTAAATAGTTAGCATTTGAGTACCCGAATGGAGCTGTCACATGCAACTCAGCCCTAACCGCCGGGAAAAGTTTAACAAGTCATGCAAATTAAACTACAACCGTAGCATATATTATTATGCAACGTGGCTCACATGGGCGGTAAGACCCAGCGGTGAATTTGTTAAAAAACCATGACCACCGATTCCGAGCTCCTCCTAGTCATGACCGAAGGGTCATATGAGGAGTTGGCAAGCCTTAAGGGGCTAGCCCCTTTATTTTTGGACCAAATCCATTTTAAAGTTTAAATATAACATATGCCCTTTGTATGTTAAGAACTAACATACAACCCGATCGATGGGTCGCTTTGGGCTAAGCGGGCACTAGACTCGTGTTCAATTATCGTGGAGAGAAAAAACAAGTTCTTTCGATACACCACTATTTCACCGACCACGGGGCCACATGGCACCCTCTAGGCTTGCACACGCGGCGACTCCATAATTGGTCAAAATTTTGAAAATTCAATCCATCGATGAATGCTCCGTATGCCAAGTTTCGAAATTTAATTGGCCTGTGTGGAATATTCTTCCCAGGGAATATTTTGAGAAATATTCACAGGGAATATTCCTTGGAATATTCTTTTTTTAATTTTCAAAATTTGGAAGTCAAACTTGGTCGAAACTAGCTCCGTCGCTCGAAATTGTGAATTTTCAAACTTGAATAAATTTCACATACAATTTCGGATTGGAGTATCGTTCATGGCATTAGGATCGTATCACCGAGGCCTATCTGATCATTTAGGTTGCAAGTGATTTTGAAAAATTTTAATTTTGAGCTTTTTCCATGGCTTGGACTTGAGCTCCTCGATCAATGAACTTCCTCAAGAAAGGGGTACCATATACCGTGGGATGATCAAGTTCAATTTTCCTTTGACCTGAAACGGGCACTCGTTTCTCACCCCACTTCTTAGTGCCCCGGCTATCCACGTGACTTTCTCCCTCAACCTGGTAGCCTTACCATCCTTATTGCGATATGGTTTGGGTTCAAGTTCACGATGGCGTAGTGATCATGTGATATATTATCTTCCAAAAGGTCTAGTGGGACACCAAGTACGATATTCACATGTGGAGAAGCCATCTTCTAGTTGTTGCCTTCGTTGTCACCCACCTATGAGATTACATATCTGTCGCGACAGGACTACCATCACACATCTTATCTCACACAGTATCAATTGAGGAAAATATTGCATGCGGATTGTAACTCCTCTAACAATTTGACTTGGTGCGATTCCTTCCAAAGCGAGAAATCTCTAGTCTTCTCGAATTACTGTCGAGATCCTCCCGCAGTTGACCCGGAGAAGTAGCTCATGATCCATTTCCCGATGGATCCATTTATCCGGTCAGCTCTATTCATCCTTGGTGCGAGGAAATTTCTTATCTACCTCCAAACTTAATGGATCCACCTTACGTCTAATGTCACTACGACCATCATCGCATTCATCACTGCAGCAAAACATTATCTCATGCTTTCAAACGATACTATCATACTGTGGATTGTCGATATAGCTCTTCGATGTCGTCTCACCCTTATTGAGTGCGGTAGCACGTTTCCAAAATGCTTTCGCACCGCGTGTGGTGGTCATCTTTGAAGCATAGCGCTCTTGCCTAGAAAATCTTATGTGTGGGATACTAATGGCCCACTTTCTTTAGAGATCGCATCAACGCGTGGTCTGAGAAGTGACACCCATGTCAAATTACCTGAGAAAATGCGGTACTCATCCTTCTTTTTTCATCCTGGTATGGTCCTTTCGATAAATGGGGGAGCAGATTTCGTAACCCTTGCAATCCCACTTCCACTAATGGACACATCTACATTGTAGTTACAAGAGTTTGAATATATCATGAAATGGGCTAAAGCCATTACCACTTTCTCGGGCCGATGGAGAAACCACTTATATTTTCTTGTTCGGTGAGGTTATCTTTCCTTGACTGTACCCCCGCTCAATTTTCATAGATCATGTTTCTCATTTTCAAAACCAAATGATGATAGAGTTAACTTCTTCTTGTTTTCGACAAGATCTATTCTTCGTCCTACTGTCGCAAAGTTAATGGTAAATTCAAAGACTGGAAATGGCATCCTCGACGACTCATGATTCTTTGTTTATTGCAGAGAAATCTTAAAACCACATGCAATAAAAAATATGTCAGCAAGTATATGGGCATATGTAATGTTAGTGAAGATTGCCATGAGGCCTCACGCCATTCGAGTTAGAATATGGTCTTGAAGAAATTCTTCCAATTTGAGGTCCGGAGATTCCATCACTTAAATTGGCCATTGAACTCCATAATCACGCACTAATATTGAAAGAAATGAGTGCTTTTCTCTCACTCAATCGGTTGGACTCGCTGGGATGCTACACTAGCCCTCGAAGCCCACAAGTGCCAAGTTAAAAGCTCAATACGAAAAATCATGCAAGCCTCCTTCTTTCCAAGAGGGCGATTTCATTCTACTTTACGATAAAAAACTATGACCCCTTCGCATGAATGCTTCAGCATTATGGCTTGGTCCATAAGTCATCACCAAGGTCCTTCCTAAAGCCTATGAACTTGAGTGACTATTGTAATATTCCAAGTTTAGCATGCGACTAATTGGAATATTGTGTCTTTTACGCCTCAGGAGATGAATAAATGGAGTAAGGAGGCCCATACATTTTAGAAAGCATAAGATAAACCACTTATTATGTGAGAGAGGGATCATTATTATGGCTGGGATTTCACACCCTCATGTGTGAAAAGGGACATTTGCATGTGGACAAAGTCAAGTTTGACCAAGTCAAAAACATAAATGTAGGAGGAGTGGATCATCGATAAAATCGGCTCAATACTGGAATGAGGACTCGCTAGACAAATATGAGGAGAGGCTGTATTGAAGAACCTAGGTGTGAAAATGGTTGAAGCAAGTTGAAGAGGTCAACCTGACTAAATCAAACAACGTTGTCAAGTGGAGGAGCGGGTGCATTAATGAAGGTACAATGCGGCTTTGGGAGGGGAGATTGTTTGTGTGATGCTGTGGAAACCCCACCGAGTGGGACCCAAGGTGAGAAAGGCTCACTTAGTTTATAAGGAAAGAGGATGGTAGCCATTTGAGGTTAGCTTATGAATTCAGGCTCTGATATGTCTTCTTAGACTTTTTCTCTCTTCGAGCCGTTTAGCTAAGATTGTTGGTGCTGTTTTAGCACTAAGTTATTCGTGTTTAGGAATTCCATCTCTTCCCTTTGGAGTAGCTCTTGGGAGAGAATTGATCTATCATTCCACCACATTCAACATTGGTGCCAAGCTTCGACCTTCGCCTGGGCGCAGTTTTGCGAGGATATTGTGTTGAGTTATAGGGCGTTGCGGTGGAGGGTTGAGGAAACCCACTTTCCGAGTTGGTTTTGAAAAGGAGGAAGAGTTGCCTTCTATCGCGAGATCCATTTGGAGGGTTCTTGGGCCGATTTTATGATATTTGGCAACGAAAATATATTTCCATCACCTACTGACATTATTCCCGGTCCGGAATGCACGTTGTTTTCTAGTAGTTTCGTCAATGTATCTTCATCGGTTCTTTTTGGGAGTTTTCCTGTGATCGGGAGGGTTGATCCTTCCATGGGGGAAGAAATTTGATCATATCTACATCATTTCAGCATTCTATACTCCTATTCTTTAGTTTTCAATGATTATTTAGTCTTATTGCTGAAGATGGCCATCTCTGTATTTGGGTGGAATCCTAAAAACCCTTTTTGGGTTCCCTAGATTTTGTATAAAGGAGACTAGATCTCAGCTTCATGGGCCATATTGTTTAATATAATATAAGATCCATTTGTCTCGTCGTTGTTCCTGTTATAAACCCTCATTAGACTACACTATCACTTTATGCGACAATTTCATGTTGCAATAGTTTTGGGGTTTCAGCAATTTTCGAGCTATACTAGGTGTGAGGTCTCCGTTTACCTCATCTGGTTTGATTTGTTTCTAATGCTATTATTTGATCTAGGTGCTATATTGTCGCGATCTAAGGGATTCAAGTGTTGATTTCATTTTCTATATCATATATTTCTGAAAATGCGTTTTTATGCATGCATTGATGAGCACTCCCATTTTGGGATATTACAATGGTATCGTAGCAAGATCTTTGGCTCGGCCCTATGGACTTCAAGCCAAGATGCCCATAGAGAAGAAGGAGAGAGACCATAATGATGGAGAAAATGAGCTTTGTCTCATCATTTTTTAGATCTATGAAGAACCTCCTCCAATGGGATTAAACGTAGAAGAAGAAAAGAGAAGTAGTGAAACTTCTAGAGAGTTTCGAGAAGGGCAAGGGCCATGTACTTCCTAATTCTCAAAGGAAAGAACCAATGCCTGCAGAAAGCTCCAAAGCATTGCACCTTGCCTTTTCCTTTTGAGGAACAAAACAAAATCTTCACGGAGATGGAGGGGCACTTGGAACATGAGATCCTAAGTGGATACCTTGCGGAATACAAGTCGCAATCCTAAAGCTTTCAAGGAGACTCTCCTCTAGCTCTTCCACGCGCTTTAGTCAACTAGAAGAAGAAAGGAGGCTCTACTGGCAATAGGAGGATGAGAGGAAATAGATTTCTATTGTCTCACCTTTTTATGAATCACCCACATGTTCAAAGCAAAGGCTCGGTGATGAATCCTAATGCATTCTTCCTACTACATCGAGTGTTAGAAAGTGTTAGTGCCCTCGTAGCTTTACCCAAATTGGCAAGAACAAACGGCCTGCAGAGCCTCACATCAAAACCACTTTGGGATCCTAGGATCTAGTCTTCCTAGATTCGAGGTAGAGGGATCTCTCTATATAAGTGTTTTCAAAGATATTATCTTTAAGGTTTATGATATGATATTAGGCTATTTATGAAGTACAAGGGTTTTGTCTGTTTTGGTTGGGATGGATATCATCAAAATGAAATGGAAAGTATTTTTGAGGGGTAAAGGTGTAGGCAGATTGAAAGAATGGTTCAGCGATGGGATAGATAAGACTTGATCTGTCGATCCATTTGGGAACTATGGAGTTACAAAAAGGATTTAATTGCACAAAAAGTTTCAAGAATGGTCCATGGGGCAAGTCATCTATGTCAAAGGATCTCTTTAAGTTGGATTTATGGTATGGAACATTAAAAAGTGTGGCGAAAAGGAGCAAAGCAGATAAAGAAAAACAAAGAGTAGCTTAATATCAAATAAGGACTTTTAACCTAACCTCGCTTTCAGCATAATGTGAATGGAAAAAATTAAAGATAAAACAACGAATAGCCTAAAGATTAAGTAAGGACTTTAGCCTGCCCTATCGTTTTCGACGCTATTTCTTGAGGGAAACTTTCAAAATAGGCTGTTGGGAGAAAACAATCAGAGGACAAAGGCTAACCATAGGCTTTCCTGAGTTTAACTTTTACTTACCATGCTGATGAAAATATCATTCAAAGAACAATATCTCAAGTTTTACTCAGGCGAAGACATCGGCTCACTCAACATTCCTTGACTAATTACGCTCTATTGAAATCATTCCCAAACAATAATTTAGAAGAAAACATAAAGATAAAGCTTATCGGTGAGATTTAGGGTACCTTTACGATAGAATCTAATCTATATTTTCTATTCTTTATCATAGAAAGTGGGCAAGTATGGAAAACATGAGAAAAATAACAATTACAGTAAGAAAAAAAATTACCATTTGACATAAACCAGGATCCCATAAATCAGCTTGTAGTATTTTATGTTCAAACCGGTTCTGATCTTCAAGTCCAATGGGTCTTATACGGTTCTCTCAAACTTCTTCTTCTTAGCCTATCTCTTTCTTCAATTACAAAACAAGAGCTTCCAAATCTGCCTCAATAGCTATTTACATTCAACAAGTATTCAACCAACGATAATAATGAACTCCTCATATGATATTTATAGGTAATTTTGAGGAGGTGGAGTGAAAAGAAAGGTCTAATTGTTCAATTAATACGGAAGTAAATGCTTCTCGGCCTTTGGGAAGCCTTTAATGGAGAATATATCAAATGTTTTAACTCGCTAAAATTGATTTTACATTAACTTTTATCTACTTCGCCTACTTTTGTTGACTTTGGAGGCTTTTGGTAGGCTCTGCAATTACTTCTCTACTGTCTGCGGAAAATATCTCTCCGTTTCGTGCATTCAATTTTATGTATTCTTTTCGAGGAAATAGGCACATCGGAGTATTGGCATTTCGAGGATTAATTGCCTCGCGATGTGGCATTTGGAGGCTTTCTTGGTTCATTTGTGTTGATTTGGCACTTTAAACCTTGATTTAGGCCTTGATCTTGCTTTTGGGCCTTTATAATCATCTTCGGGCTTTTAAACCTTTTTTTGCTCTTGACCGTTTTATCCTTTAAACATTTTTCTTTCTTTAATCACCGTGTCTTTATCTTTGTAAATCATTGGTTAAGTATTTTAAAAGCTTCAATATTTGCATCCTCGCAGCACTTTAACTTTAATCTTCACTACCCTTTTCCTGGGCGTGTGGTTTTCATCGATGTGGGAGGGTTTGATTATATGACCACGCTCTTTTAAAGCAACTAGCCAAACCACGAAACAAAGCGATTAGTCCCTTTATTCATGATTTTGCCATTGTTTGGGCCACAGAAAGTCGTCACCGCGGACTCGTGTTCTTTATGAACCTTATGAGAAGGCTTTTTTGCGCTTTAAAAGCCGTCGACTCGACTCTTTGCATAAACAAATCAAAACATTAACAAAACCCGGCGAGGGAGGGTTTGGCTCCGCTATCAAAAGATTAGGGCGGAGGCGGAAGGAGGAGTGAGACGAAGGAAAAATGTGTGGAGTGAGGTAGAAATATGAAGAAAATGGTTTAAAAAGCTGTATGGTGCGATAGTAACAGTGGTTTTGCGAAAGCGAGTCGGCGATTTTCACACGGCATTCCAAGCGATAAGTGGTTTTGATGCAGATTGAACGCGATACCACACATTGATCGCCACGTTTTCCACCAGGAAACCACCGGTTTCACGTAGAAGCCGGGTCATTAAACCACCACAGGCACGTAAAATCCGTCGCGGGAACGCGGTGTGGTCCATTTGATGCGGGAGGTGTAGATCCAATGGTGGGGGAGGGAGCGCGTTGGGTGACAGGTGCCCGGTGGAAGGGAGATGGTGGAGGCCGGGTGGTAGGATTGGAATGGATGACCGCGAGGGGGAAGTGCAAGGTGGGCCAATGGGTGATTTCATGTGGTGGGGGTATGGACTGGCGAGAGAAATCGGTGTGCGGCGGCTGAATAATACGACCATTCATTTTAGTTTTCCCGCGGCCCGATGAGTCAGCTGCGAGGGCACGAGGTTTGAATTGCGGATAGAGAAGTGCGCGATGGTTTAAGCGCCGCGGTAGCCATTGATCTTTGCGGTACTCCGCGTGGAGACCGAGGGTTGGAGTGGTAAGGCGGGGAAGAAAAAGAAATGAAGGAATTTGGCTAAGGGTAGAAAGGGAAGGTGGTCACAAGAATTAGTGTGCCGTCAAATAATATGAGATCTACGTGCCCAAGATTGGTGTGGAAATTCTAAGCGGGGGCGAGGGAAATACAAAGGGAGATTCATTTTACAAGGGGTGTGGTAGGCAACAAAGGGTAAGGAAAGCGCTCGGGAAGTGGTCCCTCGAGATAAGGCGGCGAGAGTGGAGGAAAAGGAGCTAGGCCAAAGTATCGCCTGGGCGAGGATGAGGAGAGCGATGCGAGCAGGGAGTCACCGATGCGATGGAGGGTGCAAAGCAGCTTTGGCCGTCGGAGTCAAACCCCGATCGACGGTTTGCGATCGCATCGGAAGATCGGGCCAATCAACATAGAAAATGCTAAGGAAAAGGAATTTGAAACGTTGATGTGTGCAATGCGTGATGGGGCTAAGGCCTTGGTCATGGCGCAGGTCATGTGGTGAGAAACAAGAAAGGGGCGTAAGCCAAGAGGGCGTAAAGCCTAATATAAAAAGGAGCCGTAACAAGGCTTTAAGTGGGTTTTTTTGGGTTTTTTTAGTGTTTCAATAGGAAGAAAAGAGGGTTTTAATCAAATAAAAGGGGGTTTTATAGGTTTAAAGGATTTTTAGGTGAAATGAGGAGTAAAAGAAAGGAAAAAGGGGCTTTTTAGGAGAAAAAAGACTATTTATGGTGAAATGATAAAATGAGTGAAAATGGAGGGATTTTGGAGGAATTTATGTGAAGGTGAAGAGATGGAGAACATGTTTGAAAACGCCTCACGCTTTAGACATTAGGTCTTCTTTGAGGATTTTTGAAGGAAATGGCAGTGAATATTACTCTTGAGATAGAAAACACATGAGAAGGCTTCAAGAATGAGTAATTTTCTATGAAAATAATCTCTCGAAGGCTCAGGAACCTCGTTTTTAGCCATCATTTGCTATGACAAAAATTTACCGATGGCAATAACGGTGGCTCCGACTTGGGGATGGAAGCTCCTTGGAGGTGTCAAGAACTTTAGAAATTTATCTCCGGAATGTAGACTCGTGCCTTTATCCATTGAGACCTTTTATTCCTTGATCATGCGTCGCTAAAAAGATGATCAATACTTTTTGTATCAACAAAAAAAATTTCTCCAAACATTCTACCCACACAGCCTAGTTTTCCTAACATTTTTTTCTTCATAAGAGGTGCACTTGGACTTGCAAACCTTTTCACATCAACATTTTATTCTTTTATTGAAAACAGTAAAAATGATATAAATCTACCCTTTATTTCTTCCACGAGGTTTAGATTACGAGTTGAACTTTCATTAATTCTCTACCTAAGCTACTATACTCACGGGATTAAGTTGTGCGACATATTTTATTCTCTATATTCTAAAATAGAAATTTAAACATAGTCAAAATAGGATTAGGCTGGCGACTCTCATGGTGTCTGTGTATTTAGGCATAAGTCTATCTGCACGCATCATGAACATATTTCTGCGTAAAATTTTAAACAAAGCTGTGAAGGCATTGAGATCCGAAAAATAAAAAACATCCTTCATTCTTTCTTTGGCTCTAGTTTTGATCTATTTGGAGTTGTTCTTTTTCTATCTAGTTCAAGTTTTCAACTTGTTGGAACCAATTCTTTTTCTTCTTTTGGCCCAAGTTTTGGTCCGATTAGAGTCATTTCTTTTTCTATCCTAATCTAGTCTCATCGATAAGCCAAGATTAAATTGTTTGGTTAATCTAATTCACTAACCTATCAAATTATTAATTTTAAATCTATCTAGTCATGATTAGGCTATATGACTAAATAGCAGTATTCTCTTTTGGTAGTGGCACTTTAGGTTTGCACACTTTCAGCATTTTTCTTTTCTCTTTTTGGTATGGGGTTATACCTTTCTTCTTTTATTTCGACCTCTTTTTCTCTTTTTCTATGTGTTTTTTGTATTTTTTCTTTTTTCAAAATTGAAAAGCATTGTTATATACAATGAACAAAAGGAGCTTTGAGAAACTACATCTCAGCTGACGAAGTAATGTTTGACATCCCACCATTGACAGACCTAAAGTATTCAACTCCATCTAATTCTTGTAGAAATAATGCATTGTTCCCAATAAGGCATTGACTAGATAGGTAATGGCCTTGCCATAAATTATCAAATTTTCCATGTTTTCCCTTTTCTTTCTCCTTGAATCCCATTTCAATACTTTATCACCAATCTTAAAATCACCTGCATTTCTTGGTTCTTTTGTCACATAAACAACTTGTTTGATGTTTTTCATGTAGTTGATGTAGCTTTCTGATGTATACTTCCTCCTGGGTTGTTGTAGATGTATAGTTTGGTTTTTCTTCTTGTTATATCATCATCTTCGGTCGTACTTCTTGGATTCAACTTCACGGTCAGCACTCCTAAGGTCATGGTTGAAAATATTGTATCCGTCCCATAAAATAGCCGGTAAGGAGACATCCCAATTGAATTTTTAGCTCGTGCAATATGTTCCGCCCATAATGCACGTGTACTAGCTTATTGTGCCATGATTTCTTGTTATCTTTCCTTAAAGACCTTTTTGATTATGTTGACCAAAATTTTATTTCGAGGATTACTCTCCAACCCATTACCTTGAGGGTAATAAGTTGTAGAATGACCCAATATAATCTCATATATATGACGAGAATTCCATCATCTTTTTAGACCCAAATGTAGGCAGCATTGTCAATTATGATCTTTCTAGGAGAGCTAAATCTAGATAGTATATGGTTTTCAAGGAATGAAATGATAGCATCGGAAGTCCGTGGCGATTCCTAGAAGGAATGGCTTCTATCCATTTGGTGAAATAGTTTATTGCTTCGAGGATCCATTTGTGCTGGGAAGATGAGTGTAGGATGGATTTCCCCAATGAAGTCTTCAGGACCCCACTACTAAAAAGGGGCTTCAACTGTTGATTGGTTGCGGAGGTAAGGAAGCCGTTTCTTTTCCTTCAAAGATTTGGTATTTGTGACGGGCAACAATCATTTTGTCGCACATATTGAAAGAGGATTGGGCTAGTAGTAACCAGCTTCTAAGAGGTACATTGTGAGCTGACTTCTAGCAGAGGTGGCCTCCACATTCTCCTTCATGAAACTCGCGTTAGAGTCTTATCTCTGGCATCATTCCTCGGGAAAACATTTAAGCAATAATCCACTAGCATTTTTCCAATATAAACATTTATCTAAAATGCGGTAATTTACATCTTTCAACTTTAAGAATCTTGCCTTTGTTTTAGACGAAACTAAGAGGCAATAAGATTTGAGCAAAACATGCAAAATATCATCATACCAAGATGAATTCAAGAAAATTATCTTCAATGCATCGAGCTTGCTCCTACTCCTCCCGTTCTAATCGTATGCATTAAACATGTTTATATCAAGGGCTTGAAAGTTGGATTCAAAGATTTCCATAATTTTTTCTAGTCCTTGACCTTTTATGAAGCTTAGTGGGTTTGATTTCTAAGTCATATTCTAAAATTATAGCAATCCAATTTCCTATTTTTCCATCCGGGATCTTGGGTCAATATGTCTTTTACAACTGAATGGGGCACAAATGCTATAATGTGGGAATGTAAAATGTAAAATGCGAAGTCTTTTAAGGCTTTGACCCAGGCATAGAGCTTTTTCCGATTATATTTTACTTCGGAGGTGCATCTCTTAATGCACTTGCTTTGAAGAATGCAAAATGAGTCGCTCTTGTCCATTCAAGTTTTTCCGTAATAGGACAACATCTCTTTGTGTGTCCGATGCAAATGAAAAAAATGAAGAAATCCTTTGCAGACGTGGACCGATAAGAAATGGTGTTTTGCAAGTGCTTGCTTTACCGGCTCAAATGATTTCTTTCGCTCTCTAAGGTACATTTAACTCCTTCTTCTATTTCAAGCATATTAGTCATGTTTCTAAGGAGTTCGAGCCGGATTTGGGTATGAACTTTCTCGGAAATTAATCTCTCCCAATGAAAGATATGCAGGTCTTTGATGCTTTCTAGGATGGTTGATTTCGCAATACACCATAGATCCTCTTTGGGTCTATCCTTATTCATTCTTTAGATATGATATTTCCAAGAAGGTTTACCTTCTTGGAGACCCAGCTTGATGTTTTCTTTGGATTTAAGGACAACCCATATTTTCTCCGCATTTTCTCGAGAGACTTTCTCTCAAGTGTAGTAGGTGCTCTCTCTATCTTTTAGAATAGACACTATGTCATCTAAGTAAATCACTATGAATTATCCTATTTTCTCCGAGAATGCAATATCCATGGCTCTCTTAAATGTAGCACCCGGCATTCATTAAACCAAAGGGAATTTTCAAATACATGGTAAAGTACTCCAAGGTGTATGTAAAGGCTATTTTAAGTTGATCATCAAGATGTACCAATACTCGATTGTAACCCGAGAAGCCATAGCAAAGCAAAATTATTTTCAGAACCAACTACTCTTTGTAAGGTAGGATCCATTTTGGGATAGGGATAGCTTGTCCTTTAATGAGGTTTTGTTGAAGTTTCTCAGAGTCAATGCAAAGCTTTATTTCTCATGTTTTTCTTCCTATCGAGACACAAGATTAGACACCCACTCTAAGTATCTAACGACTATAATTCCGGCATCATACATTTTTCTAATTTCTTTCTTTACCGCGAGGCAATTGAATAGGGTTGACTACGTGCAATTTTTTGTTTAAAAGGTTTACTGCCAAGGTTTTCTTTGACTGTATCTTGTGCTAGATTATTTCCATATCATATGATTTCAATTCTTCATAACTCCATGCAGATACATCGGAAAATTATTAAAAAGCTCAATGTATTTCATTTTAATGTGCGGTTTACTGGAGGTAAGTTTTGGATAATTTGATTATTTTGGCCTTTTCCTCACTACCTATGTTGCATTCATCCATTTCGGATTCAATAGGTTCTAATTTTTGGCTTTTTTGGCAACATCATTCAAGTCAAACAATTCTTCTAATGGGACCGGTATTTTTGGTAAGCTTTGATCTTTAGATTGCAACACTTCTAAGTCCTTCTTTTTCTAAATCTATGCTATTTCTGCTCTGTATGTTTGGGTTGATGAGTTACCGTGATTTACTTTCGGTAATCTCGAGAATTTTCTTCTTCAAAAAAGTGGGTTTTCTTCGGGTAGGGAAGTCTTGTTCATACTGCGAATGCGAGTTTGTTATTTGAAATTCATTTTTTGAGTACCGCCAGGAAGTCTTCTATTTGTTTATCTCCACCGAAAACTTGCGGCACTTTTCGATTGTCCGACATATCGGTCTATATTTGACTTGGGTGGTGCATTACTTGATTTCATAAGGTGTAAGACAAGTTCTAGTAGCAAAGGCTAATCCATTGGCTAGGATGTTTTGGTTCCTTGGGTCAAAGGTAAGTTGGAATTCGGCAAATGTTTTTAACAAGTCCATGGCATCATCTCTATAGGCTCTAAGTCCGGGATGTTTAGCAGTATATTCCCCATTTACTTTTCTAATTATCAGTCTGAATCCCCATGAACGCGTTATTCTTTTTGGCCCCTAATTTCTCAATAAATGCAAGCCTAAAAGGAGAGCCTCATACTCTGCTATGTTATCTTTGCATTGGAAGTTTAATCTATAGTGAATGACCCTCAACATGATTGTTTACGAGTGTTATGCACCCATATGCACTCTGCTTCCATCAGCTTTCTGATTTTAGAGCAAGATCCATCAAAATCCCAAACTCCAAAGAGGACTATTTTCTCGTATTTATCATTTATTTCATTGTTGTCCTCTCTTGTCTTGTTTGTCTAATTTTGTCAGCGCGTTGTACTGGTAAGTTTGTACTATATTGAATTTTGTTTTTGTTTCCTCAATATTTTCAATATTTTGAGGTTTCATTCTTTTTCATAAGATCTCGCGTATATGATTTTTTTGGACCTTAAGACCTTTAATACATGCTTGTTGTAATTTTCCGAATTAGAAAATTGTCTTTTAGTTTTTCTCCTTTGTTTTCCTCTTTCCCCCATAGTTGCCCCTATGTTTGGGTGTGGGAGTGAGCCACTATATTTGCTTTGATGTTTCATTAACTAAATCTTTCCTTTCATTAGGAATCTCATCATCAGTGAAAGAATGAATGGGTCAAGGTTAGTGTGTATGGAATAAAGAGGAGAGTTTTCTAGTCTTTTCTTGGTTACTCACCATGTACTTTCATGCGTGTTTCCCTATAGAGTCTTCTTTAAAGGCTGAGTCGAAGACGGGGATGGTGGCATAAGTCATATCCATGTGCATAGTACCTTGTAACTTAGCACCCCATGATCTCTTTGAAAGAAGCATGCCATATTTGTATATCGCCACTACAATGCCCATCACTAAGCTTTTGGGCACGGAATTTGAGCTAAGTTAACACGGTAGATCTTTTATAAAGGCCTAGGCATCTTACTCTGCTTGAATCAAAGGAATATAAATCTTTATAAGTTCTAGTTAGCTCAAGGCCTAATTTCTCCATTATTACTTTGGGCATGAGGTTATGTGATGCTCCTTGGGACCGAAGCATGGCATTGTGAAAAATGTTTTTCACTGGGATGTTTCTAAACCAATGTAGAATGGAGGGGTAGTTCCTTCTTGAAATTTTCCTTCAATCTTAGGACCAAACGCAAGCTCTGGTGTATGATCATTTAAGTTACCGCATCATGAATTTGATTCTATGTTCGCAGCTTTCAAAACTCTGACATCTATATACATTGTAAGTGACTAACTCGGTGAGTGGAAATCGCGAGATTTTGATTTTGGCAATTTCACTTTCTAGGCTACGAGGAATCTCGATTTTTTAAAAGTTTGATTCAACCTTCTTAGTCACCGATTCATCGGCGAAATCAACTTGCTGATTTCTTACTATTCTGCGTGAGCTTAAAATGATTTTTTAAGGATAATTGTAGCCGAAATGCTAGTCTACGTTTTAGGCTCAACACTTCTATTTTTTATTGATTTGGGTGTCCCTTGTTTGGATCAGAACTTTTTAGCCAGCGTTTTATGATTTTCTGCATTGCCTTTTTCGGGAAGTAGTTACATGGTTGTTTTTGGCGGGAATTTTCAGAGGTTTTATTCTTGGGAGTATCTTGATTATTTTTACTTCTTAGGTCATATTGTTGAGGGGATCCTATGATGGAATTTTCAAAGTTTGGTTCATAGTATTCATTTTCCTCTCGGTCTTCTATCATCATAGTATGTAGACCTTTGGTTTTCTTTTCATGGAGGAAATCAAAATCCTCATTGCCTACTCGTCAACATGTTTATGTGATCATCCCTCTATTTGTTCATTTGTTTCTTCATAATCATTGACATAATTTTCTTGAAAACGAGTTCGATCGTGATCGATCATCTCTTTGTCCGTTTTAAAGGTTGATTTCTCCAAAGTTTTTGATTTTGGTTTTGGGATTGGTTCCCGTTTTGAGGAGCTATTTGATTTTCTCTAGATTTATCTCTCTCATATATGCTCATTCTCTCCATCAACTTCTCCATCATCCTCTCCCGGCTTTTGAGTCGGATGTGGAAGGTGCAGTCTTCATCCCTATATGATACCCTCTTCTCAATTTTCATTCTAGCTCTTCTCAATCCTTATTTGTTTCCACACTAAGAGCTCCCTTCTCGCATGTCTTCTAAAGTTAACGGATCCATTTCTCTTGCCGACAGGGCCACTTTCTAGCTGATCAAATCCTTCGGGGAATTTAGCCAAATGCGAGCCTTGTGGAGTGTTTCAAATGCGGGGGTAGTGCGACTATAAACACTATTAAATCTAGTGCTTGTAATCTTGAACATTTTCGACGATTTCTCTTTGAGGTTTTTGTAATACGAAAGTATTAAGAGAGGCTCTTCCCACCCTTTCCATTTGTTTATGAATGTTTGATGGAAAGTCTGAGATCATTAATACTATGAGGGGTTAAGATTTTGAACAATTTTCTTGCTTCTCCCCCTAAACTTTGAGCGAATAATCCGAGTTTAATGGTCTCGTCATCTATCTCATTTCTATAAAAATAGTCATTCATCTTGTCCACATGTATTTGAGCGTAATGGTAGCCACTAGCATCGCATATATGATTTTGGATTGATAGTCCTGTTGGCAGCATCGGGCTAAAAGGTAAAGGAAAGGACTAGAGGAACATACCATGCTGCCATGATGGGAGGTTGTGGAAAAAATGGGGGTTTACAAGTGAAGGGTTTATTAAAGGAGGAGGAGGGATGGAATGGAGTAGTTTGAACATTGGGTGTATGGATAACAAAAGTACTTCTGGACGCAAGAGGCGGTGAGTAGATCTAGGATGAGAAAAAACCAAAGTTATGAATGGAATGAAGGTCAAGTGGAGTGGTTTCTCTATTATCAGGTATGTTCACCACTATGTTGGGGTGAGGGTGAAGGCTCAAAGTCTATCTGATCTATATCAACCAAGTGACTTAGCTCCGGATGGGTTTCTTAAGTCAACTTGTGTATTTTGGAGAGCGAGAGGTTCGAGTGGATTTCGGTCAGCTCTATGAATTGAGTCCTGACAACGAGCTTGAAGTCTTGGATTTAGGATATTTCCTAAGGATACTTTATGGATTATCAACTATCTTAGGAGGATTTGCGGTCGGGAAAAATCTCTAGTATAAACTCTTCTAGAAGCCATTATGTGGTGTTTTTAGACCCAAATGATGAGAAAAGTTCGGCCCAGTATGGCCAGTCTCTTTAAAGCTAACTAATATTTTTCAAATAAAACTCAATCCTCCAAGTCTTCTTAAATGGGTTTGAATGATAAAAGGATAAAAGGGTTTCCTAGTGGAGTCTTAGAAAGCGCTAACTGGGGTTAGTAGGCCCTACTGAATACCAATGGAGTTGCCAGGTGAAGGATTTTTACTTGTTTTCAAGGTTTCAGGTTGTTGTTCTACCATCAACTTGATACGATAATAACCAGATCTTTGGTGACACTTGTTTAGTTTTAGAAATAGGGGTTCTTTTGAGTTATGAAGTTATCTATTACTCAATATTGTTGATTTCGCAGTGGTTGCCGCATGTTAGGCCTCCATAGTTTGCAAGATTGGCAAGAACAAGCTTCGCAACGGATCCTACATCAAAACCACTTTGGAATCCTGGGATCTATCCCTCTCATGATTCCGTAGAGGGATCTCTTTATATAAGTGTTTTCAAAGATATTATCTTTGGTTAGGTTTACGGATATGATATTAGGCTAGTTATGAAGCACAACGGTTTTGTGGTTGGGATGGGCATCATCAAAATGAAGGAAGTATTTTTGAGGGTCGAAATATGTGAGCATATTGAAAGAATGGTTCGCTAATAGGATAGATAAGAAACGCGTGTCAATCCATTGGGCTATGGAGCTCACAACGGGATTTATTTGCACAACAAAGTTTTAAGAATGGTCCATGGGGTAAGTCATACTATGTCCAAAGGATATTTTTAAGTTGATTTTATGGTATGGAACATTAAAAAGTGTGCTAAAAGGAGCAAACGAGACAAGAAAAACAAAAGAGCATCTTATGATCAGTTAAGGTGTTGGCGAGGAAACGGTGTCTCGCGGGCAAGACCCGGAGTTCGGGGATTGCCAGCAAGGGAGTTCGTTTGTAGTCTAGAACCACATCGCGCATTTTAACCCTACTCCAGCGAGTTATGAAGTCTCAAGGCGAGTCATGTCGGGACCACATGTAGAAGGGGAACGGATCGATAGTGGCGGATGAGTCCCGCAACTCTGAGATTAACATAGAGTCGTTTGCAGAAATAACATCATATGCGTAAGAGCATTCCCGGAACATTGTGCGGATAGATCTAAGAAAATAAAATTTTAAAATACCACATACATCATGCATGCATGTAACTCAGTATAATAGGACAACAACATGCAAGTATATTAATAACCTTCACTGGATCCACAAAGTGACATCGCTTCAATAGGAAGAGCTTACAGTGCATCGTTACGGACGTCCCATAGTATAGAGAGATAGATAGCAGGAAGCCTATGAACTATCGTGGATTTCATGCTCGGGGCGGAGGCTCTTACCAGCGTACCGCTGATCCTTCATCGATTTCCCTGCATCCATGCATCTCTTCTTTTGGCCGGGTGATGGGCTATTTATTCACCCGCCATCGCTTATCGCTAGTTCCTCTTGCATTCTTCTTTCAGTCGCTTTCGGCCCTCTTTATGTTGTCTATGAGTTCCGCGATCCTTCCTTTGCGGTATCTTCTCTTCGCTCTACACTCATATGTGCCGGGCTCGACCGACATCTCCTCGTTCCTCCACAACCCTGGCAGCTCACGCCAGTCACCCTAGTCGTGGGCATGCCATGTGTACGATCCGCAGCAAAAATCCGTTCTCTTTATTCAAAATTCAAAACAAGGGCCCAACAGGCCACAGGCCACGACTACGCTTGACTCGTTCCCCGGAGTCAATCACGAATCACTGTCTCACGCCATCGGCTCCACGGACCACTCGTGCCCTCGTTCTTGCCGTGCACCTTCGGGCTGGCGCTCCAAACAAGGGCCCCAACTGCGGGACCTTGCTACAACGGCGGAAAGCTCAAGCTCATTGAAGGTTGTCACGGCCTGTTGCCACCTCGTAACAATGCATGCGTGTCTCTACAGCGATCACTGGTGACACTGCCTCCCCGACGGATGCCGCAGGTAGAGTTTCGAATATCGTGGCGATTTGGGTTTGTCGGCTCGGCTTGGCCAACTACCGGCATTGCTCTAGGTGGCCGAGTTGGAGGGGCGGCGATGCTCTCGACCTCCTGCTTGCTTGGACATTGTCGAGTCAGCCCTCCGTCCGTTGGACCGGGACCTCCGCAGCATAAGCCCCGGCACATAGCTAGTCCGAGCCGTGAGGGGTACTGTGGCATCCCGAATGTCTTTCGAAAGTTCGTTTGCGGTACCGCACCGAAATGGGATGAGTCTTCTACGTTGGTGGGTCGTCGAGCATTCTCTGGAGACCTTTAGGAGGTCATAAGAATTGCGCACTGCGAGAAGCGAGAGCTTTCCTACTTCTCGGGTGACTCGGCGATGTGTCTCTTGTAATTTGTGCCATGTAGGCGCTTTCTGGATCGGTGGAAGGCCGGCCGTGTCAGCCAATGTTAAGCTTGGGCTTTGCATTTTCCTCGTGGAGGCCGCACGCGACTCCTAAGGTGGATGGCCCTCGTAACATATCTATTTCCGGGAACATCTACGTGCCGCTCGAGTGTAGTGGAGCCTCTACGAACGACCATAGTCCCGTAGAGCTTACCTGGCCACGCCCATTCATCTTGCCCCAAAGTCTGCCGTGTGCTTTGCCGCGAGCTCGCTTGCGTTGTTCGATGGCGCGGTGATCCGATGTTGTTGTCGTGTCACACCTCTTTTGGAGTTCGGAGTGAAGCCTTTCCACCTCGCCGGGCCACCTCTCGAATAAAGTGGTACGTCGAGCCATACCCCCACGTCTCCAAGTTGGCGACTCAAAGTACTTTGATCAGAGCCCACGAACGTTCCTCCTACAGTGTGGTTTCCCAGCGGCAAGCCGATCTAGTGGAGTGCCCTTCTTTAGGGGACTGGCGGCGGGTTTCGATGAGGTGTCAAGTCTCACCATATTCGGGTCGACCACTCCGCTGATGCATCTGTGGATGGTCTATGAAAATGGAGTAGGCTTAGGGCTGTTCCCGCGCGTGCCTACTGACGATTTGTGCCATCTCCGTGTGATTAAATCGAAAAAGTGACTCGGGGGTCCTCCACGTAGGTGGCCGGTGAGCCCCACCGACATTGTACATGGGATTGACTCCTCGGCCATGTGGTCCCCATTGATTAGATCTTGGATTACTTTGGGTAGGACACTGTGTGGCGGATGAGTTGGATGGTGCGATTGAAGTGGTAGGTGGAGGTGGGACGGTACGTGGTGAGTGAAAGGCGGAATGTTGATGAAGTCGGAGGGCGTCGACTGGGAGGTTGAGGGTGGAACTCCCCCTATTTCCCTCCATGTCGACGAATGGTTCTTCTTGTATAGGCACGGGACTCAAAGTGGCCACGGTGGATCCTCCTCGATGGGGTCCACGCACCGGACTCGACTCTATGGTTCGGCGGTATGGATTGGGGAGCTTCTAAGGGGTGTGTGGACTCGCTCTTTTCCCCCATGGGGGTAGTCATCGGACTGGCGGAAATAAATAAAACATTAGGAATGGGGGAGGTGATGGAGGTCGTGTGGAGAAGTGGGTTGGATTGAGAAAGATGAAACTTAGAAAAAATAGGGAAAGGAGTGGCACCGCTTGAGGACAACCCGGACCACCTCGTGGAGGCCGCGCACCTTAGTGTTCACCCGGCGAACGAGTGGGGCGAGACTGCAGTGTTGGAGACCCTTTGTGCCGCCTCTCACGGCTCGACTCGCGAGGAAGTTGCTTTGCGGTAGCATCTCGGTCGAATTGGTATGTGGGTACCCCCACTTCTCGGACTTCCATCGAGACCCGGCCATGAAAAAATTTCATTGTGGAAGGCTACGTTGTTTCGAGTTGGAACTCGGCGGCCACATGTGAAATGTCTCTTCCATTTTCGCTCCCTTTCCCTCCCCATCGTGTGCCATATTTTACATAATGGTCTCTGCATCTCTCGACTTCTTTTCTCTCTTTTGGAAGTGGTCCGACATGCGGAGGATATGCTCCGGGCCGTTCACGGCAAGGAGCCCCGTGGTAGCTGCTGGATATCCTCGGCAGTGGATTGGAATTTCTTTGCCCAACCACAAGGGCCATTACGCGATTCGAATGAGCAAGAACTCCGTTACGTGCATGTCCTGCTTCCTATTGTCCCAAATGCGGTAGATTCCTTAAATTCAAAATGGAGGATTGCTGGAGGCTCCCTGGAACTCGAAAAGATTCGTTTTTGTCGCATGCTTTGCGTTCTAAGGTATAAAATTCCATATACACCTGGCGTTTAAGCGGCGGGAACTCGAAAGAGTCCGTGAGGTCCGCATCTACGAGGGCAACACTATCGTACTCACCCTACGAGGGACTCCATTTTATGAATCCGTCTGTCGAGCCGCGGTTACTACTACCGGCGGGTTGGCTCTCGTCATCTTTGCTCGGTGTTGATACACCTCGTCGATGGGTCTTGGCCTTCTCCTTGGCTCTGTGCTTTTGGATACTTCCAGCACCGCTCGTTTCTGCGCTCCAATTTCCTAATCTCTAACTCGGATGTTCCGCGGGCATTCTCACTCTTTTCTTCATGCGCAGGTCATGTAATTAACCTGAGCACGGGTGAGGTCGATGAGGCATAACGAATTAATTCCCGCCGACATCCTCCACGGCACACCGTGCGATCAGCCACCTGGCCGAAGTGTTTTCTAACATTTGCTAATGGTGGTATGTGGGAATGGGCGGACGCGACTGCGGGCGAGGTTACTTCGAACTATGGCAAAATGATTACTACAAGGTTACTTCCAATTATGGCAATTGATGTTGTAAATCTAGGCGATCCCCACGGACCAACACAAGTACTAAGCCGAAATGATATGGATTGACACTTGACACGTTTGCGTATCCTTGCGGGGATGTGACACGGCCCGGACACGCCCTTCCTCGACCACGATCGGCTGAGCTGCGGTCCCCGCAACACTAGCGGTTACCGACGACCTATGCATGGACAACGAACACGACCTATGCTCATCCCAATTGCGGGAGAGCACTCAACTACGCTACTCTACACCTTCTCTTGGGTGCGAGAGTTATTAATGAAAAGCGAAAGAAAGCTTAGTCATGGTAGGGCTTCGAGGCATGCACCATTCACCCACCTAGGTAAAATAGTACCATCCGGCTGAGCCAATTGGACGCTCGGAATCCCTAATCTCAGCGACATGTAGGGTCCCAACTGGTGGCATCTGCAGCTTTTCTGGAAATTTGCAGAGAGCACTGCGCTCGTATGGAAGACACGCCCACGCCAACCTCGGGAACGTTTTTGCTCTTGATGTGGTGATCATGCCACGCCTTTTGCCTATCCTTCCGAACCTTTTGGTGAAACTCGGCTAAGGCACCGGCCTCATCCAATTCTTGCGGTTCGTGTAGGTGCTCCGTAGTGATTCCTCTTCCGAGAACTTTAGGGATGTGGCGATTAAAAGAATCGATGAGGGGGAACCTCGGAGGGAATCACACCTTCACGGCCATACACTACCTAGAATGAGGTTTGACTGGTCAATCGCTTCACCGTTGGTCGGTGAGGCCCATAGTGAAGGCGGCTGCGCCATCCCAATCATCCAGCTTAGCATTGTGCAGACTTTCTTTTGTCAAACCCTTTTCACCGAGGATTTTGTTGAACGCTTCAACGAGGCCATTGGCCTACGGGTGGCACGGGCTTCTTTTGTGTGATGCTGGACCGCGAATAGGCGTCTCAGGAGTCGACTTTGACCTGTTTAAACTTCGATGAAGTGCATACCTTGGATCACCGAGCTAAACTCCGTGGGCAGCCAAACCCGCTCGATGATGTGTTTCAAAGATGCGGCCGCTGGCGTATTTCCGGCCGTAGTACATTCCCATACCACCAATTCCTCAACCCACCGTGGGTGAGGTAGTCGATGGTGGTAATGATGTATCGGGCCTTCGTATGCCCTGCCACCGGGGCTATGGGGCGGAAACAAAGTCAAGACCGCCCATTTCTCAAATGGCCGCAACACGTTCATTTGATGTAGCGGTAGCTCGTCTCTCCGAGGAGGGCCTTCCCATTCGCCGACAAAAATCAGAGCATTTCTTAACAAAGGATTTACGTCTGCCCACATGGACGCGTGGGCCACCGCAGTCCGACTTGCAGCACTTTCCTGGCAGCGGGTTTCGGCACATGTCCTCCCACGATGCCGCCATGGCATTCCCACAAAGCATATCCTCACGTTCATGGTCGAGGACACATCTTCAAAGAATCTCATCCGTGCACCATAAAGAATCGCTCCGGCGCGCAACCGGTTGGTATTCGACTGCGCGGATGACCAGGTGTCGTTTCCCGGATCGGGGTGTAGTGCGCACTTTGCCCCGTGGTCAAGTAAGTTGCGATTTCGGCCAAATAATCTCGGTATGGCTTTGACTTGGAAAAGATCAACATCGGCAGTCGGTCATCGAGAGCAGCACGTTTTTTCTCCCTTTGTTTCCAACCTGCAAATGATCGGGCCCGATGTTCGGCCTCCCGTGCTCGACAATCACTTCGAAGGTGAATTCTTGGAAGAGTAGAAGCCATCGACGGATTTGCCTTCTTTCCTAAAACGGGCCTATTGACTGTGCATTCTGACGCGAGTGATCCGTAAAGAGCTTGAAAGTACCTCTCAGGGAGATAGTGGCAAAAATTTTGGAGCGAGTACACCATTGCGAGGGCTCTCTCTCGTGGTGGTGTAATTCCACTACTGCATCAGGCAGCTTTCTCGCACAGCGAAGTAGGTCGGGTGGTCGGCTTGCCGGCCTCCCCTAGTTGCACCAAGACAGACCCCCAGGTGGAATGCATCGGAAGCGTCGATATGCACGTGGGCGCTATCAATGCGGATGAACGAATGGATGTCATTGTGAGCTTCTCCTTTGGGGTGTCAGAGGGCTGCTTGAAGTCATCCGTCCACTTTGGAACACTTCGATTTCGCGGTAAGACTCCTTTCCGGAGGAGCAGTGATCTTCGTTTAATTTATGATGAGCCGCCCGTAGTAAACGTGTGTGTCCCTAGCAAGTGATCGCAAGCCGCTTCTAGCCGTTTCCGGGCTTCCATGTGGACGATCATGGCTACCTTGGCGGGGTTGACGGAGACGCGCGCGCGTGCGTGGCGTGGTCTTTCAAAGAGCCGTGTAGACGAGCCAATTGTCCATGGAGACTTCCAGAACTATGAATGTACTCTTGAAAGAAGCGACGATGACGATGCGGGAAAACAGTCGTTGGGGGCGTTCTTCAACCCGAATGGAATCACATGGTATGCAAAAGACCCCCACTCAGGTGGTGAGACATCATCTTCATTTTTTTCCTCTTCCGCAATGCGCATACTTTGAGTGGTAGCCTGCGCAGAAATCCATCGGTGAAGGAGTAGACCCTCATTCTGCCGCGACATTTTCCGAGACTTCGTCGCCGAATGGGGGTGGGAAATGGCCGTGGATGCAAGCGTTGTTCAAACTTTGGTAGTTCGACCCTGAGACATGGATTTCTCTCGACTTGTCCTTCTTATTTTGAATGAAAATGGGGCTCACCCCACTCTCGCTTCTTCCGTGTAGGGAAAGATGGGCCCGCCGCGGCAGCATTTCTGTCGATCTCCAGTACTGACTTTCTCCTAATCCGCGGGTTCGAAACCCAAGATAAGGTCGACAAGCTTTCATGGCCCGGCGCGTCCGTTCTCGCACTGTTCACATTTCAGGTTCCCTTTCGATGCCTTTTAAATCTACAACCGATGAAGGGAATAGGTCTTCGTATTCTTGGAGGAGGTCGAAAATTTCCTTTGTCGTCTACTCATCCCGCAGTCCCCAACTATAGCCGAGCTTTGGGCTTTTCCTCTTTCGTGCCGATGTTTAGCTTCTTTGTCTTCATCGGGAGTAGATGGACACCGTCGGTGGTCCGCTCTTCTTTGATGTTCCGCCTTCACCTTCCGTCTCTCTTTTAAAATATAGGTGCCTTAGGCCCTTCCGTAGACTTTCATCGTCCGGCTCGCCATCGATTCGTTGGCGTGCCGGCCACTCGCGCCCGCCCTCGCGGATTTAGTGCTAATGTTCTCCCGGCCTGGTCCCC
Organism: Pinus albicaulis; assembly: GCA_034641835.2. Lineage (NCBI taxonomy): Eukaryota > Viridiplantae > Streptophyta > Pinopsida > Pinales > Pinaceae > Pinus > Pinus albicaulis. The sequence continues at coordinate 603,975,056 of CM076569.1, forward strand.
CGATCACATGAGAAACGGTCGACTCTTTATGGCTTGTAATTCACGGGACACCCATCTCCGTCTCGCATTCGAATGAAAAGCAGCTGACAAATTTGTGCACGACTTCACTGCCGGGAGTTGATCCCTTTTTCTCTCTTCTTTCTAAGTACTAGGCATGGGATCAGGTATGGCGGGAGTGTTGAGCAAACCGATGCACCTAGCACCCTCTGGTGGCTTTCGACGCCACGTTGCATTGCATGATGTTTATGGGTGGTCTTCGGATAAGTAGTTCCCCTGGTGACCTATGCTTTGCTCAGGGGTCCATCTATGAGTCCGCATGCTCTTGCAGCTGCCTGCCACATGTCTTTCTATGCATGTAGGCACGGTTACAGGTGATTTCTCCACCATCTTTGCGAATGTGGATCGGAGTGCCGCTTCCCAGTAGTGGTATCCTATTCTTCCTCCGGTACCGTTGTCTTCTATCTTGGCAATGAATGTGTTGACTGCATGCATGCTGCATGAGCGATGTAGGTACTCCCTTATCTCTCGCTCCCGATCTAATGGACTCTGGCAATGCTGGCACATCTCCGCGTGCTTGTCTCATACCGTGTGCTTCCGCCTTCCCGGGCTATTTTCGATCCTGCTCCAAGCACTAGACACCGCACCACCTGGCTGCAGCCAGCCACCGTCGGTTAATATAATCCTCTCGCTTCCCCGCTAGTCATTTGATAGAGGTTTTCCAACATCCGAAAAACCTCCCTATTATCCACGAGCTTCGATACCCGTATGCCTGGACGGCAGTCGAGAGTGCTGCAAACGGTACTTTCAGTAGCCTCTCCATCCTCAAAAATCATTAGCTCCTTTTTGAGTTCGATGATGGTGTAATTTTGAGCCCGCACTCGATCCCTAGTCAATGCGGTAGGGATCCTTGTCTCCCCATGATATCAATGACCTCTACAGTCCATGTAAGTCTTCACGCAATGTCGGCCTCAACATCTTCTTCGAGTCTTCCAATCGGCACGCGATGCAACAGCGGTTCGCCATCCTCGGGAGCTGGGATTGGTGAGTAGAGTCGGCCGTGGCTTCGAGAGCTTCCCACGTCTTCCGAGGAAGGATATTGACGATCGGATCCCAAGTCGAGCATGGTGTCTCCGATCTGAAATCCCGCAGCTTTGCGTTGTTGAGCCGAACTCTTTTTCCCTATTCTTCTTTTGTTCCGCTTTCGACTCTCGGACGTGCGGGGTGCGTGCGCGTGGATTCCTATCTCCATCATCAGAAATCCACCTCAGATGACGTCCTTTGAGGGTGTGCTTCGCTATTCCCGCATCCAAAGCATTGTCAACAATTTTGGGGAATGGGTGGAGCCATTTCCTCTAACCTAGAGCGCATGTGCTCTATTCGGCATTTCGCCGGGCCATGGGTAGCTCGAGGCCTTTGTCTCCCCATCCGCGGGCAAGGTCTCCACCGCCTCACGGAAGCACTTTCTCCGTGCTTCGGCCTTATCATTTGTTTCGGGGAGGCGTGCTCCCGATCTTGTGGATCGGCTCCTTCTCGCGAGCATCCTCCCCCATTTTTCTTTCCTCCTCACGTCACAATGGCTACAGCGTCGCATTGCCGGAGTTGTCGTCGAGGTTGTGAGCTTACTGTGAGCCACGTGCTCCGTCGTGCTCATTTCTACACTTCTTGATAAGTCTCGTGGCAGGCTATCACGTGGGTGTTCACGTGGCGCTCGGGAGCACCATGGTCTTCCTCGTGCATTCCCGAGCCACGTGAGCCCTCACGGTCATATTTCGCCAGCATTTCGTGCCGGACCCCATCCCTGCGTTCGGCCTCCACGCATACCGCCCTTCCCTCGCCCCTAGAAGCCTCGCTCACCCCGTAGGAGGCCGGTCCAGCTCTGGTGCACAAAGTGCGTCGAGAGCTCTCCACACTATTCGGTGTTGTGATTCATGGAAGCACAAAATTCAGCGATATACATTGTTTGGGAAAATGGAGTACTTTCCGAAAAATCGGTACACGTGTCTAGGGCCGATGACCCACTTTCCGGGACGAAATTTCGCAATACCACGGCGCCTGGGTTTGGTTGAGAGGTGGGAACCCCGCGTAAGGTTGTTGCGGTTGATAGACCCCCTCGCGGGTTCACCGGTGCGCCACCCCCACTGGGTGGACCCCTTGTATTTCCACGGCGGGGGCCCCACTCTCGGGGCTACGCGGCCAGGGACACCCGCCTGCCACGTTGCCCTTCGACCGGGCGGTGAGTGCACCCAAACATTTGGCCTCGGCCGGGTCTTATAGGCCACATCTCCTTAAGATTTTCAGCCCGTTATTGGCATTCCGGTATGTTTGCAATCCCACAGGGAAGGATCCTCGCGGGACCGGCACGATATTCTCGAGGGTAGCTCCTCGCCATTGCTACTCTATCTTTATAGCCTACTCTAGAGTGTCATGCAAGTTTTCGATCTTTCTGTCGGGTGAGTTCATGCCGCCGAAGGGAAGCGAGCCTTGGATGACCCGTCCCTCTAATGGGTTTGGGTCGCTCGGGTAGGCCGAGTTTTCCCGAATCGCATCTTTTGAACCTCCGCACATCAGCTCCCACGTAGTCTCTCCTTCTCTCTCGCTTAATTTCCCATAGTTAAGATAGACGCCTGAGTCCGTTTGGAGAGGAGCGTAAATTCTCGGATCCCACTCGACGTCCGCAATTTTACGGATCGAATCGGTGGCCTCTGCACCACTATACTATGAACCATCGCATTGCCCTTTCTCTCGGCGTGGTTCCGACCCTATTATCTTCCCCGTGTGCGGAGTCCGCGGAGCCCTCCATATGGCTTCACATAGGCACTTGGTGTTGCTCCACCATCTTTCTGTTGCGGCCGGAAAATTCTCGTGCACGGGTGAATGACCACTACCATATTTACTTGCGAAGGTGTGACTAGAATAAATCCTCCGGAGTCGGGGTTGTGTGACTATACCACTAGGAATTGCAATACAACTAGTAACTGCTCGCTATTAACATGCGTCACCGCCGACAATGAGAAGCCGTTGTGCAATCGACTCAATTCTTGTAACTTTCAACGTAAAATATCACTTTAAAGGTTTATAGAGTACCGGGGGAAGGTAGGGATCCTTGCCATTCAAAATTTGAAGTAGGAACACCTGGAGATATGAATGCCATTCGCTGCGGGGAATAAGCTCGTCGCATTGCGATGTACCATTCCTACCACTCGGAACCTTCTTCGGGCTGCACACACCATCTTCTTCATCGAACGTCGTCTTCCCTCTTTTCTCCGGGCCGAGCTCCCATGCACCGCGCCCGCACTCCCACAATGGTCCCTTCCCTCTCCAGGG